>OW240913.1:30268267-30285150 GCA_933207985.1 Pelobates cultripes | reverse complement strand
AACGTTCGGGTCCCCATTGACTTCAATGGAGTTCGGGTTCGGGGTCAAGTTCGAGCCAGAACCCGGACTTTTTTTTTTTTTTTTTTTAAAGTTTGGCCGAACCCGCCAGACCCGAACATCCAGGTGTCCGCTCAACTCTATTTGCCTTTATTTATAAGGGAAAGTAGTATACATGGACCAGAATCCCACAGGATTATACTGAAAGGCCAGCAATATTCAGCAAGAGTATTCGATGATTTAATAGATATTGAATTGCAGGATGGGAAAGTGATGTGCAGTATGTTGATTTGCTTATTGCAGCCCTGTCACAAAAACAGTGTAAAGAAGATACCCTTAAGGTATTGCTTGCATTAGCTACAAAGGGGCACAAAGTAAATACAAATTGCAGGTTGCTCAGTCTGAGGTCAAATATTTGGGCCACATATTGAGCCAGGAAAGAATTAAACCTATAATGCAAGTAACTCGTCCCACTACAGCAAAGGGGGTGAGAGCTTTCCTGGGAATGTCCGGCAATTGCAGGCAATGGATTCCCTCCTATTCTGCAATAGCAGCCCATTTGCAGGATCTAACAAGAAGAGGAGGATCAGTCCCAATACCATGGGGCACAGATGAGGAAAATTCCTTTAAAGTTTTAAATGAAAGTTTGGCATTAGCCCCAGCATTAGGTTTACCAGATTACTCAAGGATAATAATTTTGTTCTGTCATGAACATAATGGACATGCCATATGAGTACCAACCCTGGAACATGGAGTGAGGCAGAGGCCCGTTGCATATTACAGCACTGCCCTGGACAGTGTAGCCTCTGCATTTGCCCCATGCATGAGCGCTGTGGCAGCAGCAGCCCTTTTGACAGATTGCTGCCTAAACAGTGTTAGGGAGCCCTCTAGCGGTAAAGGTCCCAATTGTGGTACAGACTATTAGGGAGAAATGCAAACCAGATAAACACTAGGCTTACCAAGTATGAGTGCATGCTGACAGTGAAAATGTCGCGGTCTCTACCATCTTAAAACCTCTACCGAATTGTATAAATTGTCAAATAAAAGTAACCATTGTTGGGTTTGTGGGTATGCTCTGTATTCCATTAACTATGGTGATCACTTTTTGGGGGAGCCATGGTCTATGGAATCTTTATGAGCACATAAGGGCAAATAAAACAGGAGTTTGTTGGGTTTATTCAGAATGAAGTATCCAAATCTGAGGAACCTGCTAAGGTTCATTTAACATATCCCCTTTCTAATGGAGCAGTAGTAATTTCAAACAGATATCAGAAAATTCCTGATAAGATTATTAAGCCTATAAGTAATGCTATTGTAATATGATAACAGTGTCCTTTATAATCTATGTGGGTCTAAAACTAATTCTACCCCTTGCACTGGTAAATTGAAAGCTTTTTGTTGGAAGAACTTAGAAGATATTTTAGCAAAATGTTCCACCAGGGATAAAATCCCAGTGGTTACCAATCATGTATGGGTAAGTTTGACCTGAGGTAGAAATCATGGATGATAATTACGATCAGAATGAACATTTAAATGTCACTATTTGAGATGGGCTTACTTTAATACCTAGACTTCAACTTCCAATCTTTTTATGCTACTGCCCTATATTAATCAATCAATCCATTTATTTTTGACTGCTCAGATTCTCGTGCTATTGATACCCATCTTCCATTTGGGGTATACTATTTTTGTGGTAATTGGGTGGTAAAAAGACTTCCATGTAATTGGGTGGGAACTTGTTCTCTATGTAATATTCCAACATTAACCCTTCATGAAAATTTGCCTGAAGGAAGATCAGCTCATTGGCTGAGAGTAGTTGATCAGTCAGTCCGTCCTTCACCACAAGGCTTTGCACAGAGCTTGTGGAAATAGTGGAGGTGGAAACTGTGTCCAACAGACCCAAGGCAACAAGTAAAATGATTCAGTTTAACTACTTACAATAGGGGAATGCCAGAACACTCCTGACACCAACTACAGCTCACTACAGGAGGTAGTTTGAAGGTTACTCTAAGCACCATGACCACAACATTAAATTTGCCTAAATTACCATGATAATTGAAATCCATGCAACTCTACACTATGCTCAGAACTGTACCAGGCAATGTAAATGCTCACTTCAGCCAGTCTTAATTATGTCCAAGTTGTACTTGCTATGAGCACATACTGCACTATCAAGTGCTCTATGGAGATGTAATCAAGAAGAACTTTATATGCTGTTCCAGAGCCTCTCCCTGAGTCCTGATCATGTGCTGAAATCTCTTATTCTTGGTGGTCAATTGATATTTCAAGCGCAGTGAGGAACCAATCATGATGTAGTGACCATTGAGCAAAGCCAAGACAGATAACAGAACATGATGTGGTTATGTAAAATGCAGACATGGACTGTGTATTTTATAAACAGTAGTGGAGTGTAGAATATTACATATTCTATATGTTCCTATTCAAATATATTAAGGTGTGGCTGTCTAATGGGTTTAAAAGAGATGGTGTTTGCTACTCTCTATCATGAGGACTATGGAATGTGCTGCATAGGGAGATTGGGGTAGGCTTCTCATATGGGCATGGTTTAAATAGTTCTGATGTAATTTTGTCTCTAAAGAACTGAGGACAAAGGACCATGCTCTCTTTCTCCTACGATCTGCTCTCCTCGACTTGCTCATATTAAGTCGACTACTTAAGATCTCTGACTCTGTTAAGAAATACCATCTGTTAAGTAATTGTTTGCTTTTCAAGTAGAATAAATGCATGTGTTTTATAAAGAACATCAGACTGTGTATTAGTACTTTTTGGTTAATATAGATGTACATTAACCTGGCGGGCCTTTAACCAAAGAAGAGAGGTATACACAAATATATATAAAAGACTTATTCAACTGAGAAAACACAAACCAATTACATTGGCGAGCCAAGCCAGATTTTAATGGTCTTTCACTCTTCAATTAGTAGGGAGTAGTACAGAGGAAGAGAGCAGCTTGATGTGAAGACTAATTTTCTACAACAGACAAAAGCACGTTATAAAGAAAGCAACACAAGATACGTGTATTCTGAAGCAAGCACGTGGCATAGACACTGCGCAGCTGTACAAGTAAAGGCAGACTGTCATGTATTAGAGACGATCTTGTCTGGTGAGTAATTGATTTTGTTACGGATATTGCAGAGAAAAGTCAACTTGATTTTGTATATAGTAGCAGCTATACAGATAGTCAATTATGGGTAAGTTTGTATGAGCAGTGTAAACAAGCAAATACAGCAATTGATAAAATGTTTAAATAAAAAAAACAAAAGATTTTAAATTGGTAGAAACATTTGACAATGATTCTTAGAACAGGAGTGTCTCCAACAAAATTGTAAGTACCAAAACAAGTAGGAGGTGCAAGATTAAAAAATTACACAGACATTAAAGAGAAATCTGTATGTGTAACAGAAATGAAATGCACTGTGATGGACTTCAGGCAAATGTTTGATTTGGTAGAACAGTTTGATCTTAAATCTGAACGGATTTATAAACTTAGAACTGAAGCCAAACAGTTGTGTGTGATTACAAAGTGCTCATAATTTGATACCAGAGCCTGTTTATGTCACAGAAATATCAGTCTGATTTGCAATGTAGAAAATTGTTAGAGAAGGCTGCAAAACTTTAAAAAAAAATTCAAGAGCAGTTGATGAAAGTTACCAAAGGATATTCCTCTATATGATCCATCAATGGATGCCTTTGGTAATGCACACATATGAGTTTAATGTATCAATACATAATTTGATTGACAAAGGAACAGATTGTTTAAAACATGGCTGCCAACATACATTGCACGTTGATTGACCCTACCTATCAGTTCCCCCTCTGATTAAGATTGTGAACTTGTACATGAGAATGAGTGAGATAGATTAACAATTAATAAAATTAATATAAAATTTGCATGTGGATATTACGGTTTTAGGAAAATTAAAACCAAATATAAAAAATGATTTCTTCAGTTTCCTTTTGAAATTTGAATGAGCATATACAGGGAGTGCAGAATTATTAGGCAAATGAGTATTTTGACCACATCATCCTCTTTATGCATGTTGTCTTACTCCAAGCTGTATAGGCTCGAAAGCCTACTACCAATTAAGCATATTAGGTGATGTGCATCTCTGTAATGAGAAGGGGTGAGGTCTAATGACATCAACACCCTATATCAGGTGTGCATAATTATTAGGCAACTTCCTTTCCTTTGGCAAAATGGGTCAAAAGAAGGACTTGACAGGCTCAGAAAAGTCAAAAATAGTGAGATATAATGCAGAGGGATGCAGCACTCTTAAAATTACAAAGCTTCTGAAGCGTGATCATCGAACAATCAAGCGTTTCATTCAAAATAGTCAACAGGGTCGCAAGAAGCTTGTGGAAAAACCAAGGCGCAAAATAACTGCCCATGAACTGAGAAAAGTCAAGCGTGCAGCTGCCACGATGCCACTTGCCACTAGTTTGGCCATATTTCAGAGCTGCAACATCACTAGAGTGCCCAAAAGCACAAGGTGTGCAATACTCAGAGACATGGCCAAGGTAAGAAAGGCTGAAAGACGACCACCACTGAACAAGACACACAAGCTGAAACGTCAAGACTGGGCCATGAAATATCTCAAGACTGATTTTTCTAAGGTTTTATGGACTGATGAAATGAGAGTGAGTCTTGATGGGCCAGATGGATGGGCCGTGGCTGGATTGGTAAAGGGCAGAGAGCTCCAGTCCGACTCAGACGCCAGCAAGGTGGAGGTGGAGTACTGGTTTGAGCTGGTATCATCAAAGATGAGCTTGTGGGGCCTTTTCGGGTTGAGGATGGAGTCAAGCTCAACTCCCAGTCCTATTGCCAGTTCCTGGAAGACACCTTCTTCAAGCAGTGGTACAGGAAGAAGTCTGCATCCTTCAAGAAAAACATGATTTTCATGCAGGACAATGCTCCATCACACGCGTCCAAGTACTCCACAGCGTGGCTGGCAAGAAAGGGTATAAAAGAAAAATCTAATGACATGGCCTCCTTGTTCACCTGATCTGAACCCCATTGAGAACCTGTGGTCCATCATCAAATGTGAGATTTACAAGGAGGGAAAACAGTACACCTCTCTGAACAGTGTCTGGGAGGCTGTGGTTGCTGCTGCACGCAATGTTGATAGTGAACAGATCAAAACACTGACAGAATCCATGGATGGCAGGCTTTTGAGTGTCCTTGCAAAGAAAGGTGGCTATATTGGTCACTGATTTGTTTTTGTTTTGTTTTTTGAATGTCAGAAATGTATATTTGTGAATGTTGAGATGTTATATTGGTTTCACTGGTAATAATAAATAATTGAAATGGGTATATATTTGTTTTTTGTTAAGTTGCCTAATAATTATGCACAGTAATAGTCACCTGCACACACAGATATCCCCCTAACATAGCTAAAACTAAAAAACAAACTAAAAACTACTTCCAAAAATATTCAGCTTTGATATTAATGAGTTTTTGGGGTTCATTGAGAACATGGTTGTTGTTCAATAATAAAATTAATCCTCAAAAATACAACTTGCCTAATAATTCTGCACTCCCTGTAGGTTGTAATAAGCATTCCTGATAATCAGAAAAAACAAGATAGTCTATACAACTCCAAGGTGTAGAATAAGCTAAAAGGTGGGATAGCACATACAATATAGATGATACAACCTGTATAACAGGGAATGATCTCAGGGAAATCTGGAATAATAGAATCACAAATAGTGAAGTATGCAAAGAAATGTGACTTAATCCAGGAGGTAGAAAACTTACAAGAAACACTGATTTTTCTGGACTTATCTCCCCTCTGGAGTATCTTTCAGAAGTGATGGAATTCTTATTTGCTAAATTCTCAGAGGGATAAAAGAAATGTACATAGAGTAGTACTGTTAAAATAAACAATTTATTACACTGATTGCACTTACATTAAAGCTGTAATCAGCTAGCATATCTCCACTAGCATATGGAACAGGATGGTATGTTCGTCTGCACAAAAGTGGAGTAGTAGTCAGATTCAGCAGAAAAGTATGCCAATAAAATACAAACAAAAGGAATAAAACTGGAAATAAAAATAATCCAAGTTCTAATGAACAGACACCAAAATCCGTGATAAATGCATTCATAATAAAAAAAAAAAAAATTAAAATTCTAGATCCTATATCTATTGCATATGCATTGCAGTTAAAAGCTATTGAGGATGCAGCATCATTTCTGGATAGGGTTAGGAGAGAATCCAGACAAACTGTTAAAAAGTATATGTGTGAGATTAGGAGAGACTCAGCCCATGCACAGGAAAAGCCCCCCTCCCTTGCCTCCTGCAGGTGCCTGCTCACAGAAAGAAGAGAAGCCCAAACTTTTAACAACCCCCACTCACACTATGAAAGAAACTCGACACATGGTCTTGTCTGTTTCTATTGCAATAAGCAAGGCCATATAAAAAGAAACTTCAGGAAATAATTTTAGTATTCACAATCAAGAGATCATGGCAAATCAAATGGATTTATTAAAAATAATCCTAATATAGAAAACATATTTGTCATACTCCTCTGATAAGGCAAGTGAGAGAAATTGTATGGTGTGATTTCTCACGTCTGAGTCAGACCAAATTTTTTAATTCACAATGACCATCTGAAGATATCAGGCCACGTCCACTTGAATTTTTGGCTCCATTAAATTTAGATGTGGTAGATCATACATTAAATGTTCTTCAAAAGGCTATGACACGCAATTTCTAATTGACACTGGAGCTCAACTAAGTATAACAAGTTTACAACTACGTCTATCACCAAGTGCATAGACTTAGATCTGTCAGGATCTGTTCTTCATTTCTTCCTGTCTGCTCTAGTTTTCTTTAAAAATTAAGACAAAGTAGGGACTATTTATCTTCTGGATGTTTCCTATGCCATGACTAGCTATGACCAGCGGAGGAGCACAGTGTGCTTTGTTTCTTGGTGGTCAGAGCAATTTTCCCATGATCCTCAGCTTTCCTCCCTGTTCCCATGATGCCTCCTGTCAGTATTGCTGAACGCTCTGTCACTTAGCAGGCAAAACTGCCGAATTGCATTCTTACAGAATGAGAACAGTTTCTCCATTCCTGTTAGAACGCAATTCGGGACTTTGTTCGTATCGGAATTTCATTCAAATGAATGAAACTCCGATCCTATTAGTGCTGTGGCTGCATATTGCAGCCGCTTAGTAGATGGCTCCCTAATACTGTGGGAATTAGAGAGTTATCTACCAAAAGGCCGAAAGACCTAAAATGGTCTTTCAGCCATATTTACTAATACTAAGTAAAGATTACTTAGTAATTGTAAATTCTTCCCCTACTCGCTATAGCATGAGTAGGTGCATGTCTAGTAAACAGTGAGCAGCCAGTGGCTGCTCACTGTAAGAAAAAAAAAAATATATATTGCGCGCGGGGCAAGGCTTATAAAGCCTTGCCCCGCCCTGCAATTAGGTTATGAACACTGATTGGTTAAAGCCAGAGTACTCTGTCATTTTACACAGCGTGGGAAAGTTCTTTGGAATTTTCCCACGCTGTGTAATTTCACTCATAACACTGATTGGTGGGCTTGGAATCCATCCAGAGTGTTCTGTGTCATTTTACACAGCAAGGGAAAGTTTCCCACGCTGTGTAAAATCACAGCACTCTGATTGGATTTCAAACCCACCAATCAGTTTTATTTGTCAAATTACACAGCGTGGGAAAATTCCAAAGAACTTTCTCACGCTGTGTAAAATGACAAAGAGTACTCTGATTGGCTTAATAATAAATTTCAAAACAATTAAAATAAGGAAACATCAAAAATTCGTTAGAGACTCCAAGGACTATCAGAGTAACAATGTATATCGACACTTCACTCGAAAGGTTAGAACAAACTGACAGCTATCTAACTTCAGACTAAGAGTCCTCTGACACTGATAATGATGAGATATGTAGACAAAGGAACATACCATCTACCTCAACCACAAATCCCTATTACATCAGTCTCAGGAAACCCAAAGGGCATCCTTAAGAAGGGGGTCAAATTTTTAGGACTGGACCCCCAAGAGTTGATCCAAACACGATGAAACAGATATTCCATGCAGAACAGAAGGGGAGGAAGAGGGAGGAGTTTCTAAATCCCAATGACTCCCATAAATCTAATTTACAAATTGTCAGTCTTTCCGTGTCCTCAGTAAAGATCAACTCTCATTGTTAGAGAAGGGATTATCTTTTGTACCAGCCCCCTCTTAAATTTGTATGGGTAAAAGATCATCTTTTTGCATGAAAATTGGCACTTCATAAGTATCATCAGATCAATAAAGAGAAAAAAAAGCAAACTCCCATGGAATGTCCATTACAGAATACGACTGACTCATGACATGGGAAGAAAATAACGAAACCAAACCCTCCAACTTTACACATCTTAAACAAAAGAACCAGTTTACCCAACACTTTGGGAACTGCAGAAATATTGACCTTTTTCTTGAAACTGTGAAAAAACAATTTATATTAAGTCTTTGGAATTTCATTCGAATATGAATATCCAAGCCAGAGCAACAAGCTTTGGAGTCTCTAAAGAACAACGAGATAATTGTAAAACCAGCAGACAAGGAGGGTAATATTGTAGTCATTGACTACAATGGTTATGTGGAGATGGTAATGAAAGTTCTTGAAGATGAGACATACAGGGTCTTAAAGTCAGATCCTACTAATGTATTCCTTTCACAATACAAGGATATTCTGGACAAGGGCCGCAGTGAGGGGTTCCTATTGGGTGACTAGTATGAATTCATTCTTAATAGTCACCCAAAGATAGCAACCTTTTACTGCCTGTTCAAAGTCCACAAAAGCCTAACCTCTCCTCCAGGCCATCCAATCATGTCCGGTATAGAAAATCTGACCCAAAATGGAGTCAGATTGAGACCATTTGTAGAATGACTTCCATCGTATCTTAGAGATATGAAACAAACCTTGGCACTCCTCTCAGATCTTAAAGTACCACCCTCAGCCAACCTCTGCAGTCTAGACATTGAAGCTTTCTATCCCTCACTCCAACGGTATTTAACATGACGGTTATTTTCTTAAACAACGGGGACAACACTATACCCGTCACACAAATGTGTCTAGAACTCCTCGACTATATTCGGACACAATTTCTTTACCTTTAAAAACAAATTCTACCACCAGGTGAAAGGAACTGCGATGGGGACGGCATGTGCTCCATCATACGCCAACCTCCACCTGGTATGGTGGGAAGAAAATTTAGTCTGAAACATTTTCAAAATACCTCCCTTTAAATCACACTATGGCGTCGGTATATAGATGACGTTTTTATCGTCTGGCAGGGTAATTCAGAGGAGTTTGATGAATTTGTAAAAATCCTTAACAATGAGAATTTGAGGTTCACTAGTGAGTTTGGGGGATCTACTCTTAATTTCCTAGATCTCACCATCTCCATTACATAAAAAAAATACTTTACAGTCTACACTGTACAAGAAAAGAAAATCCGCACCAAATCTCAGGTGGGACAGTTTCCACCCAAACCCTTGAAATATGGTATCCCTATAGGCCAGTATTTAAGAGTTAGATGGAACTGCAGCTCTATTGAAGAATTCAACACCAAGGATAAAGACCTGAGAAGCCATTTCAAGGAAAAAGGATACCTGAACAGAATATTCAAGGATATAATCTTTCAATGTAGGGTAATAACTGCTTGATCCAAGGATAAATCTGACTGCCATTCTGGGGTCAAGAAGGAATTTTTTTCCTAGTTTGTTGCAAAATTGTGCTTCAAACTGGGTTTTTTTGCCTTCTTTTGGATCAACAGCAAAAAAACAAATGTGAGGTAGGCTGAACTTGATGGACGCAAGTCTCTTTTCAGCTATGTAACTATGTAACTATGTTTGAAGCGTGCCTATAGGAGAGCGTTAGAATCCGATAGAGGCACACTTATAAACGAGATGGCAAACAATGCAACATCTAGAGAATCCAAGAATACCATCAGGCTTATAGCCACTTACGATGCAGGCTGGGAAAGCGTTAAAAAAATAAAAAAATTATATATATATATATATATATATATATATATATATTCACTTCAGCGCTTTTGGCCTATACTTACAAGTGATGAACTTCTTAAAGATGTAAAATAAAGTCTGTATCAGCAACTTTATTTTATGTCTTGTGTGAGGTTTTAAAACTTGGGAAGGTTTCTATTGTGTCTAGCGGCTCTTAACACTAATTTTTCTTGTGGATAATTGAATTGAAGCATTGGCTTAGAAATTCCACTGTGTGATTTATAGCTATTTGCGCTCTCTATAACTTCTGTAATTCTTAAAGATGTACTTGCATCTAATGTAAATATTACAGCATGAAGAGGGAAAAACCTGCGGGACCTGTTGGCCCCCAGCCATCTACAACAGAAAAAAAAAAAAAAAACAGCCCCTACAACTCAGTGACTGGCAGTTTTGGATGCGGAAGATGCACTGTCTGTAAATACATCAAAAAAGATTCTAAAATAATTGAAGATAGCAAGGGAAAGGAGAAAATCAAAATTACATCCTTTAATTGCAATACAGCGGGCCTAGTATATCTACTTACCTGCCAATGCAACCTTAAATATGTTGGAAAGACCTTTCGTCCCTTTAAGAAATGCATGAAAGAACATATTAGATCTCCTAAGAGCCCCACAGATACTCCAACTGCAAGACATCTCAGAGCATATAATGAGGGTGATTCCAAAAGGTTTAGGTTTCTGCGGCATAGAACTGGTGAAAAAAAAGCCCAAGAAGAGGGGATTATGATAAATTCCTGAGGCAGAGAAGCCTTTTGGATTTATCGACTGAAAACATTAAGCCCAAAGGGACTTAGAGAAACGGGGAAAAGGAAAAAAAACCTTCATTAAGTCTGACCTTTCATCTTCTCCATCATTCTGTTGTACATATACTTACCTGATGTATATTTATTTTGTTCTTTTGAGTAAAACTTATGTATAAGTTCTCTGTATATATCTATACTAGTGACCCTGACATCTGCTCTGCAGTATTTTACTTGGTAATATTTATAGATGTGTTTATATTCTATACACATATACAACTCAACATAAAGGTAACTCTACAACTTTAATATAAGATTTTTCTTATCAATGCAATATAATAGTAAATGGTGCAAATACTATGTTTCTACATTACCATCAAGTTTAGTAAAATTGGATCAACCTATTGAGGTATTCTCATTTGAGTAAATATCATTAGTGTGCTTTAAACTTAAATATATGCACTTAAGATTCAATTTTTAAGCCTGAATAGACATGATGAGACAGTATCTAAACTAATAAACACTGTAGAGAGATTACACTTTTAAAACACTAAATATTAGTCTGTATATAGTGTATATACACTTTCTTTATAATATAACCTCAATCCTTTAGTCTTTTCAGCAAATAATGAACACACCTTTACCAACAAAAATTGGATAGCATTTGATTTTATATTATTTACAACATTTATTGAATTATAGGAGAAAAAAGAAAATAAATAAATTTATACATACACACACACAAACACACAGATAATATACAGAATTATTCCAGACCCACAAGGGTTATTTGCAGCCCAAAAACCAGACTGCTTCTGTGATTATGCTCTATACCCTAATGGCTTAATGTGTCCGATTAGGTGTTTTGAAAGCATAAGACATACTCGCCGACATTTTCACATGTGTTGAGGATGCGAGTAATTCCTTATCCCCTTCTATTATGACGTTGCAGCATTTGATTGGCCATTTGAACCGGCGGGCTCCATAACAATCCATGCTCTTAAGAAAGGCATCTTGGCACACAAACGCGCCAAGCGGATGCTGCCGTTGGCCTTTTCTTTTAAACTTTGGAAGGAGCACCTCTGATAGCCATACTTCACCTGATTTGAACATACTCTTAGCAGCTAGCAATCTGGATTAGAGAGAGTTTAGACAGACATTCAGAGGGTTCTGGGAATTGGGTCAGATTTTGATATTTACTTTATATGGAATATACTGTTCAGACATATTTCTAAATAATGCACTTCAATTTAATAGAAACTACTTTTCAAAGTATCAAATCTGGGTTTTGGCATGCTCTGATCTCGATTAGAAATATCTGAGTAACATGCTGCCAACACCCTAGATACTCTGCTTATATCAGTTTTGTCTCAGAGGATAACTTTCAAGGATTTTCTCTTTTCATCCAGACCTCTAACTTAATTCATATTAAGGGAGATGGTGTCTCCTCTTTCTATCTTACATTACACTGTGATTCTTTTGAAGGCTAACTTAAAGGGTAGCTGTTTCTCCGTTTCAAATAGTTAAACCTCTCGTTCCTGAAGAGTGCATCCTATACTCAAAATAAGCTAAGGAGTTAATTTTGCTGCTCCAAACAAACATCTACTCTTGTCCAATTGTATTTCCTAGCTGCTTTAATTGAGTGTTAATTTGGGTGATTAAATATTTTTGCAATATATTGGCATTAGTAGCCAATTTTCTTAAATACTGACACTTCATACACTGTCAGCATCTACAACCTACTCTATCAATAGATAAAATAGAAAGGTGAACAGCGCTAAAAATCAGAAAATGTACATACGTTTTGTAGAAATACTGGCCAGCAGAGTAACTTAAAAAAAGAGAGAAACAAAAATACAAATAATGGTACAGTATGTATGAACGATATAATTCCACAAGAACAAAGGTGTTATATTCACACTCACACTTTGAGGAGCTATATCAGCTCGGTGTTAAGAGCCTGGACGGAATAATCCCCGTCTATGGATTTCTTGAGGTTCAAGACCGTTGGTGAATTTATAGGTGTAAATATTCGTTACATGAAAAACAAGAGTAAAATACACCACATGGTATAGTACGTAAATATAAAATATTGTGAAAAAAAAAAGTGGATGATCCTACTTACATATACTAGAGCAACGACCTGCTCTAGTTATGAAGTAGGATCATCCACTTTTTTTCACAATATTTTATATTTACGTACTATACCATGTGGTGTATTTTACTCTTGTTTTTCATGTAACGAATATTTACACCTATAAATTCACCAACGGTCTTGAACCTCAAGAAATCCATAGACGGGGATTATTCCGTCCAGGCTCTTAACACCGAGCTGATATAGCTCCTCAAAGTGTGAGTTTGAATATAACACCTTTGTTCTTGTGGAATTATATCGTTCATACATACTGTACCATTATTTGTATTTTTGTTTCTCTCTTTTTTTAAGTTACTCTGCTGGCCAGTATTTCTACAAAACGTATGTACATTTTCTGATTTTTAGCGCTGTTCACCTTTCTATTTTATCTGTCCATTTATCACAAGGTAGAGGAACACCTTGTTGGTGAACTGCAGCTCACCCCTGAGAAGAGAGCGCTTATTATTCTTTTGCATTTGCTACTCTATCAATAGACAGATATTAGAAGCTGCGAAAACTCATATCCAATAGTATTTCCTAGCTGCTTCAATTGAGTCTGTTAACTTTTGCAACATATTGACATTAGTAGCTCATTTTTAACACCGACACCTCACACAGTGTCAGCATCTACTAACTACATTCCATCAATAGACATATTAGAGGCTATCAGTGTGTATATATTTTCCCCTTTCCTTTTTAACCAGTAGCACAGTTTATTTGCACTGTTTTCAGATATTCAAATATTTGTTTTTTGTTTGGTCCAACATATGCAATAGTTATTTTAACCTTTTCAATTTAGTTCTCACTCAATATGTGGGTAACACCCTGTATGTCTCTGAGATGGTATCCATGTGATTATACACCCGGATTCCTTTTCTTATTTGGATCATACAGGGTATCTTCATTTTCCTCTTATTATCTGGGTTATGCCCATTCTACCCATCTAGTCCTTTTTTGACCTTAGGGCCAGATTTCCTGCCCCTTGGGTCTCCCTTCTTCTAACATTGAAATCTAGACTTTCAAAAATGTAAGGCAACACATGGGTATATGCACTTCTTGCTGTACTTCTGGTTATTAGAAGCACTATGTCTTCATCTACACAATACACTCCATTTGAATTGACAGACAGGAAAATTCAGTTGAATTTTCCTAATTAACCATGCTAATATCCACAGATTGATGCAATTGCTAAAAATAAATGGTTGCAAATGCTGCAGGAATATTTGGAGCAAATCCTTCCACATGCAGCTACTCGTGTGTGCAAAATGGCACCTCCTGATTTTTCAAAGCTTTTAAAGGGGGGTATGGTCATGATAAAAACTTTTAGGAAAATTGGACCTTGGCAGGCAAACTAGGAAGGTCCTTAAAAAATAACAGATACAATGGGACAAACAATGGTACAAGTGCAAAGACCTCTTGATGGTTCCTGGAATAAAATGAGGCAAAATAGTTTGTGGGTTCATGCAGATCAGTGCAAATTGTATAAACCTACAACATAATTTAATATACTGATACTGGTTTGTTTTTCTTGGTTTATTTTAGATAATTTGTAAGCAGACCTACAGATGAAAGTTGGCCGGTGACAGATGTGTTCGCAAAGACAACAGTGTAGCATAAAGAAGTTGTTAGTCAGCATCCTGATCACTACAGATCTTGTAGTTATTTTTAAGAGTAACAAAACTATTTATCAGGAATTAAATGATGACTTATTGGCAAATATATTAGAAGGTCATGTTTGTTTTGGGACAAAAGATGGCTATCTACAAGTATGCAACGTGCAAATTAATTTCACAAGAGATGTTAAACATTAAAATAGGTACTAATTTAGTTGGACAAAAGGTTAATTTGTAAAAGATAACGTAAAAACGGGATCATGGGAGCTTAACATATTACAAAATGCATATATCAAGATTATTGTTAATGGAGAAATGGTAAATTGGTCAGGTAATATGTATGTAAATGTTGCACAAACTTCAGTATCAACATGAGGACAAGGTAGTGATATATATTTATACTATCCAATATTGGCTTATACATTTAGAGAGAGACAGAATTCCGCTTAAATACTCCAGGTATACCTTGGATATGGGAAATACGAGCATCTTGAGAATCGTTGACAGTAAGAGTTAACATGATGTTTCTGGTAACTGATTATGTTATGTCAGATATTATGGTGAAGCCTAGTCTTGTAGATATCCAGGAAGGAAAGGAAATACTTTAACATAGTACAAATGTGTACTAGAAGTTAAATTTATTCTCTCCCAGAATGGTAAAATGCAAAAATAAGGTTGTGATTTTCAATCAAAGCGTTTATTAGATGGGGAATTTGCAACAATAGGTTTGCATTTTAATGTTTCTCAGTGGAAAATCTCAACTAAAATTTCCACAATGTAAGGAACAAGGCTTAGAACATTGGTTAGTCGGAAATAAAAAAAAAAAAAATATATATATATATATATATATATAAAAAAACAAGAGGGGGTTGGCTGCACTCACCTTAACATGCATAAATGGGGGTGCTGCTGGGGGCCAAATAATACAATACACAAGATCCAGCGCACTCACCTATCCACTAAACAGCAACTTCAATGTACCTTGTACTGCAGAGAGCCCCAGATGGAATTTTTTTCCCCAAGTAGGTTAATCTCATAAGAGTAGTGATGTACCGAACGGTTCCCGGCAAACATAGCATGTTCGCGTTCGCCATGGCGGGCGAACATATGCGCGGTTCGACCCGCCCCCTATTCGTCATCATTGAGTAAACTTTGACCCTGTACCTCACAGTCAGCAGACACATTCCAGCCAATTAGCAGCACACCCTCCCTAGCAGATCCTCCCACCTCCTGGAAGGCATCCATTTTAGATTCATTCTCAAGCTGCATGCTTAGTAAGAGGAGGGAAAGTGTAGCTGCTGTAAATAAGATAGAGAAAAGCATAGCTAGGTTAGGGATAAGGGTATGCTTTTTTTCTATGTAATGTAATTGCACTTAGTTGTCTGCCACTGCTGCCAGCTTCTGTGTCAGGCTCACAGTGGATACTGTGCCCATTTCCCCAGTCAGTGCCACCACTTATATCTGGTGTCACAATAGCTTGGATTTAAAACAAAAAACTTTTTTCACTGTTATAGATTGAATAGCAGTCAGTGTCCTTAAAGCGGTGTGTTACGCTAACAGTGGATACGGTGACCAGTGCCACCACTTATCTCTGGTGTCACAATAGCTTGGATTTAAAAACAAAAAACTTTTTTCACTGTTATAGATTGAATAGCAGTTAGTTATCTTCAAGCAGGTGTGTCAGCCCTGCAGCGTGTACTCTGCCAGTACGCTGCCACCTCCTCTACTCCTCCTACTCCATCCTCTTCCATAACCTCCTCGGCTTAGTCCTCTTCTGCTGCTGCGTCTTGCTCCACATCAACGGATAGGGGGCGTAACAGTGATTAAACTGATAACAATAGTACTAAACACACCACTCCTATCTGGTGGCACATTAGATTGCACGCGCAGTGCCCCAAATTTGTTGTGATCTGTGAGTAAGGTAAACGGTTGTCCATACAAGTAGGTTGCAGCTTTTGAGGGCCCACACCACCGCCATGCACTCCTTTTCAATGGCAGTGAATATACTTCGCTGTGCAAAAGTTTACGGCTTAGATAAAAATCAATGCCGTGTACACGTCCACTGATAGGAGACGCGGAAGGTATTAAACTGATCAGAACAATACTAAACACACCACTCCTTTTTTTTGGTGAGGCTTTACAGGACAGAGTGTTTCTCCACGGGACATGTTAACTCACGGGCAGCTGGCTCATCAAGGAACCAGAGCAGCTTTCCATGTACAGGTAAGACACGTGCAGCCTGTAAGGGTTCAGGCTCTTCTTCCTGGAGGATACGCTGCAAGCCTGTTGAACAAGGTGACCTTGCTCGGGTCCCAGGTGTACGGTTCCTAAAAT
>OW240913.1:30215029-30251965 GCA_933207985.1 Pelobates cultripes | reverse complement strand
TATTTAGTCACAGTAAGGCTCCTACAATTACTCAGAAGAGCCCTGCCCCTGTACACCTCTAAAATTGAAGTGTTACGAGTTATGATGGAAGCAATCATTTGCCACCTCCCCACTGGCCTCACAAGAAATGCCTTACAAGAGGAGCAAGGACAGCTCTTCGTAAAGCTTTAGGAACGGTTATACAGTGTGCATCACTATCAGTCGTGGAAGTGTAATTTATGAATACGTAAACAATTAAAATGTTTAGTTACCATGGTCTGCAGACCTACTGTCTGAAATGTGGCAGGATGCCAGTCCCTTCATGTCTTGACATTTTAAAATATAAATGGTTGATGAAAATTAAGAAAACAGTTATGAAAACTAGTGCTTCGTATGGTCATGTTCAACCCTTTGCTCATAGAATAGCCCTCTGTCACCTTGTTCAGGAAAGGTGACAGTACCAGTTGGCCCTTGGTATAATTGCTAAAGATTATTCATAAATAAATGCTTAAGGATTGTAGACTTCAGATTTGCTTAAATTTTGTCTGGCATAGGCAAATTGTGTTGCCAACATGCTTTGCAATAAGTTGGCAGAATCCCAGCACACTCCCAAAAGGGTTTTGGCAAGAAACCATAATGTAGGTAGGTTATAGGTATATTGCATGCATGTATATATTTTACATTGGTGTTCATGCCAAAGCAGTCATTGGTAACATTTTTGTATTTTATTACCCTGGGCAATGCACCAACTCAATTGTATACAAAATAGGTGGATAGCTGCATATATAAGATATACATTTCCCCCTTGCCTGAGACCCCAAGCCCACAAAAAATAAAGTTTTCAGTGGAATCATGCTTGGTAGGCTTTGTTAGCTTGACTTTTGAATTCGGTTTCCCAACTTTAATTAGTGCCAAATGACCCCTTTTTAAAATTCAGCTACCTGTCACAAATTTGTAGTGTGGTGGTTTATTCAATTTGATTTCACCAATTAATCATTGGAGGGGCAGATAAATGGAGGCCTAGTCTCCACCACTGTTTATGATGGGAGAAAATGGTTAAACTAAATGCTCCACACCACTGAAACTAAGGGTTTGATCCCTTAATGAATATAAATAGATTGTGGTGAAACAATTCCAAAAATGTAACTTAGATCATTAAAAATAAATCCTTGAAAGGATCTGTAGAAGTAGTGAAGATATGACATATCCCTTAATATGAGTGACCAAGGTAAAATTAGAGTAAATATTAGAAGTTAGAGTGCATCGTAAAAAAATTATATATATGGCAATACAAGTGGTCGAAGTTTGCTATCTAGACATACAATACCAGAGTACAGCATTCTAAAAAGATGTTAAATAGATTTTACCTTCTAGAATACGGATTGGTTTCTCCCAGGAGGCATTAGGACACTGAAAGTAACTGAGTTGATACAAAGTTAGTCAGTTGTAAGATAAAGTATCCATTTGTTAGTGCATAGCAATGGTTTAGGTAAAGTATCCATTTGTTAGTGCATAGCAATGGTTTAGGTCCACCACTAGATGTCATCAAAGAGCCAGACAGTGAAACCTAATTTTTACATAGCACTCTACTTCTAATATTTACAATTTTACTTTATGTCACGCATTGAGTATGTACATACCGTTTCCATTTTTACAGATCCAAGGATTTTTTTCCCATATTTACTAAAAGTTACATTTTAGGAATCATTTCTCCGAGCAAAGTGCACAGATCTTTAAAATGCATTAAATACAAATAGGGGTAATTCCCACCATACTGTACCTTCATCCATTTGCAGTAAAATGATCAGCTTCATACAACAAAACAGATTCAATGCACAATATTCTATTTCCTTAGTAACCATTTTATAAATACCATATTTTGCATTTACAAGTAAGCAATTTCTGAAGAACACTATAGAATCCAAGAAAACCACAATCGAGGTTAATGAGGTGGTGGGAATTCTTGAAGAGTTTGGCAAAGTTCTAATGGTCAAAGACAAAAATTCTAGATTTCATAAAATCTGTGTCAATTTGATAGGATATGCTTGAAATGGTTACCAAAATAAGTATTTCTCCAAAACTTTTGTATGGGTTTAAATACTAGATACTTTTGTTGAATAATGCCATCAAATGACAATGACATACTGATCACTCACATTTGTTAAAGCTACAGACCAGTTCTGAGTAAAACTGCATACAACGGTGTAATCCCTATTGGTGGATATGTAGCTATTTAGGGGTAAGTCTCACAGCACCCAGATGAAGATATAAAAAAAAACAAAAAAAAACAAACAAACACAAAACTCCAACATTCACTGTTTCCTTTTCAAATGACATCCCTCAACTTGTCTTGGGTCCCCCAAGGCTCTGTTCTGTAGTCTTTACTGCCTCTTGGCAAACTCATTCTTTTGGATTCCACTACCACCTGTTCGCTGATGACACCCAGGCATAACCCTCATCCCCCCCCCATCTCTCCCTCACGTTCTGCTTTCTAAAACTCAATCTATAAAAACATCTTAATTCTCCTCATAATACTGATCCTCTCACTTTCCATACAAGTTGATTGTACCTGCATCAGTTCGTCCTTGCAAGCAGAGACTCTGCCCCTAAAAGCAGCATTAATTAACACTCAGCACTCACAAGCAACCAAGCCCTGCAGAATCTTCTAAGCAGAGGTATCTCTGGAAGATCTATTCAAAAAAATTGCTGTACTACATTGTTTCCTTTTAATTCTTAATTTAAAATTGTGTTCTATTCCACCTCACCCCATATACTCTACTTAATTGATTATATCTCCCATCCGGATCTTTTTTTTTTTTTTTTTTTTAAGTTGGTATGGTCATGTCATTTTATGTTCATTCTTTACGACTTGTTAATTGTTTAGCTGGTGTTACTTTTCACTGATAATCTTGTAAATTTAATGTTCAGTTTATGACTTTCACGTATCTGATCCATCATATCTTTTTATCCCAAATGTTCTCTTCTCTGGTTTTTCATCTCCAATTACCACAATATCCCATGTCTCCCCACCCATAATGGAGAGTTTCTTTTTTTTTTTCTAAGCCCAGACTTTAGATTTCAGACTGGGCCCCTAAAAACAGCATTTAAAAACAAACACCCAGCACTCACAAGCAACTAAGCCCTACAGAATCTAAGCAGAGGTATCTCTGGAAAGCTGACCTACCACCCCAAGGTCATCACCATACATAGATAGTGCCGATCAGCTGGTTTCTGAAAACACACAAATCAAGTCACTAAACCTCTCACCATGAAATCCCTCATTAAGTGTGTGTATATATATGCGCATATAATCTTCATATCTATACAACAAAACACATTCTCTAAATAATGTTCTCCCTTCTATTTTTCACACCAACTTCTCTCATTACTAAAATATCGCTATCCTTCTGCTCACCTGTCCCTGGCAACACCATCTTCATTGCCCCCACTTTACTCCCCTCTATTCATCCCATGCACTCTACATATACCTTTCCAGCCTATCCTCTATATACATACCCTCAAAAAAAAAACAAAAAAACAAAAAAAACCACCCTTTTAAAAATTCTACTCCCACCTTCACTTCCTTTCTATCCTTCTGCTCCTAGCAGCTGGTGATGTCTCTCCAAACCCCAGTCCAATCTCAGCAAACTCGCCACGTACTAACTCAAGGAACCACACCAATCTCATACCCATCGCATGTTACTCTTCCTCTAAATCCTCCTTTAATACTGCCCTCTTGAATGCATGCTCGGTTTGCAATATTACAAAATCCACTGCAGTCCACAACCTCAATCTCTCAGATTTACTAGCCTTAAAAAGAAAAATGTCTCTCTCCCTCTGACACTGCTACCCCTGCATCGTTGTCCTTTGGTGATCTTCAACTTACCCACAACCCAAGACACTGAATGTAAAGGTGGTGTAGGGTTTCTCCTCTCATCTCACTGCTCTTTCAAACCTCTACCCACCCTCCTGTCTTTCCCCATCATTTGAAATTCATTCAATTTGCCTTTTCAAACCCTTCTCTGCTAACAATACTGTTATTTATCGTCCCCCTGGTTCCCCTCTTCTCGTCCTTGACCACTTTGCTGCCTGGCTACCCTATTTCCTCTAATATTACATCCCTAATTCTCAGGGACTTCAATATACCCATTAACCCACCTTTGACCACAGCAGCCTTCAAAATAATTTCAATTACTTCCTCCCTCGGGCTATCACAGTGGGCCAATTCTCCCACCCATGTAGCTGGCAATACCCTCGACCTAATCTTATGCATTTACAGTAGCTAATATATGCAACACTCCATTTCATCTCTGACCACCACCTCTTATCGTTTGCTCTTGAGTACCCCCTCACCCAACAACCTCAGCCTAACCCCCACTCAACTCAGGAGGAACCTTAATTTTTTTGACCTCCAGCAGCTGTCAGCAGATATTGATTCACAACTGCTATCCATCCCTTTCCTCTCCTGACCCTCACTGGCCATCTCCACATATAACACTACCCTCACCTCTGCCTTGAAAGCTGCAGGCCCGGCTCCAAACAGGCACCTCGAGGAGGATACACCACCAACTGTGGCATACTAAATCGACACTACCTGCAGAGATGCTCTTGTTGTGCTGCACTCTCTTGGAGGAAGTCTCGCACCCAGTCAGACTTTCTCCATTATAGATTCATAGTGTGCCCATACAGCACAGCCCTTGCTCAAGCCAGACAGTCATACCTTTCCTCTCAGTTCATGCTCCCGCATTCCCAGGCATCTTTGACACCTTTAATTTTCTTCTTCACCCTGATGTGGCCACCCCCAAACTAACCTTACTGCCGATAGCTTTGCATGTTACTTTACCGACAAGATTGAACAGCTAAGGACAATTCTCCCCTCCTTGCTGCTCTCAACCACCCATAGATCATGCCTTTCCTACCCTTCAGACTCTCTCCCCAGCAACCACTTGCCCGCTCGATCCTGTCCCGTCTCACCTTAACAGATCTCTCCCCTTATCTTGCTGCTTCATTAACACACAACTGCTCTCTTCTGGCATTGTCCCTGCAGATCGTAAACATGCCACTGTAGTAATTTTCCTGAAAAAAAAAAAAAACCAACCCATCTCTTGACCAGTCCTCCCCATCTAACTACCATCCTATATTCCTGCTCCCTTTTTGCTCAAAGCTTCTGGAAAGACTTGTCTTTAGCCTGTGTCTCACTTCCTCAATTCCAACTCTCCTTGACCCTCTTCAGTCCGGCTTCTGCCCTCTCCACTCTACTGAGACTGCACTTATCAAAGTTACTAACGACCTAATGGCAGCTAAATCCAAAGGCCACTTCTTCATACTAATTCTTCTTGACCTCTCTGCTGCCTTTGACACGGTTGATCATGCTCTCCTTCAAACTCTTTAATCACTCTGTCCTCTCGTGGTTTTCCTCATCTCTAACGCTCATTCAGCATCTCCTTTTCTAATACCTTCTAATTGATCTTCCCAAAAGCCATATTGCCCCACTACAGGCTGTAATGAATGCTGCCGCCAAGCTGATTTTCCTCTCTAGTCCTCTCACACCTCACCCCTCAGTCAGTCCTTACACATTGGTTTCCTGTATCCTATAGGAGTCAATTCAAGGTACCAATTCACACCTATAAAAGCACTGAACAATTCTAGCCCCTCATCTCACAGATCCATAGGTATGCCCCTCTCCACTCTGCCTGTGACCTGCTCCTGTCCATTGTTCGCACCCATATGGCCAACTCACACTTGCAGGACTTCACAGGTGACTTCCAATGGAATAGCCTGCCTACCACCTTTTGACTCTGCTATCCTTTAAGAAGTGCCTTAAAACCCATCTCTTCAGGAAAGCTTATGGCCTCCCAGAGTAACCACTACCTTCCATACCTGTCTCTTGCTCTCTCCTATAGGGCAGCACTCTCCTCCAGCTCTGCTTCACTCACACCCTATTTGATATTTCCTGTCCTATTGTGCTTTATACCCCACCTCCTATAGACTAAGCTCGTTTGAGCAGGGTCCTCTACAACCTATCGTTCCTGTAAGTTCTTGTAATTGTCCTATTAGTTAAATAACCCCCTCATAATATTGTAAAGTGCTATGGAATCTATTGGCGCTATATAAATGGCGATAATACCTTTGCACCTCATCCAATATGTTGCCAAAAACAGTTATTCCACCTTAAAAACCATTGCATGCATCCTTTTCATGTGAAAGATTCTGCCGGTGAGCATGTTCTAGTCTGTGTAACCAGTTGCGTATGTCTGCATTTGGATATCCTCAATTTAAAAAAAAAAAAAAAAAAAGATAAAAAAGTCATATGCCCAAACACTACTCTGTTGCCATGTACAGGTTTATGGTACATGCATTAACCAATCCTTGTAAGCTCTGCCTTGGTTCTCTCGGATTTTGGCCTTACCTTTACAACTCGTATCCAGTCTGACAATTTTGGATATTTCCACCTTGAAACATCTTCCCCTCTTACCCAACAAGCTAAGGGGCTTGTAATTCCTTGCATTGATTAAATGTCATTCTCTACTAATATTCTCTACAGTCCATAGTGAAGGCAGATTCCAGGCTCTCCCTTTCCTATTGCTCTTTAATAATTTATTTTTCTTCTGCGCTATAGAATTCTTTTGAAATAGTAAGCCTTACATTTTTCAACTATTAGATATACAGGTTCTGTCTCTGCATTGCAAGTGACCTCCCATCTGCTGCTGCTTGTTGGCAGCTCACTTCCTATAGAAGGACCTGCCTATCAGATGCTCCTTTATCCTTCAATCTTTGAAGAAGTCCCTTACAACACATCTCGTCAGATTAGCCTATGGAGTAACGTACTTCTCAAATCTTACATTCAGTTTATAAAGTTATGGGTTAATGGCCACCTTTCCCCTTTATATCCTGTGTCACACCACACAAATGATTGAGTAATGTCAGGATGCTCTATTATAACAGCTGGCATTTAATCCTGATTTGTATTTTTGTTTTGTTCCCCCCAGCCCCCTATATCATGTTAACACCTTATCTTTATGACTGTTGGAAAATGTTTCAAGTTCTTTGAAGATGCGTTTCACTGGACATTACTTTATGTAAAATCTAATGTATTGTGTGAAGACGACCCTTTTTGGATATGTACAGAATTGGATAGAAGATCTGTGTCTTCTCCCATTAAATCAGGAGTAGTATTCTGACATGTGTGGATGAGAACTGCCCTCAGAGCTTGTATTTTTGCGGTGTTCATTCCTTGTCTTCATACTGGAGAGAAAACATTGCAGTCTGCTGAATTTAAACCACAATATGGTGTCAAAAGTGGAGAAAATCCAAATCTGGTAGGAACGTTGTGTTTTATTTTGTGTTCTTTGCCCTGTTTGGATTCTCTGAACTATTTTTTTGTGGTTGCAGAAAAGTAATGTGTTTTCCTTTTTTGTAGTACTCAGACGTTAAAAAGGATTTGAGTCCCCAAGTAGCTGTGCATTATATTTTATTACAGCATACTTTGTGTCATGGGTTAGACTCACATGTAAAGTTGTATATAGTGGGTATAGCAGTCCCACTGAGTGACCATATTTAGTCACTATTGGATGCACGGTTTGGACAGTAGAATACATTTTATTTCTATTTTTATTTATTGCAGCGCTGCATGTATAGATCTATGGTTTATATAAAGTCTCATATTGTAAAGTGTGCTGTGTGAAGTTGGAAATGGGATCCAGTAATGGTAAAAAGATTCACAACAAATTTCTGTAGAATTTAAATGTAAAGTCCCTAATAGTGCTGCGTCACGTACTCCAGGTCATGTCTCAGGGTCCTCGATTAGGCCAAACTCCATGCCAGTTTGTTCAAGAAAACTATTGGAGATTACTATGCTGAGCCATTTTGTACAAATTTAGTTGCATGGTCAGATAATTGTGATACAATGACTTGTAATTCATGA
Organism: Pelobates cultripes; assembly: GCA_933207985.1. Lineage (NCBI taxonomy): Eukaryota > Metazoa > Chordata > Amphibia > Anura > Pelobatidae > Pelobates > Pelobates cultripes. Next base: position 30,244,062 of record OW240913.1, on the reverse strand, counting down.
CCAAGAGAGGGTTCTTTGTGATTTTCATTTGTAAATGCTGAAAGGTATGTGTATTCATGGTTTTAAAAAGTGGGGTCCAGGTGGCGATCCAAAATGGGATAAGTATATTCATAATTAAGCTACAGGATGGTTAAAGTGTGCTCAGTTATGGGTTGTTACTGATCAAGCTTCAAAGTATGTTCAGGCCTCTGCAGCAGCACCTGCTTATGTGCCTGTTGTACCGTTATATCCCAGTTTGGATGAAAAAAAAAATAAATAAAAAAAATTCGGATGATACTGATTACATTTTAATGGCAATTGGTAGAGGGAACAGGCATGTTGGACAGATAGTTGTGAATCCTTCTGCAGAAAGTGTTGATGTTGGTATGAAAGATGAGAAAGTGACTAGAAAGTCTGGATGTTTGTGCAGGGAATAAGCATGTTGATAAAATTAAGTCTATTCTACCTGTTACACTGGAACAGGTCAATCTAAGGATGTTGACCCGTTCTAGCTCTAGAGATTAATTACTGACAAAAGCTAGAAATTTGTTGCCTGGCAGTGGTAGTATTTTAGTGGCGGATGAGTGTGATAAGAGCCTGGGCCCCTTACAATATTGAAACAGCTACACCCAGGACTCACAGGACACATCCCTGCAGGACTTGCCATAAGCAGAGGTAGCATTTCTGGATGATCGCTTCCCACCCACCCCACAGTCATCACTACATTTATAGATAGCTCAAATTACCTAGCTTTCCTGTTAAACCAATTAGGTCCACCAAACCCTTCACACCTAAAATAGCTAAACACACTACCTCTTTAACCCTTAACCCTCCTAACCACAGCTCTTAAAATCACATCAGCTATTCTACTAATATGTTCTCACTTCTATTTTTCACTTTCTCTCTCACTTCCCTCATTATCAATATCTCTATCATTTTACTTACCTGTTCCTGCTTACCATCTTCATTGATCCCTCTCTGCTCCCCTCATCTCTGTATTCAACACACACACACACACACACACACTTTACTCATATGTATCCATCCTCTCCACACCCCTCCGAAATCCCCTAAATACAAGCTCTCATCCCCAACATTTAAATCTTACTCCCACATTTTCTTCCTTTCCATCCTACTACTCCTAGCAGCTGGTGATCTCTCCAAACCCTGGTCCCTCCACTACTCAGCCACCTGGTACAAACACCAAAAACCACAACAACCTAATACCCATTCCATGTAATTCTCACTATAATTTCTCTTTTAAAGCTGCACTCTGGAATGCACGCTCTGTGTGCAGCATCTTTAAATCTACTTCCATCCATGACCTACTTGCACTAACGGAAACATGGCTCTCTCCCTCTGATACTGCTACCCCTGTCTCACTGTCCTTTGGTGGTTTTCACTTTACCCATAATCCAAGACAAGCAGAGATTAAAAGGTGGCGGTGTAGGTTTTCTCCTCTCACCCCACTACTCCTTTAAAGCCCTGTCCAGCCCCCTTCCCTCTCTTTCCCATCATTTGAAATTCATTCAATTCGCCTTTTCAAACGCTTCTCTGCTAACATTTCCGTTATCTATCGTCCCCCTGGTAGCCCCTCTCCTCTTCCTTGACCACTTTGCTACCTTACTTCCTTCTCTTCTAACATTCCATCCATAATTCTTGGAGACTTCAGTATTCCCATTAACCCACCTTTGACCCCAGCAGCCTCTAAACTACTTTCAATTACTTCCTCCCTCGGACTATTGCAGTGGGCTAACTCTCCCACCCATGTAGCTGGCAATACCCTCAACCTTATTTTCTCTTATTCATGCACAGTATCTAATATCTGCAACACTCAATTACCCCCTCACCCAACAACCTCAGCCTAACCCCCACTCAACTCAGGAGGAACCTTAACTCTATTGACCTCCAGCAGCTGTCAGCTGACATTGATTCACAAATGCTATCCATCCCATCCCTCTCCTGTCCCTCACTGGCCATCTCCACATAACACTACCCTCACCTCTGCCTTGAACGCTGCAGCCACGGCTCCAAACAGGCACCTCGAGGAGGACACGATCCCAACCTTGGCATACTAAATCAACACGCTATCGGCAGAGTTGCTCCCATTGTGCTGAACGCTCCTGGAGGAAGTCCCGCACCCAGGCAGACTTTCTCCATTATATATTCATGTCGCGTTCATACAGCGCAGCCCTTGCCCTCGCCAAACAAACAGTCATACTTTTCCTCATTAGTTCATGCTCCTGCAATCCCAAACTTCTGCACCCTGCTGCGTCCATCCCTCAAACTAACCTTACAGCTGATAGCTTTGCATGCTACTTTACCAACAAGATTGAACAGCTAAGGAAACAATTCTCCCCTCCTTGCCGTTCTCTCTCAGCCCCATCAAATCATGCCTTCCCTACCCTTCAGACATTCTCCCCGGCTACTGAACAAGAGGTGGCAGCGCTTCTCCATTCCTCTAGCCCCACCACTTGCCCGCTCGATCCTGTTCCATCCCACCTCAGATTTCTCTCCCCTTGTCTTGTGCCTACTCTAAACACATCTTTAACTGCACTCTCTTCTGGCACTGTTCCTGCTGACCTTAAAAACATGCCACTGTAATACCTATCCTGAAAAAAAAAAAAACCAAAAAAAAAACAAAAAACCACCATCTCTTGACCCATCTTTCCCCTCTAATTATCGTCCAATATCCCTGCTCCCTTTCTCAAAGCTTTTGGAAAGACTTCCTCAACTCCAACTCTCTCCTTGACCTTCTTCAGTCTGGCTTCCGCCCTCTCCACTCTGAGACTGCTCTCAAAGTGACGAATGACCTAATCGCAGCTAAATCCAAAAGTTTACTACTCCATATTAATTCTCCTTGACCTCTCTGCTGCCTTTGACACAGTTGCGCTCCTGCAAACTCTGCAATCGCTCGGTCTCTGTCCTCTCTTGGTTTTCCTCCTATCTCTCCCGCTCATTCAGTGTCTTTCCCAAGCATACCTCCTCCCCTTGTCCTGTCTCGGTTGGAGTTCCAAGGCTCTGTCCCTGGTCCCCTTCTATTTTCTCTTTATACTGCCTCTTCTGGATTCAACTACCACCTGCACGCTGATGACACTCAGATATACCTCTCCGGACCTCTCCCCTGCCGTCCTGCAACGTGTCACTGCTTGCCTTTCTTCCATCTCTGACTGGATGTCCTCATGCTTTCTGAAACTCAATCTCTCTAAAACTGAACTCCTTGTCTTTCCTCCTCCTAATACTGATCCTACTCTTTTGCTCTCCCTTCAAGTCAGTGATATCCACATAAGTCCATCCTTGCAAGCACGCTGTCTTGGCGTCATACTTGACTCTGGCCTCACCTTTGAGCCTCACATCCAGTTTGTTGCCAAATCCTGTAGGTTCCAATTCAAACATAGCCTACATACGCCCCTTTCCTACCCAAGATGTGACCAAAGAGCTTGCCCGTGCTCTAGTAATTTCCCGCATGGATTACTGTAACCCTCTCCTGATTGGTCTCCCCAAAAGCCATATTGCCCCGCTAGTGTCTGTAATGAATGCTGCAGCTAGACTGATTTTCCTCTGTCGGTCCTATCACACATCATCCCTCTGCCAGTCCTTACATTGGCTCCCTGTATCCTATATGAATCAATTCAAAGTGCTAACCCATAGATTTAAAAGCAGTGAACAATTCTAGCCCCTCTTATAGCTCCTCAATGATCCATAGGTATACCCCTCCTCATTCCCTCCGCACTGCCGGTGACCACCTCCTGACCGCTGCTCGCACCCGTGCGGCCAACTCGCGCTTGCAGGACCTCTCGCAGGTGGCTCCTTTCCTATGGAATAGCCTGCCTACCACCATCAGACTTTCCCCTAGTCTTCAATCATTTAAGAAGAGCCTTAAAACCCATCTCTTCAGGAAAGCTTATGGCCTCCCAGAGTAACCTCTACCTTACGTACCTGTCTCTTGCTCTCTCCTATAGGGCAGCACTCTCCTCCAGCTCTGCTTCACTGCCACCTTATTTGATTGCTATTCCCTGTCCTATTGTGTTTTATACCCCACCTCCTATAGACTGTAAGCTTGTTTGAGCAGGGTCCTCTTAAACCTATCGTTCCTGTAAGTTTTCTTGGAATTGTCCTATTTATAGTTAAATCCCCCCTCATAATATTGTAAAGTGCTATATGAATGACAATAAATAAGTCATGGTGTACTTGTTCCCAGTCATGTGTCTGTTTCTGCTTATCCTTTTGTAGTTGCTGGAGAGACTTATAATTAAAGCCTCCTTCACAATTGGTCTCTTGGGACTCCGGATCCGTTTAAGCTTCCAGAAGGCGCTATTTATTTAAAAAGTAACAATGGATCAGTTTGGAGGGGTATTTTTACTTGTCGGTTTTTAAATATGCTGATATCCCACCAACAGAAATGCCTCTTAACTTGGACACCAAATTAGGATAGACCTTGTAATGGTATTTTATAATGACTTTACATCATAAAGAAAGCAGTTAGTGTAATGCTTTGGAGGCACCACTAGGGGAAGTATGTAGGAATCCATGTGCTTCTGGCAGTGACATCACAGGCCAGCTACTTATACTGAATAAAAACCAAATTGTAGGAGGCATTGAGGGCTCTTTTGAAACAGTCTCTTTGGTTCTATCCTTGACTGCCTAAGAATGTACAAGCTGGGGCCTGTGTAAGTTTGGTCATGTTTTGTACCATGTGAAACCATTATAACATTTAGCAACTGTTATAGCCTTTTGTAAGTAATATGTTGTAGTTGTGTATTGTATAATGTAGTAATTTCACATTCTGCTAGCATCTGTTTACATAGATTAAAAATACATTACCACGTATTGCGTATTTTCTATCTACATATTCAACCATAATACCATTAACTATATAAAAAAAAATTAGTTACCTATTAAGATTAATATTCATATTTAAGTCACTGCCACAACAGACCTGGTAATGATGTAGGTTCTGTGTATTTTTCGGCTGCGCAAGATTGTGTCCGAATTTTGGAATCAGTTATTGGTTTATTTTCAAAGTAAGCAGGTCTCACAACATATTACCATATTAAAAATTTCATATACCCCATCACCCCAAGTCATCAGGGAAGGAAGAAAGGATAAATAGAACGATCAAGGAGAAATTTACAAAAAAGGAGGCTTGGGTAGCACATGCAATTGGCCAGACAATTTGCCATCAGTTTTAGCTGAGATCAGAATGACCCCTATTTCAACTATGGGTAATTTTAATGGGGAGACCTTTTCCATCTCCATGGTGTAAATCCAAAAGGTGCTCCGATGGTGAGCAGAGACCTAAATGTTGCTAGACGACTATGTATTGAACCTTGTACACAAATTAAAATGTTATCTATGGTGAGGTGTATCTCTTCCTCACCCTTCAGGTACTACCACACATACTTTTAGGCCTGGAGATCAAGTCTTGGTGTTGTCCCTCTTCAAATCCAGAACCTTTGATCCACCATACGGCCCTACGACAACCGTTGTTGCCATGAATTTAACAGCCATTCTGACCAAGGAGAACCAGATTTGGATTCATGCAAGCCGATTAAAAAGATGTCCCACATCAAGCCCTCCAGATATTCCAAACAAAGAATGATCAACCTCAGACTGATCCAAAACAAATAGTGCCCGGTGCACCCGTGTTATTCTTTCCATGGGACTGTTATGCGCTGATAAATATATAAGCCCAAAGAACAGTGATCGTAAAATATATATTGTATTTCACTCTAAGCGGGCTTTATCCCCTTCATCATGGTAAAACATAACTGCAAAGAATTTATACCAAGCCTTAAATTCAACTAGTTGTTTATTAACCCCCTAATTCATCCAGGGAGGGATGGTCTAGTTATAGCCATGGCTCCCTGGAGATTTTCTTCAAAAAAAAAATAAAAATTAAATAAAAAAATTCTGAAGTTTCTTTCTTCCCTGAATACTAGAATAGACAAATTTACGGATTATCAGATTAAAGGATTGGAATGATATGGGTTAATGGCCACCTTTCCCCTTTATATCCTGTGTCACACCACACAAATGATTGAGTAATGTCAAGATGCTCTATTATAACAGCTGGCCTTTGATCCTGATTTGTATTTTTGTTTTGTTCCCCCCAGACCCTTATATCATGTTAACACCTTATCTTTATGACTGTTGGAAAAATGTTTCAAGTTCTTAGAAGATGCATTGCACTGGACATTACTTTATGTAAAATCTAATGTATTGTGTGAAGACAACCCTTTTTGGAGATGTACAGAATTGGATAGAAGATCTGTGTCTTCTCCCATTAAATCAGGAGTAGTATTCTGACATTTGTGGATGAGAACTGCCCTCAGAGCTTGTATTTTTGCGGTGTTCATTCCTTGTCTTCATACCGGAGAGAAAACATTGCAGTCTGCTGAATTCAAACCACAACACAAGAGTTATGCACTTCCCTTGTCACATAATCTTGTGACTGTCCCACCCTGTCACCTGGTTCACATTGTCAGACATTGTGAAAAGATTGAAGTTAAAAAGTTACTGTAAAATTACCATTTAGATGTGACATTGCAAAATACAGATACATTTTCTGTCTATTCATTCAGGACTGATGTAAAACTCAGGAATGCAAGCTTAAACACTGAACACAGATAAGACTGTCTTACAGTTAAAACTAAGTGCTAGCAAGTAAAGTGTCACCAGCAGAGAAAAAAAAATTATAAAATTGTTTATTCATTTAGTACCTATATTAATGGATAATGTCTAATGAATAAGGTACCATATTGTTAAACCTAATATTAGCAGAATATGTAAGACATGTATTTTCACCTTCCACATTAAGTACAGATCCTTTGTCCATTTCAGTTATACTTTGTATTAGCTAGAGTATCAAGATTACTCCATAAAAGTAATTTTAATTTTCAAATGTATTGGGATCTATACAAGAAACCTTTGTAAGAGCGCAGTTGAAACCTAGTTCAGAAATCAAAACAAAGTTTAAGACACCAAAGACAGTCTTGATAACACTTTGAAAGTTGACAGATAAAATAAATAAAAAGTAATTGACCATAAAGATAAGGACCACTGACAATCAGATTTCAGTTAACCCCTTAGACAAAGTGGTAATTGCAATCAGAAAATGAAGATATTGTGATGCTATAGCACCATCTACTGATGGATGTCTATAAGAACCATTGATGCTCTGAATTGAAGATCAGAATCTTTAAAAATGAAAAAAGGAGAAAGAAAAGATGGCCGAAGGAGCTAAAGAAAGGAGTGGGTTCTTTGCCATCACGAGAGACCAGACCAAGGGACTTGGAAATAATCTAACAATGTCAACTAAACGCTGGGACATTGAAACTTCTGTCAACTGGATCTAGTCTGACTGAACATTTAGAACTTTCGGTAAAAAATCTTTACTCCATTTTCCACATCTAGATCACTGCATACATTACTTCTACAAAAGAAGAAAATTTCTACTGAACGGGTAAATACATGGCTGGTTTAATTTAATCAATTTCTACTCAAGCAGAAATGTACCTGCATAATACAGATTTGATTTCATCCCTTTGAAATCAATTAGCTAAATGGATTTTATATTCTGGATTCAGTTTGCAGGTTAAGAGTTTTAACAGAGTACAAGCCTAGTGTATAGATAATGTGGAGGCAGTGAAGGGGTTAACCCTAAACAAAATGTAGTTACAAAAAGGAAGAAAAGAAACACTGCCTAAAGGATGTAGATATAAGTATAAAAGATAACCTTTAAATAGTGACCGAGATACAAAAGTGGTTAATTTTGCACATTCACTCTCGGTACATCTGAGTATTTGCATACAGAGGAACGAAGAGAAATTTGTGCAGAATTGTAAGATTTAAAAAAGGGACAAACTTCATTTAGTGAAGATGTCGTTAAAAAAATATATCAATTATATCTACTGTAACATTTGTCTCATGTTACAGTTAGTATAGAGTATAATGTTACAATGAATCAAGCTCTAACAGATATTGTCTGCGGCTGCAGTCTCTACAGAATATTCATATACACAGATTAGGAAACGATTGTAGTTAGGATATATATCCTTTACTTGGGAGAGCACCTACTCTGGTTAGTTATTAGTATATCACCCTAGTAATGTTGTGCCATAAAAAATAGATAGAAAAAAATAGTTACTGTGCCTTCAAGGGCACCTACCAGATAGAACTAACTGCAGGTAATAAAGAAAGGAAAAAGATATAGATTATGTATGTGTGTAAATGTCCTTCCAGTTATATATCTGTGCCTTCGAGGGCACCTGATATGCAAACTAGCTAACTAACGTTAAATAGCTGTAGTTACAGTGAGTACACTGTGTGATCTGCTACACATAATCTGGTGTCGCTGCGCTGAAAGAGCTTAAAAGAATTGAGCCACGGAAATAGTATGCGGCTAAATCCTACAATCCCTCCCAAAATACACCAAAAGCTAGTATAGATATTCAATAAGGATGTCCAGAGGTGATTGCTACAAGTGCATAGAATGAGATGCTGGGAGAGATCAGAAAAACCCCGACGCGCGTTTCGCCGGTAAGGTGGCTTTTCAAAACATTACTAGGGTGATATACTAATAACTAACCAGAGTAGGTGCTCTCCCAAGTAAAGGATATATATCCCAACTACAATCGTTTCCTAATCTGTGTATATGAATATTCTGTAGAGACTGCAGCCGCAGACAATATATATCTGTTAGAGCTTGATTCATTGTAACATTATACTCTATACTAACTGTAACATGAGACAAATGTTACAGTAGATATAATTTATATATTTTTTTAACGACATCTTCACTAAATGAAGTGTTGTTTGTCCCTTTTTTAAATCTTACAATTCTGCACAAATTTCTCTTGGTGCCTCTGTATGCAAATACTCAGATGTACCGAGAGTGAATGTGCAAAATTAACCACTTTTGTATCTCGGTCACTATTAAAGGTTATCTTTTATACTTATATCTACATCCTTTAGGCAGTGTTTCTTTTCTTCCTTTTTGTAACTACAGTTTGCAGTTTAAGAAAATATGGAATTACTGATAATTTGCCAAGTGTAGCATTTCAAGTTATTATCCAGAGATATGGGCCTATCTGAATTTAGGGATTAGTTCATCTTTGAAGTTTCAGAGAAGATAGTCTGCAACAAAAGTAAAAAAAATATTCTTTTATGCAGGAGTATGACATTGTCAAGTTAACCTGACATCTGTGTGGAAAACATTGTATCTTAATTGCAATATTAAAGTATCACTTGTGAGAAATTGTAGACAGCAGTGAGCTAGTTAATTTGCTGGTTAATTTATTGCTGTATGCTGCAAAGTATTCTCTGTATGCAGATCTAAGCAAACTGTCAGCTGTTAGTTTTATTGCTCTCAGTTGAAGATTGTGTTTCTACTGGTCATAATTATATTTACAACATGCATTTAAGCCAACTAAGTGGAACTTTTTGAAAGTTTACTTTTACATTTTAAATGAATCTATGAAATACATCCGATAAATTCTAAAATTAGGTTATTGGCATGTAATTTTGGAAATGAATCCTTTGTTGCTGGATTTCACAATATTGTTAATTGTGCCCATTTGCCATGTAGCAAAGTATTCTACCTAATTATTACCTAGCATGTTACTAATGGTCACAATATGATATATTTATATTCTCTTGTGATTAATGTGTGAAATACAAATTTTCTATAACTTACTCCAGGGTCTATAAGTTAATAGTGGGTAACTTTGCTTTAAACATCAAGGGGAACAGCGCCATATCATTTGATAATAAAATTGTTAATTTTAATGCAAATAATATTTTACCCCATAAGTAGCCTCACTATTATGCTGCCCTAATTAGGTTAGGACTTGCATCTTCTAAATTGTAAGCTTGTTTTAAACAGGATCCTCAACCTATTGTTACCGTCACATTTTTTAATAGTTTCTCTTGTGAAAGTCCTCTATTATTGTTAATCCCTGTGGAATTTGCTACATGAGTGATCGTGTAAGACATGTGCATGAGAAGCATTTTGTTTGGTCAATGCTTTATTTCAGCCAATATTTCAATAAAGTTTGCTTGGTTAAAGAAATTCAGTCAAAATGCTAGAAGAAAAAAGTCTGCAGTCGTTTTAAACAAAAACATTAAACTGATGAGATTCATTCTCTCCAATTTCTTCCAAGTCTACTCACTATCACCAGCTACTAGCTCTCAAAACATACAGCCCAAACAATGCTAGTTCATGGACTCCAATTTCATGTTCCACCAGGAAAGAAGCAATGTTAAATTGGTCCAAATTTGCAGGAAAGTATATATATATATATATATATATATATATATATATATATATATATCAAACAAAAAAAAAAAAACACAACTCCCCATCACTGTAGGATTGGTCCATGGTCACAAGAATAGTCAGAAAACAAACTGCTGTATTATTGGCTGCAGCATGGCACACAATGAAGATATAAACCATGGCAGAGTTTGGAACTAAACCACTAATTTGTTAGACTTTTGCATTGTTTCATCCAAATTAGCTACACAGCTTTTCATTCATTTGAAAACAAATGCACATGTATACATTAACGGATGAGCAATAGGTAATTACGTATATTAAAAAAAAAAAAAAAAAAAAAAAAAAAAAAAAAAAAAAAAAAAAAAAAAAAAAAAAAGTAGTCTGAGTTCTATTGTCTGTTACGACTAAGGTCTAAAGTAACTGTTGAAGTTAATGCATTTTCTGGTAATCAATAACAGGATTGCAGAATGTCACGCAACAAATGTTAAAAAACAAGCCAGGGCTAACATTGCTGATACATGGGATCCAAAGCCGTATAGTCCACTCACTGCATGCAAATGCTTAAATGGCAAGATTAGATTTGTTTGCAGGGCACTTGTCCTACTCTTACACCCATTTTACTTCCCTTTGTAGCCCTCTAGCCCTTTCCAGGAGTTTTTTTTTTTTTTTTATAGAGGCATCTTACAACATCCAGGTGTCCACTCAACTCTACTCAGGAGCAGGTAAAAAAAAAATTTATTGGGCAAGTTGGGCGTTCCTCTGGCCAGCGATGTAACCAACTCGTTTAGGTGCGATTTATAGCACCTCCCCCCCCCAGACAAAATAGAGTTAGATAATCTACTAGCTGAGGAAATAGCTAAAATGACAATGAAGGGGGAAGTCATCATGGGTGACATCTTCCTGATGGGAACTGGAAAACCAAAATAGCTGCTTGTGCCAGGAGCACACATTCTAGTCAGTAAGAGCACAAAAATTGAGGAAACCACTGTGGTACTCTGTAGAAGTGGTCAAAATAGAAACAGCAAGGAAGACAGATCTACAAGATTAAAAGTGAGAAAGCATGTTCTAATGCCTTTAAAAATTTTTTTTTTTTTTTTTTTTTAAATCTGTATTAGGTTTAATGGGAACAAAATGGTCAACTACCTATGCTAAATAAAATACCATAGTTTGATCTTTAAATGGTATAGGTGCATTAACATTTCTGCTTGTTTGGACAGGCCGTTTACCTTTAGGAATTCAAACAGAAGTTACAATTTGCACCTCACTCACATTGAAGGTTATGAATTTGTGTTCAATTTCAAAATACCATTGACTGAAGAATTCTAATGGAACTCCATAGAACATCCATTGCTACTAATTTTATTTCATTGGGAAAACCACCCCACTAAGAATGAAAGCATCAACCAACTTCAGATAACTGCCTTCTTTAGTGTAAAGAATTGAGTTCCTGTTTAAAGCACAAGACTACCCCAACATTTCTTAAAAGGCTTTTAAAGGGTATGTGGGATGAACAGATTAGCCTGCCAAGAACCTCTAGATGGAATGATACGGAAAAAAAAAAATCCTATTCTTTGTTACTTTTAATGGAGTGGGAGTCCATTAACCTCATCAGAAACTGTCCCATTCAATTACATGATCTAAAAAAGGTGATTGCTTCTGAGACCAGTAGTATCTGCTTTAATATCAAGTAGTATGGAAATTTGAGAATTTTGTTAACTGCAGCTCTACATGACCAATATCTTATTACATGCAGCTGCAGTTTGCAATATATCCCAACAATTCAGATGAAGTTCTCCAACATTGCCTATCTGAATACATACTGTGTCAAAGCCAGTTGAGCTTTCATGATTCAATCTTGATCTTAAATTTCAGGCAGAAATTTCTAATTCCTGAACAAGGAATTCAGCTACAGTCTTACCACAAATAAAATTGGCACTTATGAATATAAATTCTTGTTAAACTCACTTGCTTAACAAAAAGGAGTTCACTTCTAGTTTTTGCTTCAATAATATCTTAACTGTTACACTCTGACTATTGATCTTTTCAGTAAGTGTTTGGCATTCCGAGTAGTCCTGTGGCATTTGGGCTTTACCATTAAGCTTAAAATAGTAATAAATGGTCCTCTGTTTCTATCAAAGTATGTCAAACGTTTAGGTGATACTCCCTCAAACATCTGTCAAGTTTGCAGCCATTTAAGGTGTCAAGGATTTCTAGCTAGCACAGAAAAAAAAAAAATCAATATGGTTTGATTTAAATTCAAAGGTGAAGTCTGATTTAATGCTAAACAGGATTCCATTTATATAATTTACTATTTAAATATCTGCACACTGACAATGTAAGACCTGTTGTCCAATATCTCATTTTAGTCAGATAGAATTTGGTGACCACCATAAAGGTGCTTCTGTTTGTTTATGTCAGACATCTAGAATTGTCAACCATTGATTATTTTGGTCAGGAGGGTCTATATGATGTTACCCCTTTTGAATTAACAAAATTACATATCGTTTAAAACAGATTAAAGTAAGATTTAAATTCAAGATCAGGTGATAGACACCCTTTAAAATGTTTTTTCCCCATTTGAGTTACAATAAAATCCACTTCACAGGCAGCTAAAGGTTTTGCAAACCACAAAATCTATGACAGAAGCTACAGTTCTGATTTATACTGCTGAAACCGTAATACATAAGCCTGTTTTAACACTGCTGATCTCCCATTTTCAGGATTCCATCTTAAAGTTAGGGGTTCCATTGGTTAACTTTAATATGCCGACTGTTTATTCTATGGCTTGTATTGCAAAAAAAAAAAACCACACTGCACTCTTCCAAATCCAGGAACTTATGTGCAACCAAGCCTAAACAGAGAAAAAAAAAAAAAAGCCCACACAAACACTATTCTATACTACAGCAATAGACCCCATAAGCCATAGAAATACCAAGCCTTTTAAGAAACCCAAAGCAGAATCAATTGCTCCTGCTTTGGTTTTAGTCAGATAAACATACCTTGATTTACCAGTGGTTTAAAAAAAAAAAAAAAAAAAAATAAAAAAAATAAATAAATAATAAAAAAAAAAAAAGTTACTCTGACCTCCCCTTCTCCCTCAGAATGATGGATTTGTGTGTACACTCCACAGTCCAAAGACTATGGTTACCTTTTAGGGTAGCATGATCCCTGGCATACATCCGAGAATCAAAGAATAAAAATCCACCCAAACTACACAATAGACTAGAGTATACAGAGATTGATTGCAACAAGGCAGGTATTTTGAAGTTCACTACCAACTGTGCATAGTTTCACACACCAGGGCAACAGTCATACTGACAAAATAAATATTTTCCTAAAGCATGGGATATAAAATCTATTTTACTAGCCATTTACATCAAAGACTGCACACAGAATAAACTAAAAATAGTTTACATTACATAGGGTTAATATATGAAGAATAAACCAGGGATTTAGTGGCAGCTTTGGTCTGTAAATGGTTAAAAGAATCCAGAGCCAATTGAAGTGAAAGAGGCACGGAGATAGATCACACCTGCCTTTAGCCTTTCCCTCACCTTCAATAAACTACATTGCATTTCATTGAGAAACATAGGGAGACTAAAAGACAGAGGATGTGCTTGGAAGAGAGATCTTTTAAAAGCTGCAGACAGCATCCTTTACTAAAGTATTTTTTTTTTTTAAAGTAGCATGAGGTAATATATGCTACGAGACAGGCCACTTAGACAATGGTAACCTAGAACTACAAAAGCAGTAGCTGTTAAAGTTAGCTTTCTTCACTAGAATAGTTTGCTAACTAGCTCCACTACGTTACATACAAATCTAAAATTCTGAACTACGAACATTCCCAAACTAGCAACATTTTTCTACAAACTCCTTTCCACATGCACACATTGCTGCAGCATAACATCAAATAGCTAAGACCAGCATGGGCCATTAAATACCCACTCTAACTCCTCCGATTGGTAATTTGATTCTGGACATGTGATCTAAGCAACCACTTGTGAGGCAGTGAGTGTTATGCAGTCATGCGGCAACTTTTAAACCAATGGAATCAGTTACAGTAGCAGACATGGGATTTATTCATCCAATCAGCATATTGGGTTGGGTATTTCACAAACAATGGGGGTTATTTACTAAGCAATGAAACAATGGGGGTTATTTCTAAGCAATGAGTTGTGGTGGAAGGAAAACTGAATTGCAAAATTTAGATTAAAAAAAAAAAAAAAACCAGGACAGAAAAACTACAGAATCGTATCAGGATTATTCACTAAAATGAGAATTCAAAGTGAATTTCAAATTAAAATTTACATAATAGTCAAACTGGCCAAATTTTCAGTTTGACTAATTTGGCCTTAAATTTGTAATTTACTTTGAATTCTCACTTTAGTGAATAACCCAGTATATGGCTTTAAAATGTTTGTATTCAGATTTTTTACTTAGCTTGACATATTTCACCACTTAGTACGCACCATGACATTAGCTTGTGTGCATCTATTTTGTTAGTTGAATTATTAACTAAAATGTGCATTGTGGATTCAAAGTGAATTTCTGATTTTATCCCAAAATAATCTGAACTGGAAACATAGCCAAATTGGAATCCTTAGTTATTGTAGCCTACAATTTGTAGTTCTCTTTAAAATCACTTTGAATTCACAACAATTCAGACTCTAGTTAACCCCTTAAGGACGCAGCTTCAAAAACTGGACTTACCCTTAAGGACCCAAGCCATTTTAAAATTTTTTGCTGTTTGTGTTCAAACGCAATTTGCATCTCTGTAATTTATTGCACCAACACATATTATATACCGTTTTTAGAGGACAAAAAGGGCATTCATTTGATGTCACATACACAAAGATAAATTCTCATTAATTATAAAACAAATGCCAAAAACTTGGAAAAAATTTTTTATTTTTCACACTTTTGGCAATAATAGTGTGTGCATAATATGTCCAGCTTAGAAAAAGTAATTAAAAATAAATTCATTTATGTGTCTTGATTAATAAAGTACATCATATGTACAGGATTTCTGTTTAATTTGAAAGTTACAGGTCACAAAATAAAAGGACTGAAATAAAATTTCAATGTGAAACAGTTTTAGAAATTGGTATGTTTGTCTTGTAGGTTTAGTAGCCATCACAGAAAACAAAATTGCCCCACAAAAGTATATATTTATATAAAGTAGACATCACAGGCTATTTACTTAAGGTTAGTTTGATACTTTTTATGTAGCCATTTCATTGCCAATCTCTGCTAAATATTGGAGTAAAATTGTGTTTTTTCTCTATTTTAGCATATACACATATAACAAGGTTTTTGTAATGTGTATTTTGCAAAGCTGGTGTGTGCTATTCCTGCACAGAATGCATACCCCCATTGTATGCCTTCGGCACTATTCTGTGAAGCTACAATGCCATATAAGAGACAAGGCTATGTCAGTTTCTATAGTTAGAATTTGCATAGATGGATATGATGGGCCTATGTCTCATTTTGGGGTATTATAGTTGTTTGACTGTTCAAAAACCCCCACAAAGGTATTCAATTTGATAAAGCAGACACCCCAGGGTATCTTATATGGTGTATATTGTGCCTTAACTTGTCACCATTTTTTCACCAATTTATGTCAATGTTTGAGGCATTTTTACATACATGTTGCATTTTTGCAGAGTATTTCTTACACTTGATATGTACCACCCCAAATTATGCTCAATTACATCTTCTGAGTAAAACAATATGCCCAATGTATGACCTAGACACTATTTTGTAAAGTTACAGTGCTGTAAAAGAGACGTGACAAGTTCAGGTTTTTAAGTGTGAATTTTCATGGAGGGTTTTGATGTGTCCATGTCCCACTTTGGAGCACTTGAGCAGGCTATATATTCCAACTACCCCATGAAGGCATACCATTTCTTAAAGAAAACATTCCAGGTTATTTTAAAAGGCATATTTTGAACCTTAGCGTGAGATCATTTTTCCGCAAGCTTGTACCAAGTGTAATGGTACTAAGCATTTTTCTGCCTTTTTGACAGACAAAGTGAGTTTGCACAGTATATGTTGCAAACCTTATGTGTGCTACAGTTGTATAATACTTCATATGTTGCCCAGCTATGTCATCTGAGTACAGCAATACCCCCGTATGTATCTTTTCTAGGTATATGTGGACATTGAAGGGGCACATTTGAGACACAGCTATTACAGTTTTTTTCAAACTTTGAATTTTTACGCTGTGTCCATGTCTCGTTTTGTACTATTTTAGCAGACTATATTTTCTAACAATTCCAAAAAGGCATACCATTTCTTAAAGAAGACATCCCAGGGTGTTTCAAAAGGCATCAAGGGATCATTTTTCCGCTAGCTTGTACCAAGTTTAGTGGTAATAAACATTTTTTCTGCCTTTTTGACTCACAAAGTGAGTTTGCACAGTATATTTTGCAAATCGTATGTGTGCTACGGCTGTAAAAACCTTCATATGTTGTTCAGCTATGTCATCTGAGTACAGCAATACCTCAGTTTGTACCTTTGCCAGGTATATATGGATGTTGAAGGGGCACATTTGAGACACCGCCATTCAGTTTTTTTCTAACTTTGAAGTTTTATGCTGTATCCATGTTCCATTTCAGAGTATTTTAGCTAGTTGGTTATTGAAACTTCCCCACAAATGCATACCATTTTTTAAAGAATACACCCCAGGGTATTTCAAAAGACATATTTTGAACCTCAGCATGGGATAATTATTTCGCTAGTTTGATCCAGGTGTAGTGGTAGGCATTTGTAGGTGTAGGCGTTTTTAATGTATTTTTAAAATCTTTTAAAGGACCACTATAGTGCCAGGAAAACATACTTGTTTTCCTGGCACTATAGTGCCCTGAGGGTGCCCCCACCCTCAGGGTCCCCCTCCCGCCCGGCTCTGGAAGGGGGAAAGGGGTAAAAACTTACCTTTTTCCAGCGCTGGGCGGAGAGCTCTCCTCCTCCTCTCCGCCTCCATTACGCCCCGCCGGCTGAATGCGCACGCCTGCGCTGAGCCGCGCCACAAGAGCGGGTTCATAGGAAAGCATTTATAATGCTTTCCTATGGACGCTGGCGTGCTCTCACTGTGAAAATCACAGTGAGAAGCACGCAAGCGCCTCTAGTGACTGTCAATGAGACAGCCACTAGAGGATTAGGGGGAAGGCTTAACCCATTCATAAACATAGCAGTTTCTCTGAAACTGCTATGTTTATGAAAAAATGGGTTAACCCTAGAAGGACCTGGCACCCAGACCACTTCATTAAGCTGAAGTGGTCTGGGTGCCTAGATGGTCCTTTAAACTTTTTTTACTTTTTAAAACTTGTTTTTAAACTTTGTTTTATTTATTAAATGTTTTTAACTTTTTGAAACTTTCCTAAAACTTTTTTACACTTTTAAAATTTGTATAATTTTTTTTTACCGTTAACCCGTAACTAGCAGTAAGCAGCACTTACAGTAAATTCACAAATTTCCCATGACCCACCCCAGCTAGCAAAAATATATAATTTAAAAAAATTTAAATTAATTAATTAATTAAATAAATGGAACCCCTGAGGGTTAAAAATAAAAGTTAACCTTCAGGGGTTAAAAAAAAAGCAGATCACAGTATAATACTGCAAACTGTATTTTGTTCACTGTAGGCAGTGATCAACTGTCAGGGGAGGGGTTAATTATTATTAGGACTGGGTAAAGGGGAGGTATTTTTTTGTACTTTTTTTAAACGTTATTAAAACTTTTTGTTTCACTTTTTAAAGCTTTTTTAAAAACATTTTTTAACGTTAGCCCTTAGCTAGCCTAACACCAAATTCCCCACTAACTTCCACCTACCCCAGCTAGCTAAATATATCTTTTTAAAATATTTAAATTAATTAATAAAATAAATTTAACCCCTGAGGGTTAAAAAAAAAGTTAACCCTCAGGGGTTAAAAAATAATAATCAGATCACAGTAAAATGTGGTCCTTGTCAATTGATCACTGAAGTCAGTGATCAATTTGCAGGGAAAGGGTTAATTTTTTATTTAAAATGGGTAAAGCGGGATGGGGTTTTAAATTAACTTTATTTTTTCACATGGAGAAGATCCCTGTTGATCCATCTCCCTGCACTTCATACTGAACGCGGAAGCACAGGGAGGCAGATCAGAAGTCACTGCAGCACATGTGCTCGCTCTGACAGCCTGTGAGAGCGATCACAGCTGCAGGGAAAGCACGATCGCGGCGATCTGGGGTTAACTTTAGTAAATGATGGACATTTTTCGGCATGCATCCTTAACGGTAGGTCTGTCTTGATGAAAAATATCCGTCAAGCGTTGTTAAGGGGTTAACAATCCCTATTAAATTGACACTAGAGGCACTCAGACCACGTCATCTCATTGGTCTCAGTGGTCTGGGGGCTGTGTCCCTGTCACCTTAACTCTGCAATGTTAATTATTGCTGTTTTCATTCTACCAGACAGCCACTAGAGGTGCTTCCACCTATTTTAAAGAAATTAAATCCATGTAATGACACTGTACAATCTCACCCAGTTGTATGAGGACTTCTAGCCTCTTCTAAATTCCAATAGGAAAGCAATGGTTCATGAGGCAGCATTAATTTCCTATGGTGATGGCCTGATGCGAGCGTACCGCAGAGGGACTCTCTAGTGTTAGGAACAGAGCTTTGTATTGCTAATACTATAGTGTTTCTTTAATGATCTTTGTGTACTTGAAATAAATGGTGCCATAGTAAAGGACCACACTACACCCATAAAGCATTTCAGCTTGCTGAAGTGGTTTCTTGGTGAGGAGTATCCCACTAAAAGACACGTTATAAAAGTGCCAACTTCTATGAGAAATCAGCACTTTTATAAATTAACAAAGGAATAACCTCCCAAGGCTGAGAAGCCTCTGATAAGATATTTAGTGTGGAGTGGATCTTTAAATACGTTTATATAATTAGGCCTAACAATTTATAAGCACGGTTAGATTGAATGAATGATAAATATTTATTTAAGACACTTCTGCAGCAATAGAGTTAAATATGTGGTAGCTGTTCAGCCTGTTGGGGTCAAATATGATCCCTACATTAGTAAAAATTGACACCATACTGGTGTTAACTTTAAAACTGCTGCCCAATTGCTATAGAAAAGTGACTGAAAAACTGTCCTAGAATTTTCTTCTTCCTGGAGTCCATGTATCACCAAAAATAGCGGCTAAAACCTCATGCAGATCTCTGAGTAATTCCTTTATTTGCAATTTCCCTTACACATCTGCCCTGGATGGCAGAATTGAAATGACAAAATATAAAAATGACAAAAGTTAAAAGACTCAAGTTAAAAATTCAGTGATGAGTTAAAAACAAATGGACACACACAAGCGAGAAACTCAAAATAACTTCTAATACAAGTAGTGAAAATATGCTTGTGTGAGTCAAATCAAAACATAATTCATCCAACATAATACCAATGTAAAAGCACATATAGGTCTGAAAAGAAAACTAGAAAATACTCTAAGAAAGCATATAAAATCCTTATCAAGATTTAGTAATTTGGGACATAATGTATCTAGTTTATAGATCTGAGAGCTGAATTCTATCTCTTCCACATGTCCCGTGTTCCGTAGAGATAAACCTTAATTGGGAAGCAGTGCATTTCCAATACTCAAGGAGCCTGGCAACTGGGATACCTATTAAAAGATACAAATGTTCCCTCACCCGTACTGTCAAGTTACCATATGTCTCGCCCACATAGGTTAATCTGTAGGGACATTTAAATATATATAGACAATGTAACTGGCTTGCCAATTCATTAGATCATGAAGTGAATGTATCTTCCCTATCCTTGGATAATTATATGTATCAGACCATTTATTCTATTACAGTTGATACAGTGTCCACATATTAACATGCCTTTAACAATAGAAAGGCAGTTACTGTTGTCCATCACTTTCTCAGGTAAGGCTGTACAACAACATTGTCTCTCAGATTATTTGATCTTTTATATGGCATGATAGGTGGATTCGTTAATAAATATCCTTGTTTCAGATCCGTGCCACAGATATACTAATACATGTCTATCGTGTCACAAAATGTAGGAAATAAAATTACAGCACTAAATATACACTTTTTGGGGAAACAGTACTTTTAAAGACTGGTAATCATTTAACCAGTCTAAAGATAAGGAAGAAACAAATCAAAATTTTAAAATGTTGACAGATGCTCCCAATGGAAAATGAATAAAGCTTAGTCTTCTTAAAAGTTTATTTTGTGATTTGGCTTTTGGCCACAAGATGGCACTCATATTCAAAGAGAAGGGCTGACTGTATATCAGTTCACAGTTCAAGATACAGTACTTAAAAATAACCACTTGATTGCGCTAAATAATTACTTTAGCTTCAGTATAGACTTCACTAAAGATAAAGCAAATATTTGGTGCCGTCATCTTGTATTTAGGAATACATATATTATACTGTACAGTTGTGCTCAAAAGTTTGCATTCCCTGGCAGAAATTGTGAAATTTTGGCATTCATTTTGAAAATATGGCTGATCATGAAAAAACATGTATTTGGGAAAAAGGAGGAAAAGTTGCGCCAACAAAAGAGATATGGACCTTATATGGGTAAGATACGACAGAGCAATATAAAACTATAAAAGTAGGAATTGTAAAAAGCAGAGTGGTATTGGTATACAAATAAAACAATCAATATTGTCCCAAAAAATCCAAATTAACTTGCCAGAGGAGACCACTGTAATCTTGCTAGGGGGTTTCCTCTATGTAAGTGCCAAAACATGATGTTCTTTAGAGTCTGTATGAAAAGCAAACAAAGAGAGACTAATAGTGCAAGTGTATCCCAGAGTAAATTGTAACAATAAAATAGAAGGTCTAATGTAGTCCTACTCATGTTTTTTAGAGCTAATAACCAGCTCTAGTATGAATCACGTGGTACAGTGGTACAATTTTGACAGGCAGATATCCCAGGAGAATAAAAGACCATAAAGTAGCATAACAAGGAAACAACAATAGTGCTCACTTTATATAAAATAATCCAGGAGTATAGAAAATATAGTTTATAGTTTATAGTTTATACTCACATTCGATTGAGCAGACGTAAGTGGTATAATCTCCACCAAGGATTCTTGGGAGTAGTCCTCACTGGAACACTTAAAATTAGGAAGCCAGGCAGTAGAAAGTAAAAATTTATAAAATGTTAATAAAATAAGTAAAAGAGTAAAATGGCACACTGACAGAAAAAAGCAGCCAAAATACCATTATTAAACAAATAAAATATAAAATATCGACATCTTGTATCGCCAAATAGGCTTTTACAAGTGGATCAATTAGTTTATTAGCTCTCACGTGGATGCACTAAGCAGGCTAGATACTAAGCCATGGGGAGCAGAAAAGAACTGTCAAAAGACCTGCGTAACAAGGTAATGGAACTTTATAAAGATGAAAAAATAAATAAAAAGATATCCAAAGCCTTGAAAATACCAGCCACTACTGTTCAATCACTTAAGAATTGGAAAATTTGGGGATCTCTTGATCCCAAGCCAAGGTCAGGTAGACCAAGATTTCAGTCACAATTGCCAGAAGAATTGTTCGGGATACAAAGAAAAACCCTCAGGTAACCTCAGGAGAAATGCAGGCTGGAAAAAGACGGTGTGGTTGTTTCAAGGAGCACAATATGACAATACTTGAACAAGAATGAGCTGCATGGTCGAGTTGCCAGACAGAAACTTTACTGCACCAATGCCACAAAAAAACCTGGTTACAATATGCCTGACAACACCTTCTCACACCCTCACAGCTTGTGGCACACCGTAATTTGGAGTGACAACAACAAAATAGAGCTTTATGGTCACAACCATAAGCATTATGTTTGGAAAGAGGTCAACAAGGCCTACAGTGTAAAGAATACCATCCCCAGTGGGAAGCATGGTGGTGGCTCACTGATGTTTTGGGGGTTGTGAGCTCTTATAGCTCAGGGAATCTTGTTAAAATTGATGGCAAAATGAATGCAGCATGCTATCAGAAAATACTGGTGGAGAATTTGCATTCTTCTGCATGAAGGCTGCGCATGGGACTCACTTATACTTTCCAGCATGACAATGACCCTAAGCACATGGCCAAGTTGACCCTCCAGTGGTTACAGCATAAAAAGGTGAAGGTTCTGGAGTGGCCATCACAGTCTCCTGACCTTAATATCCTCGAGCCAGTCTGGGGAAATCTCAAACGTGCGATTCATGCAAGATGACCAAAGACTTTGTGTGACCTGGAGGCATTGTGCCAAGACGAATGGGCTGCTATACCACCTGCAAGAATTAGGGACCTCATTGACAACTATTACAAAATACAGCACACTGTCATTCGTGTTAGAGGGAGCAATACATAGTATTAAGAACTAAGGGTATGCAGACTTTTGAACAGGGGTCATTCCATTTTTCTTTGTTGCCATGTTTTGTTTTATGATTGTGTTATAACCTACAGCTGAATATGAAACCCATAAGAAATAAGAAAGGTGTTTTGCCTGCTCACTCATGTTTTCTTTAAATATGTTACCAGTTCTCCAAGGGTATGCAAACTTTTGAGCACAACTGTATATTTGAACTGAATATGTGAAAGATGTATTTTTAATCTGCATATTAATTTAAGGATTTATTTCCTTTGCATTTGTTTGGTGTGCACCTTGTTACTTATTCACCACCCTGAGGAGCTGATTTACCATTGATAGCACTTTAACATACTATTAGACTATAGGTTTTTTTTACTTATTGGATGGACTGGTTGCTTTTTCTTGTGTGCTTCTCCTATACACTAATATATTTTGTGACTATTTGTTTGAACTATTAGGCAGCTAGTGCCAAAATAACCGAAATAGAAAAACTACAAATAACATTACAGCACTAGTAGTAAAAAGGAACTCTCCAAGCACCGTAACTATTATAGTGGTCTGTAGTGGTGATGGTGTCAGTGTGCCCTGATGCCATGCCACCATAACTCATCAAACATTAACTCATAATGACCACCAAAAAAACCTTCAATGTGGATGTGAGCATCAAAACTGGACCATATAGCCATGGAAGAAAGGTTGCCTGGTCTGATGAATCACATTTTCTTTCGGATCAGGTGGATGGCCAGGTTCATGTGCATCTTTTACCTGGGCAAGAGATGGCAGCAGATACACTA
Source organism: Pelobates cultripes (assembly GCA_933207985.1). Classification (NCBI taxonomy): domain Eukaryota; kingdom Metazoa; phylum Chordata; class Amphibia; order Anura; family Pelobatidae; genus Pelobates; species Pelobates cultripes. Next base: position 30,220,641 of record OW240913.1, on the reverse strand, counting down.
TGGGAAGAAGCCAGTCTGTCAGAGGCAGTGTTATAATCTGGGCATTGTTCTGGGTGGAAACTTTACTTTGCCACATACTACAGGACACATTCAGAAGTTTTGTGGAGTCCATTCCTCGATGCATCAGAGCAGTTTTGACAAGGTGAGGGGGACCTACACAATATTAGACAAGTGGTTTTAAAGCTGTGGCTGATCAATGTGTTTGGTAGTGTTTGTGTAATAAGATCCATGACTGATGTTTTGTTTATTAAGCATTATTGTTTGCTAATTATGTAACTGGATATAAGTAAGGGTTGTTTTATCAGTTGGTAACTGCTACTTTAAATGGGAGTGGTGCAAGATTTTTTTTTTTTTTAAATGAGCAATGCTTGCCATTTTTATTATAAACAATTGCAATGCCACTTCAAGCACTTATATCAAAGTAGTATACGTAACAAACAATAACTCATTGTTCGTTGTAATGGTAAAAGTGCAACGTTCCCTCTAATGATCTCAATGCAGACAAATAATGGGTGAATATCCCTGGAATAAATAGTCACTGGTGATTTCCGGGATTTTTTTTTTACATAGCTTGTTCCATTTTATAACATTTTTTTTGTTGGATACATGAGGAGAAGATTAGTGGATTTTAACTGGCTTCCAAAACTATTAATCACTTTAATATTATAAATTTATAACTAAAGTAGAGAGGTAAAAAGGAGTAGAAAGGAGTGGATCATGTGAACTAAGTACGCTTACAGGTAAGGCGAAATGCATTATTGCTACCTCATAACTCTAGTAGAAAACAAAAACCCCATACATGAATGGTATAACCATGGTAATAACTAGAATAGTGAAGTTGGCATCATTTAAAAAAATATTGATTTCATTTGAGGGATAAAATGTATGTTGCTTATATATGTAAAATTTATGTTGTTTAATTTAATAAATACTTACCTATTATAAGAAAAGAAAGCTCCTCTAACGCTAATAAATTGTGCTGCACATGCCCATGGAGTAAAGAGAGGGCAGTTGAGTTGGACTGGTGAGGAGTAGAGATGTCGCGAACTGTCCGCCGAACTGTTCGCGAACTGTCCGCCGGCGAACAATAGCGTGTTCGCGTTGGGCGAACATATCCGATTTTCGGTCCGCCCCCTATACGTCATCATTGAGTAAACTTTGACCCAGAACCTCACAGCCAGCAGACACATTCCACCCAATCAGCAGCAGACCCTCCCTCCCAGGAAGTGTCTGCTGACTGTGAGGTTCCGGGTCAAAGTTTACTCAATGATGACGTATAGGGGGCGGACCGGAAATCGGATATGTTCGCCCAACGCGAACACGCTATTGTTCACCGGCGGACAGTTCGCGACATCTCTAGTGAGGAGTTCTTGCAATACTTGCTGATAAGATCAATCAGTAACAGACACTTCTATCTTACCAGTGAATCATTGCAAAACAAGATATTGAATGGTATCTTAAGGGCTTACCATTGGAAATTACTTTATATTCCTTGGCATATCTTTTTGATTGTTCTGTTAAATTATTCTTTTCATTTTTATTTTCAGATTATTCTAATGATTTCTTCTTTCAATATTTCTATATTTCTATGCAAATGGATTATACATTTCAACTTTGTCCACTAGATGTCAGTCCACGCATTGTTCATATGGGGGTTATAGTTTAAAGCCACACTGTCATGTTTTTTTTTTTTTATATATATATTTTTGAATTTTCTTTCCTTATGCCCTTTGTATCTAAATAACTAGACTCCCCCATTGCCACTTGTCTTTACGGAATAATTTTTTCAATCCCACCATTTTGGGCTTAAATTTGCGGTCTTCTTTTCAATTCTCTACAATGCCCAGTTTAGGGAACAATGCATTAGACTTATTTACTGAACTAGGAATAATATGGACTTGACCAGAGAATTTAAAATTGTTGGCCATGTAAGTCATCTGGAAAACACTCAGTTGGAGAAATTTCCCAATGCCATTATTTATCTGTCCTAGTCACTATTTGACAATTTGTGGTTTAGTGAAAACCTCTTCGAGACTTGTCCTTGTTTGCTCCAGAATATCAGATTTATTTAACCATGTCAGAATCTCATTCTCCATTAGATCTTGTTCCATAGATATGGTGGTTTGTTGATAATTGTAGGTATATACCTCCATTGTTTAAAAATGTAATGTCCAACCATTTGCATCTCATAAATATCTTCTGGTATCATCTTATCCTTAGAAACTCATAGAGGGGACATCCTGAACATCCTGAAGGTGAGGATAAGGATATGAGCTATAAATTGGATAATACATAATTTGATTATCTCTTGTTCTACGAGCTGTATAAATCTAGGAATAGACATATATTAGGTTCTGTCTTACAGCACTGGCTATAACCCCTACATGAGAATCATTTAGTAAATAGTATTTCTAATGTGTAGTACCACACATGGTTTCACCAGGGCCGGATTAACATAGGGGCTGATGGAGCTGCAGCTCCAGGCCCATGCCTCTGGAATAGGCCCATTGATTTAAAAAAATATATATATATATTTTTTTTTTAAATCACATTTTTTTTTTTTTACTATTCTTCACATGCTCTTGCTGAAGTATAGAATCTTAAGAGATATGTAGGTGAACCAGGGCCGGCGCTACCTGTTAGGCGGACTAGGCAGTCGCCTAGGGCGCCCCTTGGGAAGGGGCGCCGCCAGGAGCGCCGGCCCCCCTCATGCTGCAGCCGCACGAGCGCTCTGTAGAGAGACTCAGGCAGCTGCAGCTTTGCCCGGGCGGTGCGTCCATGAGGGCGCACCGCCCGGGCGCAGCCTGAGGAGAGGGGCTGACAGGAGGGAAGCGCTCAGCGCTCCCTCCTGTCACTCCCTCACTGTAGCGTGGCCGAGCCCTCTATTGGTCCGCTGGTACAGGGAGCATCTGTCTCCTGTACCCGGCCAGACTAACAGGAAGTGCACACTAAGTGTGCACTTCCTGTTAGTCCGGCCGGGTACAGGAAACAAAAGCTACCTGTACCCGCGGACCAATAGAGGGCTCGGCCACTCTACAACAATGGTAGGGAGGGGGGGAATTGACAGGGAAGGGGGGGTGGAATTGACAGGGAAGGGGGGAATTGGACAGGGAGTGGGGGGAACGACAGGGAAGGGTGGGTGGAATTGACAGGGAAGGGAATTGACTGGGAAAGGGGGAATTGACAGGAGGGGGGGAATTGATACAGGGAATGGGAATTGACAGGGAAAGGGGAATTGACAGGAAGGGGGGGGAACTTGACAGGAAGGGGGAAATTGACAGGAAGTGGGGAATAAATTGACAGGAGTGGTGGGGAATAAATTGAAAGGGAGGGTGGGGAATAAATCAGTGGGATAAGCATTGAAAATGGAGGGCAGGGAATAAGTGAAAGGGCGGGTGGGGGAATAAATTGAAAAGGGGGGATAAAATTGACAGGAGAGGGATAAATTGACAGGGGAGATAAATTGACATGGAGGGGGGATAAATTGACAGGGAGGGTGGGGAATAAATTGAAAGGGGGGAATAACTTGACAGGGGGGGATAAATTGAAAGGGAGGGTGGGGGGAATAAATTGACAGGGAGGGGGGAATAAATTGAAAGGGAGGGAATAAATTGAAAGGGAGGGGAAAGAAATTAACGGGGTGGGTGGAAAGAAATTGACAGGGAGGGGAATTGATGGGGGAGGGAGGGAGGGGGAATGAGAGTGGGGAGGGGAGAAGAGAAGAGAGTGACAACGGGGGAGAAGAGAGGGACAAGCAGGGGAGAAGAGAGTGACAAGGGGGGGGGAAGAAGAGAGTGACAAGGGAGGGAGAGGGGGGAGAAGAGATTGACATCCATCACACACACACACAATGCACCCCTTACACACAAAGACAATGCACCCCTTGCACACAGAAAAACAAACAATGCATTACACACACAGACACACACACAAGCAATTCAACCCTTACACACAATGCATCCCTTACACACACAGAAACACAAAATGCATTCCTTACACACACTCAACGCATCCCTTACACACACTCAATGCACCCCTTACAGACGCACACACTGCATCCCGTACATACACAGAAACACACCTTGCAGCCCTTACACATACAAACACAGATTCACACAATGCATTCCTTACACACATATCAGGACACCCCCCTACTCCACCCCCTGTGAACAAACTCATTTGTGGAACATGAAGGTGGACCCTGGGACCCAAACCTTGAGCTGTGTAAAGGGCCTTAAAAAAATGGAGCTGCTTCCCGTTCTCCCAGAACATTGATTTTTGTGACCACAGTTACAAACAGCCTCCAGAGAGCCTGTTCTACACCCGCCCAGCGCTGGAGAAAAAGTAAGTTTTAACCCCTTTCCATCTTCCAGAGCCGGGCGGGAGGGGGAACCTGAGGGTGGGGGCACCCTCAGGGCACTATAGTGCCAGGAAAACGAGTATGTTTTCCTGGCACTATAGTGGTCCTTTAAGATTATCAAAAGTTTGAAGCCAGAAGGCTTGTAGTATTTACTGGATAAGCATCAGCTCATTCAAAATAATGCAACCTCTTAAGGCGATGCAGTATGAGCTGAATAAGTAATCATGGTAGACATGTGCAATTCGTTTTGTTCCGAATGCAAATTCGGACGAATTTCGGAAATTTGGACATTCGGATGCTTCCGAATGTCTGAAGTGCCGGATTTTGGAATGCCGAACCGAAGTGCCGAATTTCCGAAGTTCCGAATTTTGGAACGCTGAACCGAACCAAATTGCTGAAGTGCCGAATTTCCAAAGTGCCGAAGTGCTTTGGATTTCTGAAAAGTGGCAAAACAGGAGAGGGTTGGCATTAGGGGTTGGAGGAGGGTTAGGGGTAGGGTTTGTGGTTGGGGTAGGTTTAGGGGTTGGGGTAGGGTTAGGGTTAGTGGTTGTGTAGGGTTAGGGTAGGGGTAGGGTAACCCTACCGCTCACCCTATGCTAACCCTAACCTTACCCCTAACCCTACCATAACCCTACTCCTAACCCTAACCCTGATCCTAATGCAACCCTACCCCTAACCTGACCACTAGCCCTACCCTAACTCTACCCCAAACCCTACCTCTAACCCTAACCTTACCCCTAACCCTACCCTTAACCCTACCCTAACCCTAATCTAACCATACCCCTAACTTAACCCTACCCCTAACCCTACCCTAACCCTACACTAACTTAAGTTTCCAAGTTCCAAAATTCCGAAGTGCCAAAGTTCCCGAAGTGCCGAAGCTCTAAAGTGCTGAATTTCGGAATGCCGAACCGAACTGAAGTGCCAAAGTTCCGAAGTTACAAAGTCCTGAATTTCGGAATGCCGAGCTGAACCGAATATTTTTCCCATGCACATCCCTAAATCATGGTCAATGTTGAGACAATAGGTGAAAAGATAGAGGTCAAACAATGTAGAAGTTATATATTAAATTTTAAGATTTTTTTTTTATCACTGAAAGTTATTTTGGAAACATAGAAACATACAATGTGACGGCAGATAAGAGCCATTCGGCCCATCTAGTCAGCTCAATTTTCTTAATACTTGCCTTAGTCTCGTATATCTAGGATAGCCTTATGCCTCTCCCACGCATGCTTCAACTTCCTCACAGCTG
>OW240913.1:29986852-30207705 GCA_933207985.1 Pelobates cultripes | reverse complement strand
GAAGAAAAAGAATAGGAGAAATGTTCAGATAAGATCCTAGACAATCATCGCATCTCCTGCCTCTCCTCTACTTTCATATGTGGAGAAACTGATGTAGGAAAAGTACACTCTCTTCCAATCTATTCTCTCTTCTGCTTAACTGGACCTGAGGTGAGCAAAATCTCAGTCAAATAGTAAAAAACAAGATGGTCCAGGCACTCAAGGGTGTATATTAAGCAGTTTTATTTGAGATACACAGCTTTATCAAGCTTTATCATGGCCTTCTCTTATTTACCTACACGTGGGCCTCAAACTTTAAAATAAATAATGGGGAGAGGACAGATCACAGATCCAATGTCCCACCCTGCCTTCACCCATGGTCAGCAGTTGGTTGCTATTGTGATATAAGGGGTAACCTAGTGGTGGTGATGGTGGATGGGAATTAACCCTCCCTACCCCCCATTTTAGTTTATTAAACAGCTTGGAGGACTTTAAAATAAATAATAGTGGGTGGACAGATCCTTGTACACCCCCATAATGTATTTTAAAGTCCCCCACTTGAAGCACATAGGTGGGGGCATGGGAGGGGGGACTATACCCCCTGTTTTATTTCACAGTCCCTATACCAGCGGAGCGAGGCCTTCCTAGTTTCTGTACAGAAATGTCCCAGTTTCTACTTTTAAATATTTAGCACATATGCCACCACCTTATTGATTCCCATAAGGTTTAAATTTATTAGTTAATTATTATTTTTTATTTTTTTTATTTAATGTACTTATATTTGTCATTTATCCTTGTGCTCTTTGACTCCGTCCGTTGTTTCACTCCTTACATAAAATCTATCACCAAGTTGCATCCACCTTAAAAACATTTATCGCATCTGTCCCTTTTCTCACTCATAATGAAATTAGGACACCTATGCATGCTCTTCTTGTTTCCTGCCTTGATTATTGTAAAACTATGCTTGTCAGCCTGAAAAGTGAACAGATTGCCTCTCTACAGTCTGTAATGAACACCTCTGCCAGACTCATCTACCTTACGTCCTGGTATTCTCAAACCTCACCCCTCTGTCAGTCTCTACACTGGCTCCCATTTAGGATTTGGTCCAAAGTTCTCATGCGTACTCACAAAGCTCTTCATAACCATGCTCCTACTTACATCTCTTCACTCATTAGCAAGTATGTTCCAGCACGGCCTCTTCACTTGTCCAACGACCTGTTACTGTCGAATTCTCACATCAACACCTCTGACTCTCACCTGCAGGACTTCTCCAGGGTTGTCTCCTCATTATGGAATGCCCTCTTGCGAGACATCCATCTCTCCCAGATTCTGCAGTCCTTCAAAAATCCCACAAACATACTTTTGAGAAGATGTCCCCATAGCATGTAGATAATTTGATTCCATCACTTCTCTTTGTATATTTGCTCTCTTCATCTACTGTTCCTGTATGTCATACTTATTTTGATGGAATTAAATGTTTGTCTTGTTCACCTACTGTACTCTGGATTATATTGACAATACAAAGCAAGTGAACAATAATTTGCGAATGTTCATCCTGATGGATTTTCTTAATTTTTATTAAAACCAGTGCTTTTCTAATATTTAGAACACTGGTTCTAATTTAGACACTGAATGCTGCAGGTTTACTCTGGCTGACCAAATTTCAACAGTTTTTGGGCTCCAGTAAAAGCGAGAATTGCTACTGTAGTCGAAATTCAGTCGTTTGATGAGGTAGATGCTCAGATTCATCATCTACAGCGTTATTTACTAAACACTGGATTTTGAATTGCCCCGTAGATGATAAATATGTGCATCTGCAATACCAGATCCTAGTGTTGGCTCTTTGTGGACTTCTGGTACCTAATAGAAGAATGGCATCCGAACCAGTAACTTTGTATTATTCATGCTATTCATGCTATTTGATACCTTCATTAATACCTTCTGGGGGAAAATAAAAACATCTCCATATTTACTATGATCCATGCATTGTAAACTAATTATGAACCTTTTCGGGACCAAGTATACATTGTTATTTTCACAATTATCCTGATCTGGAAGGAATAAAGGTGTTCCTTTAATCATTTAAAATGTAAGCTTATTTTAGCGACACCCATACTACCCCTTGTTTAGGTAAGTAAATCTTGTCTTGAATTTACTTGTATGTCTTGTCTGTTCTTGGTACAGCAGGGTGGAATATACTTGCACTTTATAAATAATAATTAGCACTTTATAATTGAATCTTTAGCGCACAACATTTTCTTAACCCAACACACTTTATTTTATTTATTGCTCCATATTGTGTTGTGATTGCAGTATAGATAAGATCCAATTTCACATGCAAAGAATTGATTGATAGGCAGGAGAGATACCTATTTTTAAAGCATTTTTCTTCCAATCTACATTTTTTTTCTCCAAATCTACAATGATATGCTCCTTAAAAAGATCATAGGTTTAAAATATTATGACCCTTTAAGAGCTGTTAATAATAAAATATATTATATGACCCATTGTCTACATGTATAATTGAATGAGTGGAACCTTTCCTAACACTTGCAGACACATTTAAATAGCACCAGTTTATGAAGGATGCTTTGATGTCATGAATTTAGACGTATGAAGCATCATTTGAGGGATACTTGTTTTATTATTTACTAAGACAATGTCATTCATTGATGATTTATTTTCCTTCTTCACACTAATTGAACTTCCTATTCTACCTAGATTGGTGGACATATTTTGACCTATGGAGAAGGATGATGATATTTAAGATAATTCTTGAAATGCAGCTTCCATTAACTGCCTGGTGAGAAACTGAATGTGCAATCATGTTTGTGGTAATACACAAATGTCATGTGATATCAATGTTTACACTGATCACAAACTGTAACATGTAAATCTCCATTCTCATTAATTTTTCATTTCCATAATACAATATGAAATGTAAAGATCAGAGATTGGCTACTGGAGCAGCATTATGTTGCCAAAGTAGCTTCAGAGTTTTCAACCAGGGAACTAGAAAAGCATTCATTCAGAGAAGGTGGAGAGTATTCTGTCAGAGGATCTATAGAACATTCTGTCAGAGGAGGTAGTTAAAGACGGTAAAGTGTAAGACAGGTTGTGAGGATCATTCTGTCATGGACTCCAGAGAGAGAAAACATTTCAGAAGAGTAGCCTGAAAGAATATTCTGCTAGAGCAGCTATGGAAATGAATTCTAGTAGAAGAGTCAATGAGAGAGTATATTACCTGAGAAAAAGATAGACATATTGTGACAGAACCATCTGTCTGCTGGATTTTTGCCCGTTCGTCTGTTTGTCCCCGTTCGTATGAATGGCTGGTTTCTATAGCCCAGCCATTCGAATGACTCTTTTTCCCGAACAAAACCGCCGAACGAACGGCCACCCAAGTGAGGAGTGTGCTGCAGGTTAACGAAGTGATCACCATTATAACGTTGTGGTTAACCGCAGACACTTCTCAATTAAACCGAACTCAGGGTGGTCGTCGTTCGTATGTCGACCACGAGGCAGCGGCCATTTTAAATCATGCGAACGCTCAGCGGTGTTTGGCTCTATTTCTATGGAACGGAAAACGGACACTTTTTCTGTCGAACACCGCTGAAACAAGGGAACGCCTGGCTGCCTCCACGAAAGCATGCGAACATCGGCCGTTCGGGAGATTGAGAACACACAAAAGACTTAACCCAGATAGCCCACCCATGGAGTCATTCGTGTACCGAAGGACTGTAAGAACTTTGACTCCATGGCGATTGAACTATGTGTGTGGGATCTGAGCGCTATTCGCCAATAATATGCACTCAGACCCAGGCTATCTGGGGACATGTAATACGAATGGGAAATGTTCAGTTTTCATGTAGTTATGCATTTTTGTGTCTTTTATTATTTCATGTTTAAGATGGCGACTGTCCTTGTCCTGGAGTTAATTGAGTTACTTGGTAATTAACTCCAGGACAGAGGGGAGGGAATCAGAATGCACTGTGGGTAAAATATGTGACTGTGTGTCAGAAATGTCCTTCTATCTGTCTGTACTTTAAGTCTTCCATTTGGTCCCCTAGGGGAGTGTCCACCAGGTGGGAGACCTGCATAAATACGGGCAGGTAGCCCACAGTAAACCCAGATCTTATTTGACCCTCAATGCGGAGCTTCTGTCTCGTTATTGGGGGGATTTCTTCTTCACGCTTAGAGACTGCTGGATGGAACGAAAGCCGCTTTGGGGATATTATTGTTCGACGGTTCCTAGCAGTTCGTATATTGCCGTTCGGGAGTTTGGAGCCGTTCGTGGATTTCGATCGGGAGATTGCCGCTTCCCCTGCATTTGGTTCGTGGGTTACAGAGTAAGCGAACAGAGACTGTACTGCAGCCGGGGAAGGTTTACTAAACGGCGGTTTGGCTTAAAGACACGGGAGGTGTCTTAACAATTGGTGGCAAGCGACGGGATGAATCCTACAGCATTGGAGGTCAGCTACAAGAGATGCAGTACGAGGAATTAAGGCGTGCTACACTTAAGGACATATTGGAACGCCGAGGAAGGTCAGCAAGCAATTTAAAGAAACGGGAGATTATTGCTTTGCTAATGGAGATGGATGCAGCAACGGGAATGGAAAGAGTCAACGTGCCCAGTACCTTGGATTTAACACCCGAGGAAATACAATTCAACCGGGCAGTACAAATAAGGCTGGCACATTTTGGCCCCAACCCCTCAGCTGACATCGTGGTTCGTGTGCAGGCAGCAGTTGCAACACAACAGGCAGCCCGGGAAAGAGGAGCTGCAGCAGCAGAGGTACCGTATGACAATAATGTGGTTGCTAGAAAAAAGGTACCTTTTGCTGCGTTTAAAAATTTTGTGGAAACAGAGGGAGAGATTGATGGATTTTTGGCAGACTTTGAGAGGCAGTGTGCGCTACATCAGGTACCTGCAGATGAATGGGTCACCATCCTCTCTGGGAAATTATCTGGCCGGGCTAGTGAAGCTTTTCGGGCCATCCCAGAGGAGGAGATCACCAGCTATCGGGCTGTGAAAGAGGCGCTCCTAGCCAGGTATGCAGTACCCCAGAGGCGTACAGGCGGAGGTTTAGAGAAACCAACAAGCTGGTTGGGGACTCTTATGTGGAATGGGCCTGCAGAGTCCATCGTACCGCAGCCCACTGGATGGCTGGATGCCAAGCGGTAACTGGGGAGGAGGTGTTACAAGTGTTCCTGCTGGAGCACTGCTTTGATAGACTACCTGCTGGGGTCCGGGAATGGGTCAGAGACAGAAAACCCTCTACCCTACCCGAGGCTGCCCGTCTGGCAGACGAATACACGGATGCCCGCAAGTTGGATGGTACAGCTGCTAAAGCCCCTGCCAGACTGGAGTATCGACCAGCAGTAACACCCGCTCCTGCAGTCTACCAACCCCCAGTACACCGTACCCCAGCTGCACCACCAGCTAACAATTATATGCAACCAGCCCGATTTAATGCCCGGGAGTACTCCCAACCCATCCGGTGCTATGGGTGCAAGCAGTTGGGGCACAAGCGTCCTGAGTGCCCCCTGAACAGTGCCAACCAGGCTCAGTCCTGGAGGAGACCAGTTAACGGAAACCAGCGCCCACCTCAGCCTGCTGCTCACTGCCTAGAGCAGGAGGAATTTTGGGGCATTCTGCACGAGGCAGACCCAGTGCAAGCAGCTCACCAGGATAATCGCCAGCAACATCGGCAAACTGTGAAGCTAAATGGCAGAGTGGTGAATGGGCTGAGAGACACAGGAGCCACGATGACACTGCTCCAAAAGAACTTGGTCTCAGAGCATCAACACACTGGAGACACTGTGGCAGTAAGGGTAGCAGGGGGTGCCGTGTTTCGCTTACCTGTTGCCCGAGTACATTTGGATTGGGGAGTGGGCGCTAGGCATGTGGATGTGGGGGTGATGAAGGACTTGCCCGCAGATGTTCTTTTGGGAAACGATTTGGCCCCTTTGGTTTCAGCCTATGCTCCGATGGGCCCTGCAGACGTGAACCCAGTGACCACCCGTGCCCAGACCCGTGCTGCCGGAACCAGCCCACTTGCTGACGAGACCCAGGTAAGATCTCCTTCCCCGACTGATACCCCAGATCAGGTCCCCTTAAGCTGGGATTCCCCAGAGGAGTTTGGGAGGGAAACCCGGGCGGATCCGACCCTCCAAAGATACAAGGACAGGGCAGAGGCTGGGGAGGAAGGAATAGATGGGGAACGGTATGAGTGGGTGGGGGACAGGTTATATAGGATCCCTAAACCTTCCCAGAAGAGTGTTGCCTCTCCGCCGAATCGCCAGTTAGTGGTACCTGCAAAGTACCGGCAGGAGATTCTGCGGATAGGGCATGATGTTCCTTTAGCTGGACATCTAGGGTCCCGCCGCACAGCCTATAGGATTTCACAGAACTTCTTTTGGCCAAACTTTAACCAGGCTGTGCGGATGTACTGCAGCACGTGTGACACATGTCAACGGGTAGGAAAGCGGGGGGACCACCCTAAGGCTAGGCTATTATCGATGCCTATTATAGGGGAGCCCTTTGCCCGCATAGCCGTTGACATTGTGGGTCCACTGGCCAGGGCTAGTCCATCCGGTAAGAAGTATGTTCTTACCGTGGTGGACTATGCCACCCGCTATCCAGAGGCAGTAGCGCTGTCTAACATAGAGGCAGAGACGGTTGCTGATGCCCTGGTTAGAATTTTTACTAGGGTCGGGTTCCCTAAGGAGATCCTCTCCGACCAGGGAACCCAATTCACCGCTGTGCTCACCCAGCAACTGTGGAAGGTGTGCGGCATTAAGCCGTTACTTAGCTCACCCTACCACCCACAGACTAACGGTCTCTGCGAGCGCTTTAACGGTACCCTCAAACAGATGCTGAGGACCTTTACAGACACTTGCAGAGACTGGGAGAGATTCCTGCCTCATCTATTATTTTCTTATAGAGAGGTGCCCCAGGAATCTACTGGGTTCTCCCCCTTTGAGCTGCTGTATGGGAGAAGGGTCCGCGGACCCCTAGATCTCATTAGAGGCCACTGGGAGGGGGAGACGGAGCAGGAAGGGACCCCCATAGTGCCATATGTTCTGGAACTCCGGGACCGCATGGAGAAACTGTCCCTGATGGTAAGGGAGAATCTCCAGGCGGCCCAGGGGAGACAGAAGAGATGGTACGATCAGGGTGCCCGACAGCGGGTCTTCCAGGTTGGGCAAAAGGTATTGGTGCTTAAACCTGTGAAGGCCAACAAGATGCAAGCATCTTGGCAGGGCCCGTACAAGGTAGTGGCGCAGATCTGCGACACTACTTACTTGATAGCCAGCTGTGCAGATGAGAGGATCCAGCGGTCCTTTCATGTGAACATGCTGAAAGAGTACCAGGAGAGACCTGAGAATATTGCAGCAGTGTGTGCCCCAGCTGCAGATGATTCTGAGAATTTACCCCTTCCAGATCTATTAGAAAGGGATTCCCAGACTGACCTTACTACCTTGGTACAGCTAGGGGACCGGTTGAACCCCACAGAAAGGGTACAGGCGCAGCAGTTGTTATGGGAGAAGCAGGCGACGTTCTCCCAGGAACCAGGTTATACCACCCTAGCTGTGCATAAGGTAGAGACCCCTGGACAGACCCCGTTACGACAGCCCCCCTACCGTATCCCTGAAGCAGTCCGTGAAGGAATGCGGAAGGAGATACAGGAGATGACCCAACTTGGGGTTATCGAGCACTCCGACAGCCCTTGGGCCTCGCCTGTAGTCCTGGTGCCAAAGAAAGATGGGACCACCCGGTTCTGTGTGGACTACAGGCGACTCAACGAGCGGACCACCACTGACGCCTACCCAATGCCCCGGGTAGACGAATTACTAGATCGTATTGCCAGGGGGCGATATCTGACCACCATAGACCTGTGTAAGGGCTACTGGCAGATCCCCCTGGCCGAGGATGCTATCCCCAAGTCGGCATTTGTCACCCCATTTGGCCTGTACCAATTTAAGGTCATGCCTTTTGGGATGAAAAATGCACCGGCTACTTTCCAACGGATGGTGGATAGACTCCTGGATGGCTTCCAAGAATTTGCCTGTGCATACTTGGACGACATTGCGATCTACAGTGGGTCCTGGGAGGAACACCTGGTACATGTAGGGGTAGTGCTGGATAAGATTAGGGCCGCTGGCCTGACGTTGAAGCCAGAAAAGTGTCATCTAGGTATGGCTGAAGTGCAGTACCTGGGTCACAGAGTGGGGTGTGGGAGCCAGAGACCGGAGCCAGCCAAGGTAGAGGCAGTGGCTAACTGGCCCACACCTACTACTAAGACCCAGGTATTGGCCTTCTTGGGGACGGCAGGGTACTACAGACGCTTTGTCCCTGACTACAGCGCTATCGCTAAGCCCCTGACAGACCTGACGAAGAAGAACTTGCCTAAGCAGGTCCTGTGGTCTCCGGCTTGTGAAGCTGCGTTCCAGGCACTGAAGCAGGCTCTTGTGAATGCCCCTGTCTTGGCTGCCCCAGTCCCTAACAAACGCTTTCTCGTCCATACAGATGCTTCCATGTATGGACTGGGGGCTGTGCTGAGCCAAGTCGGGGAAGATGGAGGAGAGCACCCTGTCGCATATCTCAGCAGAAAGTTGTTACCCAGAGAAGTGAGTTATGCGGCAGTGGAGAAGGAGTGTTTGGCTTTGGTCTGGGCATTGAAAAAGTTAAGCCCCTATTTGTATGGGCAAGAGTTTTCCCTTGTGACTGATCACAACCCACTCGTTTGGCTTAACCGGGTCTCAGGAGACAATGGGAGACTGCTGAGATGGAGCTTGGCACTACAGCCCTACAATTTTACCATCAGCTACAGACCCGGTAAGCTAAACGGAAACGCAGATGGGTTGTCACGACAAACAGACGTTTCCATCACCTCGTAGTCCGGTCATCCCCAAGTTGACCCGCCACAGGGTCAAGCCGGGTCTGCCGGAGTGTCCCACAAGGAGGGAGCCGTGTGACAGAACCATCTGTCTGCTGGATTTTTGCCCGTTCGTCTGTTTGTCCCCGTTCGTATGAATGGCTGGTTTCTATAGCCCAGCCATTCGAATGACTCTTTTTCCCGAACAAAACCGCCGAACGAACGGCCACCCAAGTGAGGAGTGTGCTGCAGGTTAACGAAGTGATCACCATTATAACGTTGTGGTTAACCGCAGACACTTCTCAATTAAACCGAACTCAGGGTGGTCGTCGTTCGTATGTCGACCACGAGGCAGCGGCCATTTTAAATCATGCGAACGCTCAGCGGTGTTTGGCTCTATTTCTATGGAACGGAAAACGGACACTTTTTCTGTCGAACACCGCTGAAACAAGGGAACGCCTGGCTGCCTCCACGAAAGCATGCGAACATCGGCCGTTCGGGAGATTGAGAACACACAAAAGACTTAACCCAGATAGCCCACCCATGGAGTCATTCGTGTACCGAAGGACTGTAAGAACTTTGACTCCATGGCGATTGAACTATGTGTGTGGGATCTGAGCGCTATTCGCCAATAATATGCACTCAGATCCAGGCTATCTGGGGACATGTAATACGAATGGGAAATGTTCAGTTTTCATGTAGTTATGCATTTTTGTGTCTTTTATTATTTCATGTTTAAGATGGCGACTGTCCTTGTCCTGGAGTTAATTGAGTTACTTGGTAATTAACTCCAGGACAGAGGGGAGGGAATCAGAATGCACTGTGGGTAAAATATGTGACTGTGTGTCAGAAATGTCCTTCTATCTGTCTGTACTTTAAGTCTTCCATTTGGTCCCCTAGGGGAGTGTCCACCAGGTGGGAGACCTGCATAAATACGGGCAGGTAGCCCACAGTAAACCCAGATCTTATTTGACCCTCAATGCGGAGCTTCTGTCTCGTTATTGGGGGGATTTCTTCTTCACGTTTAGAGACTGCTGGATGGAACGAAAGCCGCTTTGGGGATATTATTGTTCGACGGTTCCTAGCAGTTCGTATATTGCCGTTCGGGAGTTTGGAGCCGTTCGTGGATTTCGATCGGGAGATTGCCGCTTCCCCTGCATTTGGTTCGTGGGTTACAGAGTAAGCGAACAGAGACTGTACTGCAGCCGGGGAAGGTTTACTAAACGGCGGTTTGGCTTAAAGACACGGGAGGTGTCTTAACACATATATTTTTTAGGAGGAAGATTCTGCTATGAGAGCTAGAGTGACACATTTTATCAGAGGGACCAGAGAACCAATGATGTCACAAGAGCTAAAGGTAGAAAGTACGAGACCATTCTATCAGAAGAACAAGAGTGAAAACATTCCATTGGATGAACTGAAGGTAAAGAGAAAACCAGTCAGATGGATTACATTGGAGATCATTCTGTCAGATGTCATAGGGACCAAAATCGGAGCATTTAGGCGGTGGTGTCAAACTGCAATGCCTTAGATGATGTTCTTGGAGCAAAGCTTCCATATTCCTGTACAAGCTAACGTCTTACAGAGAGTTATTGGAGTTGTAGCAAACCAATGTGTGGAGGTAAGGTAGGGACAGTTTGACACCATTGCTTACAGAATGCTGGCATAGAGGTCCTTACAGAACCCCATGTTCTGTATGTCCAACTTATCTTGCTACAGTAACTTTTTGCCGACCCATTGTACAGCAGTGCCCAATATAAACAATAGAGATAATAATAGCAAACTACAAATATAGTGGGTGCAGTGTGTGTGTATCTCTCTATCCATCTGTGCTCCCACATATTGCTGAGCATGGCAACCTCAGAATGTATGACTGTGTGTGTAACAAAAACACAAAAAGCACCTAGATACAAAACGCATCTTAATATATAATTTGATCGATATGTTGATTTCACTACTTTCACTTTGTATAAGGTAATATTTACCCAAAGGGCAAAATGTTTGTATGTGTCTCAGACCAGCACAACTGACAATCAAAGGACAGTCAAGATTGGTTATATTTTATTTATACTCTGAAATGGATGGCAAATAGAGAAGAATCATCATCTTTATACATTTATCTTAATTACAAAAGAGATAAAAGAACAATATTAAACTTTACAACAACTGACCGAGAAATTAAAATGTGTTAAGTCTTGCAAACTTTAAATTCATAAAATATGTTTACAAAGTTCTATACTAGAAACAGACAGAAGAAAATGATACAGTCAGACATGAAGACAAATGTATATGGATAGACACAAAGAGATGTGTGTGTTATAAGTATAACATTTGTCCTGGAGGCACGTACAAACAAATGGTGTTTTGTTGGGGCACAAAGCTCACAGTTCTCAATGTGGACATTTCTATTTGGGCAGAGCATGTGATTTATGGGTTTGACAGATGGATGCTGCTGGAGTTGTGAAGTATGACATTGTATAATCCTGCAATCCCCTTCAATATGACCTGCGTATTATAACAGAGTATTGACAAAGTTCTGTGCATAGCTAAGAGACACAAACTCATTTTCTTGTGAATCTATTGCCACCGGTGAAGTTACAAGAAAATACATTGAGTATGTGTTATAAATTTGCCATAAAATCTGTCTTATTCCACTTGTAAACACCTCCAGGAATGTCAGAGATGCTTATCATCATTTGGCAGCTTGGATGGCCCTATTTATACCCACATGGGAATGGGAGAAAAGTGTTGAACAGATATTATCTAGATAGACACATACAAGTAGAGAGACTTTCTACAGAGAATTGGAGATTGGAAAAGTAGATAGATTATCTAGACAGATTGTGAGGGAAGGAGACAGAGAATCAGAGATAAGCAGCACAGAGATTATCAAGAGTGATAGAGAAGAAATCATTGCTAGATTAAGAATGGGAGATATGTATATATATATATATATATATATATATATATATATATATATATATATATATATATATGTAGATATGTTATTAGATAATCAGTTGTGTAGCTATGTAGGTGGATATAAAGAGAGAGAAAGAGAAGAAAGTAGGAGAGAGCGTTGGAGGAAGATGCAGGTAAAGATATTGTCTTTAGATAATAGGATATGGGTGATGTTATCTAGATAGAGATAAGAAAGTGAGACAGAAACATAGAAAGAGGAGCAGAGATAAAGCACAAAGAATGGGGAGGAGGAACATTTGTTAGAATGAGATCAAATGAGGCAATGGTGGATATGTTGATAGATATAGATATCTCTATTTATATAAATAGGTAGCTATATATAACAATATATATATTTGTAAGTGGGTAGAAATGTAGATGAATACAGGAGAAAAATGGAGATGGATATATTTAGAGTGGGAGAAACATATAAGTAGGATTTTGTCTACAGCTAATAGGAAGTTAGAGAGGAAAGAATATTATCAATATAGAGTGAGAAAAGCAGATGAAGGAGAAACAGACACAGAGACAGAGGAAGGAGAAACAGAGACAGAGGAAGGAGAAACAGACCCAAAGGCAGAGGAAGGAGAAACAGAAACAGAGACAGAGGAAGGAGAAACAGACAAAGAGACAGAGGAAGGAGAAACAGAAGCAGAGCCAGGGGAAGGAGAAACAGAGACAGAGAAAGGAAAAACAGAAGCAAAAACAGAGGAACGAGAAACAGAAGCAGAGACAGAGGAAGGAGAAACAGAGAAAGAGACAGAGGAAGGAGAAACAGAAGCAGAGACAGGGGAAGGAGAAACAGAGACAAAAGGAAGGAGAAACCAAAACAGAGACAGAGAAAGGAGAAGCTGAAGCAGAAACAGAGATAGATGAAGGATAAACAGAAGCAGAGACAGAGGAAGGAGAAACAGAAACTGAAACAGAGGAAGGAGAAACAGAAGCAGAGACAGAGAAAAAGAAGCAGAGACAAAGGAAGAAAAAACAGAAGCAGAGGAAGGAGAGACAGAGACAGGGGAAGGAGAAAGAGAGACAGAGGAAGGAGAAACAGAGACAGAGGAAGGAACAACAGAAGCAGAAACAGAGGAAGGAGAAACAGAAACAGAGACAGAGGAAGGAGAAGGAGAAACAGAGACAGAGGAAGGAAAAACAGAAGCCGAGACAGAGGAAGGAGAAACAAACAGAGAGACAGAGGAAGGAGAAACAGAAGCAGAGACAGATAGAGATGTTATAGATATGTTATTAGATAATCAGTTGTGTAGCTATGTAGGTGGATATAAAGAGAGAGAAAGAGAAGAAAGTAGGGGGAGAAGAGAGAGAGCGTTGGAAGAAGATGCAGGTAAAGATATTGTCTTTAGATAATGGGATATGGGTGATGTTATCTAGATAGAGATAAGAAAGTGAGACAGAAACATTGAAAGAGGAGCAGAGATAAAGCACAAAGAATGGGGAGGAGGAACATTTGTTAGAATGAGATCAAATGAGGCAATGGTGGATATGTTGATAGATATTGATATCTCTATTTATATAAATAGGTAGCTATATATAACAAAATATATATTTGTAAGTGGGTAGAAATGTAGAGGAATAGAGAAGAAAAATGCAGATGAATATATTTAGAGTGGGAGAAACATATAGGTAGGATTTTTTCTACAACTAATAGGAAGCTAGAGAGGAAAGAATATTATCTATATAGAGTGAGAAAAGCAGATGAAGAAGAAACAGACCCAAAGGCAGAGGAAGGAGAAACAGAAACAGAGTCTGAGGAAGGAGAAACAGACAAAGAGACAGAGGAAGGAGAAACAGAAGCAGAGATAGAGGAAGGAGAAACAGACAAAGAGACAGATGAAGGAGAAACAGAAGCAGAGACAGGGGAAGGAGAAACAGAGACAGATGAAGTAGAAACCAAAACAGAGACAGAGGAAGGAGAAGCTGAAGCAGAAACAGAGACAGATGAAGGATAAACAGAAGCAGAGACAGAGAAAGGAGAAAGAGAAACTGAGACAGAGGAAGGAGAAACAGAAGCAGAGACAGAGAAAAAGAAGCAGAGACAAAGGAAGAAAAACAGAAGCAGAGACAGAGGAAGCAGAAACAGAAGCAGAGGAAGGAGAAACAGAGACAGGGGAAGGAGAAACAGAGACAGAGGAAGGAACAACAGAAGCAGAAACAGAGGAAGGAGAAACAGAAACAGAGACAGAGGAAGGAGAAACAGAAACAGAGACAGATGAAGGAGAAACAGAGGAAGGTGAAGGAGAAACAGAGACAGAGGAAGGAAAAACAGAAGCAGAGACAGGGGAAGGAGAAACAAACAAAGAGACAGAGGAAGGAGAAACAGAAGCAGAGACAAGGGAAGGAGAAACAGAGACAGAGGAAGGAGAAACAGAATCAGAGACAGAGGGAGGAGAAGCAGAAACAGACGAAGGAGAAACAGAAGCAGAGACAGATAGAGATGTTATAGATATGTTATTAGATAATCAGTTGTGTAGCTATGTAGGTGAATATAAAGAGAGAGAAAGAGAAGACAGTAGGGGGAGAAAAGAGAGAGCATTGGAGGAAGATGCAGGTAAAGATATTGTCTTTAGACAATAGGATATGGGTGATGTTATCTAGATAGAGATAAGAAAGTGAGACAGAAACATAGAAAGAGGAGCAGAGATAAAGCACAAATAATGGGGAGGAGGAACATTTGTTAGAATGAGATCAAATGAGGCAATGGTGGATATGTTGATAGATATAGATATCTCTATTTATATAAATAGGTAGCTATATATAACAATATATATATTTGTAAGTGGGTAGAAATGTAGATGAATACAGGAGAAAAATGGAGATGGATATATTTAGAGTGGGAGAAACATATAAGTAGGATTTTGTCTACAGCTAATAGGAAGTTAGAGAGGAAAGAATATTATCAATATAGAGTGAGAAAAGCAGATGAAGGAGAAACAGACACAGAGACAGAGGAAGGAGAAACAGAAGCAGAGACAGAGGAAGGAGAAACAGACAAAGAGACAGAGGAAGGAGGAACAGAAGCAGAGACAGGGGAAGGAGAAACAGAGACAGAGGAAGGAGAAGCAGAAGCAGAAACAGAGTAAAGAGAAACAGAAACAGAGACAGAGGAAGGATAAACAGAAGCAGAGACAGAGGAAGGAGAAACAGAAACTGAGACAGAGAAACAGAAGCCGAGACAAAGGAAGGAAAAACAGAAGCAGAGACAGAGGAAGCAGAAACAGAAGCAGAGGAAGGAGAAACAGAGACAGAGGAAGGAACGACAGAAGCAGAAACAGAGGAAGGAGAAACAGACAAAGAGACAGAGGAAGGAGAAACAGAAGCAGAGACAGGGGAAGGAGAAACAGAGACAGAGGAATGAGAAACAGAAACAGAGACAGAGGAAGGAAAAACAGAAGCAGAGACAGAGGAAGCAGAAACATAAGCAGAGGAAGGAGAAACAGAGACAGAGGAAGGAACAACAGAAGCAGAAACAGAGGAAGGAGAAACAGAAACAGAGATAGGAGAAGTTGAAACAGAGACAGAGGATGGAGAAACAGAAGCAGAGACAGAGGAAGGAGAAACAGAGAAAGAGGAAGGAGAAGCAGAAACAGAGGAAGGAGAAACCGAAGCAGAGACAGAGAGCAAAGAGATTATCAGTTGAGGTAGAAAAGGAATGATTGCTAGATTGGCAGTGAGAGGGAATGGTAAATATGCAGATATATATATGTTGCTAGATATTAATAGACATACATATGATAGCTAGGAATATGTGTTAAGTGATAGGAAAGAGAGACACAGCAGCGAGATTATTAAGAATGGTGAAAGAGATAAAATAGCTAGATTAATAGGGGAGAGAAAGTACTGAGAGAAAATGAGAGAAAGATCTGTAGATAGTTATGATGACAGATATAGATATCTATGACAATATATTTAAAAAGGTACATTGGTAGGTGCATAGCTAGATGTGTATATAGATTGCGAGACGGGTAGATATGACAGATGTAGAGACAAATATATGTGGAGACAGAAGAATAAATTGATAGGGAGATGGAGAGAGATTGTCAGAGAAATGGAAAGAAAGAGAGAAGCAGTGAAATAATTATTGAACAAGTTTAATCAGAAATAACTATTTTCAAAATACAAAACACCATAGACAGATATACATTTATAGATAGACAGTCTATATATATAGACAGACGATAGATGAATGGATAGATCGATAGACAGAGACAGACACAAAGATAATAGACAGACAGACAATAAACAGACAGACAGGCTGGCAGACAATAGACAGACAGATAGATAGATAGATAGATAGATAGATGTAAACATGCTTGTTATTCCATGTATTGTCAAAGCCAGAGTATTCCACAATTTATTGAATAACAATCCCTATAGTGATGCCTGATTCCGACAGAATGTGGAGCAGGCTCAGTGTCTTTTCTACATGTTCCACATTGTACACAGATGCACTGCACACTGGAGACTGCTGAAGAGGTTCAGTACTGCCATAGCTGGTTGAAGGGGACCAAACCTCTAGGGAAGACGGACTTGGTTCCGTTTGACCAGCCATAGCAGCCTGCAATGCTTGAGGAAGTGTTCTGTTTTTCTTTAAGGTTGATTGCTACTCCATTAACCTGCAATAGTAAAATAAAACTCAATTAATATACTGCATTTAACATATTAAAATGTACCAAATGATCTAAATAGAGTATCTAGGATTGTTTTTATTCATATAGAGCAAGTAACATTTAATGTTATAAGAACATATAGCACTTGTGAATGCAATATGTCTATTTAACTGTGAGCTAGCTTACTGCTTCTCAAATATGGGATCTGCACCCAAGAACTTGTTTGTAATATGTACTTTGCCAATCTACATCAAGTCTTCATTAAAACTCTCAAGGACTAGTACATCAGCAACAAACTGTGAATATTGCAGGGTCAGGTGGACCCCTCTACTAGGTCTCTAGGACTTTCCAAAATATTGGCTCAAAGACACAAGGGAGAAGCTGTAAGACATTAGAAAAGGCAGAGAGACACAGTGATAGCTTAGGTGCAAGTATGTGAGAGGCAGGGAGATGGGGGCGGTTACAACTAGAGCTTTCATAATAATACAGTCTGAAAAATACTGATTTAGATCAATTGATTACAAACACACAGGTAAATCTCTATTTAGAAAAACCTGTAGGATGCCTGTGAGGTCCAATGTTATTTCTCACGATCATTTATTTTTGCATTCTGTCTGTCTTAAGTGTAAAGCTATCAAAACAGTTAAGTTTCATACACTATTTGGTCAGACTAACTGGGGTGCATTAACAGCCTCCAGGATCAGAAAAATGAACCAAATTACTTATATTTTACCTATGGCTTGTTATCAAGCTGCTGTCAGTCATGTATCTTACGTGCATTAAATATGTAAAGGTCTGAAGAACATTATTACAGTGTCTAGTTCTGTTTATATTTACGCAATCTATCATTAATCTTTAAGAATATTAGGTTCTTACTAAACACCTATACTAGTCATATTAAAGAAAACGGTTAATCATTATGAACTCATTAATATTAAATTACATATGTCATATAATAAATGAAATGATTCCTATATGTAGACGTTCTTTCACTTAGCCTTTTTTATCTCCAAACCATATGATACAGTAACTGGTGTGCAGACACAGTAGATGACTTCAGTCAGTTAATTCTAGCCGCTCTGAACATATTTAGCACAATCTGATGCAAGAGCTCATTCTAAACTCCCAAATAGGGTGTCTGCCAGTTTGTAGGCTGATGACAACTGTTTCATGTTTCCAGACCACCTGGTCTGACAAATCCTATCCCTACAATCCCTAAGCACTATTCAAAACGATATGTTGGGTTGGTATATCAAAATATTACACACACCCCATAACCTTATTTAGCATGTGCATTATAATAATAAAAAAAATCATAATAAATAAATAATTAATAATATGTAAAAACATAACACAACCTAGCAGTCTTATAATAATACAATCATCCTTATAATAACAACAGATATAATGACAATAACAATACATTAATTTATATATAAATACAATTTAGTCATAATAATTAAAACATGTGATTCAATATTAATAATATCATTAATACCACTATAACTACTATAAAATGCTACAAATGCTACAGTGACTATGACATACACTAATTGTTGGCTTATATAAAGCATTAGTCATATAACAATCTAGAGAGAAAATTATAGCTCTGAGTTCACACTGGGTATTCTTGGTCAGAACAACTGTCTCTTCCCCCTCCCTATATCCAGCTCTACCTCACTTAGCAAGTGACCTTCCCTGGTGGCCTGACTCATTAATATCCACCCCCATGCAAAGAGCAGACTCTCAGCTGACACATTCCACATGTGAGTGAGAAGGCCTGGATTGAGTGTAACATGGCAAGGCAGAAAGAGGACAGCTGTTAATTGTGACATTGACACACACAAACAACCAAACACACACATAAGTAAAGATTTTTATCTACATTTCCTCCTTACACAGTGATCTGTTATAACCACTGGGAGCAGGATTGCAGTATTGATCCACAAAGAGAAAGGACAAAGCAAATACTATTTATACAAAAAGATAAAAAAATAAAATAAATGTAGACTTTTAACAAAAAGAGTACTGTTTCCTTTTGATTTAATGGGAGAGTATGACTTAGACAAGTCATGTTGATTTTCAGATCAGATGATTAAGTGGTCAGTAATGCTTCAGGGTAAATGGCCTTTGTTGGGAAAAGCACACAGAGACACTTAAATATAGATGCATACGTTAGAGTTCTAAACTTTAGTGCATACCTCCCAAGTGTCCCTATTTGGAGGGGACAATCCTCTGTGTCGCTTTTCGGTCACATTGTCCCTGTTTTCTAGGAGCTCCACATTGTTGGTGTGTCTGAGTGTGATAACAGAGCTCCACAGCAATCATGCTCCCGGTAATGTGTCTTTAAACTACAATAAATGTGTTTAGAAATCAGTCTGTGTAAATAAGATACATTGTTATTATTCTAAATTACATTTTAGTTGCAAAAATTATTAGTAAGTCACCTAAATCTTTTTCTGGAGAACTTCTCCCCTGGTCAACCCCCCCCCCCCATTCACACCTCTAAAATTAAAGCGCCCTTCTTTGTCCATTTGAAATGTTGGGAGGTGTGTTAGTGCTTTGTATGGTTCTACAGTGGGCTACATCTTACAGGAAGCAGGTGAGGGCAAAGAGGGAAAGCAAAAAAAAAGGACATCATTTTAAATAAAAACTAAAATTCCAATTGCCCTCTTGGAACTTTTAACGAAAACAGAATCCAACGAGCTGCCTTTGGCACTAATTCTGTTTCCTCACATTGTTGCACTGTGGCAGTTGAATGCTTTGGAACATCATATGTGAGCTAACCATTGAAAAATATAGCATGGGTGTATTTATAAGCCATCATTGTATTTTGTAATTGTATATGGTTATTGGCATGTATTGCTAATGGTGTTAGGAGTAGAGATATAACTGTATTATATCTGCACTCCAAACAACATTTGCAATTCTCTTTGCTATAAATATTTGCAATTTTAAAACAATGGCTATTCATATATAACCCTAATCTGAAATGACTTACTATATTTAAAAACATGTGATGATATAAGCATGCAATAATGATGTCACATTGGGGGGTGATGTCATAAACGTGTGCACTCTTTGCAATGCAGCGTAATGTGTTTCTCTCCTTCCTCTTGATAATTTAATGATGATTATGCAAAAAAAAAAATTACCAGGAAAGTTCTTAAAGTGGGCATTCATTAAAAAAAATGGTTTCTATGGTGATAGCTCCACTGTTAGATCTTTCTCCATAACCTTTGATGTATATGTAAGGTTTAGATAATTATTAATATATATACAGAATTAGAAAATACTCTGGAAAAAAAAAATGAATTAAATATTCTTGCAATTTATCTACAAGGATATTGTTGTTAGGAGGTAAGTCTCAGTGACACCACACACTTCCTTACATTCCATAATAACGTAAATCATATGGGCATATAAAGAAGCATGTTATCTCACGTGAGAAAAATCCCATCGTTCCTAAAGGCACCCTTATACATGCATGAAAATCAGTCGCTCATTTTCTCAAATAATCACATATCATATATCATATAACAGATCTAGGTGCATACATTGTTTTGTTGATTTATTGCTGTTAAAAAAATATATACGTATGGGTCATCAACCATTGTATTGATAATAAAATCCATTATAAAAGGTATTGTATATATTATGATCATGTGACGTTAAACAAATATGCAACATTGGCCACTATCATTTGCCAGATATGATTATACATATACTGACTGACTACTATAGCAGTGAAAGTAACGCTCCCTTTAGCCCTTTATTTGATTATGTATAAGGTCAGTCTAGAAATATGATGTAGACACAGTGTTCCGTGTTATGGAAATAAGATATAATGTACTCGCTGTGTTCAGCCAATGGAAAGGGGATTTCTAACTTGCTTGATTTTCATTGGTTATACACATTCTAATTTGGAATATAACATGTTGATAAGGGGTCTATCGATGCCTTCTTGTTAACACAGTTTATTACTTTTGCCTACGATGTTTGATTTCACTCTTACTACAGAAAGCTGTTTAAATTTGGCGTGACTTTGACATTTAATGAGTCATGTGGCAAGGCGTACATGAATTAAATGAAGTGCCCAGTAACTGTATCTTGAGCAGCTGAACTGCGTGCATCATAAGTGAATAATCCACAATGCCTTCTACAAGTGGGGTAATTCAGATTTTTTCCAGTCGACTATGAGAATAAAAACAGACCAAAATAGCAAACATCCTTGAGTATATATATTATACGTAAAAAATTGTTCTTATTTTTTTTTAGTAAATCCTGTTTATATATATTTTGACAGAATATGTGGCTCTAGAACTTAAAACTGTGAATATGTATGTGTATGCATATGTACACACATACACACAATATATACAAGCACATGGTGCATTTATAACTACAGAAGGAAAGAGATAGAGAAAGCATTTAACCCCTTAAGGACACATGACATGTGTGACATGTAATGATTCCCTTTTATTCCAGAAGTTTGGTCCTTAAGGGGTTAAATACATGGTTATTTAAATAACAGGGTTGCAGTTTATGGCAATTGTTTTAACCCTTTGTTTAACATAACAATTCTAATACTATTTTCTGATTGCCAGCAGTGGGTCTATAACGTAACATTATGAAACATATACGTGTATTGGTATATTACATCAAATTGTAAAATCACATTTTTGGTAAAGTAAGGTGTCCTTCAAATTAACTCAATGTCAAAGTGCATATGCTATAGTGCTAAAAGTGTGGTATATGTCAGGAGTAGCCAACCAGTGGAGGTGGTACAGGCAAAACACTAACAAGGAACTGAAAATATTGTTCATTAGACTGGGAATTGTGAAAAAAGACAGGTTTGAGAGCAAAAAAAAAAAAAAAAAAACTCTGTTGGAAAGACAAGTCAGCTATTTTATTCTGCACAGATTCAACCCATAATATGTTGTAATGCTGCCCCATGGCTGTAAAAAATACAGTTTTCTAGATGTTTAGGAAATATTACCAGTTGCAATATTTAGGATAATATGTTAATATATAAACCATAATACATTAGCAGAGCCCAGATTACAGGCACATAAAACACTTAACATACACATAGTTAAATCCCCCCTCTTATAATATTGTAAAGCGCTACGGAATCTGTTGGCACTATATAAATGGCAATAATAATAATAATAATAATAATAACACACACTAAACGCTTTACATGTAATTACCTGTTTAGTGACTCCTTCAATCTCTCCTCGGCGCAGTGGAATGTTCTATGTTTCTGCAGTTTTTTCGAGACCTCACTCAGATATTACATGACTGATATAGAAGGCTGCGTGTCAGTCTAAAAAAGCTGTCAAACCTCACTTAAAAACACTAAAAAAAAATCCTAGTTTTTAAGAGAAAAAAAAGACTATCACATTATTTTTCAAGCTATGAAAATACATTTTGACCAGCTAACTTGTAAATAATCACTATTAGCTGCAATATATGTCTAGCTATCTGAATAGCTGTTTCTGATACCAAGTCTATCTCTTAGTTATTAGCAAAACGTCTGCATCAATCATGTTGTGATACCACTAAAGTACAACAGTTCTGCCACCCTAGTCTGGTTTAAGCTCTAGTCTCTCTCTATTTCTACAAGTTCTCTGTATTCCTTATCCCTAGCCAGGGAGCTGTTCTTGGGAGTTCTCTGTGTGCTTGTGTCCTGGCTTATGCCCCTGTAAGGCCAGATTTCTCCCTTTTTGTATTACATGTTGACCCCCTACACTCGCCTCACACCTGTCTGTGTCGCTTAGAGGCCTGGGCAATTCTAATGCCTTCTGTCCACCTCAATCACTGCTGTGACAGGGAACAGAAAGCTGTTAAATTACACCTCTTCAGCTGTCTCACTATATGACTGAACATCCTTCGTTTCAAGCCTTTTTCAGATTGAGAAGTGTGCGTACATCTACTTTTCCATTTATAGAAAAAATAAAATAAGGGCATACAGGGAGAACAAAAAGAGGAGAACGTAAACTTATTAATGCTTGTTATAGTTACAATTGAGATAGAAATGATCTCATAATTGAGATTATATATTATGACTTAGTATAATTTTTTATCAAACAGCGTATTTAGTTGGTTACAATTGTTTACAGGCACAACTGTGAAAATGAAATGATACTAACGAAAACATTAAAAAAGATTACTTATAGTTTGGAAAGATAAAAGTTTAATGTGATTTTTTTTAATCCAGTGAATATGTCTAACTCGCAATTATTTATTATGTGTTTTTTTATTTTTTATTTTTTTTTAGGTTTGTAGTTATTTTAGTTGTACTTTATAGGCTCAAATACTCAAAAAACATCACGTTCCCTTTCCCAGCCTTACCACCCCTCAAGGTGCAAATGTTAGTGCCTGCGCTCACAGATAGGGACTTCTTCAAACATATGTGGTAGTCATGGTGAGCACAGTCGGTTACCCTAAAACCTGTAACTTCCTCTATACCCAACGTTTGTGGTTCGGTGTTATGTTTGGTTGCCATTCGGGGTGATGGGCAGTGCCATATTTAGTCCTAGACTGACGAGGTTTAGGGCAGCATGTTCGGGGGGTGCTGTTGCTTATGCCTATTTAAAAGTCAGGACAGCTGCCTGTATTCTGTAATATATCACAATATCATGTGTCATGAAGTGACATAGGAGTGGAAGAACTATATCCTGTCCTTCTATTTCTCTCCATGATCTCCGCTGCCAGTTTGAAAAGGCACTGGCACCCATGTCCTGTGACCCACTGCCAACCAACAGTAATTCATTGCTCAATATATTTAAGTGAAAGGGGCAAGATTGCTTATTACTGAGGGAAGAAGGTACGATTAGTGATGGGACAAGAGGTGTGAATAGTGAGAGAAAAAAAGGGACAGCATGTCTGAATAAAGATATAGGGAAGTGCACATGATATCTCATTACTGAGGAAGGCAAGAGTACACGATTTCTGGCGAGAGATGGAAAGGGGCATGATGTTGGATTACTGAAGAGGAAGGGTGCATGATGTCTGATAAGTGATGGAGGGAAGGTGAATGATGACTAACTACTTAGCGAGGGGAGGGGATGTGATGGCTGATAGTGATATTGAAGAAGGAGTGATGAGGAAGGGGGAAGAGTGGCCAGTAACTAAGTGGAAAGAGAGAATTAGATTTGTGGATACTTTTTTCAAATTATTTAATATTTTTGGATGAACATTTAAAATGATTTCATATGTTGAAGAATATTTTAATATCTTGACTTTTTGATGCATTAATATATTTTTTTATATATGATATATATATATATATATTTATATTTAAATGCTTTGGACAACAATGTCGTAAACTTACCCAAAAATATAATAAAATTAGTCCTTTTTAAAAGTGTTTTATGGCTAGGAGAAGGTAAAGATATGATTGCTAATAAGGAAGGCAGCAAAGAGGCATTATGTTTGATTAGAGACGGACATGAAGAAGGGTGTACGCTGGCTAATTAGGGTAGATTCGTGAGTAAAACTGAAATTATTGAACTGGAAAACAAAATGTAATTGAAGTAGTGAGTTGAGTGGAGACCAAATGTTGTATCTGTTTCTAAATATAACAATTGAGGTGAGCCATGTGTTTTATAAAATATACAAAATAGGGCTTTTTCTTGAAGAAGTACAAATACAAATTAAGGAACCAGAATATGATCCATCATGAGCCATCCTAACAAACGCCCAACCACGTAGAAGAGAAAGCAAAATCGATATTAAAAACATTATTAATAAACCCCATTTGCCTTTTAGTTCCCTCCAGCACAAAACATTCACCCTGAGGAGACATATTTCTTTCCTGACTGACCTCAGATTATGCCCTCTGCATTATCAAGGAAGACTGCATTGTCCACCAAGTAAAGATGCTTGGTTTAGCTAGATATCTGTGTTTACTGTTTGTGGGCAAAATGCCCAAAGTTTTCATGTTTACATTCTGAGTTAGTTAGTTCTGTGGTATTTTAGGAATCTGCATTAATTCCCAAAATGCTAAAAGAGCCAATTCAAATAGCCATCACAGGAGCGCATTACCATTTATTTTTTCGCCTCATACTAACTGTATATTATAAAAGTGTCATTACACTAATAGTTTGTAGCCAGTATATATTGCTAGACAGGAGATAAAACATGAGTTACTGTTTATACATCTTCCAATATGATTTATTTTATAAAAATGTTGAAGGGATAAATAAGAATAAATACTCTAGATTTACAATTATTTTATTTTTCATAAACAATGGCAATCTATATGAAACTTTTACCCCCAAAAAATTGTACATTCCATCTATGAATTCTGTTTTTGAACTAAATATGTTTAACTTTGTGATCACAAACTGGATTTTAAATTCAGGCAGAGGAAGTATTTCTAAAATAACTAGGATAATTTGATATGGTCTTCTAACACAAGAATATAGGACAAAAAATATTGTGTCCATATAAAAGATTAAATTCTGGGAATGTGACAGAATATGGGGAAATTTTGTGAATCTTTTGTAAAATGTGTATTACGCTTGGTTTTGTTATCGAATAAAAACATTTTCACATAAAACTTGCTCCTTCTGTTACTGCTATGTCAATTCTTCTTATTTAACTGATATTAACTGATAACTGATAAATGTTCTATATGGATTCCAACAATTAGATCGATTTTAAAGCATATTTTTAATGAATCACTGATGAGCATTTAATTCTAAAACGTTAATTCAATTTGCTAAGAAGAGAAATGTGTAACTAGGGGTTAATTGTGTTTCATTCTTTCAGTGCCAAATGTATTTCTTATTCACAATGAGTTCAAAGAAAGGTGATTGCACGTAGGAGTTAAAATAGGCATATTACATTCAAATAGACTTATTAGCCAGACATATTGGTTGCCAAAAACTGGAGCACCTTATAAAACGTGCCTATAAATAAAAAAAAAAGAATATTTGTAATATATGTAATAACTCAGTACTGCAATAGTCTAGGTCGATTTTTGTTGGGGTAACTTGCAACATTCCACAATCTCAGGATACAATGTAGCAAAAGTAAGTCTGATATGACTGGTTGACTTTGGAAGAGCTCTTCATTCTTCATAAGCATATTGGCTGGATGGTCTGGATTATAGAAGCTCTGATAGGTCAGTATTCATTACTTGCTTACAGAGAACTAACCCCTAGCCATCAATGGTGGTGGAAGTTTAACTTCTTAGGACAGAGAACAGTGCATCCTTTGTCCCTGTTTCAGGTAAGGGGGGTATGTTAATTAGGATCTGATCTGTTCTATGCAGTTTATATTTGGACACTGACACAATTTTCATAATTGTGGCTCTGTAGGCCACCACAATGGATTTGAAATGAAGTAACCAAGATTCAATTGAAGTGCAGACTTTTAGATTTAATTTAAGGGGTTGAACAAAAATATTGTATCAAACGTTGTATCAAACGTTTAGGAATTGCAACCATTTTCATACACAGTCCCCTTATTTCAGAGGCCCAAATGTAATTGGACAATTTAATACAATTATACATAAAATGTAAATTTTTAATACTCTGTCTAGAATCATTTGCAGGCAATGACTGTTTGAAGCCTGGAACACATGGAAATCACCAAACACTGGGTTTCCTCTTCTGTGAAACGTTGACGGGCCTTTACTGCAGCTGTCTTCAATTGTTGTTTGTTTGTGGGTCTTTCTGCCTTAAGTTTTATCTTCAACAAGTGAAATGCATGCTCCATCGGTTTGAGATCAGGTGATTAATTCAGCCATCGCAGAATATTCCACCTATTTGTCCTAAAAACCCATGGGTTGGTTTCGCGGTATCTTTTTGGTTATTGCCCATCTGTAAAGTGAAGCGCCATCCGGTCAATTTCGCTAAATTTGGCTGAATCTGAGCAGACAATATTTTTCCATACACTTTAGAATTTAGCTGGCTGTGTCTGTTTTCTGTCACATCATCAATAAAGACTAGTGACCCAGTGCCAATGGAAGCCATGCATGCCCATGCCATCATACTGCCTCCACTGTGTTTTACAGATGATGTGGCATGCTTCAGATCATGAGCCATTCCAAGACTTCTCCATTCTTTTCCCCCCATTATTCTGGTACAGGTTGATATTAGTTTCATCTGTCCAAAGAATTCTGTTTCAGAACTGGGCTGGCTTTTTTTGATATTTTTTGGCAAAGTCTAATCTTGCCGTTCTATTCTTAAAGCTTATGAATGGTATGCACCTTACGGTAAATCCTATGTACTTGCTCTTGTGATGTCTTCTCTTTATGACAGACTTGCATAATGATATGCCTACCTCTTGGAGAGTGTTCTTCACTTGACTGGATGCTGTGAATGTAATGGAAAGGATCCTACAATCATCCACAACTGTTCTTCCGTGAACGTCTAGGCCTTTTTGCTTTGCAGATCTCACCAGTGCATTATTTTTTTCTTAGAAAGTATCAAACTGTTGGTCTGGCCACGCATAATATTCCTGCTATCGCTCTGAAGTGTTTTTATTTTTTTCCAGCCTAAGAATGGCCTGTTTCACTTGCATTGAGGGCCCCTTTGATTGCATGTTGTAGGTTTACAGCAACAGCTTCCAAATGAGAATGGCACACATGGAATCACCTTTTACCGGCTTAATTGATGAAAGCATTATAAAGGAATAGCTTACACCTGTCCGTGAAACAGCTTTTGAGTCAATTGTCCAATTACTTTTAGCTTCTTGAAAAAGAGGGGAGTACATATTAAAGAGCTGTAGTTCCTAAACCCTTCCTCCAATTTGGATGTGAATACCCTCAAATTAAAGCCGAGAGATTACACCTTAAACCCATATTCATTATCATTTATTATTAATTAACTGTAACTTGAATTTATTACGGTAAATAGCCAAAATAAAAAAACTTGTGTCAATGTCCAAATATTTCCGGACATAACTGTATATTAGCACTATGGAACTGAGCACCCCCAGAAGAACTGTGGCAATTAACTGATCAATCTTAATAATGGTGTGCATGCCCAGTCTTACTGACATTGTATGTACCTGGCCCAAGCAGAAGTAGGATTTACACCAAATATCTGGCTTTTAATGTCCAGGAAATGACAATGTCATCTAGCAAATATTTAATGATTTTCTGGTTTCTATGGTTTCCAAATGAGCAGTTTCTCTCCTTGGGAATGTGTCTTTTCGACAACTTGCAGCCATACAGATAGGGGAGAAAGGTGGCAGCTTTTCTGGAGACTTCAGGATCATCCACTGATGAAAGGGTGGAGTTGTATGGACTTGGGCTTCATCTATTGATGCAGCTTGTGACGCAGTAATGCATGATGTCACATACTGCATCCTGCACTACTGCATCGTGAGCAGCCTAACATGGAAAAGGAAAGGGAAAAGTATAGAAGAATTACAAGTTACACACACACATGCACGCATGACACCACTTTCACACACGATATACAGTCTGCCCTGCAGTCATTATCCCTTCCCGCACATATACAAGTATGCAGTGGCAAATATTTTTTAAGACTGACTAGTAGATTTAAGACCTGGTACACATTATCATGAATTTACCTTATACTTCATGGTATTTATGCCTTAAACCTCCTTTATAAACATCTAGGTCAGTTTTTTTTTTAATATTGTGCTTAGTTTCCAAGTTACATATTACATAGTTATATAGGATGAAAAGAGACATGTGTCCATCAAGTTTGGCCTTTCTCAATCTGTTCTTTGCTGTTGATCCAAAAGAAGGCAAAAACACAGTTTTTATCCTTCATCCCCATTATCAGCCTATCTTCTACTACACAAGATAGACAAAGATAACAGAGTTATGAAATATAAAAGCCCTGTTGAGTGTATTAAATTTGAGCCCCCCAAATTTGTTATTTCTGGTTGTCATTACTTAACTTAGTCAATAAGTAAATGGAAATGACAGATAATAGAGTTTTTCACATAATATTCATATTCTAGACTTGCAATTTATGTGTAAGAAATGAGCTTCAAGGGTTACATTTGTTCTTCATGGTGTCTACTCACTATTCGATTGCATGTACTAATGATCTCTACATGCCAAACATGCTTTGTCTAGTGCACATCTTATGCAGAGCTAGCCCTGAACATTTAGAAACTGTTCTAGTGTAAGGGCTACAAGAAATAGTACAACAGCAAAATCAATAAATTAATCTATTTCTGTTTCTTAACTTTTACAAAAAATAAAACATATATAGAGCCTGACAATATTTGATACCTTGCTATCTAGCTCATGGTTTTCAGATAAGGATAAAATAGTGGGGGGCGGGGGAGGAACGGAAGAACACTCCTGGCACCATAATCACTGCAGAAAATTGTAGTGTAGCATTATAATGCTTGAAGTGTTCCTTTAACCTTGGCAACCCATATGTGTTTTAACTACATTTCCCATGATGCCCAGATAAGCAATGGGAAATATAGGTTTAAATATTCACCACCACAAAGCTATAATTGATCCTAAATGTGTTGGGTATGTTTTCTTATCTCTAGTGTGGCTATGACTATATTATTTATATAATTATATATTATCTCATGACCCCAGAAGGAAACCATTGATTGCCTGTTTAATGTTGTAAAAAAATGTAAAGTGCTATAAATAGAGATTCCCTTCTTCCTTCCATAAGGCTTTAGTCATGCTGGTCTATAAATAGTCAGAGGGAAAAAAAAGACAGAAGAGATTGAGAGTATGGGGCCTGGAAAGTTAAAATTAGTTGCCTTGGACAATGTCCAAATGTGTCTTCTAAGATGTCCGGGGTCAGTTTAACTGGATTAGAACAGAGATTGTGAAGGGTTATCTGGGGAATTTCAGAAGGGTGAGATTCTTATGGTCATCACACTGACTTTCTCAAAAGTAATATCACTGACAGAGGATGCTGTGATAATGAAGAAGCTTTAGAACTGGAGTACCAGAAGAAATTCAAACATTTAGAATGATTATTTGATATTATTTTGTTATCATTGAAAATGTCCTTTGCATCTTGAAAATGTGATACCCATTTTTTCTGATATTAAAAATGTGTAACTGAAATTTAATCTTACACAATTAGATATCAATTCAATTACATTTCAGATTACATGTCTGAGGGCGTTAAATAGCTACAAAATGGCTGTGATACAATTTTCTTAATTGTGACCTCTAGTGTGTGTAGTAGAATATTTATAATTTCTGGCATAATATATCTGACAGGGCTAATGTTTCCAGAATGGTTTTGAATAAATAGCAGTATTGCACACAATTTAAAAATTAAATCATAGCTTCTATTAATTGCCAGATTTTGACCCAAGGGCCCATGGTTGTGGGAGACGCAGTCTAGTATGTTTGTACAAAGGTTTTATCAGCAGTATGCAAGCTAATTTAACCACTATTTAGCAGAATGACGCTTGTAGGAACCTGGACAAAAATACGATCCTTAAAAAAATACGATCCTTAAGAAGATGTTTAATGCAGGTGTTTGTTAGAAGAGGCAAGACTGTAAATTTGGGATGCCAGGAGGTTTATCACTGGTTTGAGGAGATGGCCAATTTGATAAGGAACATAAGAGCTTTTTTTCCACATTGGAGTGACCCAATGAACTAAGACTGAAGCTCAAGATTGGACATTGAAATCTAATGAAGACAGCTAGGAAATGGAAGGTGCTAAATAATCCAGACTCCCTAACAGCATTTAAAGAAGAAAGTACAGAACCCCTTCACTAAAGTATACCATAATATCTACAGAATATGTATGTGTCAAATGTCCCCTCTTGTCAACTTAGATCTGCAACAGAAGCATGTTTGTGAATCAAGCTTTTCAAAAATGAAAGTCGATACCTATGGGGTCACGGTGCAAAGCTCGGGAAAGGCCTCTTTTTGGGCATCAGAGCAACAGATGGCCACCCCACATTTTGGAAAAACTGTTGTTCTTTGTTGCAGTTTTTTCCTATTAGCATTAATCCCTATAGCCCTCTTTCTTTGCTAATGTCTCATTATAGTCCTCATAATAGTCTTCATGTCTTCAGTTGTTCCACCTGGGTTATTGTGTTTACAGAATGTTTCCAACCAAATAATAGCTTGGCTTGCACTGTTTAATCACATCAATAAATCCATAAATAGGTACATAGACAGATAAGCAGAAAAGTATTAGTCTAGAGAAAGGAAAGGAGGAACATTGTGTACTCCACTTTTTACCCGCTGTCTTAACAACTCACATTTAAGAGGCCTAAAGTATATGTAAAAGAAGAATGAATCATGTTAGCTGAGAAGTGTTTTCCAGTAAAGTATGTTTGTTTAAGCACTCCTGGCACCCACTGTTTATTTCCATCTCTAACAGTTGCACAAGGGTTTATAGCCAGCATCTTTGCACCATATCCCAGGATGTAACAAACCCAGACGTAGCAGGTGTGAGAAATCCCTTGCCCAATCTAGACTGGCACAATCAATCCCCAAGTGAGCAGATGACTGAACTAAATCAATATGCTGTTCTAGCCATTTTAATTGTGCTAAAAGTAGTGTCACACAGCATAATATTATTTCCACACAAAATATAAGTAAAGGAATAGGCAAATACAAAAATAAATCTGGGATACAGCTGATATTTAAAAAAAAAAAAAAAAGTAATGAACAATACATAGTGTGACATTGTTTGAACAGTAAAGCAATCACACACTAATAAGTTGCACTCATAGACATGTGAAGTATAAAGCACTCCAAAGGTGCCTCCCCCGAGGATGATGTGGGGCTATAGCTTATTAAAGGCAACTGATCTAGAACATGAACCGAACAATGATCCGGATTTAAAGTATCTAAAAAGGTATTTATTGTGGCAACAACAATAAAACAAACAATAATAATAAAAGCAGCAAGTTGTACACGTTTCGTTCCTTTGAAGGAACTTCCTCAGGGGCCGCAAGTTAAGAACAATAAGTACAGATATACCTACATAACCAGTGTACAAATAATACAGCCTAAATAACTCCCTCGTGTCCCTTTTAAATAAAGCTAGTCGCAAGAACATTATTGGTGGCCTGGTGGGCGTCCTCATTTCCTTCTACCGTGTTGGTCCTCTGATGAACGTGCACACCTGTCTTTCCTGCATGAGGTATTATATGCAATCGGAGGTTATTGTGGTGTTAATCTATCTGTGTTATTGTGTGCATTTGGGGTTGTTTGTGTGTTGCTGGGGCTGTCTAGTGTGTGTCTAGGTAGGGTAAGCTGATTGTGTGGTGGTGAGTAAAGAGATGTATTTTGTTTGTGGACTTGGGAAGTAGTGTGGTGGTGGGATAAGGGTTGTAGTGCTTGTAGAGGGGATAGGGACTGTAGTATGCATATGAGGTAGGATCTGCACTATGTAAAAGGAATAGTGGCTGTAATGTGGGGAGAGGATCTGTACTGCGTGGGAGGGATATGAGCTGTACTGTGAAAGGGGTTATGGTCTTTAGTGTTGCCCTAAAGGTATCAAAAATAATACTATTATATAGTAATATAATAACTAATAATACTGAAATAATAATAATAATAATATTAATAATAATAATGCTAAAATAATAAATACTAATAAACCAATTTATTACCTCCTCCCTCTGACTTACAATTGGCCATGGAGGGTGATCCCAGTGATCCTGTGGGTTAGGGACCTGCTCTGCACCTCCAATGGTGAAAACTGCTCTTGGTACCTCTTGGTAACCCACAGCAACACTCTAATACAATTCACAGCAGATCCCTGGACCGCAAGCATTATAGAGGACTAGCCGATAAGGGAAATCTTTGATCTACCCACTGGGCGCGGAGCTGCCTCTGTGGGATGGAACTCAGGAAGAGTCAGCCCTGGAAGGACCGGCCGGAGAGTTCCTCTGATCTCCCTGGTCAGCCTTGGCCCATGGTCTTCTGGCCCACTGGGCATTTGCCTGGTTTGCCTGGGATTGCTTACAGAGTTATTGATGAAAATGTGAACTATTGGGAAATCAAAGTGAATTGAAGGTGAATTTCGAACATTAGGCTAAAATATCTAAACTGGCAAATTGTCCAAGTCATTCTTGTTTTAATTTGGCTATGTTGACCTAAAATGAAAACTTCACATTGTATTCAGTTTAAACTCCCAACAATTCACACTTTAGTAAATAAAATTATGGAAGTCGATATTGCGGATAACATTAGATGTGTGATATTCGTGCTCCTTCCAAATGTATTAACTTTATCAAATGTGAAAAGAAAATATCACATGTTGCAATTTCATCTACATAACTTTTGCAGGTGGGTAGAGAACTCCTTTAAAAGGACACATTTGTAGGTTACGTAATATGTTATTTTATTACAGACTGAAGCTTTCCTAACTTTTTCACTTGATATTATTAAAGGTTCAATAAATCTCCAGGATAAACTGATCCCAATCATTACAGATGTGCAGATTATGCTGGGTAGCATTTTAATCTTATTATTTACAATTATATATGCCACTACCCTTGACTTGGGTTTCCCATACCTGTTGCAGAGTAATTCACCGAGCAGTTACAGAATCCTGACAGTTATCAATGCTTGTGACAGCTTTCCACACTGTTTAAAAAACAAACAAACAAACAAAACAGACAAACACAAAGATAGACAGAGAAACAGACAGATAACTTATAATTACACAGATTGTCTCTTCTTCTGGCTTGTGTTACTTTATGTAAGTGAACAAGGGCAGGGTCCGTTCTTCTCCATGTGTTTTTGGTAGGAATGTGTGTCCCCCTCATTCCATGCATAATACACTCATACAGTTGCATGGTGCAGGCTGCCTGTCAATCAGCATAACAGAGGTGCAATTCACGCAACCTCTGCAACTTATACATCAGCCAACCCCATACAAAGCAGTGTGTATAGGGAGAGGTGGAAATATATTATGAGCTGTCTGTTTCTCTATCTTTATTTTCATTTTACCATTTTAGTAAACAAAAAATAACCAAACACATTTTTTCAATCCTTTATCAATGAAGGGAAATCTGTTAATAATAAGCACATCATGTTGCTCCAAGAGCTTTTAATTTCTGTTTAATCAGGAAATGCTGATTGTATTTTCTATGTGCATGTGTTCCACAGGACAGCAGCATGTTGAAACAAACCGGCAGATGTTTTCCACAGACTAATGTTCTCACTTACGGGGTGAGAGTATCAACAGCATAAGAGACCTGTTGCAAGATATAAAGAACACAAGTATTGCAGGTGATACAATCCAACCTCATTAATCCAGTGCATTTGAATTCAGTGCATTTTAATACTATGCTATTTTTTAGTGTTTTACAGAGATCCCGTTCGTGTATAGTGGTGCATCACAGAACGGCACTGAATATCAGTCACCATACTAAAACCAGTGACAGCTGAAGTGAATAACATTGATTATATTGTTGCAGTGAACCCAACAGGTGGGATATATTAGGCTGCAAGTGAACAGTCAGCTCCTGAATTTCATGTGTTGTAAGAGGAAAAAATGAACAAGTGAAAAGATCTGAGTGACTTAGACAAGGGACTAATAGTGATGGCTAGGCGACAGTGTCAGTGCATCTCAAAATGGCAAGTGTTGTGGATGTTCCCAGTAGTGGTTAGTACCTACCAAAAGTGGTGCAAGGAAGGACAACAGGTAAACTGGTGTCACCCAAGGCTCATTGATGCACGTGGGGAGCAAAGGCTACCCTTCTGGTACGATCATACAGAAGAATTACTGTTGCTCAAATTGCTGAAAACCGTAATGCTGTCAATGATGGAAAGGTGACAGACCATACATTGCATTGCCGTTTGAGGAGTATTGGGCTGCGTAGCCACAGACTGGTCATGATGACCCTTGTCCACCACCGAAAGCATCTTCAATTTTTCTTTTAGATCAGGTGGATGGACGGGTGCATGTGCATCATTTCCCTGGGAAATAGATGGCAGCAGGATGCACTATGGCAAGAAGGCAGGCCAATGGAGGCAGTTTTATGCCCTGGGAAATGTTCTGCTGGGAAACCTTGGGTCCTGGCATTCATGTGGATGTTAATTTGACACATACCACCTACCTAGAGATTGCTGTGGACCACGTACACCTCTTCACGGCAATGATGTTCCCTGATAGCAGCGGCATCTTTTAGAATGAACCATGCCACACTGCAAACATTGTTCAGGAATGGTTGAGGAACATGACAAAGAATTCAAGGTGTTGTCTTGGTCTCCAAATTTCCCTGGTCTCATTCTGATTGAGTATCCGTAGGATGTGCTCGAACAGCAAATCCGATCCATGGAAGATCCACCTCGCAACTTGCAAGACTTAAAGGATCTGTTAATAATGTATTGGTGCCAGATACCACAGGATACATGTCTTAATGCATCAGAGCTGTTTTGGCAGCACAAGGGGGACCTACAAGAAACTAGGCAGGTGGTATTAATATTGTGGTTGTAAAGTGTATATTAAAGTACCACATAATAATATTACCATAATATGTTTATTAGTGTATCACAGTGTTGATATACTTGAATATTATAAGGGAATTTATTAAAATAAATGGGAATTGCTCAGCATTTAAAGTGAATCCAGAGTTAATTTAAACATGTCGTACAAAATACCAAAGATCAAAATATCTCTAAATCAGTTATTATTTTAGTTTTGCTATTTTGACTTAAATCAAATTCACACCTCACTGAATAACCCTGATAGTATCATAGATTTTTATAAAAAGGTTTATTACGGCGTGTTTTAAATTACAATGGACAAACCGGGCATATGCTCAAATGATATCCCTTGCCAGCACATGCAGCAACAATTCTGCCCTAGTATTGGTCCAAGAGGGAGTTTTTTCATTGAGGGTTCAAAGATCTCCCTCAATGGCCCAGTAAACTCTAACGCCTTCGGGCTGCACCAAGTGGACCTGTCTCCCGAACTACTCATGGTACTCATAGTGAGCACCTGGTTGAAGTGCAGGCTGCATAAGTAAGCTTCCCTGTAAGCTAACAAAAGGGAGGGGGGGATAGATGTTATTAAACACCAGAGACCAGTCACCAGTACTTGTACAGAGCAAAACGAGGACATGGCATTGTCCCGATCCAAGAGCAATTCAGGGCTCTGCACATTGGATGCCCTGGAGAGGAATCAAATTTACATACTCATTTTAGGGGAGCTTGCTGGTCATTGATGATGACATGACAAACCTCACTTTGGCTCCTCCCACTGCGCTGCTCTACTTTTAAATGCCCA
Organism: Pelobates cultripes; assembly: GCA_933207985.1. Taxonomy (NCBI): domain Eukaryota; kingdom Metazoa; phylum Chordata; class Amphibia; order Anura; family Pelobatidae; genus Pelobates; species Pelobates cultripes. Next base: position 30,172,069 of record OW240913.1, on the reverse strand, counting down.
GACAAAATGTTTGTCCCAGTCTGGTCTTTTGTGTATTAGTATAATAGATTACCACAACTAGATACTAGTGTATCACAGAGCTCCACCATGCATTTTTACATTACAAAGGGCTTCAGAACATATAGTTTTGCTTATTGCCAGCTCCAACCCAAAATATAGATACATGTGTGTTACGAAAGCCTCTCTGACTGCTACAAGACTATCACTTTAGTTCACTGCAATGGATACTGTTTCTTTGTTATTTCTGCCTGGATGCTTTTAACCCCGTTATACAAATGAGCATGGTTACTCATTCGTACATACGAACAACCGACCACCCAGCCCTTGGCGTGTGCCGCCACTTAACCCCAGTCACCCTTCTAACAACCGAAAGACTTGACAAACGGTCGACCACCCTACTGTCAGGATTACAGAATGATCCAGCATGTAGAATTGTGTAACACAGAGGACTGATAGGTAACGTATACCGGACCTTAGAATGGCCGGAATAACGTACCAAAGAATAGTCAGGAATAGCCGAGGTCAAGGGATACAGAAAGAGACACAACGATAAGGAAAAGCCAGGAGTCAGGCATGCCAGAAAACAGGGAAGTCAAAAACAATGCCAAAGTCAAATAACCAGAATCAATAACGCGCTCTCGGACAACCACAAGGGAAGCCACGACAGGGCACAGAGCAGGATGAGAACTGGGCCTAAATACCCCTCCTCTGGATCTGATAGGCTGTAACCGGCCTTTGACCCCAAAGGCAGTTACCAGCTTCCCATTTGCATAATTGCTGCTCAGCATTAACCCTTCTGTGGATTTGGTTGCTGCTCGGCACAAGTTTTCCAGTGTGGACAGTAAATGCCATAACCACATTTTTATAAGCGGATGAATACGTGACACCTACGAGCGGAGTGTGCCCATAATTAACCTCCGGGAAGCTGCAGTTTGCGGTTAACTGCAACCTAATTGACTGGCCCCAGGGTGGCGCCGTTCGTATACAATTAACCGAACTGAGTACGGATTAAACTGGCGAAAGACTACCGAACGACGACCACCTGCACACTGGCGTGTGGCCTCAATTAACATGTGGTTCTTGCGGTTAACCGCAGATTAAATATCTCTTTGACGGTGGGCCCCGTTCGTATATCGAACACGAGGCGGCGGCCATGTTTTGAGATTGTTAAATACCCAGCAGAACATAAGCATAAAAACTATGGAACTAGAATCGGCCAAGGGTTTGCACGAACCCCGCTCAGATGCTGGTTGTCTTCTCTGTTCGAGGAAAAGCCGACGAACAGACTTTGTAATTTAGAATTATCATAAACCAATCGTGAGATCGGAGCGCAATTCGCATATCTTATGCGCTCAGATCCGAGCTATCTAAAGACTGGTAGAATGGGCCATGTTTGTATTAAAACATTAAAGTTATGTATTTTTATGCTATTTTTCATGTGGGTATAAAACGTCGTGTTTCTATGTGCTTAGAGATAATTGGGTTAGTATAACCGTTGGAATCCATTATCTCCAAGTTGGGCGGGTACCTTTTCAAAGGATACAGTGTAATGCTATTGGTTAAAATATTGTATTGTCCTGTATCCCATCAGGTCCAGAGGGGGTTGTCCCTGGACCTATGGACTTGCATAAAATGCTAATGCCTGCATGTCATTAAAGCCAGTTCGTTTTGACCCTCAAATCTCAGCTTCAACTCGTTTTGTAGGGAAGAGTGTATCCTAGCTGTACCATAGCTAGTGGGATTGTTTCACATTTGCAGGATTATCATGGTATGCTGACAAGAGCGGCTCTTCTCTCTCTCCACATATGGGAACCAGGATATTCAAGCAGTCCAGCTTCCAGCTAGCCTGGAGGTAACTGTAACAATGTGTATATAAAAACATTTCATGAAAATAATCTTTTCTAGGCTGGTCGCTCATTTTATTAAACTGTGCAGAATTAAAATCCAGATGTGCCACATTACAGCATTACTCCAACCATTAAAAAAATATATCTATTTCAATTTAGAATGCTCTATTGAACATTTCTAATTTGTTTTCCCTGATATAAAGTAACACATGAATCAAAATCTTACCTTGAATCCTGTGCTGGGCAAAGCTCCCGGTGCTCCTTTCCATGCCTTATCTGATGTCACAGCCTTCATTTCCACTATTTAATCAAATGTTTCTTAAAGAGAAACATTTGATTGGACTTTTCTCTCTGGCTTTGAGTGCATGCATGATTGCACTGGGAAATGGTGAGGGGAGGGAGGTGTGGACATGGAAGGGGGTAAAAAATACTTTATTTATCTGAAAGGGAGAAGATGACCAGCGGGCAATGTGCACTGATCACAGTTGTACATTTTGCACTTTAGGAAGCCCGGAGCAGAGTTCTGGGTTGCCTAAGTCATGTATGCAACAAGCCTGCCGCACAAAATATCTCAATATGTGCACAGAAACATTGCACACACACACTCCTACCACCATGGCCACTTCCTAAAGCAGAAGGCGTCACTGGTGGTTGAAGTAACCCTTCAAAGTCAAAATATTTTCCATCTCAGCTTTACCAACTTGACTTTTCTGGTCTGATTTCTGCATATATTTTTAAGTTGCCATAATTCACATTGTAGTGAATTATTGCTTGTTTAGGACATACACATATACAGTTGCAAGAAAAAGTATGTGAACCCTTTGGAATGATATGGATTTCTGCACAAATTGGTCATAAAATGTGATCTGATCATCATCTAAGTCACAACAATAGACAATCACAGTCTGCTTAAACTAATAACACACAAAGAATGAAATGTTGCCATGTTTTTATTGAACACACCATGTAAACATTCACAGTGCAGGTGGAAAAAGTATGTGCGCCCCTAGACTAATGACATCTCCAAGAGCTAATTGGAGTGAGATGTCAGCCAACTGGAGTCCAAGCAATGAGATGAGATTGGAGGTGGGTGTTACAGCTGCCCTGCCCTGCCCTATAAAAAACACACACCAGTTCTGGGTTTGCTTTTCACAAGAAGCATTGCCTGATGTGAATGATGCCTCGCACAAAAGAGCTCTCAGAAGACCTACGGTTAAGAATTGTTGACTTGCATAAAGCTGGAAAGGGTTATAAAAGTATCTCCAAAAGCCTTGCTGTTCATCAGTCCACGGTAAGACAAATGAACAAATGAAATGGAGAAAGTTCAGCACTGCTGCTACTCTCCCTAGGCGTTGCTGTCTTGTAAAGATGACTGCAAGAGCACAGTGCAGACTGCTCAATGAGGTGAAGAAGAATCCTAGAGTGTCAGCTAAAGACTTACAAAAGTCACTGGCAAATGCTAACATCCCTGTTAGCGAATCTTCAATACGTAAAACACTAAACAAGAATGGATTTCATGGGAGGATACCACAGAGGAAGCCACTGCTGTCCAAACAAAAATTGCTGCACGTTTACAGTTTGCACAAGAGCACCTGGATGTTCCACAGCAGTACTGGCAAAATATTCTGTGGACAGATGAAACTAAAGTTGAGTTGTTTGGAAGAAACACACAACACTATGTGTGGCGAAAAAAAGGCACAGCACATCAACATCAAAACCTCATCCCAACTGTGAAGTATGGTGGTGGGGGCATCATGGTTTGGGGCTGCTTTGCTGCGTCAGGGCCTGGATGGATTGCTATCATCGAAGGAAAAATGAATTCCCAAGTTTATCAAGACATTTTGCAGGAGAACTTAAGGCCATCTGTCTACCAGCTGAAGCTTAACAGAAGATGGGTGTTGCAAAAGGACAATGACCCAAAGCATATAAGTAAATCAACAACAGAATGGCTTAAACAGAAGAAAATACGCCTTCTGAAGTGGCCCAGTCAGAGTCCTGACCTCAACCCGATTGAGATGCTTTGGCATGACCTCAAGAAAGCGATTCACACCAGACATCCCATGAATATTGCTGAACTTAAACAGTTCTGTAAAGAGGAATGGTCAAGAATTACTTCTGACCATTGTGCACGTCTGATCTGCAACTACAGGAAACGTTTGGTTGACGTTATTGCTGCCAAAGGAGGTTCAACCAGTTATTAAATCCAAGGGTTCACATACCTTTTCCACCTGCACTGTGAATGTTTACATGGTGTGTTCAATAAAAACATGGCAACATTTCATTCTTTGTGTGTTATTAGTTTAAGCAGACTGTAATTGTCTATTGTTGTGACTTAGATGATGATCAGATCGCATTTTATGACCAAGTTCACATACTTTTTCTTGCAACTGTATGTGTTTATGATTTTACAAAAGCCATTTTCCCATTAACTGGGCAATTTAATATCATGGGATGAAACCATTAACTGCCATAGTCACCTGACCTTATAATATACGATAGAGGCTGTGGTGTCCACCATCCGTTACCATATTCACAAGGTTATTTGTTATCTGTGTGCAGTGGCCCTGTCCCTTTAACCCTGTAATGTAAAACATTGCGGAACTGCAATGTTTCAAGCCATTTCTAAGGGTTAAATCCACCTTTAGTACCTGTCTTCCTGACATGGAAGTATAGGAAAGCATTTAATACAATACAATGAGGTGTCCAAAGCTACTTGATCACATTGCAGCAGGCAGAGAGGTGAGCAGAGTCAATAAACGTAAGTAAATCTTTATTCAATTTATTGTTGTGGCTAACGTTGTTATTTCCTAACACTATAGTGTTCCTTTAAAAAAACAAAAATTAAAGCACAAACGTCATGGCCTACTGAAGATTGGTGGAACTTACAGGAACTGACACTTACAGTTGCTGCCGTTGTTTCAGTTCCATAAATGATATGCGTGATTCTCTCTCCCCAGCTCATCTCCTTGCTTATTCCTGAATGGAGAGGTACTAAATTATGGACACTCAGCACAAATAACTACTGAATGTAACTCCCAGCAATCTGCGACAGTCAAGACATGTTTAACACTCAAATATCTATTTGTGACTTTCTTTCAGGATGAAATCATGGCTTCTGCCTTATCTCCATTACTTAAAATAACAGGCAGATAAGGTAGTTAGGCAGGGAGTCTAACACGTGTTTGGGTTTAATTATGTGTGTGTGTGTTTGTCTGTCTGTCTGTCTCTGTGGTTGTGTTCTATTCCCCATAAGCTGGAATGATGTAAAGCAAACAATTCTTGTACTCCAACTGCTGTGAAATAAAATAAATACGTAAATAAATGAATAAAATACTAATGATATAAAAGATACATAATGGCAAAATGCACTTCAACAGCATGGTGCAACATTGTTCATAAACTATATCTGTTATATTCTCCATGTGGTATATTAGATTGCAAATGACTGTGACAATGTACCAACAACATGAAGAACAACAAGAAGCATCAACAATTGTTGAGGAACTGTGACAAAATTAAGTTTGATTTCCACCAATCAGCTAGAGATAATCGAGGGAAATGATTGGTTGTTGTGAGCAGAAAGGGGTGAAGTAGGCTGAATATATAGCGGAGAAAAATGTTCATTCCTTACAATACTGTGATACTTTTTGTTTAGCTATAGGTTTAAACGCCAAAACACAAAACAGGGGACAATGTGTAATTTAGAAAACCCATTTGCCATTGATCTGACACAATCTACTTTTTTCGTAGTTTATCCCAGTTGTTCCGCTGGAGGTTTAGACAGCTGCTTGTGAGTCAGGAGCTGGGGGAACGAATGGGGTGAATAAAACACCACATCGTAAGAATTAAATTCATGGGGAATTCTGCAGGAGAGGGTCAGAGGTGAAAGATTGTAGCCTAAGAACAAAACAGGTGCAAAGAAAGACAAAGGAGAATAGCAATACTTTTTTTTTTTTTTTACCGAGCAAACGAGGGAGAGTGGCATATGACCGCAAAAAAGCGAATTATTCTTTTATTGAGAAGTAACTGATATAAAGTGTTCTCTGATTTTCTATCAACTGCATACCTATATTATTAATAAAATGCAATCCTCTCCTTGAAATATTGTACTCCATTTAGTGTAATGTCATTTAATCTTTTCAAAAAGATAAGCAACTGGATGGATATTAGCAAGACAATCAGATACATAAAAGAATCGGTCTAGGGGATTTAAGAGGGATTGCATTTAAAAGGATCATGAAACAAAGAGATCTGTGCCATACTTGATTTGCACAACCATTCAGGCCACACAGGGTTAAATTGAATGTATTTATTGCTTTATTATTATTTATTTTATGAAACATAAACGCTCTTGGTAATGACTTGGCTCATAATGACTTGTTACTGCGTCTGTGACTCATATCAGAGAAGCATGCCGTACCTATATGTCAGAATATAAAAAATGAAAAAACAACAATGCATTGTGTTTAGGTTGAAAACGTTTGTTAAATGTCTTTGTATATGTATTGTTGGTCTGTGCATTTTGTACTGTCATTTTTCTAATTGTACACAATAATTGTTTGTTTGTTTTTTTAGCTGGCCTAGTGACTACAGTTGGTGATAATATCATATGAAGGGATTTATCAAATAGCTTTGCAATATTATTAGATCATAGAGTACACCACGTGATTATTATAATGGTAATATTAAACGGAATAACGTTACATTTTTTTTAGCAATAACTTGTTGAATATTATATGCCTTGACATTTGGTCATTTAGGTCCAGAGTATTATAAAACATGATACATAGTCTCACACACAAAGGGTTAAAAACCTAAAAAACATGGCATGTTGCACGAATTGTAACAGCTTGAATGTGTCACGTGATTAGTAAAAACAGGTTTTGTTCAATGTCTTGCTCAGTCACACTTCTGTTAAATACAAAGAATAAACAGTCAGAAGCCACTGTAGTCTTTTTCATTCAAAAAAAAAAAATCTTTCCTTCCACCTGTTCTTGTGCCGGGGCGCGTGGGCCAGCAGCTAACAGAGGCCTGCCGTGATGGAATAATGCCAATGTTTACAGCAAAGGAACTCTGTAACCAACTAAGGCAAATGGCACTGAATCAGAGGCAAAAACAAAGCTACTATACGATGTACATGCTTTATACTGTACAAACAGAATGTCCACGTCTAATGATAGAGGCAAACAAACTGTAAAATGTTTTCTTTGGTTTTTATTGTATGTATTGGGGCTGATGTGTACTATAGTCATTGCTGCCGCCCAGGAGTAGTGGGAGTTTGAGCACGGGGCTTAATTTTGTTTATTTGTATTTGCTTTTGTATTTCACAGCCATGTTACAGTGCTACAGCCCACCCCAGGTGTTCCCTGTGCAGGGGTTTCGAAAAATACCTTTCTCTGTCGCATTAGAGATTTTACTTTAAAGCTAAGAGAAGCAAGGTGAATTGTTAGTGTAGGTTTTGCCTTGGCGTGGCAGGTGAGCTTACACTTGAATGGCCAGCAAAACAACTTTAGCATGAAGGAACATTGTGGGCTACTTCATCTCCTTGAAGATTAGTGCATGCTTAATATCCTTTACTGTGTTAACCTCTACCACTTCAGCTGGAAGGCTATTCCATGCATCCACTACCCTCTCAGTAAAGTAATACTTCCTGACATTATTTAAGACTATGTCCTCTTGTTGTGGAATAATAATAATGTATTTAACTAGGAAAGGTACATGGGCTCAACATCCCTGAAAAGGCAGAGTTTACAGCAAAAAGCCTGCAGGGATGGACATTAAGCTGTAGTTGTTCTGGTGACTATAGTGTCCCTTTAATTTTAATCACCCTCAGTAGCCTTGCAATTAACAGAGCAGGAGATAAGAACTTCTGAATTAAACACTCTGCAATAAGGGAAGTTAACAGTCAAACTCCAGCTGATTGACTTAAATCAAGAGAACCTCAAAAACGGATGGTAACATAACAAAAAGAAGATAAAAGTCACAGAAAAATATATTTCTATTAAAAAATAGTTTTGAAATTTGAATCACAAAAATGGACAAAAAACATTTAGCAGAAAATTGTGTCTATCCATCAACCTCTGGGCCCAGCATACTTCTGCTGCACCACTGGGCTGCTGTTGCCACTGCTGTCGCCACTCCTTACAATGTGCGATGGGAAAGCAAGATTGGTGGTTTGACCTCCAATTGCATGTAAATAATGAAGAGCTATGAAAGCTGAAGGTGTCATGATCTCTGCAGAAACATTGTGAGTGAAAACCTGAAAACCTGTGGTGCAATAAATTATAGCATTTAGCAGCTGTTTGAAGGGTTGGTAGTTTGAACCCACCAGGGATGTGACTTCACTGTGTCAGGAGTAGCCCTAACAATCTTCACAGAGCTAATAGACTAGCAAACGCCTGCATTCTCTCCTTCTCAATGAAGCACATGAGTTAAGCAAAACAGGCACTCCAAGTGTGTGCTTGCGTGCAGGTCCTAGAGATTACTGTCCCAATACCTCACAAATAAAAGAAAATTGCAAATAATTGGAACCGCAAGATTTTTTCCACCACAGTGTATTTGGCAGCGCTTCAACCCTACAGGGTAATGGGCAATATAATTGGCGTGTTTCATTTGGACTCTTAGAAATGTTGTCCTCTGTGGTGGAAGAAATATCCTACTTACAGTTTCAGTAATTTTTTTCCCCTTCTCGATGAGCTGTACTACAGCTTATTGAGACGTAAAGGAAATCAGTGATTGCTTGAGTCTTCTCAACGAGAAGCCTGTGATTGGTGTATTCCCCGGCACAGACTGAAGAGGGAATTTTGCAAACTGTTTTTTTTTTTTCTCGTATACTCCAAAAGAAAACATGCAGAAAATAATATATGCATATTTTTATCGGTGGCAAATCTACAAAATTGTAAAAAAAAAAATAACTTTTCAATGGAGTGTTAATTGAGGAAGCACCTCTTGTGGTTGTCACAAAGGGACATAGTCTTTGCACCACAACCACTACATAGATGAAGTATACAAAGGAGAGGAGACTTTTTTTTCTCTTTTCTGTTTCTTAGTTTCAAATGCAATATTTACCCTTGCTTTATCTGATCTGGATTATGATGTAATTGGCTCAATCTTTTTTTCTTGGTATTGGTGATTAGCATGTTTATAAAATGTTTACCTAAAGTTACCCTGATTCCAGACTTTGCAGTTTTTTGCTTGTTCAGTAGCTCAGGAGATTTGGGTGGCTGCAAACACGGAACAAGCCAGCACAGTGACCCTCAGCAGGAGGTGTCAGGCATTAAGAGGACATTCATGGAATTACAAAGTCTAACTGCTGTAACTAAATAAGCCTTAAACCTGTTGAAAGTTGCAGTGATCTGCAATAAAAATGACAATTAACCAACTCTATTCACTGTTTGGAATGGAATGTATGTATCCATGACAGTGTATCTACTTGTTGTACATTTGTCAGTACAATACATGAAAGAATGCACACTGTAATATACATAATTACAACTGCAACAATATATTTAGTGTCACGTATTCATCTGCACATAAAAATGTGATTAATGGCATTTACTGTTCTGGCAGGAAAAGTTGTGCCGAGCAACATTACTGTCCTGACTGATCAATGCACAGGATGGTTTGCGCTGAGCATCAATCATGCAAATAGAAACCTGGTAACTGCCTTTGGGGTCAAAGGCTGGTTACAACCAATCAGATCCACAGGTGGGGTATGTAGGCCCAGTTCTCCTCTTGTTCAGTGCCCTGTCGTGGTTTCCCTTGTGGTTGTCCGAGAGCGTTTTATTGATTCTGGTTATTCTGGTTATTTGACTTTGTCATTGATTTCGACTTCCCTGTTTTCTGGCATCCCTGACCGCTGGCTTTTCCTTATCGTTGTGTTTCTTTCTGTTTCCCTTGACCTCGGCTATTCCTGACTATTCTTTGGTACGTTAGTCCGGCCATTCTAAGGTCCGGTATACGTTACCTATCAGTCCTCTGTGTCACACAATTCTACGTGCTGGATCATACTGTAATCCTGACATTTAGAGCTTAAAGGAACACTTTAGTGGTTATGATGCCCAGAGGGTTATGAGCCCCCCATAGGGAAGCCTTGGGAGGCTAGTGAGCTGCATGGCATATCACCACACTACAGCTACTACTCTAGGAGAAGCATTTGATTGAGAATCGAGGCTCTCACAGGGAAGTGCCTGTAGTGGCTGTCTGTTTTACATTGCAGGGTTAAAACGTAAGGGCCACTTTGCCAAGACCACTTCATTGCAATTAAGTTGCTTGGGTGACTTTAGTGGTCCTTTAAGGTAACTGTTAGTAAGTAAAGTTTAGATTCTAGGTCAAAGGGGCACCACATTGAATTGGGTTGGGTTTATTTGTGCCCATTTCAGTGATAAACCAGTTATGCAATTCACAACACAGGCCATGTGTTCAGCCATAAAGGTTCTGTGTCATCCTAGGATGAATGCACAAAAGGATTTCAAACACACTTGGTAAGATAGCCAATAGGGCTCAGGATGTGACGAGAACCAATAAAATGCTTATGTAGGCAAGGAAATGCAATGATACCTTATGTTGCAATCAAGTTTGAGTTTGAGTTGCACTAACTTATTTTTGCGGGTCTGAGGTGCAAAGTTGGCACTGTCTCTCTTAATTTGAGTTTGTAGGGTTCCATTGGTGTCAGGGAGTTGCTGCTAGTTTCAAGTTGGACACATAGGACTTTGATGATACAGCAGCATATTCATAAAAACTATTTACAGGAACATTTTATTTTTATAAAACTTTAAAAAGAAACTTAAAGAGAGCAAAAAACATGGCGCGAGAGAGTACTGAAAATGGACAAATAGCTCAAATAGCCTGCCCTTTGGTGGGTCCCTGCTCAGATATCAAGCTGGTTTTAGCTCATCTGGTGCCATTAAAAAGAGCACCAGGCCATTTGCATATCAAAATGATCCCAACCAAAAGGGGCGGACAGATCCAAAATGCAGACCAGTTCTATCTGCACCTGAGATACAGCAACCCCAGATGATCATTTCAACCTTGTTCAATCTCTCGTGCAGAGAGAGCAGCCTGTATTTTGGATCTGTTCCGCCCTTTTAAGCTGTTGTCCATTCTTTTCCCAAATAATTAGCTCTATTTTTGCATATTCATTTAAGTATAGTTTTGGAAAAAATGTAAAATAAAAAAACAAAAACAAGGTGTGTTAAATGGACCAACAGACTTTGGCTATGGCAACATTGGTTGCTTCATTTTCCAGTCATTTTGAGCCATGGTGGAATCAAGTATTTCATAAAATGTAACAACCGAGAGGTTTGCGAAAGAGTGCCCCAAAATGTACACATACTAAAGTCAGAGAGTGGGATATTTAAGGATCAGGAAATACTTTTTTATGATATTACTTATTCATGAAAAATATTGACTTCTATAGGAAAAAGAAATGAGGAACAAAGTCACTAATTTTCGATAGCAAAGCTCAGAGAAGCATGTTAACTGGCTGAGGCCCTCTGGAAGGCAAGATATTAATGCCTACACCTGCCTGCATGGTCTTGAAGTCCCAGTCCCGCAATCTCAATTCTCCATTAGCACCTGTGTTTATTATATCAAATGTGGAATAGTTTGTACCAGAAACAGATCTATATCCTCCTAACATTAGTATGTCACATATGTTCTAAACATTGGTGTAAAATGACCTTAGCTCAGCTGCTTTCTATTTTGCTTTGGTGGGAACAAGCTTGTCTATTGCTGGCCACAATCTGGCTGGGAAAGAATTTCAAATATTGAGAACATGACATCCAACCACATCCCTCAACCTACCTCAGCCTTGTAAGAATTCTATTCCTTAATCCTTTCTTTAATATATGTTAAACATTCCTCTCCTGTATTTTAATTCACTTGTTTTTGTGCCAGAGTAATAAATATATATTGTTTATATTGTCCATTGGTCCATTTCATGGTGGTCATCATGTTTCTCCTTAGAACAGTCAATATGTTGTTTAATAGTGTGGGGTAACTTTAGTAGCAATAGTGGCCTTTAACGATCATAAGCATGTCCTAGAGCGCTGATACTTAGGCTATCCTTGGTACCCCAATATTTTAGGGAATCAATTTCTTCAATTGTGTTATGTTGTGACATAGAGTTAGAATTGTTAAAAAAAAATGTAAATTGGGAACATGGCTCAGCAACCATATTGGATTGATCAAAAATGTCAAAGGTCACTAAAATTGTCTCTATCTACAGCCATTAGTGGCAGAACACCAGGGGTCACAGAAGTTGCGAGTGCTACTTGGCCATGGGTGTTCTGTGTGTCACCGGGGGCGTAGTGCCAGTGGTGCAGCTGGGGTCCACATGCAGAGTGCCCGTTAATTGGTCCATGCACTTAGGGCCACCCAATGGGTATATCTGATCAGCAGCCCCTGCTGAGTGCTGCGGGCAACTAACAGCAAGAACGTGCCCCTCTTAGACCAGCAATAAGTCCAGGGCACAGGGAGGAAGTGAGTAACTGTCACTTCCTCCTAGCTTTAAGAGCAATATGGGAAAGGAGACTGAACAGGAGTCAGAAAGTTGAGGGTTGAGAGAGCCATCCACATCTTCCATCAGGCTCAGCCAGGACCCCCTTCAGCAAAATTCCTTATGACCATAGGGCAACCACCCCGTGCACCCAAACATTATGGAAAGTGGAGGTTGGCTAAAATGAGTACATTTTTAAATGTGTGTGTTTATCTGTGTGCCTATATCTGTATGTGTGTCAGTGTGTTTATCTGTGTGTATGTATCCTTGTGTGTGGCATTGTGTATCTGTGTATGTGGCAGTGTGTGTCTGTGTCAGTAAGTGTGTATGTATGTGTGGCAGTGGAAATTAATATGTGCATACATCTCAGCATTCAAACAGCAGCACTACACACAAATACACTTGCATTAAAACAACACTACACACACATACACTTGCATTAAAATAACACTACACACACATACAACCCCAGATTCAAAAGTCAGCAATACACAAAATATGACTACACTTTCACTAAACACAAAATGGACTCATGCATTCAAATGACAATGCTGCACACAAATACACATCTGCATTCAAACACCAACAAACACACAAACACACCGCTTCACTGAAATGCTAACACTACATACAAACACACCCCTGCAGTCAAATGCAAACACTACATTCAAATATATCCCTGCATTTAAATGCCAAAAATACATACAAACACACAACTTATATTCACTACACACAAAAAGACCCCTACATTCACACACACGTACACACACACACAAACACACACAGGGCCGATCCTGTTATAGGGGGCCCACGAGTGACCGACTGGCCACCCTAGGGGGCCCCTGGTGTGGATCTAATCATGTAAGGCAGGGTAGGCACCTGCTTACCTGGATGACAGGTGCCTACTCTGCAGTTATATGCCGGAGAGAAGGCAGGTAGTCACCCTTCGTGATGACAGAAGCTGGAATATGACGTCACTCCAACCCCAGTGTACTAAACAGCACACGGGGGGAGTAAGGAACTGCAAGATTACAGCTCAGCACCACACTCAACCCCAGGGAGAGGTAGGGAGGCTGGATGGGCCTTCAAAAAATGTGCCTGTCAGTGAGTGTGTGTGTCTGTCAATGAGTGTGTGTATGTGTCTGTCAGTGAGTGTTTGTGTCAAACAACTGTGTATATATATATATATATATATATATATATATATATATATATATATATATATATAGGTAAATGTAATGTTAAATGATGGTATATTAAAGTGGGCGGCTACATACACTATCAAGCGACTAGATGAGAAAAAAACTCAAGATATAAAATAAAGTATGTGCGCTCCTTAATTAAATAAAAAATAGAAATTAGATAAAAAACACATATGTAAATCTTTAATAAAAAATAAATTTAAAAATCACTCAGTAGCGATATCAAGCTGTTCTGAATCCTCTATAATATAGAAACAAATTAATTCTCATTATAAACTGCTGTCCCCAATTTAGAATATATAACAATGTGTTTACATATACAGAGTAGATATATAGAGGGTTTCAAAACTGGGATATTGCAACAATGTTAACAAACAATATCTCGTGCAACAACCCAGCATGAAGATATTGGAAAAGATATCTCAGATACACACTCCTATTGAAAATAAGCACTATTATAAGATAGGCAGAAATCAACAAGTGAACGTGTGTGTGTCTGTCAGTTTGTGTGTTTGTCAGTGAGTGTGTATATCAGTCAGTGAGCATGTGTGTCTGTCAGTGTGTTTCTTTACTGTCAGTGTGTGTGTGTGTCTGTCAATGAGTGTGTGTTGATGTCTGTTAGTGACAGTGTGTGTGTCAGTGACAGTGTGTGTCTGTCAGTGAATATGCTTCAAATCAGTGAGATTGTTTGTCTGTCAGTGAGACAGTGTGTCTGTTATTGCAAGTAACACATAGCATAACATAAAACGAGTAATACGTTGTAAAATATTTTTTTTTTTTTGTCAATCTTTGTTTTATTGCGGCATATGAGATGGGATACATAAGAAAGAAAAGGGAAGTGTACGGTTTGTTCACAGGGTGGGGTCAATACATCGTTAGCTTTAGGTAGATACATTTCCTTGTTTAGTATTGCCACATTTTTTGTTAAGTCGATTAGCGAGAACATATATAAAGCATTTTGAAGGTAAGCAAACAATGGTTATGTTAAGTTACTAACATAATACTGGAGCCACACTTGGACCCCTGCAGTAAACATATATACAGTGCAAATACCGTCATGCTATTCACCTAGACATTCGTTAATACATTGCGAAGTAACCTGCTGATACACTATGTAGATAATAAACATGCGATTTCAAGGTAGCCAACAAAATATGCGTAAACGTAGCTGTGCAGAGTAGACCTATCAGCGGCTTATGAGGGCTCATTTCGTATCATTTCCAGGGTATCAATGCCTTAGTGTTAAAGTTTAAACTGTAGCATGGAAATTCAGGCTATCGATTATAAGAACCATTATGTAACATGCTAAATTAACAGTGCATGTAGTAATTTTAGTATTCCAACAGTATAATACCGAGTAGGTTAAACCATGAGTTAACTGGTGTGCCTTTGCCAATCATTAGGGTAGTTTATAACAAGCTATTGCGTTATGATTATTTAACTGCTGCATATTGATAAAAATCACATTCACAAGCAAGAGTAGGTTGAGACATTGCACGACAATGAGAGTAACACAGGTGTGTGGTATAGTGTGGAAGCATGCTGCGGCACTATAGTGGTTTGTGAGGATGGAGCTGTACTATCCGAGTCTGCTGTGATGGACCTTCTCGGGGTCAGGCTAGTGTGTCGATATATGTGTGCGGTGGTGAGCTGTTGTGACCTCCATGCAGGTGGCGAGGGTGGTGTTGGTCTTATGTGTGGTGCTTGCGTACAGCTATCTGTGTCGGGTGAGTGTACTCCCTTGTTAGGGATGAAGTATGTGTTGCGTATGGCTGGGTCTGATTACCATGGTAGGTGGCATGCTTTAGAGTCTATAGATCAGTTGGTTAATAGTTTAGTCTCTGCGTTGTGGGCTGGGTTGTTGGTTGCGGGCCGCGGCCTGCATGAGTCCGAGTTGCCTCACCCTATACCCGTTCTGGTGACTCTGCTCGTGCGACTGGGTAAGTGTAGGCCGCTCAGGCTCCCTCTGGGCGGAGGTTCCGGCAGCGTTTTCAGGTGGGTCAGCGAGGAGTGGAGGTGGTTGCGGCTGGGGGCTTCTCCCTTATTCCCGGCATCGTGTGGGGTTGGCACCATGTGGCCACAGACTCGGTTGCCTCTTGGGGCCGGGTCTTTCCCATGATGGGCGCAGTGGAGGGCCCTGGTGGTTTTCCGCCGCCAGCGGCGGGCGGCTCTCCTGCGGTGTGGACGGTGGATAGGAGGGAGTCTCCTAATGTTCCCATGCCAGGATGGGAGTTCCGCCTGACGGTGCGCGGCGGCTTTTCCCGGGGTCTGCCCGCTCTGACTTTCAGCCTGAGTCTGCCTCACCTCTTCTTGGTGTTTAAGGGTTTGACATGCCCTCTGTCTCTCCAGCTTCTCCCAGAACCGGCTGAGCAGAGCATCTAGACGCTCGTGTAGAGGCTGGGTGGAAGCATGCTCTGCAGTGTGGCCCGAGGCCGCCATTTTATGAGCGTTCGCTTGACTTTGTGTTTCGTACTGTTGGCTGTCTTCATCAATCGCAGCCAATTTAGGCTTAAGGTACATGCTTTTATGGACAGGATAACCCCCACTGGTCCTGGGGGGGGGGGTAGGAGGGCCCGATGCTTCGGGTGCCGCTTGGTTTGGCGAGTTGGGAGAGCGGCCGTCTCTCCCCACCACCATGTGTTGTAGGCCCCAAGTTCCCGGCCCGGACTCCCAGCGGGTTTGTAGGTCTGTGAGGTGTCCTCCTGTATCCCCGCTTTCACTGTGCCAGTTGCGGTGGGCTGAAGGACCGATTAGGGTGAGTTTTCCTCAGTTTTCCGCCAAAAATCCGGCCCAGGCTCGGGAGCTCACAGAAAGCATGTCTGCTCAGCTCCCCGGTCAGGCCCCGCCCCGTAAAATATTTTTAACATAGATTTGATTTTTACTTTTAATAGTTCACCATTTAACTTTTTGCTTTATTTTGTAAATGTTTCCTACATCATTCCTTATTCATGTAAAATATAGATGTGATAGTGGTATGCAAACTGAAGTGGAAAAAAAAGCAACACACATTAACCTTCAAATATTGTAAAATGTGAGGTTTTATTTCCTGACAAGATCCTTCTAAGTTTATTAAGGTGACATTATGTTTCAGGGAACAAGCAAACATGTACATAATGGTCTATTTCTGTCAGTAAGTGTGTTTCAAATCAGTGATATTGTGTGTTGTTCACTGAGAGCGTGTGTCTGCCAGTGTGCGTCTGTCAGTGTGTCTCTCTGAGTGAGTATGTGTGACTGTCAGGGTTGGGCTTATAGACGAAGAGGTGTAGTTGTTGCTATAGAAACATGCATGTCTGGGCATTTGCAAAGGGGAGTGGTTAATAAGATGACCACACCCACATGGGGGCGCCAAAATATAGGATCGTCTTTGCGAACAAACACACACACATGCATACATTCAAACACACAAACATTGCTCACAAGTAAAACCCTTCATGGGCAAAATGTAGATCCCCAACTGGAAAATCATTGTAGAACACTGTATGATAGCTGAGAATCAAACTTTTGGACCCAAAACATTTCTTGCATTAAAACCTTCTCTATGATACTTACACCACTGACAGCCATGTTTGTTAAAAGCAAATTCATATGAAAATCAAGATGGGAGTTTATTACCTTTAAGATGCCTTAAAATTGTATACAATTGCAGCAAAGTGCATATTTTCATTACCAAGCTATGGTACAACTTGTTAAATATTTGGGCTTGATTTATTGCAAATTTATGTAAAAATTACTATTTATTAACTAGCATAACATTGCAATGATGCAAATTACTAAACAGTGCCAACCAGAGTATGATCCTTACATAGGAAACCATAGAAATATGACGTGATATTCATGAAATGGTGTTGAGGTTCCAATGAGTTTGAAAAATAAATTTTTCTGGTGAAAATGCTACACTACCAGTCAAATTAACCCATTCACTGTCACAGCTGAGAGTAGTACAATGTGCTGCTCTGCTCTGTGGACCTGAAAATTATAAAAAAATATGTTATACATGCTGAGCAGGACTCAAAATTCACACTTTCCACTAACCATTGGTGATTGAAAACTAAACCATGACTAGAAATTCATCACTGCTGACAGAGCTGCCATCAGAAATTCTGGGGCCCCTTACACAACTCTATATCTGGGCACACCTCCGAATTCGCCCACAGTACCTGCCCTTGAACCCACCCACAGTGTCCAACCCCAAGTCCGTCCACAAGAATTTAGTGAGTGTGTGTGTGTGTGTGTGTGTGTGTGCCTGCAGGTTTTAATTGGAAGTATATCTATTAAACAGGGATTTTTTATATTCTTTTACATGGGCATTGGAGTGTCCCTTTAAATAACCTACTCATGGTACACTCTTTCTGAGGAAGTTACTGAAGCTCTTCTCTCTGTTCCCCTTGTAGTGTTGTTGGCCTCATTGTATCTTGACAAAGACCTTGTTGGCAGGATGAAACTTGGTGTGGTACCACAATAAAAGGTGGAATGCTTTTTCAATAACAAAGTGTGCTGGACCATTTTATTTGGAACTATCAGTGTAGTTTTAGTCACACAAGGACACTTTGACTCCTTCCATAAATTGTGCACTGCCTAGACTCTCATCAAATAAGACAGGGATAAAGCGCCTGTAGAGAAATGTGCATACTGGACGAGAAGAGGTAGGAAAATTAAATAAATATATATATATATATATATATATATATATATAAACAATAAATACACCACAGCCCCACCTACTCCATGTGCTAACATGAACACCTCAACTAATGTCCGTTAACACAGATGCCTATGGGATGAACTCATTGATACTGGCTTGATACTGGCCATTCAGCAACACTGGTTTTCGAGCCCAAAACTAAACGGTTGTTCGGTCAGCTTAGAAAACCTTTCCTTTTCAGATTTACTTACTTTGTAAATAGATTTTCTCCTAGATACAGATTAATAGAATTTTGGTACAGGTAATAGCTCTCTCTCATATTTTTTAGTAAGGTAAACTCCTAGATTAAGAGATGGACCCTGAAAGCTGACCTGTTGCTCAAAATGAACCAATGTGTTTCCGTCTCAAATATTAGTCCACAATGTTTTGCCTAGGGTGCAATTCTGAGACTTCTTGGGCTCTAGATTATAGCAATTACCATCCTCATCAATTTAGGAGGTTGTTGGCCCAGAGGGGTGACCATGGTCGGATAGGCTGCATAATATTCTTTCCATGGGTGATGTCGTTGAGGATATTACTCCTTTGGGGGAGAAATGAGCAACCACATCATGATAAAATTACACCAAATGCAGCATCTAGAGTTACATTGAACGGTGTTGAGTGCAGTGTTTTCTTTCGCACTGTATTTGGCAAACACACTAAGGGAGGAACATAATGCGTGCTCCCTTTTTTTACGAGTTCCTGTATTGAACCTCAAGTAACCTTACATTTGTACCCTATGGGAGACTTATTAATTAAATATTTGTTAAAAGACACTCAAGGCCAACATCTTTAGTCAAGGTTGTGAATAATACAGATAGCTAAAACTCTAAAACAAAATATCGAAATACCTCTGTTGAATCTAGTTGGAAGAAGTGCTATGTTAATTAGTATTCTAATATTATATACACAGTATTATATTTGAAGAGTTTGATAATTCTGCAATTTCAGGATATCGCGTACGCTGTGCAATATGATGCATTGTATATATATTTATATTAACACATGACATATATTTAATCATCAACTCATGACAAGATAGGAGAGCACAGAGGTCACCGGATGGCCTTTCTCCTTCTATACCACTGTTAAGCAGAATATGAGAGTTTGTAATGGTATCTAGTCAATCCTTCAGGACAGTAGTTCATGTTGGAAAAATCAGCACTTCTCCATCTGTGCGATTGTCAGTCTTAGGAAGTGAACGTGAGGTCAGGCAGATGCCTTTCGATCTTTTATCAGCTGTTTCTACATCTCTCTGTCCGATGCCTGGTGCAAGCCATCTACAGAGCTTAGGGGCCTTTAAGGAACTGTCTGAAATGTGCTGGTTTCCTATTATAAATACATTGTAGCAAAATGTCCTATGCATAAAAATGTAAAAAGGGGTAAAGATTGTGGTGTATATGTTACTCAGTGTTTTTGGACATGGTTATAGACGCCTATTAGTAAAATGTAACCCCTGATCTATCATAGGCTCATGTACTGCCTTTATCTTAATTAAAACAGATGCCCTGGCAAACAGCTGAAAATGAATGTTCACACAGTGTAGCTGTAAAAATAACACTCAATGTGAGATTCACTAGTAGTCCATCCTGCTCACTGCTAAGGGGTGTGTTGGATTTTTTTATTGTTTATTTTTAGCAATGAGAGGGTTTATTTGAAAATTATTATTAGCATTATTATTATTATTATTATTTACATTGAGCCATTATGTTCTCCAGTGTGTTACAATATAAAAAAAAAAAAAACACATATAAAACAGCAGGTAATTGACAGAGAAAGTCAAGCGAATGAAGACTTGAAGAGATTTCTACACTCTAGGAAAATGATATCGCAAGTGCATTAAAAGATATTACAACAACATTACATTTAACTGGGATACAAACAAATATAGCATGTTTTAACGCAGGTGACTAAACACTGTTCAACTACGATGGGCTCTTGTTTAACTTTCAATAAAGAAACACATATTCCCATTTCAACCGATACAATTTTTCCAAAGCGGATGCCGATACAGATTATCGGCTCAACAATAACCGATGCTGATATTCTGAACATTTACATTTTTTTTTTTAAATCAACACAAATCTGACCCTAACTAAAAATTCAGACTGCAATCACACTCCTGTTGCTCTCAGGCAGCCAGTACATGCTGGGAGGGTATATCTATATAATCTATGATATCTATATGGTCTGTCTGTCTATCTATTTGAGACAATGAGCATAAAATCCGAAAACTAAATATATGCTTAATCATTATTAAGTGAAATTATGGGAATTCGAGATTTGCAATACTTGGGATTTAAATGTCAAACCTAATGTTATAAATGTCAATTCTATTTGTTGTTTTATGTCATTAGAAAATAGCCGTGGGCAAAAGCATTATAGAAACTATGCAATAATTTCACGAAGACTGACTTTAAAATTAATTGTGATATTAGCTAAACATGCTCTGCAAAATGTATTCATTTTTGAGAGGTTTTTTTTCTGTCTAAGTAAATATGGAATTTTTAAAGGAAATCTACCATTATTTTATTATTATTTAAAACATAAGATTGTATGAATTATTTTGTTGTGTTTAGGTGATTAATTCTGGCAAGGAGAGCACAGTATGGATTTGAATTACAATGTACTTGCTGTAACCCAGACACACTGGAAATATCACAAAAAGGTGAAATATAGAGCTTCATATTAAAACAACCAAAGTGAAATATAGAGCTTCTTATTACTATAACCCTTATACTTATCTTTATATCTCTGTCTAACAAAAATATATTACTGTGCCTTAAAACAAAATCACTTTATCATAATATTATAGTGTAATACCTCAGAAACCGATATCAAAATGTTTCTCTCAATGGAACACTCACATTTAAGAGAGCTTATTAGAGATCTTTGGGTCTGTTCCGGTGGCCACACCCCCAAAATACAAGGATGCTTCTGACGGGCCGGTGCAAGGATTTCTGCCGCCCTAGGCAAAGATCCATTCTGCCTCCTCTTCATGTCACAGTCACTGACAAACATACAGACAGACACACAGACACTCACTGACAGACATACACACACTCACTCACTGACACACACACACAGAAACTCACTGACACACACATAGAAACTCACTGACAGAAATTCACTCACTGACACACCCACATACATACACTCACTGTCAGGCATACACTCACTCAATGATACACACATACACTCACACAGACACTCACTGACAGACATACACACACTCACTCACTGAAACACACACAGAAACTCACTGACACACACATAGAAACTCACTGACAGAAATTCACTCACTGACACACCCACATACATACACTCACTGGCAGACATACACTCACTCAATGATACACACATACACTCACACAGACACTCACTGACAGACACACACACTCACTGACAGACATACACTTACTCACTGACAGACACACACACTTACTGATATACATACACACTTACTGACAGACATACACTCACACACACACACATGCACACACACTCACTGACAGACACACACACACACACTGACAGACAGACACTCAATGACAGAAACACACACTCACTAACAGACATATACTCACTCACTGACAGACACACACACACATACACACACACAGACACTCACATACACTCACTGACAGACATACACTCACTCACTGACAGACACACACTCACTGACACACACACAGACACAGACACTCACTGACAGACATACACTTACTCACTGACAGACACACTCACTGACAGACACACACACACACACACACTCACTGACAGACAGACATACACTCACTCACTGACAGACAGTGGCAGACACATACAGGCAGACAAACACTCACTGACAAACACTCAACTGCCTGGGGCAGCTCCCAACTCCTCCCTCCTGCTGTTTAGTATGCCGGGGCCGGAATGACATCATAATCCGGCTCCGGCATCACAGAGGGCGCGCAAGGGAGGAGTGAGAGGCTGCAAGAACAGCCTCCCTCACCGCCTGCCTACTCCGTCCCCCTCTCCCCTCTCTCCGGTCACAAGCATTTGATGGCAGAATAGGCACCTGTCATCAAGGTAAGAAGGTACCTGCTCTACCATACTGTGACAGATCTCCTCTGTGCGCCCCCACCTCCGGGCGCCTGGAGGAGCGGCCCGGCGCTAAGCCGCCCCCAGTACTCTGATTCAAGACAGGGGGACCCCACCAGGAAATATCCTTGGCAAATGCCTAGTTCGCCTAACGGTGGCGCTGGCCCTGTGCTTCTAATATGATAGATGAATAGAAACATGAAAACATAGAATGTGACAGCAGATAAGAACCATTTGGCCCATCTAGTCTGCTCAATTTTCTAAATACTTTCTTTAGTCCCTTGCCTTAATTTAAGCCTGTGATATCATTATGCCTATCCCACGCATGCTTAAACTCTCTCACTGTGTAAACCTCTACTACTTCAGCTGGAAGGATATTCCATGCATCCACTACCCTCTCAGTAAAGTAATACTTCCTGATATTATTTTTAAACCTTTGCCCCTCTAATGTAAGTCTATGTCCTTTGTTATGGTAGTTTTTCTTCTTTTAAATATAGTCTCCTCCTTTACTGTGTTGATTCCCTTTATGTATTTAAATGCTTCTATCATATCCCCCAGTCTCGTCTTTCCTCCAAGCTATACATGTTAAAATCCTTTAACCTTTCCTGGTAAGTTTTATCCTGCAATCCATGAACCAGTTTAGTAGCCCTTCTCTGAACTCTCTCTAAGGTATCAATATCCTTCTGAAGATACGGTCTCCAGTACTGTGTACAATACTCCAAGTGAGGTCTCACCAGTGTTGTGTACAATGGCATGAGCACTTCCCTCTTTCTACTGCTAATACCTCTCCCTATACAACCAAGCATTCTGCTAGCATTTCCTGCTGCTCTATTACATGGTCTGCCTACCTTCATGATACTTTCTATGTCAAATAAGAATAAGATAAATTCATGACAAAATGTTAACTAAGAGTACACACATTAGGAAGGAGTCCTCGGCTCTAGTAGATGGGCTTTGTGCAGATAAGATCCACACCATTTCTCTCTGGCAATCTGTCATGTACCCTTCAATATATGGAGTGTTCAGAATACAGGTATATATATATATATATATATATATGTAACGGCACCCCGGCATAAAAGGGTTAAAGCGCCGTTTAGAAGATCTTCCCCTTCCAGAGATACAGGCACAGCTACTGCAGAACACCAAACTCCCGAACCGCATATAAGGGAATGCTCTAAACTCCTGAACTGCATACAATATAGCACCCCAAACTCCCGAACTGAAACCTCACGAATAGCTGCTAGCAGACGAATAGAACAAGCACCCAAGTGGCTTACACTCCTAGCAATCAGTCTCTATCAGCATACAGTAAATACCCCCAAGAACGAGACAAGGCTCCGTGTTGAGGGTCAAGCAGTGGTCTGTTTAATGAGGGCTACCTGCCCAGTATTTATGCAGGTCTCCCACCTGGTGGACACTCCCCTAGGGGACCAAATGGGAGACTGTGACACAGGACAGACATGAACCAATGACAGACACACAGAGGTAAAACATCCCCACAATGCATCCTAACTTCCCTCCCTCTGTCCTGGAGATAATTGGGAAGTAATCCAATTATCTCCAAGGACAGAGGCAAAACTCCATTACCCACATGGCTACAACAAAACAATAAAATACAACAAAATACACAATATTACATTTGTCACACAAAATATATACATGTAACCCATCCCCAGATAGCTGAGATCTGAGCGCACAAAAGTACCGAATAGCGCTCAGATCCTATGCACACAGTCCAATCGCCATGGAGCCACAGTGTTCACAAAGTCAGTTTGCATACGAATGAGCTCCATGGGATTCCTATCTGGGGTATGGTGTATTCAGGTACAAACTATCGAATATAGGGCAGTTCGTGCACTTTTACCGAACAAGAAGGGAGGTCAGCAGCTTCAGCGGTGTTCGCGCCAAAATGTATCCGTTTTCAGTTCCATGAGTTGGGCGTCGAACACCGCTGTGTGTTCGCATGTTTAAAATGGCCGCGACCTTGTGTTCGGTATACGAATGGCGGCCACCCAGCATTCGTCAATTAAGCTGCGGTTAACCGCAGCTTCTGGGACGTTAATTGCCGACACACTCCAGCTCCCAGGTGGTCCAGTCATTCGTGTGTTAGTTCGGTAGATTGAATCTACCGAACACCGGGCAGAAAGGCACGAATAAGCCTTTTCTGCAGGGGAAAAAGAAGGATTTTAACATGGGGCCATAATCCAAAGGCAACAGGCGAGCAACCAGGCTTCTCCAATGCAATGTGGCGAGATTGGTCTCGTCACAATATATATATATATATATAAATATTATTTGGACAGTTTATCAGCCCTAAAGAGTCCAAATAACTTTATGTTTTAATCTATATCATATCATCTTTTGTCAGTCATAACCATAAGTGGCCACGTACTGTTGAAGCAACATGCCTGGATTACCTTATGGAAGATAGCATTCAAGTAAGCACGCCATGCTTCTCAATATATCAAGCTATTTTAGCCCCAATTGTGCAATTCAGATTTTAATTCTCTATAATTCAGAGAAAATTCCCCAGAGTGTCTTTATATTATAAACACAGTGAAGTATTTGCTATTGCGCATGAAGAGGTAATTGTTCTATTTACTACTGCTAATTTATTCACAAGGAAAAACTGATTGACACAAGTCCATTTCATCTTAACAAAAGTCT
Organism: Pelobates cultripes; assembly: GCA_933207985.1. Taxonomy (NCBI): domain Eukaryota; kingdom Metazoa; phylum Chordata; class Amphibia; order Anura; family Pelobatidae; genus Pelobates; species Pelobates cultripes. Next base: position 30,147,088 of record OW240913.1, on the reverse strand, counting down.
AAAAATATTGTGTTGGGAATACATAAATTGCTGATTAATGTCTATTTGATCATTGTACTCACACGGCTTATTCTGGGTATAGATAGTCAATTGTATTAATTTTTTGTGTAACGGAAGCTGTTTTATTATATATTTATTAATTTATTCATCTCATATTATGACTGGAATATGCTGAAAATGTATTAAGTTTTATTATGTCATTGTTAGAAAAACAAACCTATTAGTCATGAAAGTTAATAACTTGCAAAATGCATGTGTCAGAAAGTCAATTTGTAAATAATTAAAAACACAAGATTTTTTTTTTGGAAATTCAAAATCTAAGGACAGTGATAACCTTTGCTCTGTCATCTTATTGGCACTATAGCCTTTACACCATTGTATTTTTTGTGGTTCAGTAAACAATTTTAACTTGATGAACAAAAACCACATGTTTGCTTCCTCACCACCTGTTTAGAACAACTGGTATCGGTAATCAACAGAAATTCTATTCAATTGTACAACCATGTCTGAGTACAAGCACTGGTAAAGTACTTTAAGTGAGTTTCCTTTTTCGCTTTTCACCTGCTTCCATGCAGACCAACTGTTCGATATCCTTTAAATTTTGTTAGCATGTATCATTTTGTCTTCTAATCTTGTATTTTTCAATTCTGTGTATATAAATGATATAACAGACAAAGTGAACAGAAATTGTAGACTTAAGAATTCTGAATGCATAGCAAGCCATTATCTTTTAACAGAAAAGTTAACAAAGGCCCAAAGATATAATGTAAAGTGTAGCAGACCACCTGGTAACCCAACTGGTTACTTCAGCCTTTTCTCTTCATTCAGCTGAACAGGAACCATTTAAGGTGTAAAGAGACTCACTCCCCCCAGTAACTGGACGACACACGTTCTGGAGGTACAGCAACACTTTATTGGCCACACACAGCTTTTATGCATACCCTGTTCAAGGGGTGGATCTCACACACACATACAAAGACACATGCCACATTCATCCCCTCCCCGAGGTACCAGCGTATGAAGGGGCTTTGTTCCCTTCATCTCCAAAGCATACCACCCAAACACATGGTTTCCCACATGCCAAGCACAGAGAGCCTGCCCACGGAAAAATAGCTGGTCTCATTGTCCCAGTGGGCAACACAAAGCCCGACAAACTCACTACCGCCCCAGAAGTGTCCACACCAACCTCAGGGACCCTCAAAATGGGCTCTGTCCCAAACTGCCTCAGTTCGTGGGGTCCCTGTGTGGAAACCAGGCAAGGGAAGCATCTCCTTTTGGGATACGAATGCTCCCCCTGGGTGTCGTTCGTCTATACGAAATGGCGGCCACCCAGGGTAGCATTAATTAATTACTTCCCTTGCGGTTTCACACTTATGTTGCAAGTGTGAACGTTCTAATTGATTGGCGCGAACATTCTAATGGGGCACTGGGGAGGTCCTCATTCGGGAAATGAGCGAGTCGGGAAACAATATACAAACGCTCCCCTTGGCTGGTGTTCGTCTGTACGAATGACCGCCAGCTGGAGGAGTGCTCATTAATTGCTTCCCTTGCGGTTTGACACTGTGTGGCGAGGTGTGAAGGTTTTAAGCCAATATTTTAAGGGGTATCGGGGTGGTCCCCATTCGGGAGGCGAATAAATGACCTTTGTGGAAGCACTCCCGAATAGGGAGCCGGCAGAAGAAACGAAAAGATGGGAAAACACACATAATAACGGACAGGCAATTTACGAACAGGCAGCAGTCCCGCCACAACAAAGGTTTACAAAGTCCCAAAGATATAAGTAAAGTGTTGTTTGGAGAGAGAGGGAAAAAATCAAAGAGGGAATGATGATTGGCAATAAGAATCATGTGTAATGTTCCCAAACAATGTTACAAAAAATGTATATATTGAAGTGACAGAATTAAATTTGGTATTCAATTTAGAAAGTCTAAACCAATGTAAACTGTTTGAGAGAGCCCTGGATCATAACTGTGAGCATGTTATCTTATGTTGGACTTTGAAATAGTTGACGGTTTTCTAGGTCGCCATTTTACTGCTGGGGTCTGTCAAGCAACCAGGAAATGGCAGCTGCTAATCTAATCTGTTTTCTTCCTAGTAAGACAGCCAAATAATCTAGACTGCAAGAGAGCCCAGCCAGGGTATCCTGGGAAAGGGGCAGGGGAAAACACTTGAAATTAGGTGGTTGATAGTGTTATAGAATTATTTGAATATAGGGCAATTTTACCAGCTCCCTAGCTTCCAGCTCATTAACCCCTTAAAACCGGAGGGTGTACATTTATGCCCTATTCTAAGCGGCTCTAAACGCCTCAGGGCGTAATAGTACGCCCTCCGTTATATTTTTTGCTTACCCGGTTGCCGCCGATCCCACGCCGGGGATCGCCTCCGCCGGCCCCACCCAGTCATGTGAGAGTGAGGTCCTTGCGAGGACCTCACAATCACATGGCCGGGTTAGCTGGCTGCTGCATTGCCAGCAGGGGGACTGTCTGTAATGACAGTCCCCCTGCTGGCTGGAAATCAAATAAATTAAAGTTAGTGTAAAACAAAAATATATATATATACTTAGATATATATATATATATATATATATATATATATATACACATATACATACACACATCCACTGTCTAGGTGTATTTTACTATTAATATATATTAATATCAAATTACACGTAGACTGATACTGCTTAAATATATATATATATATATATATATAATTATTGTTATATATATTTATATATAATATAACAAAATAAATATGTAAATACGTTAAAAAATAAAAAATAATAAATAATGAAAAAATATATAAATGTGTGTTATTTCATTCTAACTGTATTGTGATATTAATATATATATATATTTATATCAAAATACACGAGGAATTAAATAATATATATCTATATACATAAATATATATGTGTATATCACTATATATATATACCTATATATATATATATATAAAAATAATTAAAATAAATTAACCCTATATTTAACCCTATAACTTTCCAAGACACCATAAAACCTGTACATGGGGGGTACTGTTTTACTCGGGAGACTTCACTGAACACAAATATTAGTGTTTCAAAACAGCAAAATATATTACAATGATGATATCATCAGTAAAAGTGATTTTTTTTTGCATTTTTCACACACAAACAGTACTTAAACGGACGATATTATTGCTGTGATACTTTTTACTATTTTGAAACACAAATATTTGTGTTCAGCAAAGTCTCCCGAGTACTACAGTACCCCTCATGTACAGGTTTTATGGTGTTTTCAAAAGTTACAGCGTCAAATATAAGGCTTGTTTTCACATAAAAATTCGCCAGATTGGTTATGTTGCCTTTGAGACTATATGGTAGCCCAAGAATGAAAATTACCCCTATGATGGCATACCATTTGCAATAGTAGACAACCCAAGGTATTGCAAATGGGGTATGTCCAGTCTTTTTTGGTAGCCACTTAGTCACAAACTCTGGCCAAAATTGTCATTTTTTGAATTTTTCACACACAAATATTAACGCTAACTTTGGCCAGTGTTTGTGACCAAATGGCTACTAAAAAAGACTGGACATACCCAATTTGCAATACCTTGGGTTGTCTACTTTTGCAAATGGTTTGCCATTATGGGTGTAAATTTCATTCCTGGGCTACTATACAGTCTCAAAGGCAACGTAACCAATCTGGCTAATTTCAATTTCAAATGTAACGTGCTATATTTGACCCTGTAACTTCTCAAAACACCATAAAACCTGTACATAGGGGGTACTGTTTTACACATGAGACTTTGCTGAATACAAATATGTGTATTTTATTGCAGTAAAAGCAAACAGTATTATGACATTGACAGTTAAAATGTCATGTAGAACTAAAAAAGTAACAAAATTTCTACTTTTCTCCCATTGTTTTCATATTAAGTTATGCTTCATAGCTAAATATTTGATATTAAATGAAAGCCCTGTTTCCCCTGAATAAAATGATATATAATAAGGGTGGGTGCATTTAATATGAAAGAGGTGAATTACGGTTGGACAGACATGTAGCGCAAATGCCAGATTTTGTTTACGTTTTATTTTGTTCACAACGTGTACATTTGGCTCAGTCCTTAAGGGGTTAATAAAGAAGGAATAAGTAATAATAAAATAATCTGCCTGCAGGACCCTACTATACTAAAGGAAATTCACACAAGTAACTGAGAAAAATAACTGGGGTGTCTTACATAGCGTTACAATCATGGCAGGACAATGGTTCCCCTATTATAAAAGCACCCATGTTATGGGTTGTGGCTTAAATAATGTAAAAATGTGGCATATTTCTACTTTAGTCACCCAGATCATCTGGAATTAAAATATATTTAAATACAAAGCTTCTTGGGTGCACAATTTGGGTAAAAACCATGCTAAATATTTATATAGTATATATTTATAAAAAAGACTCTAACTGTTCCCATGTGGATTTGCTTCATATGTTTACTGCTAATTTTTGCACTAATTTTGCCTTCTTTTTACCAGTAAAAATCTGCCTTTTTCAAGGATTACATTGTCACTCCCTTTGGAACAAATTATGTGTGTAAAAGGTAACTATGACTTTTAATAAGTTTATGGTGAAATATGATATTTGCAGGACTGTGATCATCCGCTATTTTAAGATTTTTGACAACTGGTTTGTAGTATAGCAGTGCAATGTGAGCGTTGCTTAGAAACATCAGACGTTAGTGTCTTGCTGTACAATGCTATACATTACACACAGACTGTGATATCTTTTTGATTACAGTCTATATAACTGTACAGATAAAGTTTTTACTATTACCAAGGGTACAGAAAGTATTATAAAAGATCAATCTTGCACATCTAGCCTGCCCAATTCCTATCTAAAAACAGAGGATTTATTTTTGATCCATAGTGTGTTACTTTCAACAAGAAGGGTTCACAAACGTTTTCACTATATTTATGAAATTAGCAAACAGTTCAAGTGAGGTGATCTTAAAAAGACACTCATAATGTGTTCAGTAGAATTTTAATTATTAAGTAGTAGTAGTAGTGAAATTATGGTAACCAGCATTGCAAGTAAAATGATCATGATAGAAAACAAAGCATTTTTCTAATATTGTTCAGTAGCTTTTACGTTATTTTAAGCAGAAAAGAAGCAAAAGAAAAAAATTTAAATGTCAGGGCCGGCCTTAGTCGTGTGCGAACTGTTTGGTCACACAGGGCCCCATGCAGTCAACAAATCTCGCTCACGCAGGGGCCGGCACTTCCAAAAGCGGTCGCAAGTAATATGGCGTAGATAAATACACGCTGGGACAGATCTAAGCCACATTGGGGTGGGGCTAAATAGGCAAAAGAGGGAGGGTTAAATGCGGCCTGAACCCGCTGCACTGCTGCACACTCAGAGGAAGCAGGATGTATCCCTGCTTCCCCAACCTCTTAGATTCCAGGAACTGTAGTGCCCCTGTTCCCCCTCCAGTGCCCCAAATGGAAGGAGGTAACTGTGTGTGTGTTTTTGTGTAACTGTGTGTGACTGTGTGTGTGTGTGGGTCTGTCTGCCTGTGACTGTCTGTAACTGTGAGTGACTGTCTGTAACCGTGTGTGTGTGTGTGACTGTGTTTGACTGACTGTCTGTAACTGTGTTTGAATGTCTGTCTGCAACTGTGTGTGTGTGTGTCAGTCAGTGTGTGTGACTGCCTGTGATTATGTGTGACTGTCTGCCTTTAAGTGTGTGTGTGTGTGTGTGTGTGTGTGTGAGACTGTCTCTCTGTAACTGTGTGTAAATGTTTGTCTGTGACTGTGTGTGTGACTGTAAATGTGTGTGTGATTGTGTTTGAGTGACTTTGTGCCTGGGACTGTGTCCATGTGGCTGTATTTGACAGTGTATGTGTATAACTGTGTGCATCCGACAGTGTGTCTGACTGTAGGACTGTGTGCATGTGACACTGCAAAAATACACTCCTGCATTCACACAATGGCCTACATGCATTTTTTACAATCTGAATTAAATACTCACATGATATCACAAATATCACATACAGTCAATACACACATATAACACATGATCAGATTATATTTTGTAACTTTATTTGGAATAAATACCAGTTTATTCGTTTAAAAGACCTTAGAGTGCATCTCTTACTTATATATATTTGATATTGATATATTTATATTTTTATATATAAGATTTTTTTGATATTTTGAAAAAAAAATAATTTAGTTTTTTATTTTATTTGCTAGTGCAGGGAGAGAAATTACTGGAAGCCTATATTTTCCAGAGTGCAGGGGAGTGGAGAGAGAACAGGTCTCACCCTCCCTGGTGGTGCTTAATCACATATATTAAGAGTGCCAGGATTTAAAATGTCATTTTGAACTGTTTTACAAAATTAAGCTTGAAATAGCTGTTTTAGAAATCTCCTCATTCAACCAAGCTTTAAATCAGGCCCAGGAGAGATTTACTAGTTTTTAGTTGCTGGTCTGTTAATGCATGGCAATTTGTAATCAAAACAAGTATACATGGCACCAAGGACAACCACTGTCTGTTATAATGCATTCTAATGCCAAGCTATGGAGAATCTTAATCCCACTGACCCACTACCGATATCACAAGATTCATTCGAGTTTTATGCATTGACATGCTCAATGCGAACTTCATTTGCAAGACTTCCACAATCATCCTGAAAATAACTTTGTGGCACCCCCTAGTGTTAGATGCCGGAAGGAATTTGCACTAATAGGAATTTATTGTTAAGACATTATTTCCATTCATAACTGTTTCAACATCCATGACGATGGGGAAACAATGCATAAACTGATGTTGCATTGTTGTTTGAACATTTCTTGAACTCGTTTTTATAAATTGAAAATTTATCTTTTTTTCTGATCACTTCCTGTTGGGGTTTTTCCTACATATTTGGCCATGAAGGTTTGAATAAACTCTAAGTAAATCATTAAGCTCCTGCCAGTTACAGGTATCAGCTTTTCCTTGAAAAGTATCCGTCACACATTTCAGCACTAAAGCTGTAAGAGGATTAATGGGCTGTAAACAACACGAGGCACACAGCGAGATGACAAAATGGATTGTTAATGTATTATAGTTGAATAATTTGGTAGTGTAGAAAAAGTACATTAGTAGATACTTATGTGCTTTTACCAGTGGAAACAGCCATAGTCGTGGATATTTCTATGGATTTGAAAGGGTCTCTGGACTGGATATTTCTGACAAAGATGGTAATTTAATGGATCTTCCACAGAACGGAATGTTGCAGAATGGATCATTGCAGCATTCATACCGGGAATAATTGCAAACTACGCATCTGATAATATAAGACATATGGAAATGGTATGGATGTGCTCAGTCTAACCTATTGCAAGCTGCCCTAGCACCCTACTTCTCATTATCAGTCCTCAAGTACTCTAAACGGTGCAGCTGTGTAAGACCTGCAAAACCAATTTGGATTGTTTTCTGTGTCAATAAACTATCCATCTATCTATATCTATCTATCTGTCCATCCATCCATCCATCTGTCTGTCTCTCTGTCTATCCTACCGAGCTTTATAATCTACCTATGCAGCTAGATATTTAGATACTTAAAGGAATAGTCCAAGCACCATATCCATTAAATGTATTTGTTGTAGTGTCAGGAGTGCCATGGCACCACCTCATTCTAAGTAGTTAGATTATTTTAGAACAGCACAACTTATTGCCTTGAGTCTGTCGGGTACTGATTTTTTCTTCCACTCAAATTTACATTTGAAGATCATGTCAACAGATATTGAAAATGTCCATTCTCTAAGGTTGACATACGATCACACACTGGTGGATCCCTTTAATATGACACAATCATAGCACAATCATCCCTTTAATATGACACAATCATAGCACTATATATGCTTTAACACAGCCTTTCATGTTGACACATTGTTTTCTACTTGTATATGGAAGCATATTAGATGCATGATAAACACTCTTCGCCCTGCAGCAGGCTACCCAGTATAACCACCACCTGTCCTCCTACTGCCTGTTTAACTTTATCTTACCCTCCTCCTAAACAGCAACCTCTCTCCTTCATTCACGTCACTTTGCTTTATGTATTGCTATGCCTTCATACATAAGACTTATATTTTGTTTGAAAAAAAGGCATTTTCACCTCCTACAGTGATTTGCATAGATTGCCCTGTTGGATATGTAAAGCTTGATGATGATAGTCAACAATAATAATAATTTCAATAGTAGTTTTTTGTCATTTTGTCATATATTTTGTTGTCTGCTGTCTTCTGGGTAATATTGTTGCATTTAGAGTTACAACACCTGGCTGAACACATCTGCTGTAATACAGACTGGCTACAATCTGTAACGGCCTGCGGGTATCCCAGCTGAATACCCCCATTATTTCTCGGCTTCCTAGGCTAATTTTGAACAATCCTTTGTCGCCTTCCTGAGCCGAAGTACTAGGTGCTGTTAGGAGCTCAGATGCCCATCTCAAGGTAATCTAAGCAGCATTCACAGGTGAAATGTAGTGACTGATTGTAGCAGTGGGTATAGCAGTGGCTATAGCTTTTACCCCACACCATGTGTGTCGAGTGAGTCGAGACTACATGTAGGGGTTAAACAGAACTGACTTTATTGCAGCTGTGCAGAGGTTATTGCAGCTGTGCGGAGGTATATATACCCACATAGGGGCATTTGCATACAAGAGGGTAATTAACAGTACATACAGTTCCATATCAAATCTTCTTCACATAATTAATTGTTTTTCTTGCTGAAAACAATCCTCAGCCCCACCAAAACAATCAAATGCTCAAAATATAGAATACGAATAAAATGCATTTTATTAAAATGATTAAATTCTAATATTTTGGGATAACTTATTGCACGGATAGAATGTCACTGAGTCTTTTGTGAATAGGTGAGAGTAACTTGGAATACGTTGTGTTTGGTCTGTTAATGTCCCCACACTTTGTCCAAGAAACAGTTACACAATGCAGCTATTCAATGTCATACTAAGTTTAGACCCAGTGAAACACAAGGAGAGAGAAGGTCATTGTGTGGATCAGTTTACAGTAAGGGAAGAGAAGATAATGACCCTGTACAATGAGCTTGTGAGATCCTGGTTCTCTGTATGATGATATAACTTCTCCCTGTGTTTAAATGTATATATGGGAATATATATACTCTGAAAGGCAAAGAACTGCAGTGAGCAACAGTGTTTATTTGGACTGGAATTTTTTTAAATCATATACATAGGGCATCTATATCTTATCCAAAGAGAAATCTTTAACAAATAAATCTATTTTTCCTGGTTAAATATTTGGATATTATGAAAGCAAAATAATACAAAGTTACAAATGGTGATAAGTATGCTCTCACCCCTTTCAGACAGTGTAATAATTATATTACAGATCAAGTAGATGGGATGGGAACTGCTGCTGCCACTAAGGTATCCAGGATACTTATTCAACTCTGCTAGCCTTCAATATCAGGTACCCTATCTAGCTTAAGAATGACCAACCACCAGTGATTATTCTGGTGGATCAATTATTGGTAATGTAGATGGGATAGGATTTGTCTCCTACCCATTAAGGTACTAGGGTTTGTAAGGTTTGTAGGTTTTGTTCCAGATGATCCATTTAATTCTTGTAGGCAACAATTGAGTCAGATTGTTTGCACTGTATACTTAATTGGTACATTTTGTTCATTAGAGAGATACTTACAAACCTCCATATTTGTGCTATTTTTTTTTAATCAATTTTGAGCAATCTTGAGCATGTGAAATTCAAATACATATACAATTAAGACCCTCTCTTTTTAGGACACTTAAGTCTATCTTTCTCTACTGGTCCTTTTACCTGATTGACTACCTACCACTAACATTTCTTTCACTATTTCAATGAGGTGCAATTGGTATTTTCAGCTCTTTTTTGTTATGTGAATTCAGTATTGGTCCTTGTTGACACTCCCACACAGCACACTTCCCACATTCTTTAGAACATAAAAGAAACTTACATCTCCCCAAATTAAGATTGTACTTTACTCACAATTACAATCTCCCTTCCATTGCTACCCCAGCTTATTACCCCCACCCCTTATTCCCTTCATTTCATTCTTCCCATATTCCACACTTGTATCTTTTTTCCATATTCTACCTGGTTAGCCTATATCCTTCCTATTTCAACCCCTTATGGTTTTCCCACAAGATCTCCTTGTGTCTATGCCCCACTTTCTGTCCCTCTTTGTATTCTTTTTCCCTCTCAAGGCCCCTCTTTGTGTCCATGTCCCAATGTCCTCCTTTGAGTCTTTGTCTTTCCCTTATGTCTATGTTATTGATTGTGTCCACATTTTGTAGGTGGTGCAATAAAGGGCCATAATAGCTGGGTAGGTGCTCAGAAGGTAGGAGGGGACCATGGGACAGACAAGGGGGCCATGCTGTAAAAGTGGAAAAAACTACGAGGGAGAAGAGAGAGGATATCTGACAAGTAGTTCATCTTTTGTAAAGTGAACTTGGACATATTAACCATTTAAGAAAAAAACAAAAGCAAACAAACCTTGAAACAAACAAGTAAAAAATATCTAAATCAAATATCTCAGTTTTTACTGTTTTGATCGTTTCAGGTGGAACAAAGTGTACATGAAACATAACTTGAGCTCTGGACATTTCCTCTCATCCAACAAAAATATGTATTCATTATCAACCCTGCGCGTTTTACAGACATTTCTTTTTATTTGTAAGTATTGTGAGTGCCCACTAATTCACTAATTCATTAATATTTACTGTACATACTGCATAGCAAATGCCTCTAGACATTGATATAATAATGATTACTCTAGGTATTTATTTACAAATGATATAAATAATGCTAGCTTGTTTCAGTTTTGAGTTCCAGAATAGATATGAAAACAAATCTCTGAATTAAATTTATGATGTGTTAAAATGTGGGGAAAGCAGCTAGGTCAACTTGTGTTTGAAGATCCAGCATTGACTATTAGTCAGTCAGGACTAAATGCCAATGTGTTTGCCCTACTAAATCCATATGTTTACCACTGTCTTTTACATTGTAAGCTCGTTTGATATGGAAACCTGTGCTCTCGTGCTCGCATCATTTTTCATCATAAATGCCTTGTATGCATTGGCAGTACTAATGAATGGAGGGCTCTGGTACAAAAATAAAATGTGGTCCCTTCTATAGAACAGGGGTGGCCAAAAGGCAGATCTGCAACTGCTCTGAACCTCCCATGATGCTTTTACAGCTGTGTATTTGGCCATCTGGGCAGGGTTGTATTTGTGTGTAGTGAAACATAGAATGTAACGGCAGATAAGAACCATTCGGCCCATCTAGTCTGCCCAATTTTCTAAATACTTTCATTAGTCCCTGGCCTTATGCATATCCCACGCATGCTTAAACTCCTTTACTGTGTAAACCTCTACCACTTCAGCTGGAATGCTATTCCATGCATCCACTGCCCTCTCAGTAAAAAGTAATACTTCCGGATATTATTTTTAAACCTTTGTCCCTCTAATTTAAGTCTATGTCCTCTTGTTGTGGTAGTTTTTCTTCTTTTAAACATAGTCTCCTCTTTTACTGTGTTGATTCTCTTTATGTATTTAAATGTTTCTATCATATCCCCCCCGTCTTGTCTTTCCTCCAAGCTATACATGTTAAGATCCTTTAACCTTTCCTAGTAAGTTTTATCCTGCAATCCATGAACCAGATTAGTAGCATCAACCCTGTTACATATTTTTTGTATCATCAGCAAAAATATATACCTTATCATCAAGACCTTCTGTGCTTGTGTGTAAATGTAGGCATGTTTTTACATGGTGTATGTGTATGTTAATGTTTGTATTTTTTGGGATAATGCTAAAGTTTGAATGCAGGGGTATATTTGTGTGTATTATGGGTGCTTTAACCCCTTAAGGACCAAACTTCTGGAATAAAAGGGAATCATGACATGTCACACATGTCATGTGTCCTTAAGGGGTTAATGCAGAACTGTGTTTGTTTGTAGTGCCGATGTTTGCCTGCAGAGTTGTTTTGATGTATGGTTTTGACATTTGAATACAGTTGTGTGTTTGCGTGGAATGTTAGTGTTTGAATGCAGGCGTGTGTTTGTGTATAGTGCCAGTGTTTGAATACAGGAGTTTTTGCAGTTTTGCTGTTTGTATGCAGGCATGCAAACACACATTCAGATGCACTTTACCACATACTGACATACATATACACTCCAAAAGAAACACCCACACATGCACACCCACACTCACAGACTGACACATATGCACAAATCTTCTGAAACACACAAGGACTGATCCACAAACACTGACTCTCTCTCACACACACAGACACACACACACAGACACACATATGCACAGATCCTCAAACACTGGCACACATTTACAGATGCACACACAGAGATCAACAAACATTGACACACATGTACAGATGCACACACAGAGATCAACAAACACGGATACATGCACTGGCACAAACACATATCCAAAAACACGGATAAATACACTGACACACACACACGTAGCTTGACTCACCCTCCCTCTGAGTCCAGCTCTTCCTTCTGTAGTGCACACTTTGATGGTATCCTCTGGGCCACAGTGAGACCCCTTGCAACCCTGCCTCCTCCTACTTCGTGTGGGAACTACTGGCAGATCCAGCATGGTCAGGAAGGGCCCAGTGAGGTCGCCTAGCATTGGCAAGCCCTGTGACCCAGTGGGGCCCTGGTGCAATTGCACCAACTACACTGCCATTAGTTTGTGCCTGTTAATATGTTGTATTTGAACTGAGCTACGAAACATACTGGTGCTTTATAGTGTATTTCATACTGTGCGTAACGGGATACTCTAGGCACCAGTACAACTTTTAAGGCATATGCCTCACTGGGTGCCCTGTCCTTCTAATGCAGGTGTTTTTCTTTTGTTCAGATCATTCTGTAAAGTCAGTGACTGAGCTGTGTGCATACCTTTGATAAGGAATGCTCATAAGAAGCAGGCATGTGGTGTTGCATACTGCAAAACATTTATTTAGTTTATGAAAAAACTATAAAGATTTGATCAGTAAAAAAATAGAGCATATTGATAATTCTCAATGCATTAAAGTAGTATTGGTGCCCAGAGTGTCTTTTTCATATCATCCTAATATATGAATATATTTGTGCAAATGTAAAATGTGTTAATGACTAGCTATTCGGTTAAATTGCTACTATAAAAATTCTCACTAGATAGTTAATAGTTATATGGCTAATGTCTAATTGTCTCTCCCTTCCTGCCTGTCTTCTCCCTGCCTGGCTGTTTAACAGCACTCTACAGTTTGAGCCATGTAGGCTGATTCATAAGACTGGAGGACAGGGGGTATGTTTTCGCTTCATTGAGCAAACTAAAACTCTTCCAATTCTCTTTGCCCATTCTCTGTCTTGACATATTAATACATTACCCATACATTTTCACAATTTATGCTGTAAATGTTGCTATGTAAAAATACTAACAAGATGCACAAAAGTCTAGTAAATCAATACAGTATAACAGTAAATATGCAGGATCCTGGGATAGTCAACAACTCTTTTTTTCTGGTTTTACAAGTGCATGAAAAATCGCTATATAACAATTAACACAAATAACCAAAACTGAAAAAAGTACTGGTTAAACTCACAATAAAGAGCAGGTAAATATCAATTTGGCAGTAGGTACTGCCTTGGGTTTGTACGAAGAATAGTATTCACAAATATCTCCTTCCCGACTTACAATGAGCATGTTAGATCTCAATATATCTATAATATATGATATCTATATGTATTTAGTCTATTAAAGTACACGGTTCACGTGGATCTTTCAGCGTAGTCGATCACTGCTGCATTCCACTAAATGTAGTAAGTAAACATCTCTCGCTCACATGTGTCTCACTGATCCACTCATCTTCCTTAGTTTGCTATGATTGACTGGTATATCCTGCCATCTTTAATGACCATAACCATCAGAAAAATGATTGGCAGTGGCAGTGAACAGCCCAAACTAGACAAGGGTGAATATTTATCCAAACTTCTGAAATAAAAAGTGGTACAAAAATGTAAAACGGATGAGGTCACTAATTTAATATGCATACTGGTTCCATTGGATTCCATGGTCACTGCCCCACATTTACTTCTTAAGACTCTTTTTTTAGAACAGAACTCTTTGATAAATCTTCCCCAAACTGTGAATTAAACTTTCCTTGTTACTATAGAAACCAAACTCAGTTCAATCAAATAGGGACAAGAAACTCAGAACTTTAATAGTTAACAGATTAGTTAATAATCTGCTTGTATTATAAACACACACACACACATATATATATATATATATATATATATATATATATTAATGCACAAGAATAAGTGTATATCGATGGAAACACAAAAGAACTCACATACTCCCAACATCGGGGGTGGGTAAAAGGAGTAACTGTCACCACCCAAAGGTGTCAGACCTGTGCAGAGAGGGGCAAGTCTCCCCAAAACATTTGCAGTTCATCCTGGTGTGAACACACACCAAGGCCAGTCCACTGAGGTAAACCATGCAGAGAGCACTGCTCTTTTTTCCTAGTGCCATGAAGATACGACAAGTGTATCTAATGATGTCTCACAAGCGGGGCATGAGGGAACAAAATTCTGGACTTTAACCTTTAACCAGGAAGAGAAGCCTGGTTGACAGCCAAGAGATGTCACCAAGCGGAGTGTCACGATTTCTGAAAGTGCCACAGCATATAAAATAAAACAAGGGCTTAAAATAAATTAATATGGAGGAATATAAATACAAACTCTGCCTAGTGGAAATCTGTCAGTGAGATAAGTATTTGTTTAATATTTAATATTTAAGTGCATCAATTTAATACATTATTCCAAAAGTAACTTATTTTTGGTGTAACTGAATTTTCTTTCATTCTAATGTATTTTATTATAGTCTACTGCATGAGTTATACCATAGATAATGAAGAAGGAGGTATTGCTGGTGGCAGTTGGATTACTATCTTGTTTAACGGTAAGATCATGCTTTCCTTTTTTCTTCATAATTTTGCTAACACACTCTTATGGGTATTACTCATCACTTGTAACCAGCTCAACTTAAACACTTTATTCAAATAACACATTATAAGGAGAAAGACACACACAGGGGCACATATAGATAGAAAGTACAAAAAAGCTATATAGAGTTGTATGACTTACACAACGGCCTGTAGAAAGGGTTGATATTGTACTTACCGAATACTGAGTGCCAAGTAGATTCATGCTATAAACAATGTATCATAATACAGCAACATAAGATGCAAAATACATAGAAGATAGACATTATGAAGACCTTTACCTAAAAAGGATATGATTAGAGTTGAGCGGACACCTGGATGTTCGCGTCCGGCGGGTTCGGCCGAACTTTGGAAAAAAAGTCCGGGTTCGGGATCAAACTTGACCCCGAACACCAACCCCAACCCTATTGAAGTCAATGGGGACCTGAACTTTTGGGCACAAAAATGGCTCTAAAAAAGTAATGAAAAGGGCTGCAAAAGGAAGTACAATGGGGGTAAGAGTAGGACAAGTGCCCTGCAAACAAATGTTGATAGGGAAATTACTTAAAATAACATAAAATACCTAAAAATTAAAAATACAGCTGAGCCATAAAATAGCACTAGATGGAATCTTCGATTTTAGCTTTGGAAGAATAGAAATCCAAATCTAAAGCATGGTTGTCAGGAGGATCACCAGAATTATCCATTTGAGAGAGGGTTGGAGTGCAGGGTATTCTCTTTCATTGTTCAAACGGAGCTCAACTCCCGATGCATGGAGAAAAGGCCTTCACAAGCCTCTACTATTGTGTACGTAGTTTATACTAAGTGACCCATAGGTTGAGGAGGCGGTGACCGTGGCGGTGTAGGTGGAAGCAGTGGTGAAGGAGGAGGAGGAGGTACCCAACACTGTTTTGTTTTGTTTTTTATTGGGGTAGCCCCCAAAATATTGGGACATATAAAAAATAGAAAGATTTGCGGACTGCGGTGCATTTCTTGCAGTCCTGATGCATGGAGAAATGCTCAACTCCTGATGCATGGAGAAAAGGCCTTCACAAGCCTCTGCTATTGTGTACATAGTTTATACTAAGTGACCCATAGGTTGAGGAAGCAGTGACCGTGGCGGTGTATGTGGAAGCGGCGGTGGAGGAGGAGGAGGTAGCCAACACTGTTTTTAATTTGTTTGTTTTTTAATTGGGGTAAAAAAAAAACATTTGCGGCCTGCGGTGCCTTTCTTGCAGTCCAATAATGCCATCAGGTTTTTAAAACTATCCGTCTCCACCAGACGGAATGATAGCATTTCAAAGGCCACAAATTTTGAAATGCTGGCATTCAGGGACAGGGATCGTGGGTGGCTAGGGGGGTACTTCCTCTTTCTCTCCAGTGTTTGGGAGATGGACAACTTAACGCTTCCATGGGACAGTTTGGAGATGCTGGACAATTGTGTACCTGGTCTATGCTGGTGCAGGAACCACCCTCTGAGCCACTTGTGAATGACTGGCCTGATAACCATGGAAATGACCCCCCTGTGCCACATCCTCTTTCATCATCGCCAATTGAAGCGGGATCTGGGTAACCAATGGTTATCTCCTTTGATTAGAATAGGTCAATTCCATTTCCCCAGTAACCGAATGGGACACAGTTCCAGGATACAACGTTTGACAATCTTTATTTGAGGCAGTACTACCAGATGTCTGCCAGAGAGTGGGGAAGAGAAGGGACCGGCACAGGGCCCCCCTCCATCCCCTACTTATTAGTGAAGATCCGTTCGGCAGAGTAGCTGTCGACATTATAGTTGCGCAGGCACTTTGGTGACTCTAGAGAACCTTGGGCCAATCGCACGTCCCCGTGACAGCGACTTTGCATTTGGATGTCTGCCCTATCAACTTTCGATGCCACTTTCTGTGCCTACCATGGTGACCACGGGTAATGGGGAATCAGGGTTTGATTCCGAAGAGGGAGCCTGAGAAACGGCTACCACATCCAAGGAAGGCAGCAGGCGCGCAAATTACCCACTCCCGACGCGGGGAGGTAGTGACGACAAATAACAATACAATAATCTTTAGAGACCATTTAATTGTAATGAGTCCACTTGAAATCCTTTAACTATGATCAATTGGTGCAGAGCGACTGACCCGTGTGTGCTGCAGCTGAAACTGTGTACCTGGCCAATGCAGGTGCAGGAACCCACCCTCCGAGCCACTTGTGAATGACTGGCCTGATAACCATGGAAATTACCCCTCTTCCTCCTCCTCCTCCTCCTCCTCTTCCTCCTGTGCCACATCGTCTTCCATCATCGCCTGAGCGTTTTTTCAAGGAGACATAGAAGTGGGATAGTAAGACTGAGAACGGCGCCATCGGCACTGGCCATGTTGGTGGAGTACTCAAAACAGTGCAACATGGCACACAGTTCTTGCATGGAGGCCCACTCATTGGTAGTGAAGTGGTGCTGTTCCGCAGAGTGACTGACCCGTGCATGCTGCAGCTGAAACTCCACTATCGCCTGCTGCTGCTCGCACAGTCTCTCCAGCATGTGCAAGGTGGAGTTCCACCTTGTGGGCACATCGCATATGAGGAGGTGAGTGGGAAGGCCAAAGTTACGCTGCAGCGCAGACAGGCGAGCAGCAGCAGGGTGAGAACGACAAAAGCGTGTACAGCCGCTACAGTGAATGTCACATCCTGTTCCAAGTTGTGGATCAGTCTGCTGATGGCTTCTGGTATCCAGTACTCTTTTTACTGAAGCTGCATCAGGGTCCTGGTATGTGGCCGCACAAATGCTGGTGATGAACACCAGGGGTGTGTGGTTACCCTGCACCAGACCCTGCTGATCCATTCCATACTGTGACTCACTAACTTCAACATCAGGCATACTGGGTCCAGGTCATCCGACCGCTGCCCAGACAGTGTCTGGGTCCCGGTCACCGGACTGCTGCCCTCAAAGTCAAACTTCGAATGGCTTGTTAAATCTGGTATGCAACCCGAACTTTGCAGTTCGTGTTCGCTCAACTCTATTATGGATCCTTTGATCGCTCCATCTGTTACTTGGATAACTGTGGTAATTCTCAAACTAATACATGTTGATGAGCGCTAGGGGATGGCCGCTCCGCTTTTGCACCCTGCTCCCTCTTATGCTGTGCTGGTGCCTCTGTGCAACCAGTGCCTCTTCCTCCAAACTGCACACGTCACTCGCATGACCTTGATTCCATGTGGGGTCTAGGACCTCATCATCCTCCACATCATCTTCCACCCACTCCTCAACCCTGCCCTCCTTGCCGGTCTGCACACTGCAGAAAGCCACAGCAGTTGGCACCTGTGTCCGCCCCCTATTAATTTACTAATACTAAGTAAAAATGACTTAGTATTAGTAAATTGTACCCCTACTCGCAATACCGCGAGTAGGGGCATGTCTATTAAACAGTGAGCAGCCTGTGGCCCTACTGTCCCCCCCGCCCCCACATCTATGCGGTGGGTGGGGGCCCTAAAAATAACAATAAGGGGGGGACCTACTGTCCCCCCCCGGCCCCCACACCTGAGCGGTGGGTGGGGGCCCTAAAATTAACAATAAGGGGGGGACCTATTGTCCCCCCCCGGCCCCCACCCCTGAGCGGTGGGTGGGGGCCCTAAATACAAAGGGGGGGGACCCTAGTCCCCCCTCCCCCCAAAAAAAATGTATCTCCCTACCTACCCCCCTCACCCTAAAATTTTGTAAAAATAACTTATCTCAGTCTGCGCGGAGCCCTCCATGGGTGAAGATGGATTATTTTTTTGTGCGCTCATTTTTTTTTGTTTGTTTTTTAATTGCGTCGGTTCTTATGGCTTTTTATTTGGCCTTTTTTGGGGCTGAAAAAAGAAGATTGTAGAAGAAAGAAAACATCAAATGGTAAGTTATTTTTACCAAATTTGTTTTACAGG
The DNA here is from genome assembly GCA_933207985.1 of Pelobates cultripes. Classification (NCBI taxonomy): domain Eukaryota; kingdom Metazoa; phylum Chordata; class Amphibia; order Anura; family Pelobatidae; genus Pelobates; species Pelobates cultripes. The sequence continues at coordinate 30,128,151 of OW240913.1, read as the reverse complement.
TTTTTAGTTAAAGGTCCCCCCCTCATTATTTTTAGGGTGAGGGGGTTAGGTAGGGAGATAAATATTTTTTGGGGGGCGGAGGGGTGACTAGGGTCCCCCCCCTTTGTATTTAGGGCCCCCACCCACCGCTCAGGGGTGGGGGCCAGGGGGGACAATAGGTCCCCCCCTTATTGTTAATTTTAGGGCCCCCACCCACCGCTCAACCATAATGTTGTAATCAAAATTTACTACTAGCTATTGGAGAATCACAATTTAGCTGTGTTGAGTAGAATAGATTGTATTGGCGAGTGCTTTTTGAAAGAAGGAAGAAAAATACTTATGTGCCTAATTAATACTTTTTAAAAATCTGTTTTTAAAAGGAGTACATTTAACCCCTTAGTAACCAGACCGTTTTTCAATTTTCTTACCGATAAGGACCAGGGCTCTTTTTACATTTCTGCGGTGTTTGTGTTTAGCTGTCATTTTCCTCTTACTCTTTTACTGTACCCACACATATTATATACTGTTTTTCTTGCCATTAAATTATCTTTCTAAAGACACCATTATTTACATCATATCATATAATTTACTATAAATAAATTATAAAATATGATGAACAAAACGTCTCCTGCATTACCCCCCAACCGTGATTAGGTAAGTACAGGGCTCCTGTTTGCCGCGGACGTACTAGGTACGTCTGCGATCCTTAACAACCGTTTTCTGTCCGACATACCTAGTATTTCCACGGTTGTTAAGGAGATATACATAGAATGAAATGTTCTATATATATATATAACTGTATTTTGATATTTGAATATATATATATATATATTAATATCAAAATACGGTTAGAATAAATTTACACATATATATATATATATATATATTGTTGAAAAAGACAGAGGTTGGGGCCGAAACGTTGAACGGACAGAGTGTTAATTTTTGCTCACATGTAATAAAAAATATCTAAATTTGTTTCACAAAAAACCTGTGAGTGCACCTACTTCATTTTGAGACTTATCTACTAAAACGCGGTTAGCACCAGGGTATGTAATTGATTGTGCCACAAGAAAGGTGAGTGCCAAGCTTTTTGAGATATATATATTGATATATTTTTTTTATTATTATTATTTTTTAAATTATTTTTTTTTTATTATTTTTTTATTTTTATTATATATATATATATATATATATATATATATATACACACACACACACACACACACACACACTATATATATATATATATATACACACACACACACACACACACACACACTATATATATATATATATATATACACACACACACACATGTGTAATTTTACTCTAAGTATATCTTTATATTAATATATATATTAACAAAAAATATATTTAGTATGATGTTATAATAAGATATATATATATATATATATATTATTTTCTTTTTTTTACTTTTTTTTTTTACTTTTTTCACCAGCAGGGGGACTGCCTGTCATTTCAAGCAGTCCTCTGCTGGCAGCACTATGGACACCTATTGTGACCGGGTGACTGCTCTTTTAGAGCGGTCACATGGCTCCTGGGGTTCCTAATTCGCAGAGGGGGGACTATCTGGACTCAGAACAGGCAGAGCATTGGAAACAGGTCTGATGGCTTCCGATGCTCTGCTCTACACTGCCGGGCGCCACGTGGGGCAACCCGGAAGTGATCACTCCGGGGGGAGCGATCACTCAGGCAGTGAGGTGGGGAATTGTACAATGACTCGACATTGCGGCATCGTGCAATACCCATAGAGCGCATCCAGCGCTCAAATTTGCCGCGGACGTATCAGGTACGATATAACAGCCCACATATGCACAAACAAAACGCTACAAAGGAACTGCAGCACCCATAAATAATACAAGCAGAATACAGCAGCATACACACCTCAATTTAAAGAAATAGGATCAGCATGCCAATGGACTTCAAAATATTGTTTTGGCACAGTACTATTAAAATGTTGCATTCCCCTGCCCAAGGGTCTCATTCAGTAACCTAGGCCTTGATTCACCTATTACTTTTGTCTAATCCAATGTCTGTCATAGAGAAGCATTGGAAACATAAGAGTGTTTGCGCAGCAATGATATGCCTCTCATAGAGAAGCATTGAATACTATACTTCTCTATGTTCAGTGCCATCATGCTGTGTGTGATGGTGCCAGAAATGAATACCTTTCACTTTTGACAGTCTCCATGGAGGAAATACCTCTAGTGGATGCCAGTTTGACAGCCACTAAAGGCATTTTCTTCATGTAATTACAATATTTTACAATGTCAGATAAAATGGGGCAGCACCAACACACCAAAACCACCCAGATCAACAGTTCTATAAGCCTTAAATACACCCTCTCCCCTGTGGAGAGATATAAAGGTTACATTTTTAACACTGGGTCAACAACAAAAAGAAGGGGATTAAAAGGCCACGTTTTAAGTGGTTATCTGAACTTAGATTGTAAATGGAATCCTGGCATAGACAGCTAAAAACAGAACAACAAAACAAATATATTAGAGGTGACAGAGTTCACATAGTTTCATAACTTAAGATTCATTATTTGTTAATTGTCAGGATATATATATATATATAAAATATTAAATAATATCAAATACATGTAACTAAAAAGGGACACTGTACTCACCAAAACAACTACAGCTTATTGTATATGTTCTGCCGAGTATAATCATTCCATTTCTCTGAAAAGACAGTGTTTACACTACAGACTAGGGATACCTCCGCTGGCCACTCCTCAGATGGCTACTAGAGGTGCTTCCTGTGGTAGTGCTACCCAATATGACTGGCAGGGAACTAGATGGTGGTGTCAACACTATAGAGACAGGAATTTATGATTTTGTTCCTGACCCTATAGTGTTCCTTTAATCTTTAATATCTTCCTTTCCCAATTTCAGTTTTTTAATCTATTGTATTTTTTTTATTTATCAAATAAACAGCATGTGAACAGAACAAGTATAATCTTATCTATTCCGGAAATGGAGATGCAATCGAGGTGCGGCTGACAAATCCACAGTTAGGCCTAGCAATATGTGACGTTCATCCCTCTTTATCATCATTAGCAAAGAATAAATGCAAAACAAGGTATGCCCTTTTTAATGTGCAACAAACAGTAGGTGTTACTTTGATTGGAGAATGTCTGATAAATGTTGGAGATGTTTTTAAAAAAAGGGTGGCTTTAAATGCAATATGATGTGGAGACACACATTTTTATTGGTATCATAAATCATTTATTTCTTACAGAAGCTCAAAAGAAGAAGCTGTTTACCAACTGGATGTGCTTTTGGATGGTCATGCAATAAAACAGAAAATCGATTACACGTTTAAGGTATCAGAGGAATTGTACACAATAACATAATACTATAATAACACTGCTTATAACACCATTATAGTTAAGGGAGTGTAGGCAGGATCTGAGTTTTATTTTATTTTTTGTTTTTAAATGGGTGATAGTGTCCTATTATATGTCCAATTTCATTTCATATTTTCTGTCCAATAGATTGAGAACTTGGAGGACTGTTGGTAATCATTTGGTCCTTTTTACATTAAAGGAAAACTCTCAAAGTACCATAACCAGTGTAGCATACTATTGTGATTATGGTGCCAGCCTTTCTCTGGATCCCACCCAGTGTATATAGGCAAACTGTTATAGAAGAATTATAATGTATGTTACTTTTTTTTTTTTTTCTTAAATGAAGAGTTAAATGTTATATAGTGTATAAAAGAAAGCGCTAGATTTTCTTTAAAAACAGAGCACAACACATTTTCGTGCCCTTTTTTGTGCAAACATTTTTGAAAAGCAATTCTTTTTTGAAAGATGCAAATATTCCTAACATTACGTCAAGATCATTCCCCATCAAGGTCCGGTTTGGGCACACCTGACCTTGTTAGCCTTGAAATTTAATTCTGAACCATGACTTACCACTGTCAAACATGTTGCAGTCCCATGAACCACACAGCTTACAATCTATTGAAAGACGACTTTACATCTAACTTGATTAAGTTGACTTAACATTGGAGTCACTTTCTGCGAAAGGTATTTGCATGCCATAAGGATCTCCTCACAAGCGCCGATTAAATATCACCAGGGAATAAAGTTAATGAGTCACATTCCTAACTAAAAAGAACACAGTGTGTGTCTTTGTTATAGTGCTTTGCTCCTGCCAGCACTTTGCATTTCGCTGCAGCAGTGACAGGTTTAAACAGCACAGTGTACGTTTATCTGTCAGCTGGTGGTCATTCTGTATTGATTTAATCTGTTTCCATGCTCCCGCTATGCCACTGACCTCTCTTATGCATAATTAGCAGAGATGCAGGTAACATCAGGTACATTACATGTGTTGCTTGCCTGGTTTAGAATGTAAAAAAAAAAAAAATCACACATTGAATGGTGCTTTTACTGTGTAAATTGAAAACTCAATTTATTGTGTTGTCTTGAACACATCTTATTTGTGCTTTTGGGCATCACATGAAAAGTATGTGTAGTTAGAAAAATTCATCAATCAGTAGCAGAACGAATGTAGAGAGGGCTCTGGTGTAAAAAAAGTTTTTGGCACCCACTCTAGCGGACATGTGCTCAAAATGTACATCCCAATCTGTCATGCAACTCTGACAGTACTATGCCTGATGGGGATCTACCATTAGCCCATCTTTCAGGGTTGTATTTATGAACAGTATTTGTGTGTTTAAATGTAATCATGTTATTGTATGAGGGTGTAGCATGTAGCGTGTGAGGGTGCATTTGTATGTACTGTTGCCACTGGAATGCAGATGTATATTTCTGTGGAATGTTTGCATTTGAATGCAGGTGCACTTGTGTGTGTAAAGTTGGTGTTTGAATGAAGGGATGTTTGTATATAATTTGGGGATTTTAACAAAGGGGTGTGTTTGCATGTAGTGTTGGCTTTTAATTGCTGGGATGTAAGCACATATACTCATACACTGGCATATACATATATGTTTATGCAGATACACATGCACACACATGCATATACACACACGAATACAAATGCACATACATAAACACACTGACACATGCATAGATACACACACTGACACATTTACACTCCCAAACAGATATACACACACAGACAAACTCATACACCCATACACACATTGATGCAGACACACTCAGACAAACACACAGGTACACAAACTGACACATACACACTCAGATACATACACTGATCCACACACACACACACAGATACACACACTGACACATTTATATACACACACACACACACACATACATGTAATAATTGTTATATTTTAGCCACCCACAAGTTAACATAACTTTTATGTGCAGGAGGGTGACTTCCCTGGGGTCCTGCTACTGGTTGAGCCTTCCCACTCTTTTGTTTGCTCTTTCCATGTGGAAGTGACAGGCTCTCACTTCCTCCCAGAATCAGCGATCTGACAAGGGTCTGGTCTCACTGTTAAAGGGTCACTGTGCCCGACCGAGCCCCTGTTCAGAAATACCCATAGGAGTATATCTACTAAATGACTAAGTACAGCTCCACCACTGACTCTGGTGTCCCACATATGTAAACAAGATAGAAAAGTATTCAGGGAGCATAGAGTGAACGTGTCATAAGCATACATCCAAGACTAGCAGATTCAGTACAGTTCCTATTTGGATCTCTTGTCTCGCCATCCTGGGTTTGTTCCCTTGTATCCTGCAGTTAGCACATCATTGACACACACATGCCATGCATTGTCAACTCAGTGTATTGAGACCATGCAAAAGTGCATTATATTACTGTGAATTTACAGCCCTCTGTGGGGTACACCCCGTTGTTAGATTAACTTCTGTATGTGACTTACTAAAAACGAGGTTGGCTCCTCCACCAAGATATATAATAATTCCACCCTTACAACACATTTTGCCACATGAGATCACTTAGAATATTGCTGACATTCACCCGAGCTCAGCTGGATTGTTTTTTTCTTTCATGATGAAAAAATTATGTAAACAGTAATGGAACAAAAAGTTTGTGTCACAAAGAGTTCTGATTAGTATAGCTATCATAAGCCAATCACAGGCCATCAGGGAATGTTATATTAGTTGCACCAATCACATCATCTTAAGACAGCCAGTAGGACATTCTGGTGAGGAACCTGTTGGTTTTTTTCAAACAGGGAGTTACTAAATGGTGAATCTTGGCAAATTAAGAGTTTGATTTAATAAGCTTTTCAAATGATGCAATGCTTAGAAAAATTTTCAAAATCATTTATCTAGAAAAATTCCCATAGACCTTAATGATTACGTCTGTATATAAACCAATGGAAAACAATTCTAACAGTATTGAATCATTTGGAAAGCTTGTTAAATTGAGGCCTAGGTTGAAGTGAAAGTCACCAAGGTCCAGGAATCTACCTGGGAAAATGTTGGTGAATTATATACTTTTAAGCTCTGTTTGTATTATTTCCTTCTAGTACTCAGCTGCCCAGACACCTGTTGTTGACAATGTCAGTCCATCAGCCAGTGTACCAGGTAAGACCAACTCAAGGCACACCATTCTTTCCTGTTTCCTGTAGATGATTATTTTTAGATTAGGAGCAAATTACAAGATGATTGAAATTACAAGATGAATTAAATTGCTAAATATATCGTCTTCAACACTTAAAAAAAAATATATATTGGATTGTTTTTACCAAAGACTGAAAACAGATCACAGCAACACTTATACAATTATAAATTTGATCAGTTCAATTGGTATCCATTTAACAGTCTCACATGTATTTAATATCAAAGCAAGAAGCAAGATGACTCCCGTGGCAGGTTCCCCCAAAGGGAGAATCTAAGGTTCCCAAGTACCTCATTAGGGCTTCTGGCTCTCTTCCCAGAGCTGCCACATTTTAATAAAATATTTCATGGAATTCCTGATCTGTGTGGTGAGTTTTGTCCACAGGCAATATGTATCTTTTCTGTTTTCTATCACTACACCCATCGATGGAGTCCCTTCGGTTCTCCATTGTTGAGTCAGGGCCCATCTGGCCAAAAACGTTAGCTTGTTAAATACTTTGTGGGTATAAGTAGGCATTCCCTCTACTGATTTGGATTTCAGTAAGTACACCTCTGTTGGTCTCTGAAGTATTCCAGCAAATAAGTGTTTGATTTGTTCTCAAAACCTCACCACACTGGAGCAGGTCCACCATATATGGAGGTATGACCCTCTATCTCCACAGCCCCTCCAGTATATATCATTGGTAGACCTTCCCATGTGGGACAATTTGACCTTTGTGGTGTACCACCTGAACATTGTCTTGTAGACCTGCTCCTGTAGAGTGACACATATTAAGTGACACCCCAGAGGAATCCTGCCAGATCTGCTCCCTGTCTACTCCCTCCAGTGTCTGGTGCTAGTCCCCTTCCCATTGCTCTGTACATCTCAGTGTGCCCCATGTAGCTGAAGATTTGCTAATGTGATCAAAAAGTTTGGAGATTAAACCTATCTGAGTGGACTATTCAAGACAAAGTTGTTCTAAGAATGTGAGAAGTGTTTGAGCAGTGGTCTGAACCTCTCCCCATGCAGCATATGTACATAATTGTATCTAAAATAATCACCAAGGGCTTGATGCACCTTGGACTGAGCAAGTACTCCAAAACATAATACACATTGTGGGGTGTTGCTTGTGCTTTTTCTATATGGTTATATCTTCTGAATATGATATTCAACATTATCATTTTTTCTTGTATTCATAAGCTAATATGAATGTAAAAATGAATTATACTTGTCATTTGAAGGTGTTTTTGGGGTGATCTCTCAAGAATGCTTACACCCTACCTGATGCATATGGGTTCTCTCCTTTTTATGGGTGAACAATAGGTTTACTACATCCATAATGAAAAGACCAGAAGGGTCAGTCAATAAGCATTCCTACATCTGTACTATTAGCCAATGACATCACTAAAGAACATTATATATTTCTACATTGAGAGAGGGAATTGAAACAGCAAAAGGGGAAATATTACACAAATAGCAATTAAAAAGGGACACAGTGACCTTATGCAAGACTAAATGAATGCATAACTGTTTTAAAGGGAAAACAACGTTTTTTGACTTGCAGGTAGAGTGACCATTTTATCCTATAACTCTGAATATTTAAAAATATAAATATTAATGCCTGCATTAGTAAACATCAAAAAATGAAGAGCAGTTTTGTACCTGAGAGAACTAATGCTATTTATGTTGAGATTTTTGCCACTTACTTCAGTGACACAGATGTCAAATAACAGATGCAATTAGGATCTTAGTAAACTTTCAGGAGAATCTCCCTTTCTCAAGTGTAAAGCATTTCTGAGCTAAATAATGCTTTAGACTTGAGAAAAGGAGGTTCCCAAAAAAACATTTATGTAAAAAGTAATCAGATGTCTTTTTCTACTAATGCTTTTGGTTTTAAATTTTAATAAATACTTTTATTATTATGTATCTATTTGGATTCAGTCGTGAATGTGCATCTCAGTGATACATGTACTGTACTGATGCTGTGTTGTGAATAGGAGGCATGATTAAAGTCTCAGGACGGATCCTCACAGAGCAAACGGAATGTTATGACTTCAACTCAGACTGCATAGATGGGTATGTAGCAATATAGCATTTAAAGAGATCCTGCCATGTTTAAACAACTGAGCACCATTTTCCCCCCTAAAATATCTATACAATGTGATTGCTAACCAGCAAATGTAAACATTATATGCAGCATTCGGAAGGCCAATTCCATCACTGAACACATTTAGAGGGAGTTTATATGGAAAAACAAGTTCTAATTTGGGTTCATTGTTCTCCTACGTTGGCAATATGCTCCAAAAAAGCACACATTTTTGCCATAATCAAATCCCCCAGAATGCTTAATTTTTGTGCAGATAAGTTTCATTCTTGTGCAGATGAGTTCAAAAATCTATGAAAATCTAAACAGAACATAACTGAGTATAACACCCACAAAAAATAAATCTGTCTAAATATGTATTGATCTGTACTCTCACTGGCTGTTTGTAAGGAGCGGTATAGATCAGGACTGTTTCATTTTATGCATAATAAGTAACATTTATTTTTGGATTTTTATCCAAATCTATTTTTCCACAAGTCTTTTGTAAGAATTCTGGAAGTCAAGAAAACGTAATGATAAATAGTAAATTTTTCAATTACTTTCGTATAACGAGTGTTAAACAAATCATGTGCATCTAACAAGTTTTACTTTAACCCCTTAAGGACACATGACATGTGTGACATGTCATGATTCCCTTTTATTCCAGAAGTTTGGTCCTTAAGGGGTTAAATACTGTTACTCGTATTACTAATATTATTTGTAAAGGAATATCCCTTTACAATCAGACTGGTCCCGCCCGTATGGGTGGGACCAGTCTGATATGCTTCAGATATATTCTCTCTGTAATGGCACAAAATGAGCAAAAATCAGCTTGAGAACTGAGCGGGGACCGACCAAAGGGCAGGCTATTTCAGCTGCTGCCCATTATCAGTATTCTCTTGCGACCCATTTTTGACTCTCCACAAGGTTAAAGGGATAATCCAGACGTGGACCCCTTGCTCACGGTGCCTAGGGAGATATCAGCTTTGCCTCACTGATGATGCCTAACAAGGCTGAAACGATCGTCTGGGGTTGCTGTGTCTCTCGTGCAGAGAGAACTTGCTGGCATTTTGGATCTGGACTGCCCGTATGGGTGGGACAAGTCTGATATGCTTCAGATATGTTCTCTCTGTAATGGCACAAAATGAGCAAAAATCAGCTCCAGAACTGAGCGGGGACCGACCGAAGGGCAGGCTATTTCAGCTGCTGCCCGTTCTCAGTATTCTCTTGCGACCCATTTTTGAATATCCCCATCACTTTCGGATTCATGTGTAATTTAATTTCATTTATTTTGTTTGGTTTCCGAACCGAGACCACCCCAGAGACCAATTAGAACATGGAATGTTCTGTATCTTGTGCGAAAACAGCAACTGAACCCATTAATAGAATGCTCCACTGGGTGGCCATCATTTCGTGCATACGAATGCATGGTCAGGACAATGGATTGTGGCCATCTTGTCTCCCGAACGCTGGCAGCGGGACTTGGTCGTCGAGTGCCTGGATTTCGGACAGACATTCCTGCGAACATCTTATACCTGCTGCCCGTTCCCCTTACACTACACTTACACAAACGGCGTTCAGGAGTTACAGACTACCGAACACAGGAAGCATTCTACATGAATCAGCTTTCGTCTGACTATGTAATATCTTCTAAATTAAATTTCTACAAATTATTCTACATACAATAAGGCATGGGAGTTATCACGGCACACTGGATTAGTCACTTAACCTGAAAATGTCAAGAAATTACCAGGGAATGGTAAATTTTTCCTGAAAAAATAGGAAAATGGGTGATCAATAAAAACTAGTTATAACTAAGTTAAATGGACAAAAAGTATATAAATAAAATGTGTTTGTCATGCAATGTGGGTTAAAGATAGACTAGAAAGAAAATCCTAGTTAAACAAATAGGGAAAGTGAAAAACAGACAATGCAAGGAGAGACACAGATAAAAAGGCACAATTTGCAGCATTGATAAAGCTTTTACCTTTTGGCCAATACAGCTGATCTCTAATGATCTTGCAACTTTCTGGTTTGGATATTTGGATCTAAAAGGTGAAATTCCTTAGTAAATTCCTGACAGGTCTAGGTTCAGTGCATTTCCTCTGCTGGTGTCATTTATCATCAAGCATGATGTAGAGAAATGGAAGTTACGTGGCTGACATAATCATTTATTATATAACTGTACTTACTTTTTGGCATTTGACATATTTTTATTTTCTTGATCTTTACAGCCCGATAATTATGACATCAGAACCGGATGGATTTTTCACACTTTGTTCATTGGTTAACAAGGAAACACAGATGATGTAAGAGGCATTAATAGAAAGGATACTTTACCCATCTAGATGGCACCTAGAATATTGTATATGTAGATACATATCCATAGCAAACTATCTTCAGAAAGACATAAATGCACAAGGAAAATTCCAAATAAATAAAATGATTTTCCAAATAGTAAGTGAATGTCCTATACATGTCTGTAGCTAGAAAAAGAGAAACAGTCTGCAGTTAAAATGAAGAAATGCATGTGGGATGTCAAGACATGTATTTTTTTTTTATATATAAAGTGTTGTAGATACATGACACAGTTTCCTAGCAAAGATAAAAAAGATCAAAAAGACTCGAAGAGTGGGAGAATTTAAGACACTTTGGAAAAGAATCTCTGATATCCTAAGCAGTAAACAAAACAGAAAAGAATTGGATAGGCAATGGGCCTGCATGATAGGACAATCACCGAATGTTCCATCAACGAAATATCCATACAGCCATACACTCTTAATATATTTTATGATGTATTTATTATATTTTATAGCTATCCCATAAAAGTTAAACATGGATATGGTACGCTGGAGTGTAAAGTTGAAGGAAATTATATTGGTGAGTATTAGTTAAAATTCATCTGGAAAATATGATTTTAAATGTTACCAACTAGATGGTTTTAGTACAAAAATATATTAAAACCCATTTCAGTCAGCAGGAGCCAGTGCTTTATCATTTTCACTCACGTAAAATAAGTATATTAACTTTTTTATTTCTCCGTGTAACAGGTTCGCAGAACATCAGCTTTTCCCTGTATAAGAAAGGGAAGTAAGTAAAGTATTGAACTGTAAACATATAATGCATCATATTTAGTACAGATAGCCCAATGTTAGTAAATACATGATGTAATAATTACAAGATATTCATGATCAATATGTTTAAGAGGCCATTCAACAAGAGGCTTCTTAAACATATTCCTTACAACATCTCCATGTTTAACCTACTGTATTTGGTGGAGTTAGGGGGTGACAAACGATGTGTCTGTATTCATGACTGCCATTACAAAGACTCAGTTATGAGTGATTGATAGCATGGTCTGAGATAGGTTGACGTAGTAATTTATATTTTTTTTTAAATACTTCAGTTTACTTGCCATTCATTATGAAACCAAAAATAAAAAACTCACACTACAAACAATATACAAACAAGAGAAACTGTACACATTTTATAACACTATCTACAAAAAATAAAAATAAATAGCTTGTTTGAGAATATTAATCATTTAAGTTTGACCCCACTCCTTCATTACAACATCCTTGAGGTGGCACATTTGGACTTTGATTGCTGTTCCTTTCTTGCAATTTAGTCATTTGCTGGACAATTATCAATGTATATAACTTGTCTTCTGGAGGCCATATCACTTCTGCAATTCATTTACCAATATAAAGGCATGTCTAGCCTTGCGGAAAACCCCAGATCTTCAGTTTCTATAACATCCAATGCAGCATTATTTGATGATATAAAAAGGGGGAAATGTTTTAGAATAGTTAATTTACTTGAAGATCCAAAGATATAGCATCTGAACAATATTTATAAGAAATTCTGTCCATCTAGTCTGTCCAGCTTTCTAAACAGAATCTCCCCCACTTGTGCAATTGATATACCAACTGCTAAGACTCACAATACATGAATTCCCTAGTCCCAGACTCACAAGCGCAACTATATAACATATAAAATGATGAAGGAAAGCCGCGCCTTGTGGATGTCCTAAAATTTAGATGAGAAGTATATTTGAAAAATAAGAGGACAAGAAGAATATAGTGTAGTATACTAGTGTTATCGGTGAGGTAGCATACTACACTATATTCCACTTCTTATACTATTATTATTCATATTGACTCATTCTCATCTGAATTTAAGGACATCCACAAGGTGCTGCCTCATCATTTTGTATAGTATCCATTTATAACAAGAAAGAAGAGACTCTTGTCCTGGTTCCAGCTGCCTACCTACACCCAACAAGCGCTAGAAATCTTATACATTGTCATCAGAATTACATAACGGCATTCTACTTTCATAGCTGTCCTGACCACTGTATATATTATGTTACAGGTCTATTGCGAGCAAAGATTCCTGGCTTATAAGTGCAAAGCAAGAACTTTTTCTGTTTCAAACCCACTCAGGTATTATGTTGTATTTTGCTATCTGTATTATTAGACTTCTAATTAAATGCACAGTTAAACTTTTTAAAGTGCAATTACAGCTTTGTAACTAAATATAAAACACAATGATAGTTAAGTTAAAGGGTAGTCTAAACACCATAGCAAGTTATGAAATCCCATGCCCCTGTTATCTTCAACAGAGTTGCTTATTTAAAACCGCAAGCTATACTTAAGCCTCTAATATAAGAAACTATATGTATTGTGTTTGCATGTAATTTAAATCCCAGCTTCCCTTTAAAATTGAAGTTTAAGGTGGAAAAATATACTGTCGTAGGATTTTATAAAATAAAATTTGCAATCACGTTTTATATTGAAAGCAACACTTCAAGCATCGTAACATATTATGCTCCGTGTGTACATAATGGTGCAAGAAGATCCTGAACTGGATTATGATGTGATTTGATAAATATTTACTATAAAATAAACAGAGTATCTGATAAACAAAAGTAAAAAAAAATCGGTGTTTTATTCAATTGTGTAAATTCCAGAGACATAAGTTCCATAGTAAGATTTCCATTTTAAATAAATTCATTAATAATAGTAATGGCTTAATCGGTTACATTTTCTAATCCAAATTTTTTTTAACTAATGTTTTTTTCTATTGCAGAAATATTGTCAGTGACCCCGAATTCAGGGAGTATTGAAGGTGGAACAGAAATTACCATCATTGGCGATTTTTTTCAGCAACCTGCTCAAGTCAGTGTCGCAGGTATTGCATTGATATTAGTACCAGTAATATTAAGATGGATAAAAACAATGACAATTTGAAATATATCTACAAGACATATCTATCTAAAAAAAGATAGTTATGAAAAAAACAAAAAAACTTTGCATAATATCTGTATTACTGTTGTACTAGTCAGATTTCTCCCATGAGCTATTGTACCCAGTTGGTGAGATGTTGAACAATGGAACCCCTGGGAATTGACTGATACAAGATTCATCACACATAGTATCTATGATGTACTTCATGTGCTAGGACAAGAATTTTATTGTAATTCATATGCATATCTTTGGTAATAAAATAAAATTCCTCCAATACATATCAGTGGGGGACATGCTATTCAGTTACCAAAGTTTAAAGGACGCTCCATGTAAACCAACCTCTTCAGCTTAGTTTAGTGCTTATAGTGTCTTGTTAAAACATTTTTTCACAAAACTCAGAGCCGTACCCAGTGACCATCCCCACGTCGGCCACATTGATAATGTGACATTTACACCACTGCATTCTCTATATCAGTTATTAGCAGTCATTATCACTATCTATTTTGTCAATCTTGTTTTACAATAATAGGCTGTTGGGAGCTACTGTTATATTAATATAATATGCAGAAAATATCATCAACATATTATTCAGTGCAACAAGAAGAAAATGTTACATTAAAATTAGGGTGACCAGATTGTCAGCTGTATAACTCTAATAATACCCTGCAGTATTTATATAATATTGGAGATAAATCAGTTAGTTAATCACAGTGATTCATGTGGATTTACTGTACTCTGCAATTAATGTATCCATTTATTTCCAGCAATCTATGGATTCAGTCACACTGCCAGGCTGTACTTATGTCAGCTTGGACAACATGGGCAAGTTACATGGGGCAGCAAAAATGATGATTTGGTAATCTTAATTAAAAGAGAGGTAGAAACAGTGTCTAACTAAAGTGAATGAAGCCTCTGAACAGATTAAAGGATTGTGCAGAATAATTAATTTGCAACTTAATGTCAAGCGTTGTAACATGCAGTTTTAATGAGCCGCATTTACATTTTCTTTGGAATATTTTCGTCCCCTTAGGAGATCCATGCAAGATTAAACATATATCACCGAAAGTCATAGTTTGTACCAGTGAACAAAGGAGCAGAAGACAAGTGTCACCCTATCCAGGTACTGATTTTATATGTTTTACTGTTATGTTTTTTTTTTTTTTTATATAAATACAATAATGGATTTACCAATATTACTAACATTTACCAATGAATATAAAGTAAATACATTTTCTGGATTTTGTGCTAGTGTTTGTAATTTTAATATCATGTTCAGATTATTAGTTGTTCTGGATTTGTCTCATCTGTTTATCTATACATATACAATGATTTCAATAGTATCCATCATGTAAAAGCAGTGTAAAGTTGTTTGGTAATATTAACACATATAGATGAAGAGGCTATGTGCGGGATTTGGAGGATACAAGGATTTGAAAGAACACTTTCAGGTACAGTCGCTCTATTGGGTTTGGAGAGTGGTACAGGCGTAATTCCTAAAAGAGACTTGGACGTTATATGATTGCAGAGTTAAATGTGTTTTGAGGATATATACGGTTATGGAGAGAAGACCTCTGAAAAGAGTGCTTTGAAATTACTCTTAAGCCATTTAATAGGTGGTCATTTTAGTTCTCGTTTGTTTTTTTTTTTAACATGCAATAATCTGTCTTGGGGTTTTTTCCATTAACATTTTATCGTATACCTTAATGTAGAGTAACTTACATCAGGTGAAATATATTTTAAACAAATATTTTTTTTAAGTAAAAGTTTAGAGCATCAGATTCAAAGATCACATCCTAGATCCTCAATAAATAAATTTAGTTATGCTCAGTCTAGAGTATTATTGCTATTCTAGACACTCTATAAGCAGGACGTGAATATTTTCATTTCATTATTGAAAAAGTTATTTTTTTTTCTGTTATTTGATCTACAGGTAACCGAGGATTGCTATTTGAAGTCTGGTACGGATCCAAGGATGTTACTGTTACAGATAAATATGCTGGTTATAGAAGCGCGTTGGTTTCCTGTGCTAGTTCTCCTATGGACAGAGATTTGGCACTAGATTCTCCGATGGACACAGATTTGGGACTAGAACAACATTTCAGGTGAACTGAGATTGCCTATTGCAATAAAACAGTTTGATACCAGCTCTACTAGTGCCAAAAAAATAAATATACTGTGCTGTAATAACTAACTTGTTAAAAAAACAAATAACAAAAATTGCTTATGTGCCAAAAATAGTTTACTAAACATTCACGTGCTGCCTATTACCAGAGTAAAAGTGCAAAACATCCTCCACCTAAGTGCAAAAGAACAAAATTATATAATGTGAAAAAATTACAAAATCGCAGTAATTCCTAGAAACCCTCATGCAACTAATTTATATACAGAAATCCCATCTGAGATTGCATGAATGACTGGCTTTCAGTCTGTCTGTCTAGGTTTTAATGTTTAAACTGTTAACTGCTTTGCTCTTGGTATTGAATCAGTACTGAATTTAAAGGGCAACTGTCAATTCCCATGATTTGTAATATCGTGTATACATAGCCATACATATAAAACAAATCAGTATTTGTTAAGTGTAAAAAGAAAATTATGTCAACCATTCTTATAATCTCTGTCCTTTGCAGCTGGTAGTCAGCATAGCAAATTATACAGAGCAA
Source organism: Pelobates cultripes (assembly GCA_933207985.1). Classification (NCBI taxonomy): domain Eukaryota; kingdom Metazoa; phylum Chordata; class Amphibia; order Anura; family Pelobatidae; genus Pelobates; species Pelobates cultripes. The sequence goes on along the minus strand of OW240913.1, from coordinate 30,111,647 downwards.
AGGAAAAATGAATCAATCAATTGATGTATCAATGTATGCCCTGGTTGTGCCCAGACCAGATTGTATTGTGATACCAAGTGCAAAAATTTTTATATCCTCCTGGTTACCGTGGAACAAAACATCTTCCAATTTGCCATCCATTTTTGATGAAAATGAAGATAAAGTTCCCAGCATCCCAGCCTATCACATGACATATCACTAGAAAGCCCAGATTGACCTCTTTGCAATACAGCAGGGATTTATAGAGTAGCTGAAAAGAATAAAAGTGTGAACGAAATGTCCAGTACAGAGGACACAAGTAATTGGGATGGGTGTCAGGAGGAAATAAATTATTAAAAGAAAACAGGGCATTGCACGAAAAAATAAACACAGCGTATACATTTAGTATAACATCTACTATACAGTGTATATAATCCCAATATGAGGTTTTGTAGGCTGCAACGTGTAACTGCTTGCCTTTCTTCCATCTCTGACTGGATGTCCTCCCGCTTTCTGAAACTCAATCTCTCTAAAACTGAGCTCCTTGTCTTTCCTCCTCCTAATACTGATCCTCCTCTTTCACTCTTCCTTCAAGTCAGTGGTATCCACATCAGTCCATCCTTCCAAGCGAGCTGTCTTGGCGTCATACTTGATTCTGGCCTCACCTTTGAGCCTCACATCCAGTATGTTGCCAAATCCTGTAGATTCCATCTTAAAAACAAAGTCCACATCTGACCCTTTTGCTACCAAGGAGCTTGTCCATGCTCTAGTAATTTCCCGCATGGATTATTGTAACCCTCTCCTAATTGGTTTTCCCAAAAGCCATATTGCCCCACTACAGTCTGTGATGAATGCTGCTGCCAGACTGATTTTCCTCTTTAGTCACTCTTCTCACACCTCACCCCTCTGTCTGTCTGGCTTCCTGTATCCTATAGGAGTCAATTCAAAGTGCTAATCCATACCTATAAAGCACTGAACAATTCTAGCCCCTCTTATATCTTTTCACTAGTATACCTCTTCTCGGTCTCTTCGCTCTGCCCTTGACCTTCTCCTGTCGGCTGCTCGCACCCGTACGGCGACTCACGCTTGCAGGACTTCTTGCGGGCAGCTCCCTTCCTATGGAATAGCCTGCCTACCCCCATCAGATTCTCCCCCAGTCTTCAAAGTAGTGCTTTAAAACCCATCTCTTTAGGAAAGCTTATGGCCTCCCAGAGTAACCTCTACCTTACATACATGTCTCTTACTCTCTCCTGAAGGGCAGCACTCTACTCTCTCCTCCAGCACTGCTTCAGTCCCACCATATTTGATTGCTATTTCCTGTCCTAATGTGCTTTATACCCCACCTCCTATAGACTGTAAGCTTGTTTGAGCCGGGTCCTCTTCAACCTATCGTTCCTGTAAGTTTTCTTGTAATTGTCCTATTTATAGTTAAATCCCATCTCTCCTAATATTGTAAAGCGCTATGGAATCCGTTGGCACTGTATAAATGCCAATAATAATAATATAATATGATAGAAGTTTTTAAAGTAATGAATCACATATCATAGTATAAGGGATTGATTCACTAACTGCTACAATTGTTTTAATGTTGCTGGGCATATATTGAAGATTGGTGTTGTGAAGATCTGATTTACTCCTTTGATATCAAATCATTCAAGACGAAATCAGTTAGACAAATTCCTTGCTATTGTGATATTCCTGTAAGGTTTTACATGTCAATCTCAGTAATCTCAACTCAGTAATCTCAACCGGGTAAAATGAAACATGACATTGTGGAGTCCAGTAAGGTGATGGACCTGCACTGGTTGCTGGATCCAATTCAAATTTTTAACATTTAACCTCAACAGGTCCATGAGACTTTGGAACTACTTGTACATATCATGTATTTAAATTATAAACTAAAACAGCATAATAAAACAATAAGTTTACAACGTAAGCTAAGTGAAAATAAATGAATAACGCAATGTATATGTTTTTAATCTGAATATTTCTTTGCAGAGCCAGACTCAGTGGGTTTTTTATGGCTCCAGAAACAAATAACTATACATTCTGGATACAGGCTAACACGGAAGCTGAACTGTACTTCAGCCAATCAGAAGATGCAAGAGACAAGGTATAGAAAGTGCAGGTGCCAGGCTGTTTTTTTGAAGGTTGTTTAGTGAACCGTCAAAAATTATATATTGTTGTGATGAAAAGAAATTGTGCTTTATATTAATAAATACACAACAAGAGCAACCTATAGGAAGAAAATCACACTCTGCTTCTGGTTACACATACCAATTCCTGAGATCACTATTGCTCCCACATGGATACATATCCAGATTTCTCATGTTTATTAGAAGTTATACAATCAAATTGATATTTGAACATTGATGTTTCAAGATTTAAAGGAAACCTCTAAACACCATAACCACTATATTGGTCTAACTTCTTACCCGGGATCCACCAGGTGCTAGTTACGGCCACTATGGATAGCTGAATGGAACTTTTGTTAGCTCTCCTGATTTATACCATGATGTGGAAGGCCAATCTATTGGCTGAGAGACATTCACCTATGGTTTGACTACTTATGGAGAGCAAAAAACAGGTCGCAAGAGTATACTGATAACAGGCAGCAGCTGAAATAGCCTGCCCTTCGGTGGGTCCCTGCTCACAACTCAAGCTGGTTTTAGCTCATCTTGTGCCATTACAGAGAGAACATATGTGAAGCATATCAGACTGGTCCCACCCATACGGGCAGTCCAGATCCAAAATTCCAGCACGTTCCCTCTGCATGAGAGATACAGCAACCCCAGATGATCGTTTCAGCCTTGTTAGGCATCACCAGTGAGGCATAGCTGATATCTCTCTAAGCACCATGAGCAAAGGGTCCACATCTGGATTACCCTTTAAACTTATGGAGAGCAAAACACCTGTAAGTAGTTTGACTACTTACATAGGGGAGGGGGCTCCAGGTCACTCCTGGTGCTTTGGGTGTTCCTTTTCAAATTTGTGTCTGTTTAGTATTCCACCAATTCACTACCGATTAAAATTGCCCCTCCTGTGCACTTTGTCACACAAATGTACAACATTTCATTAAAGATAATGAATATGAACTAGTGAATGCAAAAGCTTCCATTGGAATTATTTATTATAGTAATATGCATAGAAGGCAAATAAAGAATTAGCAGGGCTTGGCATAACAAATATATTACTAGTGCATCTATTTTCTTAATTTAATTTAATCTTTTAAATGAATAATACAATTGCCAATAACACAAAATCTGTATTCCTGGCACTATCACTCCCCCTGCCTCCCCTCTTCCCCCCCCCCAGCGAATAAAGGGTTAAAAACCCTTTGTTTACCTGCTTTATCCCAGTGCTGATTTCCCTCGGAGCTGGGTCAATGCTCCGCCCTCTCCGATGTCCCGCTACGACCGGCGCTAATGTGCATGCACGTTAAATACCACCCGCGCATTAGACCTCCCCATAGAAAAGCATTGAACGAATGCTTTCCAATGGAGAAAAATCTGAGGCTAGATGTCCTCATGAAGAGTGTGAGGACATTCAGCATCAGATAACAGACCAAAGGTTTGTTTCGATCCAGGAAGTGCCTCCTGTGACTGACAGCCACTGGAGGCAGACTTAGTGTTACAATGTAAACATTGTAGTTTCTCTGGATGTGCAAAAGGGACACTGCACCCAGACTACTTCAACGAGCTGAAGTGGTCTGGGTGCCTATAGTGTCACTTTAAACTCCTAATCATGTGAAATCTACCTTGAAAGTTGAAAGAAGACACTTTTTGAGAAAAAAATAAACACCTTGTCTTTAAGAGCACATCTTTATTCTACAGTCTGCAACCAGTCAGTTGTAGCTGGAATAATGATACAGACAGAGACAGGCACCGTCTTTACAGACAGTCTGAAACAGATCTGGAGAAGATGAGACTCACCGACTCTGGGAACATACTCACTAAGATTGGGACAAACAACATTCTCATAGTTTGAGACAGACAAGACACCCACAGGGTGAGCCAGGTAACACAGACTATGGCTGATAATATTAGTAATAAAGTGGTGTACACCCATACATTTGAAATAAAGTGGCAAGCACTCACAATACAATTAGTGTATCAATGAAAATGGCACAGTATAAGACTAGCAGAGACTTAGATGCACAATATAAGGCTAAGTCAGAAAAACATGCATTATGAGACTAAAACAGAAACACAGTATGAGACCAACACAGACAGACAAAACTCACACAGAAAAAGACAGAGCACAAACAATCATTTTGCCAGTAAATCTGTATCACTAATGTTTACACTGTAGCTATTAAATTATTCATAGATAAGATGACCGTTCATCATGTAATAGTCATTTTCTGACAGCTGCACAAAGCTATATTAGGTGAACGAAAAATAATGAAGAATCTCAAAAAGTTAATAATTATTGCATCATTTTGATCATAGGTCAGGATTGCGTCCATTCCATATGGCATTTCCACATGGACCAATCACTGGGAACTACAGTGGAATGACCAATGGCAACAAAAGTCTTTTAAACTTGAACTTTTGAAAGGAAACAAACATTACATTGAAATGGTACAACATGGCAACGAATTAACATCAAACATGAAAATTGGAGTACAGATTCACAACACTTGGTTGAATCCAGATGTAGTCAACACATACCAGAGAGAAAAACATCAAATCGTGGCTCGTTCAGCACGGCTGCCTGATATTCAAGTAAGATTATTTTTGTGTTTTATTCAGGTTAAAGCTTTCCCATGTGAACATGGTTCATATGATAAAAGAATGATATGTAAGTCGCATTCTTGATGTGACAATGTGTTCCACTAAACAATTTATCTCTTTATAATGGGTGGATGATCTTTTAGAAAATGAAAACTGACAAATCAATACAGTGGGACCTCGGTTTGCAAACGCCTCGGTTAACATAATTTTCGGTTTACAAATGAAAATCCATTGAAAATAATGCCTTGATTTACAAAAAAAAATCCGCAATACAAAGCAAGTTTCCCCAAGATGGATTGCATCTGGGAGGTTTATAGCACCGCCCCCTGCATGCTGGAGCCTGTGGGTAGCACGTGGCGTCGAGTGTGGAGGTATTGGAGCGGCTTTTGCATCGAGTTTTGGAGCCATTCTGGAACTTGTTTGCAGTTGTTTGGGGACTTTTTGGTGCATTTCTCAAGCTGTGGAAAGGTAGGGAGCTGAGCTTTGTTGTTTGCATGCATTTTATTGTGTGTTCTGCATTGTGGGTTGGTTTCCATGCCAGCTTATTTTGACTTTTTTCTGACCTCCAGAACGGATTAATTGGTTTTCAATGCATTCCTATGGGAAAACGCATTTTGGTTTATAAATTTTTTGCTATAAGATACGTCCCAGAGAACGCATTAAATTCAGAAACCGAGGTCCCACTGTGTATGATATTCTAAATAAAGGTGAATGGCCCTCGCTATGAAATGTTTTAAAACTTAAACTATAGAATTGACGCACAAATGTGTGGAGCAGAGATTTGTGAACCTTTCTTCACAGTTTCAAGTTATCCATATTAAAAATGTGTGATGTTTGTTTCTATGCCGATCTCAACCTCACATATTTCATTACCCAAGGACATAAAACTAAACAATGCACAACTTAGTGTGTCCACCGCGAGCGACTTTGCGATTGTATGTTGGGTTTTTGCTGCTTTCCATTTGGCTGAAATATCTATGAACACGGAGGTCAGGAAAGTTGTGAATACAGGTGAAAATGTCATTGCAAAAATCAGAGACAAACAAAATACACACAGAATTTGTTTTTGAGAAAGTGATAATTGAGAATAATCAAGGTCAAGTTACAGGGTCATGGGGTACTAGGTCACAATTCAGCAATCCGATGTGCACCGTCTTTCAACACTTGTTTTGAAAGGGCACTCTATGACCTATACCCACTAGTACTCAGTGTAGTGTATATGGTGTATCCAGGTAAACCAATGTTGAATCAATGTTGTGGAATTTAAAATGGTATTCACCTTATCAATGCCAAAACCATCCAACCTGGACAGTTATGATTCCTTGATATCACTGGGGTTGTATGATACATCAATTGCCTTATTGCATCAACCCACCTACACTGCTGCAAGTGTTTTGGTGCTGTTTATGTAAAAGTACTAGTATCAGTTAAAGTACTAATAGAACTTCAAAAAGTGTCACTATAATATTACAACACATATGTAAAAAAATCCATAGTTCTTTGAATATTCCTTGACAATATAACCCCTGCAAATGATAACAACAAAAGTTGAGTAGCTCACATAAGAAGCAAAAAAAAAAAAAGCAAAGCAAAAAACAAACCATAAATAAACATTGGGTAAAAATAAATTAAAAACACAAACAAAAAAAATGCATGCACAAACTCAGAATAAAAAAAGACATTATCAGTATTGTTCAGACATGATTCCTCTTTCTTTATTGATTTTGTGTTCTGCTCAAAAAATTCTAGACCACAAAACAGGATATCTCAATAAGAGCATGAAATCACAGGATTTATATTATCTATAGATTAATAGACCATGTCTCTCTTGATAAAAATGGAAAGCAATGTTATTGAAAATGACACATTTCATTCAAGGAGTTCTAAGGTGTGTTTGCGGTCAATAGGAAGAACCGCAAGTATATATACATGTTTACTTTCTGCAACCGAATGTATATTTATTTTCATTGACAATATATTTTTTTGCAGATTCTGACCCTTTCTGGTGCAGGAGAAATTCGTTTTTGTTGGGGGAATGCATCAACTATTTCCATACCTGTAAACGTCACTGCTGGCCAAGTGAGTATCAGAGCAAATACTATTTTTCAAAGATTCAAAAGAGGTCAAATCAGTCCTTTAGAACAAGTACCTTGGCAAAGTTTTAAGATAATCATATATACAATCAGACACCTATAATTCGCTTTGAGGTCTTGTAATTGAATTGAATTTCCACTTCTATTAAGGTGTTATAGAAATATTTAATAATCTATGTACACATTTCCTGAGTTGTATGTGAACCTGTATGATTATAAATAGAATATAAGACATGCCTGGCCCAAATGAGTAACACATAAAATAAATACTTTCAATTTTTATTTGATTTTATGATAATTTCCTAGCTCTTTGATTGATTGATGTAAAAAGTGACAATTATTATCAACAAATTCATGACATACAAGATTTTGTAGCCATTCTCAATGATTGTTAATTTACATCACCACAGTAAATGACAAAGGAACATGCTGGTTATTTCTACTAATTGTTACGCATTATCTAATCTAGATCGCAATTACAAATCCCAAGATAGTTAATTTGATTTTTATCTTCATTTATTGATAGTAATATATTATCTTGTGATTTCCTGTTTTTTTCGTTTTTATTTCTTCATTAGATGCAATCAGTTATAGAAGACATGCTGTCCATACATTGCATCACAGAGGGGTCCTTTGCTATTTTGCTACATGAGGGTTTTGAAGAAGGTAACATAAAATACCTGGTATTATGAACTAGATAAAGTGCAAAGTTGAAAGCATGTTGACAATTTCTTTAACTAGCAATGGCTTCTGAGCATTTCTGTAATCTCTTGTTCATGGTGTCTTCATAAAGGTTAGCTTGAAAATCTATCTTATGATTTGCTCCCTGTCCATGCTACAGAAGAAAATGAGACTGTGATTTGAAGTGGCCATGGTACCTAGAGATGTATGTGCAGGGTTTCGCTGTGAATTGCTTCTGACAATGTAATTTGGGGTGTCATTTGCCAGCCATGAACAAAAGTTCCAGACTAATTGGTTAATACCAATTCTGTACATATTTCCATGCAAAGACTTCCATTTATTATCTGAGAGTGGTCAGCTGATGCTCTCAGTCAATCATTGAGTGTAAGGATCGGCATCCAGCTTCCGCAGATCTGCAGAAACAAAATGTTGTAAATCTGCCTTCAAAGAAGAGCAGGAGCCCTGTCGGGTTCAGGTAAGAGCGCAAACTGTCACCAAAAAGTTTGTCTAATTACTGGAGAATGAATCCGGAATCACAAATCATAATGAATATTATTGGGCATTGGCTTTCAGTTGGTTCATTATTCCGGTCCATTTCGCCTCGGAGTTCAGGAATTCAATTGAATTACCCGTGGACAAATTGCAGTTTGGAACAAAACAAGTCTCCAAGTCTGCTTCATAGTTGTAGAGTTGTAGCTATTCAGTACAGAGGAACTCAGCCATGCATACATGATGGGCTTGTGTTGATAGTTACTGTCTGTGGGACAGCAGTCCATGTTTCACCAAGAGTCTATGTTTTTGTCCTTAGAAGTATATAATACTGGAATGGAAGGAGAACAAGCTAGATGGACTGAACCATACTGCGGGAGGGCCAGTGCCTTCATGCCTAAGTATCTTCTAAAAGCATTTCAAACCAAAAGTGCAAGATACAAACTCAATGAATATAACTATGTAAGTATATTTTCATATATTTCATATTGAAATGGTTTTCTACTAAACTTTTATCTTCTATGCACAGAGGGTCATTCAGTGAGATTGCTCAGCTGACACTCACAGCCAATGAATGGCCATCAGAATCAGTATCCAGCTTCTGCATCTTGTAGAAGCTGGACCCACATCACCAGGCAGGCCCGGAGGCTTGGTGCCTGATGTGGACCCACAGAAGAGGGCAATATTTTTTAAAATTATCAGAGAATGACATAAGGGTACTCTTTGCATCATAACCACTGCAGCAGGCTGTAATGGTTATGATGATTGGAGTAACTTTTAAGGATCAAATAAAAGGTTGGTATATGTTAAAATACTTTTTGTTAAGATACTCACCATTCTATGCCCAATGGACTTTCCCAGCATAATATATAACCTCGGGTTCTAGTGACCAGTAAGACAGCCTGTATGATATTCTCCTGTCATATACCTTCACCTAATTTTAGCCAGTTTGTACGGGATAGTGAGGATGCCAAACAGAATAGCGTACTGCCCCATTGATTTCATAGGATATTTATCCTGTTCATAGTTTTGCATTTAAATCTGAGCCAAGTTACTTAATTAGAAACATACAGGGAAAATAAAACATATTATAGACCAGATATAAGATATTTACAGTCTTAATGTACTTTCCTCTACTAGTGATGAGAAGTGTCTTTCCCACACTACCTTTTGTCAAAATTGATGGTCACAAAAAACTCTAAAGCTTCTCCATCTGCAAGTATAAGAATATATGTTATTTTGGGTTTCTGCAGGTGTGCTTTGCATATAAAGGATACATGTCTGAATCTCTGGTGATTTCCGTCTCATACAACAAAACTTTTCTAAACACAGTGCAGAAGAATTATACATGTCACTGGCAAGCCAATGAAGAAAACCCAGAAAGGTAAAACACCCACCCACCAAAACTAGAGATTTGAGTGTGATTCTACTTTTATTGATTTATTACTGGACTTGTCCAACTGTAAGGGCAGCCATTAATATGGTCAGCGTGAAGAGCTAAACTCTCCACCACTAGTTCCATGGTTTCCCTGAATACTCTCAGTTCTGATAATTGGTTAGTCTTGTTTGCTTTTGCAGACTATATACTGCTCGTTAATGCCAAAGCCAACAAGTTAGAGACATCAACATAGCTGACAGAATGGAATAAGACAGAAGAACCACGATTGTCCCATTTTGGTTTCCTACTGTTGTCTTCCCATTGGTATTAACTTGAAATCTCTTTTTTTGGTTCAGGAAACTATTTATCAATATGAAAAAACATTTCCAGGTGTAAAAAGTTATATTTTACCTCTACAGTAAAGATTAGGTGACATTTCATTGTCTTAAAACGTCTCTACTCTTATGTAGTTCCTTATATTTTTTTTTTATCTGCGTGCTCTAGTTTTCAAGTTGCAAGTATAATCATTAAGACACAGGGGGCATAAGAGAAGGAAAATTGAAAAAAATACATGACAGAGCCACATTAGTGTGTTCTTCTTTGTGATTTATACAGGTGTAAAACGTTTTGAGTGTTTCCTAAGACCAAAGAACCCCACAAAGAGACTAAGTTAAAATATATTTTAAACATTTTTTATTATAGGAAAAATGCTCGGAATGAGTTGGTGGTTTTTAAATGTATAGTAAAATACAACAGTTAATGCATTGGGGCCTGAAAAGAGTTTAATTCAAATGAAGAAGGCTAGGATGTGCTAGTACAGAATTGCACAGAATTGACACTTGGCAGCCCTGAACTGAGTCATGTGTGCCCAGCGTGTAGCTAGCCCCTGACACATGAGCACAGATATCTCTGTATGTGCAGTGTTTCAAGCCACCAACCACCATGACCACGTCTAAAAGCAGAAGTGATCATGGTGATTGGAATAACCGTTTAAGTTAGCTACAAGCCTTCCCAAAAAGAAGAAATGTGAGTGATTGTGTGGGGCGCGTTGGGGATCACTAGCGACTCAGATTTGAATGGAGGAGAAATCTTCACACAACATATGTTCTGTTTACTTCTTAATTGTACAGTTTTATAATAGTATTATTGATATTGATGCAATATCTTTAGGTGGAAATTTGCCTGCATTGATCTGTGGAATTGTTTAAATGATTCTGATTTGCTGGAAGACCTTAGCAGGAAGTCATCTGTATTTGTGGATCAAGTTTTGCTTCTAAGTGTGAAGAACATGGAAGAGACCAAGAACTGGTTTTATGTTGATGACATCATTGTATCAAATGGAAGCATTCATGGTAACTACCCAACATTATAACAACACAGTTTTATTTCATCATTTGGCCTGAAGATTTATCTGTTTAGTTTATCAGTAATTAGTCATCAGAATCACTTTCTTTGCAAATAATTGTATTTTCTGTAAGATGAAAAATAGGCAGAACAATTATAAAAACTGATGCTGCTTTATTTATACATTCCATTGTTTGACTTTTTATTCATTTCTTTTTTTTAAATATAATTGGATGTGTTATAATTTAGAATCAGAGATATTTTAGGTTATATCATATTTCTCCTTCTTTCTTCTACCCAACACAATCTTATTGTTGCTATAAATGTCTAGGTCATGTATAGGCAACCTTTGGCACTCCAGATGTTTTGGAGTACATCCCCCATAATGCTCTGACACCCATAGTGCTGGCAAAGCATCATGGGAGGTGTAGTTCAAAACATTTGGAGTGCCGAAGGTTACCTATGCCTGGTCTGGGTTATAATCCTAGAGGCAGTGTGCCAGCATCTTCAGGTTTTAGTGTAAAGGCTGCTTAGAGAGTGAAAATAACAATGACTTAGGGTGATTTACCACCATACCTTGGCAGAAAGAAGCAAATAGTGGACACTATGACATGTTCTAGCATTTCCAGTGGATCTGATAAAACTCTACAGGAAAATAACATCTTATTCTAAGACTTTCGCTAACCTTACTCCCATTAAACAAATGCAATGCTATTGCCAAAAATATTATACATATTACATATAATGAAGTAGAGGAATTATAAAGAGTTTTAGATATGATTAATATTTAGCAAGAAAATAATACTATGGCACTGTTTGAAAATAAATATGGAATCTCAGAAACTCATTATTTCTTTTAAATCTTTTAAAAGACAACATTTTCCACATATTTATGAATCTTTCTTCAAAATAGGCAGGTCTTTCTTTTTATTGCAGACTATCAGGGTTATTTACTAAAGTGAGAGTTCAAAGTGAATTCAAAGTGAATTTCAAATTTCAGGCCAAAGTATCTAAATTGGAAAAATTCTATAAGTTAGGTATTTTTCCAAATTGGCTTCTTTGGCTTAAAATGTGAAATTTACTCTGAATTCACTTCAAATTCTCACTTTAGTGAATAACCTTGTATATAATTATGAATATTATTAGGAATTAGGATTTGGCAAGAACATCTAGGTCAATAATGTTATGCTTGGTTTTTAACACAGTTTCTCAAGTTGGTCCACCTCCAGCTCGACCAGGTGGTCATATTCTGGAATCGTTTGTCATCTCTGGGTCTTACCCAACATATAACTTGACTTCATGGATTTCCAACTGCGGCACCAGTCTCCCTCTCATAGAACTTTGGTAATGTTGTAAAGTAATTGTTTAAGGTTCTCTCTCATCATCTTTTAATAATTCCTATCAACACATGCTGTTATCTTTTTTTTCTTCATTTTTTCCAGTGGTGGTTCTACGGTTGTAGGATCAGCAGAAGACAATGAGATCAAGCAGTTGTTGGCACCTGGAAATGAAACTATTGAGTTAAAAGTCCAACGCTTACAATCAGCAAGTCCACCAATTAGAGGAACTTTTATCATTAAATTATTAGATAGAGCTGTGACAGGTAAGGTATTTAACAGCTGTAATAAATAATTATGCAACTATTTGGGGAGGTGACATTCCCAGTAGCTCAGTATTGAAAAAAAATAAATCAAATCTATATTTTTTATTATTATATTACGATATATAAACACTTCTGTGTCCTCTAAGTGTAAGTACTTTTAGAGTTTGGAGTTTATTGATTGACACAAGTGGAGTAATGATCAATTATAGAGTTTACAGCAGTCAATGAAAAGTAAAGCAGACAATCTGAGGCAGAGGCGTAACTAGAAACCACGGACCCCTGTGCGAAAATTGCTCTGGGCCCCACCCCAACCCCTCAATGTGTCTCATTCTCCCCCCCAAGCCCCTCTGTGTGTTTCATTCCCTCCCCCAGCTCCTACATGTGTCTTATTTCCCCCCCCAAGCCCATCCGTGTGTCTCATTTCCACCCAAGTGTCATATTTCCTCCTACCCAGCCTTACATGTATCTCATTCCCCCCCCAGCCCCTCCATGTCTCCATGTGTCTTTCCCCGTCTCCATGTGTCTCCCTCTCCCCCCACAGCTCCTAAATGTGTCTCTTTCCCCACTCCCCTGAAGCCCTTCTACGTGTCTCTAACCCCCAACCCATGCAGCCCCTCCATGTGTCTCTATCCCCTGGCCCTTGCAGCCCCTCCATGTATCTCTATTCCCTCCCCTGCAGCCCCTACATGTGTTCCTTTCCCCCACCCCTGCAGCCATTCTACGTGTCTCTATCCCCTGCAGCCCCTCCATGTATCTCTCTCAGCCCTCCTCTGCAGCCCCTACATGTGTTTCTCTCCCCTGCAGCCCCTCCATGTGTCAACCCCCCCACCTGTTTACCACTGTTGCGGTACATGTCTGACATGAACTGCTCTCTTAATGGGCACTTCCCGTTAGACCGCTCAGAATATTGCTGAAAGTAAATACCTTAGAAAGCCCAGAAGTAAGTTGTGAAAATCAGTTAGAGGTTCACTCCAAATGTAGTGGCCCAGAAGTTATAGGTCATTTGAATAGCTGTTCAAGTAAAAAAAAAATTAAAGTCTACCAAGAAGGTGAGGGAAAGTTAGTAACATTACTAAATGTACTCAATCCGGATTTATTTACTAAAGTGGCAAAAAGTGAATTTAAAATTTAAGGCCAAAGTAACCAAATTGAAAAATTCTCTAAGTCACCTATGCCCCCAATTTGACTATTTTGGCCTAAAATTTTTAATTCTCTTCGAATTTACTTTGAATTCCAACCAACAGGACCAGGCAACAATAATACATTTGACAAGTGCTGTCACTTGTACAATTAGGAGTATGCAACAAGTTCTTGGTCTGCCGTATAGGGTAACGTGGCCATTTAATCAAGGCAAAACTGAGTAGAAGGTTACTTACACTAGTATTACAACAACCTAATATTGCGAAATCTCTGAATGTGTTACTTTACTTTTCACACAGAGCTGTTACAGAACACACATGCACTATATAAATCTGACCTCCCAGAGTGTCCCAAAACACTATTAACACAACGTGTGAGATATGTGCAATAAAAAACAGGTTAAAAAGTGACTAATTGGATTAATGCTGTGTCAGAATAGTCCAACCAAGAAGTTTCTTCATTTTTTTTGTTTTCTATTACAACGTAATCATGAAAGTGGAAGCATATGGCGAAAAGGATAACAAAAGTACACGGTTTTCACTTGTGACTTTATATTTTGCTTTTTTTATAGGCATTCCTGTGAAGATCTCACCCTCACAGCTCAAAGAGATATTGATCAGTAATACTGACAATTATACTGCTCAATATATCAATGCAAGCGATTTCACCATCACCAAGGATCTAGACACATGTCATCATATTATATGGACATTAACCTGGCCTAGTACAGATGGAGACCTTCCCAACCTCTTCAGTGTATGTTTAAAGCTAATATTTGATGTTAAAATGGAATAATCAATATAGACACACATTCACCCTTGGACATTCCTGCCAACACACAAGCACATTCACAGCATGGTTGAACTCAGTTCTCATTGTCTCTGCTACCTTGCTTTGCATGGAACTCATTAAGTTCTGGATTTTCAGGCTCCATTACAGAAAGAGAGGAGACAGGTTCCCCTTATCTCTGTCAGCTTTAAAGCTTATGGTACTTCTGAATACCAGTGCAGTGTACCTGCTGGGTAGCATTTACTTTTAGGCCTCATCCTGAAAAGCAGGAGGGAACATTGTGTGTCATACTGTGATAGTGGCACTTCTTACAATACTCAGAGTCTGCCGTAATCCTTTTGAAGTTGGGCTGGACGTTTACACTCCAAGCAGTGGTACAGATCACACATTACTAAGGCTGGTCCTGCTTGAAATCACAGCTTCATTGATTTAATACTGAATAAATACTCCAGTTACAGAAGCATATTGCTGTTAAGAAATTCATCACATATACAAGGTGCTGTAAGTCATATCTAAACTGCAGGGCCCAGTTATCCATAATCTCTCTTCCCGTTACCTCTTTTTATCATACTCCCTTAGAGATAAGCCACTATTCGCTCACTACCTTGTCAACAGCACCCAGAATTGCCTATGACACACCACAACACCTCACTCCTCCAATTCGAATGTTCCAAGTAGCATGGGAATGACAATGTCTCCAGTTACCTGGAATTCCAAAGCAAAGTTTGCACGGAGACTGTTAAGCTTTAACTATGCTCCAAAATACCATAGAGTTTATTGAATGTCTGTTACCTGAAAATATCATTTATCACATTTAGGCTAAAAATCAGGGGAAATGTAATTGAATTGAAAAGTGTTTTTGAATCAGCAATTTTTGACTAAATGAAACCATTTTAGTTCATCCCAATTTACACTTTAGTAAAAAGATGCCTAATTATCTATTTACAACTAACTTACATTTTCCCTTTACGAAATAAAGAATTTAGTGTAGCTAAAACATTTATTTATTTTATACTGTTTTTTTTAAGTTTACCACTGTGTGCATGTAGGTTTGGACATTTTAATGTTGTTACTTTCCTAGTCATTGCACATATATTTACATATTCACGATATAACACATTAGAAAATAAATTGCTGTAGGTTTGCTACAGAAGCAAACATGAAAAAAAGCTAGAACAGCCATTATTGTTCATTAAATATTATATTTCTTATAAAAAAAATGAACACAAACAAAATTGAAAACTCAGTACACTTACAGAGAGAGTTCAGAGAAGGGCTACTAAACTGGTTCATGGATTGCAGGATAAAACTTACCAGGAAAGGTTAAAGGATCTTAACATGTATAGCTTGGAGGAAAAACATTTAAATACATAAAGGGAATAAACGCAGTATAGAAGGAGACTATATTTAAAAGACGAAAAACTACCACAACAAGAGGACATAGTCTTAAATAAGAGGGGCAAAGGTTTAAAAATAATATCAGGAAGTATTACTTTACTGAGAGGGTTGTGGATGCATGGAATAGCCTTCCAGCTGAAGTGGTAGAGGTTAACACAGTAAAGGAGTTTAAGCATGCGTGGGATAGGCATAAGGTTATCCTGGCTATAAGGTAAGGCTAGGGACTATGAATATGAATGTTTTTAGAAAATTAGGCAGACTAGATGGGCTGGATGGTTCTTATCTGCTGTCACATTCTATGTTTCAAAACCAAAATAATATGATTTTTTTTCCAGGTGTATGCAGAGAATCTTACTGGTGTGGCACCCTCTGTTAGAATGCGTGTTATTTACGATGGAGGTGTTTTTATATGGCCAGTTTTTGGAGACATGCTGGCTACAGCCAACAGTCTTCCTCAGGTAGGTATTTTCATTTTTAGTCCTCAATGTCATGTGTTTAGAATAGTATAGTTGGCTGTGGTGCAACAATGATGTTTTGCCAGCCTTTTCTTGCGTTTAAGATTTAAAGCTAGAGAGCTACATGTTGGTTACACTCTCCAGCTATTTGTACGAATGTTTTCTTTCAAACAGAAAAAAAGAATGAAGTCTTCTGTGAACATGGTGCCTTTGTCGCCCTCTGGTGATAGATTATTAAAATGCTGAATAGTAGCATAGCCAAAATGTGTTCAGTGCGTCAATTTTATTTTTATACAGTTGTGTAAAAATAAATTGTCCATTAAATTTGTGTTGTATGTTTCAGTGCTATTTTGATGAAAGCAATGCATGATGTAACACATTGTACTTGGGCTACAATAAGTTTTACAATTGATGATATAAGGACAAAGGTCACAGTCACCAAATTTTTACCAATGCAAGACTTAGTCTTTTGCATATAGGAGTTGAATTATAGTTCACAAAATATATATTCTTTAAATATAGTGGTGCAATATAACATCTAAAGTAAGTTGTAAAATTGTCAATTGCAAGAGACAGTGACAGACATTTAGGACACATGTGTTTTGAAATATTGTTGACATCTAGGAGATCTGAATTCTCACACTCACAACTGATGTAGTGCTGCTAACATATTAACAAGCCTGGCTGCCAAGTCTTTTCTTTTTGCTGTGTTTCGGGAACAGAATAACATTAGTGTGCATATTGTGGCAGAAATGCCTCTGCCACATGTTCTTGGAGAGGCCTGCTTGCCAGCCTCCTGCCTCAGGACTATGGCCCCTGCAATAGATCTTAGCTAAAATACTTTAAACAGGCTCTGTTCATGCAATTGAACCGAACAGCCGCATGTACCAGAGACCACCCAGGAGATTGTTAAACCCTATTAACAATTGGTAACGATTCTAAACACAGTGTTCTAATTGTTTGTCTGGGTGGCTGCTGTTCGCATGAACAACCACAAGATGGCTGCCATCTTGTTTGCATGAACGCAGTCAGCGGTGTTTGGTCGTTGAGTTCCTGGAACTAAAATTGGATACAGAAACTCTGCACAACTAAGAAGGGCACTGTTCGGTGGAATCGTTCATTTGGATGAGTGGAACAAGGTCCAGGGTAAGACTATTGACTATGTTCTGTAGTTTGTTCGGTTTTTAAACTACCGAACTAGACCGACCGCAAGCCCTGATTCTCTGGAACTGTTTTGGGCAGGAACCTCATGTGTGGTCGGTCAAATTATGACTTCCATGGAAATATCGAACCCCTGAACCGATCTGGGTGATTTTTGGATATGTTGGTCCCCCAGATTGGAGCTATCATGGGATATGACTTTTGTGGGGTTTCCATGTGGTTTGGGGGAACTTTTGGGGTATTTTGAAATGCAGGTTTTCTGTGCCTGGAGATAATTGAGTTTAGTACAGTTCCTGACTCAATTATCTCTCAGGCACAGGGGAGGGATTATCCTGTTTTGTGTGGGAGTGTCCTAGACCTGAGAGCCAATGTAATTACAATGTGTACTTTGTCACAGTCCCCTCTCAAGTCCAGTGGGGAATGCCACTGGAATATGTAATGAGAAACCCCTTGCATGGAGACTTGCAAATAAGGCCAGTTGTGGCTGCCAATAAATGAGTTCAACTTCACCCTCAACACAGAGCCTCGTCTCGTGATTGTAGGGAACAGCTATACCTGCTTTGGATTACTCTACTGGCTATATCACTAGCTCTTGTAAGATCTATCCTGCTATACTCTCTTGAGTAGGAGAGGTGTACCCACTGGAAGCTGGATCCCTGACTTGGGCCCAGGGTGGGTGGAGGACAGCGAGACCCCAGCCAAGCTGCAGCGGTTAGGGGTCTACAGTGCTGATGGTGTCCTGTGCGGTGCTCAAGAATTACTAGGAAGCAGCGATTGGTGGAGGCAGCCAGTCGTGGTGCCAGGTGGTCCATCACACATATATTTTGAGATAATTAGTAATTGAGATATTATGTTTTTAAACAAATACCATCGAAGATGAATAGTTCATCTTGAGGGGTGTGGATTTGAAGTCTTGGCCCACCTCTTATTATTAAATTTAAATTATTTGATACCAAAACAGGACCTTGCAAAATGGAATGATAAGATTGCATGTGTAGAATAAATTGGAAACAAATGAAAGCATCTCTTTAATGGCTAAAATCAATGTATTGTATGTGAGATTAAATAGATTCCCACTGAGATTTTTAATGACTTGGCATCTTATAATGAAAGAGTCAAATTAAGACAAAAGGCTTGATGCATTAAGACAGAGGACTTGATAATCTTAACTTCAGTGATAATAAAGAAAAATTGATTTGGTAGCAGATATTCCAATAGGCCTATTAGGTCTTCCCATTTCACATCAAAAAGAAATGTTTTCTTTCCTAATTGCAAATAAAATTTGCAAGACATGGCATTCATATCACACACCACTTGTGTTTGTAGGCAGTTCAGTCATGGGAATCATAGTTTGTGTCTCTACAGATATCTGTACATGCTTCATTATGCTGTGCAGGTAAGATTGACGAACATTGCAGAGATATTTGATGACACATCTCGCAACGCTAATAGTTTCAATCTGTCACATACGTTCCACAGAAACCATAGTGACCTTGTAAGTTTGTTATATGCAAATAGATGAAAAATGTTCCATTTCAGAATAGTCACTTCTAACCCAGAGGTAGCCAACCTTCGGCACTCCAGATGTTTTGGACTACACCTCCCATGATGCTCTGGCAGTATTATGGCTGTAAGAGGATTATGGGAGATGCAGTCCACAACATCTGGAGTGCCGAAGGTTTCCTATCCCTGATCCAACCAATTTCCCCATGGTCGATTGTAGAGTTACCTGCATAGTGTATTTCATGTATAAAATGGATGAGGTTTTGTCAAGGATATGTATGAACCAACTGACCTAATATATAGAAAGGAAAATATCTAGATAAAGGAATATTACCAGTCATTAGAGAGTCCAAGCTCACCAAAATTATTGTAAGGTAGTAAAATGCACCTGAAAACAGGTAGCGAGTAGTTAAGAAAGAACCGAGGTCAGAGTTACAAGGACAAGTGAGAAAGCATAAGCTAAGATCAAATGAATAAAAAATAAACTGCAATTAAACAACAAGATAATCAGTAATACAAGAATGCAGTCTCAGGCAACGAAAACAAGAACAAGACAAGGTACTGAATACGCATTGCGGTTATGTACACACAAACGGAATTCCATAGGACAGCATCATAATTGAAACCAAGATAAACAAGAAAATTGTTACCTGTCACCCCTCCAATATTAGTATTTTATTTATTTATTGCTTACATAATAGTCGTAGGAATACTCATGTGTCCTTTAAATATATTGACAATGTTTATCCCTTCTAGGTTGTTGTTCGTGTAAATGACATCCCCGCAAGCTGCTCTGGTAATTGCTCTTTTCTACAACTTCAAGAATTCACCCCTATTGTTACAGACATCCAGTACAATGGAGGTATGGGCTAATATAATACAATTTGCTTTAATAAAAGTATCTAATCTTTATGCTAATTTCTTTGGGTTATGCAGTAAATCCAAAAGTCTCAATATGGTGCACAAATAGAGAGAGTAATACAAAATAGCAGAAGGCTATATAAAGCATTAACCCCTTAAGGACACAACTTCTGGAATAGCATGGAATCATGACGGAATATTTCCGTCATGTGTCCTTAAGGGATTAAGGTACAAATTGCAGTGTTTGATAGTGGACTGGATATGGGAAACAAGAGTAAGCCCTGGGTCAAAGATAACACCAGTGCACTGTGTTCGTGGAGTTGGGTTAATGGATGTTCTGAAGGCACAGCAAGAATGAAGATTTGGTTTCTGAAGGATGGGAGGATAAAAACTTCTTTTTCAAAAGACTGAGCTTAAGAAATTGACCAGATATGTCTGTTAGAGACAGAAGAGATAATATGTTATAGGGGGGCAGGAGAAAGATTGTTGGAGGGAGACTTGGATATCAGCAGCATTTACGTGATGTTAAAATCCAAAAGAGGCAGGCCTCGAATGAATATTTTTGGATAAACTTTTAAAATTATTTAATATTTTCATATATAGATATACTTTTTATATATGATTTATTTTTTGATATTTTAATATTTTAGAAAAATAATTGTAAAAGTTTATCTAAAAATATGAAATCATTTGAAAAGCTTGTTCAAAAATATTAAGTTCTTGTGTGTTAACAAGGAATGACATACAAGTGATGGCCACTATGAACAGGTCTGATGAAGTATAAACATTGAATCAAATTGTAGGAGTTGGTGGGTGGGAGGGAAGTATGGGTACTGTACCCTGGGTTCTTTTAGGAGACTGTGGCTGTTATGAGCATGAACAGTGTTAATAACAGTGTTATTACACGCAATTATAATTATAAAAACATTTCTACATTCCATTGTAATCATTATATGATTATGGTATGTTTCGATCATCTCAAATAATGATATGCTTTAATGAAAATAAAATGAAATGTCTTACAAAAATGTTAATGCTCATTGTGTAAATGTGTAATTTACTACTTATTTATAGTGCTAGTAAATAACTATAAAATATGTAAACTGTACAAAAAAATTGTCTGATACTAAATTACGGATTTTAATTATTATTATTTTTTTTAAGGAGATGAATGCTATGGTAAAGTCACCATCAGTGGATCCGGTTTTAGTGAAAACAAAAAAGATCTGGATATACAAATTAATCAAACAAGTTGCACAATTATTTATGCAAACAGAACATCTATTTTGTGCTGTGTTGAACAATTGCTATTACTGGGAGAGCACCGCGTCTTATTGCATGTAAATCCCTTTGGTTTTGCGACCAATTCTACTGGAAAATACATCTACCTTAATCTGATCCCTGTGTTGTCTAGAGTTATTCCTGCTGTAATCGCATCAATTGGTAAGTGTTTTATATTGACAATAAATGTTATGTGTTTTTTAAAGACAACGCATTTCACTTGATCTTTAAGGAAAAGTTTTTACTAATTAATTATTCTACCCAGCCTAAAACTCACAATTCTTGTGCTATCACCACCTAGTTGAGACCTCCTTCTGTAAAATTACTTTACACAATTTATAGTTTGTAGTATATGTTATTACATATGGATTGAACATATCTTAATCTATCTCTTTTTTTGGTCACTTTACACATCGGCACCCAGACTACTTCAGCTCATTGTAGTGGTCTAGGTGCCGTGTTCCAGGTCCCTTAACCCTGCAATGTTACTTTTTTAATGGTGGGGCAGAATAGAACTGGGAGTGGCTAAGCATTAGCACCAGTGGTTCAAATTCTCTCACAGTTTATTCAAATTACCATATACATTTTATAAACACAAGGTGTATGCATGGGATTTATAATTGAGAACAATTATGGCAAATTTTAATAAACTGACATAATTACCTGTCAGGGTTAACTCCACCATTACTGGCTCTCTACCAGACAGCCACTAGAGGGACTTTTGGTCGCCTAACTGATGCTGGACGTCCTCACGCTATGCATTAGGACATCCAGCATCACCCAAAACCTCATAGAAAAGCATTATACACTGCTTTCAAGCATTGTAAATGTGATTAAAGGATACATGACAAAGGCAAAAAAAAAGTTATTTTGGTGAAGTATTTGATATAGTTCCAACATTTTACTCTACACTTTGAAAGAGATTGAAAAGAGCCTGTTTTTGATTTAAAACCTGGTAGAATGAGACAAGTTCAGGTGTGCTAGAATTCAGGAATGACAAATAAAAGTCAAGTCAATAACCAAACAACACAATAACCTCCATAGCACACTTCAGGGTATACTGATAGCATGGCAAGGCAGAGGGAATTCTGTAACACATGGCATCACAGCAAGTAGAAGCAAATCAGGCAGCCCAGTCACGATTGTCAGGTACCGTGACACAGACATGTTTAGACAAAGACATAAAGTAGAGTACCCCAGGGTTGTGTCATGAGTTCTTTATCATTACTATTATGGCACAAATTTAGTGAAGTTTTATAGTGTGAACATGATATATCTTCTCTTCCTAGAGATTATGGCAACCTGACACCCATACTGTATTGATCAACTTCATTTATTTCATGTAAATTAAAATTCCTCTCAATTCCTGTTTAGGAGGACAGATCGTGGTGTTAAGAGGCATTGCCTTGAATGAAGTAACACTGGTATATTTTGGATCCAAAGAATGCCTTTTACATTCAAGTAATTCAACTACAATTGAATGCACTGCACCTCCCCAGGTAAATGTACACAAAAATAACTAAATTCTAGTCATCAAAAAAAACAAGCTGCATATCTGAGGCCAAAATATCTGTATTAAGGAATCTTAAAAATCTAGCCTTTTTTACCTACCGTATATCTCCTAAGATATTGCAGAACTACATCTCACATGATCTCAATGGCTGGCAAAGCTTCATTGGTGTTGTCTAAATCTGCCAATTCATCACAATCCATTATTTAATACATTATTCTCTTAGACACATTTTTTTGTTCACAAATGTTGAACAAATCCTGAGGGACTGCAGCACTGTATTAG
This sequence comes from Pelobates cultripes, assembly GCA_933207985.1. NCBI lineage: Eukaryota > Metazoa > Chordata > Amphibia > Anura > Pelobatidae > Pelobates > Pelobates cultripes. The sequence goes on along the minus strand of OW240913.1, from coordinate 30,088,961 downwards.
CCCACCGAACCAATTAAGGTAATGTACTAATAACATTATCCAATAACTGGTTTGATCAGCAGGTCATAATATAATATTTCCTGCAAATCATCCCCTCCCATTGCTGGGATAATTGTGAATGTTGATTTTTTAAATTACTTTAGTGCTGTTGTTTTGTTTAATTAAAATAAAATATGATGGGTTCTAAAGTATTAATCTAGCATTGTATTTTATTTAGCATCACAACGCTGAGTTGGAGACAAACATAACAATGAAAATTGGCGAACAGTGGGTCTTATTCACAAAGCGCATCAAGTACGATCCTGCCTTAAATCCACTCATTTTATTATTGAGTCCAAATGTGAGCGGCCCTGCAGGTAACATGTCAGTGTGTACTCTATTACACATAGACCAAAGTGCAGGGCTGGATTTTTGATCGGTTATTCTAGGTTCTAGAATGCAATGTTACTTTTTTAATGGTGGGGCAGCATAGAACTGGGAGTGGCTAAGCATTAGCACCAGTGGTTCAAATTCTCTCACAGTTTATTCAAATTACCATATACATTTTATGATCACAAGGTGTATGCATAGGATTTATAATTGAGAACAATTATGGCTTTTAGTTCAAACCTTTAGACTTTTCATACAGTAAAAATACCATCAGATAAAAGATGGTGGAGAACTAGGTACAGTTATGTGATCCAAATTACTGAACATTTTGAGTATTTTATGCCAAGTCTTGTGCACTGGTACATTGATAAAGACCTTAAAAGGACACTATAGTCACTGTGATGGCTCACTGAAGTAGTTATAGTGTCCAGAGTCCCCTGGCACGATTCTTGCATTTGGTCTTAAACCATTTTTAATGTTTTAATAAAAAAGAGCACTCAGTAGTCCATCCCTTCTGTGCTGCTTGGGCTAATGAGGGAGCATTAGCCTGACCAGCAAAGGGCAATTGTGATTGGCTGAAAGCACCAGACTGCTTTCAGCCTATCACAGCACCCATCGCTGGTGTGAATTGGTATGGCTAGAAGGAAATTTGTAATCTCTGCCTTAGCCATACCTCTAGCAGGGCCCAGGCAGTGGAAGGTCAAGGACACTTATTTTGTGTTAAACTGCTTGAACATGGTTTAACACTGAATAGAAGATCAGCACCAGGAGAGTACAGGCACTACAACCAATTAAATTAGATGAAGTGGCTATCACTTCAACTGTAGAGCAGGTGTACAACTTCCCACACTCAAACACTGTTATAAAAGTCCACCCAAACATTATCATAAAATAATGTACAACATATAGACAATATATAGAGAACTGGGAATTGGGAAAAGTAGTGGGAGGTCGTCCATAGGAGCTCTTGGGGCAGTGTCCCACCAGTTTTTATGGGGAGGGGGGGGGATTATTTGCAGTAGTTTAGAAACACATAGATTATTTTTCAGAAAGGGAGGGTAGTAAGCCAAAAAAAATTACCATGACACTTCAGTGATTTGAAGTAGTCATGGTAGTAGGAAAATCAAATGCCTGATCGATAGACACCGCCATTGTGAGTACTCTACATTGGGAAGGATTTAAATTTCACTTTTTATATATTTCTTTTTGGAATAAAAACTATACTGTACTATGGAAACCTATCTTTGTGCTTTGGTTTAAGTATACCTTCTAAGAAGACATTTAGAAAACATCAATTTTACTTGCAGTGAGCTGAGGGGGTGGGGGAGTAAATATTCCCACACTATACACTAAAAAACTTTCTATAAACTTATACTTTTCATTTTCATTTTTGTTTAATTTTATGTTTTTTTTCCCTGTGCCTTTTTCTGTTTTTACATTTCAATACTGTCTGCACTGAATACACCCCTTCGTTTCTGATTGTCAATACATTTGCATTGTGTTATGTGTCTCAGTGTTTGCTTCTGTTCTGCTTAAAGGTGACCATGAACTGTTCATTAACATGTCAGCCTTTGACATTAATGCAAATTTGAACATAAAAGTCACAGTAGAAAGCACAGCTGCCAGAATAACACGTCTAACCACAAGCGGGATTGAAGTAATTATCCCTGAGCTACCAACCGGTTTGTACAATGTTAACGTTGCAATCAATGGAATCAGCATTGCAACCAGTGGGTACGTAGTCAGCTGTAATCTTTCTTAGCTGTTTGTTTTCAATCATTGCAGAGAGGCTTTCAATAGGATAAGCGCACAGAGAATGACTTCCTACTCCATCCTTATAGTATGTATATTTCACAGGGGTAGTTCATTCATTTTTCTCTTTTGACGTTCTTTAGAACTCTAAAGAGAGAATTGTCTGGAAGAATTCAAAGTGAAAGTAGTTGGATTAAAAATATAGCTGACATAGAGCATACTACAAGATGTAGCAAACTGTGGCCAACTTTGTTACAGTATCGGGTAACATGGATTGCATAAAATGTAAAAATTGTTCAAACACACTAGAGTATCTTGAAAAGTCCATTAAAAAAAAATAGTGTGTGATGCAGTCTGTCCACTCAATAGGATGTAAGTATTGCACTGGCCCAGAATCTGGAAAAGTATAGTTCTTGTATCTTTAAGTTAGCGGTCACCTCAGGTGCACAAGTCTAGAACAGGATGACAATGAATGCATATCCTTTGGGCCCAACTTGAAACCTATTGACCCAGTCATAACTAAAGCCCCTGATCTCCTCTAATTTTTCAGACCTGGGGTTGTTTTTGCTGTTGTTGCCCTATGTCTCTTATGTTTGTTAGTTTTTCACTTACATGCGCTAAGCCAGTTTACATGAGTTTATGATGAAAAAAATGTACATATTGCGGGACACAGATACTAATACAGATAGCGCATGAACAATTGCAATTTTTTCAATATTTCAAAACTTTATTGCTCTAAATGTTTTACCAATTCTATCAGGTAAATAGAAAGAATTAACCAAACAGATGCTGACATTAAGGACTCTACAGAGGTGTACTCAGTCAATCAGCATTCCACTGATACCCCAAAAATGAACCTTGCAACAACAAGCTTTAGAAGGTTTATGGGACATGTTTTGACTTCCAGAAGGAAATGAATAATGCAGTAAAATTATTGTCATAAAATAATATCAGACTTACTGTATGAGTATTTATTTAGCAATTGTATTTTTCTAATCATATTCTAAGCTGCAGGCTTTTGGAGGAAGGAAGCCTGCTTAGAATGCAGTTAGGGGCACCTGCACCACATTTATCATCCGAAGGGGTTAAATCCATATATTGTTGGCCCCAGTTGATGTAACTCTTTTGATGCTTTTAATTATCTGTTTTAAATATATATGCATAATTAGCAGAATTAATCAGCTTTGAAAAATATGTTTGAGTCTGTGATAAAAGAACAATCCTGTGGAATGCTACCAGCATTGTTGCTACTGGCAAGGGCGCTGTTTGGGATAGATTCTCCTTTGCTTTAAAATAAAAAGTGATTTGCTAAATGACTCAATGCTTTAGAAACTATTGCTCACAGAAAGTTGGAAAAGTGAACCAGACTTATTTTGTCATCATTGCCTTTCTTCATATTTCTCAAGGTTCGAGCCAATCATTCGGTACATTTTGAATACATTCATTGTGGAACCATGCTGCGGTTCTTTCTTCGGTAATTATCAACACTATATTTTTTCTCTAGTAATAAAAATAATGTTTCTTAACATCATTTGTAGCAATAAAATAATGCTAGAAGGCCACTTCCAGCAGGGCAAGAGATTTAATTTGAAAGCTTGTATTATTTTTTAACAAAAAGAACTTGGCACTGAATATAAATACTGTGTGTGGTTGAATGCATCATAATATGAGCCATGATATTAATGTTGACCACAGTTCAATGGAGAGGCATTCACACCTTCAAACAGTCCCAGATATTGCCAGGCAGTCCTGTTTTTAACCTGGTGAAAACCACACAATGCCATGATGTTTTTGTGTATATTTGACAAGTTCCTGAAGTTGGATGACTCAGAAGCAGGTTCCTATAGTTGGGTAATTCTGTCTGGATTTTACTGCTTTAGTTAAAGGAACCCTATAGTCACCAAAACAACTCTAGCTTAATGAAGCAGTGTTTGTGTATAGATCATGCCTCTGAAGTTTCACTGCTCAATTCTCTGCCATTGAGGAATTAAACAACTTTTGTTTCTGTTTATGCAGTCATAGACACACCTCCCATGGCTGTGACTGACACAGCTTGCATGAAGACAAAATGGTTTCACTTCAATCAGATATAACTTACTTTAAAAGTTTTTATCTCCTGCTTTGTAAATGTAACTTTAATCATACACAGGAGGTTCCTACAGGGTCTAGCACAGAGCAAGAGATAAGATATTCTAAATTTAACAGCATTTGCAATAAAGGAAGTGTAAACATTAGATAACTCTTTACAGGAAGTATTTAGGAAGGCTGTGTAAGTCCCATGCAGGGAGGTGTGACTAGGTTGAATAAACAATGTGATTTAACACATGGCAGAGAATTGAGCAATGAGACTGCAGGGTCATGACCTATACACCAAGACTGTTTCATTAAGCTAACATTGTTTTGGTGAGTATAGTGTCCCTTTTAAGGCATTCTAGGTGGAGATTAGGCAGTTTCTGTTTTTTTTAGACTGCTAGATAATGACAATCAGGCAGATTTGTATATACGTTGTCACTGGAGGGTGGTTTGGGTAAAAATCTGGATGGGGTGGGTCTGCCTTAAGAACTGGCAAGTCAGCCTGTCATTAATGCACACTGGGCTTAGTTTAAATCATCAAGGCTAGCCCACTGAGGGCAGTCAATGGAGAGTGTGCCTTTAACGTAGCAGTCACATCTAATGATTTGATTGTGCTACATTTCCAGTTCCCTGGTGTCCCCAAATGTGAGACACCAGGAAACAAACCCAGGGCTCTCATACTGAAATCAGGACAGTTGGGAGGCATGCATCTGGGGTTGACCAGGCTGTTAGATTATTAAATGTTTAAATGAGTGCAATCTGAAATGAGACTGTATTTGTGACATTCACAAAACACTCCAGCTGTCATTGGTGACACTGATGGCAAAAGAGGCTTGGGAAACAGAGTTTGTGTCTCATACAGCGATCTCTGTTAATGCGTAGTAATGCAACACAAGACTAGCGTAGCTTGCTGAGTTTTCAGGGATATATGATGTCACACCAGCAAATAGCCTTCATTTCAAGGCCGATGATGGGGATAGTTACTATTTTATACTGAAACTACCACTATCTAGGTTTTTAGCCACTTAAAGAGTTAATATGATGCTAAATAGGGAGATTTCACAAGCACCATGAAGGCTCAAGGCCTAGATATATCACAAAAAAAAAATATTTCTCCATGGAGCAGCACAGCTAAGGGAAATGGCCTTGACATTACTAAGAGACAAGCATAGGAGGGGTGTAGTGGGAGTGGGAGGTCTGGAAAGTATAAATGCTGCTGTACAGCATAGAGGGGTTTCCTGGCTCCAGGAGCATCTGGGAAACACCCTGGTCCCGGCGGGGCCTAGTGCTACTTGATCCACCGCGACGGCCGCAGTGCCACCTGGGCGTCCCACACACAGGACCCAACCGCCGCTACGTTTGAGCCCCAGCGCTAGCTCCAGTGGGATAGTGAAGGTGAGCCCGTCCCTGAACTCAAGGCTGGAGACTGTGGAGAGCAGTGGGAGTACAGGAGGTAGTGGCTGGCTTCGCCTTGTGGCCGCACGGTCTAGCGGTCTTCCTGGGAAAGGGACTGCACATTTGGGCTGCGCTTTAGAGGAACGGTCAGGCCGTGAACTGGATTCGACTAGAGGTGGCAGAGGTGGAGGGTCGCAAACAGCATAGCAGCGAGCATAGAGGCAGAAGAACAATCGGGCTGTGAATAGGAGCACATGGGTGCGAATGAACGTTGGATCTGGCAAACGTTCAGGCAGCGAAAAGGTGCAATGAGTGCCTGGTGAATGTTCGGCCTGCAAATAGGAGGATGGTTTTGGACACTAACAGGGATGTCGGAAACCTGCCGCACGTTTGGGCCGCAAGCTTGAGGACAGTTCAGACTGTAAACAGAACTCCAGGAGATCACGTTCAGCCCACATTCGCAGGTATGAGTACGAATCATGGTGAACAGCTGGAGGGAGAAATGCCAGAACAGCCATGGCAGGCTCTGCAGCAGGCACCCATCCCCATAAGTTGTCTCCCATCCCTATGGGTCCCAAGTCACGGGGCAGCGAGCGGTTGGTGGGCAGGTTACAGAAGAGGAGAATGTCCCCGGGGTCGCCTTGCAAGTCAGCGTCCATGTCACTTAGCATGTGTAGAGGCAGGGATGGGGACCTGAGTTTGGAATCAGGTAGGTGGGCATCCACACCCAGGAGAGCACTGAGCGTGCAGCAGTATGGATCCCCATCATGAGTGGGCACGGAACACTCAGGACTATTACGTCAGACAACAGGTGATAGGTAACAATGGTCACACTATAGATCCAGGAGTGGCCATAGCAACCATACGGGCTACCACAGTGGGTGCCTACCCAGGAGCATAACTTGACACAGCAGATCGGGCTCCTCTAGCAGGAGTTCTCACAGTGGATCTGAGGAGTGGATGGTGGGGCACGGTCACGGCCGTAAGGGTCAGGAGGCCAGGCGTAATGGGGATAATATCTTCCCAGGTCCCAGCAAGAGAGTAAGGCGGCCAGGACTCAGTCGGACGGCCTACCCAGAGTGTTTTCTCTTTCCAGGTCACCTAGATGGTCGCCACGGTCAAGGTTAGATCCCATGATGTGGATCTACGGCTGAAGGCACAGTCGCGCTTGGGCTTGGACGATGTCTGGTTAGATACGACCTCACAGCCTTCATCGGCAAGAAGTTCTGATGGTAAGTCATCTTCTGTTAAGCCTTTTAGGGATCTTTTAGAGGGGCTCAAGTCTTTTCTGAAATCGTGGAGCCAGGGTTCGGTTAGAAGTGTTAGCTTTGGGCAGTTTTGGCCACCTAGGCAGGAGAGAACGTGGGTGGAGGCAGTGGTGGTTCAGGTGGGTAGATGGTGTTTCCGCCGGTGACTGCGGCCACAAGCGACTTAGGGGCTGAAAGGGCGGAGCTGGTTTGGGCATTCTAGATGCGGCTAGGCACAATCTTCACATCTCCTTCGCAGGGCCTTGAGGTGTAACCTTAAACTGGAGGTGAAGGAGTGGATATGGAAGGGGATCTTTTCTCTTCTTCCTCTGAACGAATACTTGGACATGAAGTAAGAAGATAAGAGAGATGCCAAGAAGGAGGAAGAGGAGAAAAGGCACCGCTATCGTAAGATCCCCAAAACTTTTAGGAATTGGTTGAGGGATTTTTGTATTCTGGCCAGCGTTATCGGGGAAAAATCCCCTGAGCACTGCTCACTGCTGTTCTGTTACTTGGACAGGATTTGGGAGGTGTACCGCACGTACTGGGGCTTGGCTTGGTAGCGGTACGACGAGCAGTTTCAGCAGATGCTTTCGGTAAATCCGGGCACGAGGTGGGATCAGAATGACCTGCCGTTGTGGATGAAGCTAATGAGGGCACGGAAGGCAGCTCCCTTTCAGGCTGGCGTGGGATCTTCCTCCACTTCGTCGACTGTCCACAAAAAAAGGTTCTGCTGGCTGTATAATGAGGGGCAGTGTAAGTGGGGCATAGCATGCCATTTCAAACACGAGTGTTCCGGGTGTGGAGGCAAGAAGAGTAAGTCTGCCTCCACAGGAGGGTCACCGGGTGCATCGGGGGCACCCGCTGCTGCTGGGACAGTTGCTGGTGAAGGTCGACACAATGCTGCCATGACTAAACAGCTACGATAACCAGGAGAATTCTGCATTACAGGACAGATTAACGAGGGGGTTTGTGATTCTGTTTCGGCATCAGGAGTTGGTTCGTAACCTGCGTAATCTGAAGTCTGTAGGGGACTGACCGGGTGTGGTGCAGGAGAAGATATTTAAAGAACAGTTGGGGAGGATGGCGGAGCCCCATTGAGTGACTTGCGGGTTTCACCATTGGGGGTCATGCCAAAAAATTAATCCGGTACGTACCGGCTTATTCATCATTTATCTTATCCACATGGATCTCCGGTGAATGATGATATTGACAAGGCTCTTTGCTTGATGTCGTATGCATCATTCGACCAAGTGGTCGAGTTGGTTCGGCATGCGGGCAAGGGAGGCATTGATGGCCAAGGAAGACGTGGAAGTGGCTTTTCGGTTATTGTCCATTCATCCCGACTGTCATCATTTACTGGGCTGTTTTTTCGAGGGGCAGTATTTCATTGATCTGTGTTTGCTGATGGGTTATTCCATCTTGTGTGCGTACTTTGAAAATTTCAGTACCTCTCTGAAGTAGGTGGTCAAATCTGAGGCGGGCACTAGATTCGTGTTGCATTACTTAGATGATTTCTTTTGTTTCGGGCTGGCGGGTTTGGAGGGGTGCCGCATAGGGTTGAGAACTTTGGAATGGGTCTTGAATGTCTGCAAAATACCGCTGGTGGATGACAAAACAGTTGGGCCGACTACTTTCTTCTTTTTTCTTGGGCTTGGAGATAGATTCGGTCCGGGGTGAATGATGGTTGCCTGAGGATAAGTTGCTGGCACTCCGGCAGGCGGTGATGTAGGTTCTGAAAGACAGGAAGGTTACTTTGCTGGCGCTTCAATCATTGGTGGGCCAGCTCAACTTTATATGCCGGGTGATCCCTCTAGGGTGGGTATTCAACCGTTTTTTTTCTTCAGGATGACCATCATTTAATTCGGGTGTCGGCATCCATAAAAGCCGATCTGGATGTGTGGCAGATCTTTCTCCAGGACTTTAATGGGCATGAATATTTCTGGGAGCCAGTGGCTTCCTTGCCATATTTGGATTTATTTACGGACTAGTCGGGTTTGGAGCTTATTTTGTGGGGCACTTGTGTGCGCGAATGAGTGGAAGGCAAGCTCGCTGATTCGCATATGATTCGCAACTTGGCGTTCCTGGAATTCTTTCCTCTAGTGGTGGCACTGGCGTTGTGCGGGCAAAAGCTGAGGGACAGGAAGGTTATTTTTTTTTTATTGACAACATGTTGGTAGTTGAGGATGTTAATGGGTTATCTGCTTCTTCTATCCCTGTTATTCGGCTTCTTTGCCGCTTTGTTCTTTATTATTATTTAATGTTATGTTCAAGGCACGTTACATGCCTGGGTTGTTGAATGCGGTTGCAGATTAGATTTCTTGTTTTCAGTGAGAGTAGTTTCGGGCAGAGGCTCTGGGCGCTCAGAAGAAGAGAATGTCTTTTCAGGCGGAAGTGTAGCAGCTTGGGACCTTTTGTTCAGCAGACTCATAAAGGGGTCATTGGCGCTGTCCACATGGGTGGCCTACGTCAAGGTGTGGCAAGAATGGCACGCTGCAATGGTTTGTGTGAGAGGCCAGGACTCGACACTTTGTTTTGTTATACTGTGGTTTTACGTATTGTGATGTGCGTCATTGTCAGGGGTAGTATTGTTAAAGGAGGTGGGGTTGATATGTTATGTTAACATGTGACAATGACCTTAAAATATTTCAAGTATTATTTATATATTATTAAAGCTGTGATAATTTTCCCAAATAAAGGTGTCCAAGTATTTGTGGGGGGTGGGTTTGTGTTTTGTTAAGCATATGCCGAAAAAAGGCGACTATGCATATGTCATGACACTATCCATAACGTGACTTGTAACAGTTTGTATGTAGCTTTATTTGTCTTATGAGCATGGCAGCTGCACATACTCCTTAGTTTTAAAATGATGTGAAAGTTAAAAATTTAAAAATTTAAAAATCATTTAAGTCACTTGGGTTAGTACAACAAAATGTTATAATATCATGTGCAGCTGTGTCATTGCAGCAAGTAAGGAAACACTGCAGACTGCAAGTTTCAAAACAAAACAAGTATAATCATGCAGTGCCACTTTAACAGTTTTTTCTCTTTTTTTCATATTTAGGTGGAACCATAATCACAATATTTGGACACGGATTCAGCTCAAATATTTCTTTGATTTCAGTTACTGTTGGAAATCAGTCTTGTTTTATCATAACCTCTACAAATGAAGCAATAACATGTCAAACACCACCATCCACATCTCTAAACTTAGATATAGCAGAAAGTTCTGTTGCTATAACAGTTTCTATTTTAAACTACACAGCTGAGTATATAAATTCAGGATCATCCAACAAAAGTCACCTTCTATTCACATACCAAAAGGATTTGACCCCAGTAGTCTCAAATTTATCCTGGATTCTATTGGATGAAACCCTTTTGGTCTTTGTGTCTGGTTTTCATTTGACTAACTCATTGATTCTGTTTGAAAACTCTCATAGTAAACTGATTTATAAACTCAACTACATAGAAATGGAAATATCACTAAATGACTTTGAGGCAGGAAGATATCACATAATGATCTACAATCGACAAATGGGTTATGCAAATATCGCATCACAGGACCCCATACTCAACCTTGTACCCCTTGTGCATTCTATCTTCCCGTTACAGGGATCATTGTGCGGTGGGACAATTCTGACTATCTCAGGCACTTTATTTAAATCCATAAACAATTCAATTACTGTAAATCTGTCAGGGAATTATACTTGCAATGTTCAAAACTTTAGTAACAGGTCAATCGAATGTACCATTCAGAGTAATGTTATTCAGAATATATCTTCTCTTGTCTATGTTAATGTGTCAGTCACTGTGAATGGATTCACCGCCATTTGTCAAAGTGATTGTATTTTCCACATGGTTACAGAACAGACCCCTGTGGTCAATAGTTACTTAATAACACTAGAAGGAAATACAAGTATTTTCCACTTTCTTGGGCACAGGTTGAGTATGGATCTTAATGTACTATTGGAGAACGGAACACCATGCAACATAACATTTAGTAATGAAACGATGGCTGAGTGCCAACTAACTTGTGTTCCACCTGGAAATCATACACTTAATATACTAAATGTAATGAATGAGAAAAAGTGTTTTTCAAATTTTCCTTTTTACTTTTCCATTACTCCTTGGGTAACTAATTTGTCTAGGGTTCATTTTGGCTTCAATGGAGGAGGCCTCTTAACAATTCAAGGCTCAGCTTTACTGGGACAAAACTATAATTATGTTTATATTGGAAATAAACGGTGCGTAAATACATCCAATAGTCATGTAATAATCACATGCATCGTACCTCCTGGAAATGGAATGTTGGATGTGATAGTCGAAGTGGATAATTTGAAAGTTTTGGCTGGAGCTGTACAGTACAGTGAACTTTATACCCCTGTGGTACATTCTTTCTTGAAACATAACAATACTTTAACACTGGCAGTGTCAGGAATTACATCTTTGGAAAACATACAGATATTCGTGGGAAATTTGAAGTGTGCCAATCTAACTGGAAACACATCAACTGTGCAATGCTCTGTACCTGATCTTCCATCTGGACAATACAAAGTGAAATGCTTAGATGAACAGAGAGGTTGGGCATCATCTAACATAACTTTCACAACTCCCCTTATAATTACAGCATTGAAACATAATATCGGTAAGTGGAACACAGTAACTTATTTTTTTGATAATCATGATTTATGAAAACAACAGAAACAGTACATAAAAAAAATTGCATATATGGAACATGTTCATGCTTTAAGCATAAGAATTATGTTTCAGTTTACATTCATGTAATAAAGTTTAAAGAACATTCTATGACAGATTTTACAAAACTATGGCATGTGTGATACAACTGGTAGGTGAGCCACAGGCTCACCACATCATGGGCACTCTAGAGGACATAGCTACTGTAAGACAAAACAGAGAGCTGCATTAGGGCACAACAGCAGGGGGTGCAGTGCCAAGAACTACTGCTGCCCCCATCAAAACCATCAAAATATTACATTTTTAGAATGATTCCCTGATGATTAGGTAGTGAAGCACATAGTGCACTGCACTTCCTCCTGGTGCAGACCATGTTAATTACTTCTTTGCAATTTCAACGCTTAGTAAGGGAGTCCTCGCTGCCACTGAGATTCCCAGCCTGTAATCTGACCTCCTCACAGATCCGTAGGAGTAATTAGCATGAGCTGCACCAGGCAGAGGTGCAGAACATGCACTCCATCATCAGACCACCAGGTAATCATTATTAAGACCACTTTATCAACCAGGGATTTATTTTTAATCTTCACTGACCATATGGGAATCATTAATCCTTATTGGACCACCAGTATTATTAGCCCCTACTGAACACCACCCTGCAATAAATGGTAAGCAGGAAAGGGGAAAACATGTTTCTATTTTATTTTTTTAATGCAGTTAAAGTAAAATAAAACTCAACACATATATCAAACATTGTCTGACTTCTGTGTTTGCATGCTTTATTGCAGTGCTGACACTGAGATTAAAAAAGTTGTTTTGTAGTTGCAATTTAGGTAGTTGAGCTCAAAAAGGTTTGCAATCACAGCTCTAGAAAATATATATTCACAAATGTGCGAAAATGGAAAGAACTTTGGAAAAAGTACCAACAAATTCGTTTTTGTTTTTTTAGATTTATTTCGCTCCTTCCTCTCTAACTTCATTTTTATTTAGCCAGGGTCGATGGAATAAATGTAGAGCGGTCTGACAGCTTTATTTACTAAGGTGATAATTCAAAGTTATTTAATGATACAATTTAAGGTTAGAGTAGCCATACTGAAAGATTGGCTGAATTTTACAGTTTGACTTTTTTAATAATAAATTTGAAATTCACTTTGAATTCTCACTTTAGTAAATAACATTGAAAAGATGTGAAATACAATCAAATGAGAAAAACAATCCCTCTTACAGCTGTGAGGATGTCCATGCTCTTGTGTTTCAGAAAATAAAATTCCTTGTGATTGTATATTCCAAGTACAACTTACTGTATCTATTTCTAGGCAAAACTGTAGAGGGTACTTTTAAACCTTGCAATTGTTTTCGTTTCCTTTTAGATGATGCAGATAATTGGAAGCTACATGTTCATGGAGAAGGGTTTGATCCAGGAAATACCTTAATTACCATGTGCGGAACTCCTTGTGAAATAAAGAAAAATCTTACTACGAGTGATATCTATTGCACTAACTGGAGGTTAAATTGTAAGTTCATGTTGATGACCTCAAATGTAGTTTCCATTTATTCATTTATTACTTAGTTTAAAATATTTTGTGCAATTGCTCCTGTTTTAGTTGATAACAGAATTCTCTTTCTACAATTTTGTCCTAGAAAACCAGTCTTTATTATTTACTTATCTTATTTGTAACCACATTCCATCACAAAAAGGTCCCAGATCAACTTAAATGAACACTATAGTGTTAGGAATGCAAATAGTAACTAGATTATTGCCTTCACACCCAAACTCAGTGCCAGTCCCGCCACATCTGCTGACTGACACCATCAAAATGTATGATTACAGCCAACCCAATGCATCCCCAAAGAAGCATTTGAAGATTAATGGACATGCACAGCAAATCCCCCTATTGGTAGCATTTTGCATCTCTATGCAGAACATGGAAATGAAAAACATTGGTTCAGCAATCTTTGCATGATCTTGACCAGGAAGTCACTTGGATAGTCAATAGAGGTGTCACAACCTGGGCTATATAAAGGCAGTAATGAACAGTAAAAGTTACCAAATGCTTTTTTTCTATGACAATGATTCTTGTGTTCCAGACTTATATCAAATGAATAGCTAATGGAAAGAGCTACAGTGAGGGAAAGGGGTATTTGACTCCATGCTGATTTTGAACTTTTGTCCACTGACAAAGAAATGTTCTCTCCATAATTTTAATGGCAGGTGTATTCTAACAGTGAGAGAATAACCAAGCCCCTCCCCCCCCCCAAAATAAATAAATATAACCAAAAACGCATGTCAAAAAAGTTATAAATTGATTTGCATGTCAATGAGTTAAATAAGTATTTGATCCTCTATCAATCAGCAAGATTTCTTGCCCCAGGTGTCTTTTATACAGCTAACAAGCTGAGATTAGGAGCACTTTCTTAAAGGGAGTGCTCCTAATCTCAGCTCGTTACCTGTATGAAAGACACCTGTCCACAGAAGCAATCAATCAATCAGATTCCAAACTCACAATGCATCCAAACTCTCCACCATGGCCAAGACCAAAGAGCTGTCCAATTATGTCAGGGACAAGATTGTAGACCTACACAAGGCTGGAATGGCCTATAAGACCATTGTCAAGCAGCTTGGTGAAAAGGTGAAAACAGTAGGTTTGATTATTCGCAAATGGAAGAAAAACAAAATACCTGTTAGTCTCTCTCTGTCTCGTGCTCCATGCAAGATCTCACCTCGTGGAGTTTCAATGATCATAAGAATGGTGAGAAATCAGCCCAGAACTACACGGGAGGATCTTGTTAATGATCTCAAGGCACCTGGGACCATAGTCAACAAGAAAACAATTAGTAACACACTATGCCGTGAAGGACTAAAATCCTGCAGTGCCCGCAAGGTCCCCCTGCTCAAGAAAGCACATGTACAAGCCCATCCGACGTTTGCCAATGAACATCTGAATGATTCAGAGGAGAACTTGGTGAAAGTGTTGTGGTCAGATGAGACCAAAATCAAGCTCTTTGGCATCAACTCAACTCGCCATGTTTGGAGGAGGAGGAATGCTGCCTATGACACCAAGAACACCATCCCCACCATCAAACATGGAGGTGGAAACATGCTTTAAAGGGACGATGGATGAGGCCATGTACCGTCAAATCTGGGGTGAGAACTCCATCCCTCAGCCAGGGCATTGAAAATGGGTCGTGGATGGGTATTCCAGCATGACAATGACTCAAAACAAAAAGCCAAAGCAACAAAGGAGTGGCTCAGGAAGAGGCACATTAAGGTCCTGGAGTGGCCTAGCCAGTCTCCAGACCTTAATCCCATAGAAAATCTGTGGAGGGAGCTGAAGGTTCGCGTTGCCAAACGTCAACCTCAAAACCTTAATGACTTGTAGAGGATCTGCACAGAGGAGTGGGACAAAATCCCTCCTGAGATGTGTGCACATCTGGTGGCCAACTACAAGAAACTAAGACCTCTGTGATTGCCACCAAGTACTAAGTCGAAGGGGTCAAATACTTATTTTACTCATTGACATGCAAATCAATTTATAGCTTTTTTGACATGTTTTTTTCTGGATTTTCTATTTGGTTATTCTGTCTCTTACTGTTAAAATACACCTACCATTAAAATTAAAGACTTACCATTTCTTTGTCAGTGGGCAAACATTCATAATCAGCAGGGGATCAAAAACTTTTTTCCCTCACTGTATTTGCTGGCATGTGGCCACAATCCTCCTTCCCTCAAACAACACTAATTATACCTATTAGGGGTCTACATGACCATCATACACACAAAGAGGTTATCATAGATCGATCTTTTAATTAATAACAGAGGGATCAGTTGGGTCTAGGACCTACTAGTTACAGCAGTACTTAGCATGGTGCCATTTCCCATGAACAGGTTATTTAGATAAATTATCCAGCTCCACTTTAATCAGGGCTGTTATATTGTGCATGCATGGTTGAAGACTAAAGTGAATGCTGCACAAAGTCACAATATGGCTGCTAAGAGTGTATTGATCATTCCCCTCTTATTATGTGATGAGTAGAAATGCCACGTATTGCCAGGTATTATTAATTTGTTCTGGAAATCTTTGCCAAACTAAAATTTATGGGATAAAATCAGAGTCCACAAACAAGGGTGAGACGTTATTGATTGACAGAGCGTTTTCCTGGTCTGGAGGCTCAGAAGCATTAAAAATAGGTATATTTTTATTAACATTTTTCATAATTTGAGAATGTATTATCTACATAATACCTTATATATATATATATATATATAGGATCACTTATTGTATATTTTATCTCTTGATGATTTGTCTGTTGTCGACCCTAACTTGCATTATGTTTGGCTTAATTGTTTAAAGAGCGGGTAACATAACTTTTATAAATAATTACTAATGGCTTTCAGAGTTGAAAGAGGATTTGTAACTAGCAAAGTTTTAATTCAAGATAATTTATTCAAATTCAATTTCAAATTTAAGACCAACATTGCTGAATTTTCCAAGTCAACTGTGCTTTTGGTTCACCTACTTTAGGGTAAAATGTCAAATTCACATTCCCGACAGTTGTCACTCTAGTAAATGATCCCATTGCTTTCTCTGTTTCCAAGACTCTTTCCAAATCTCCTTACTGTGTTTCCAACCAGTTACCATTAGGTGTCACTAAAAGAATGCATTTTCATCATAAAAACAACTTCTACAACCATGACTTTTCTCGTGAGAGCCATTGTGATTTTTCTTGTATCAATAACTGAGTTACAAAGAAGGAAACATATAAGGGCTGTTCCTATGATTCTGTAATATTTCAACTTGTATTTTTAACCATATCTGATTAATTTTCTAAATACAGTACATCATTAGGCACATGTCAAACATCCAAAATATTATATTTGTTTTCACATTTTTAGTTTTTCCTGGTTCGGACACCTTTTACCTTTTATTCTTACCTCGTGTGGCTGGGAAAGAATTTGAAGGGTTATTAAGGGATAATATTCAGCAATTTATTGGGAAGAACATTGTTATTGGCAATAATCAGCATGGTTTTATGAAACATAGGTCATGTCAAACTAATTTGAAGGAGCACTATAGTGCTAGGAAAACAAACTAGTTTTCCTGGCACTATAGGGTTATTAGATACACCCCTCCCTCAGGGCCCCCTTCAGCCACTTATCTTAATCCAGCGCTGGGCTCCCTCGGTGACCTCCCCCTGCCGACGTCAGCTCCGAATGCGCACGCATTCAAACCGCCCATAGGAAAGCATTACTCAATGCTTTCCTATGGACGTCCAGCATGTCCTCAATGCAATTTTCGGCCTCTAGTGGCTGTCAGGGAGACCGTCACTAGAGGCTGGATTAACCCTCAATGTAAACATAGCAGTTACTGTATGTATTGGGGCTCATGTGTGCTATGGTCAATGCTGCTGCCAGGGGAGGGCTGGCAGCCTTAGGCCTAGGGGGCAAAACCAGTCAAGTGGCCCATTGCACCACCAAATCAGTTCACCATCCATGCCCACCTTTTCCTGATTTTATAACGGATATTGATGTTATGCTAATCAGTAGCTCTTTGCCATACCCGCTCCTTCACGGCTTTGACTTTCAATGTTGTCAGAGCGCAGGCTGAGAATCTCTTAGCATGTGCACTGACTCACTAACTGAGCGTCGGAACCAAGAGGGAGCAGATATAATCTGACTGCACCTACTGCTGGTGCGCACCAGTGGACCACCAGCGAATCATTTAAATTGAATATGCTGGTGTCCCCAACTTGTGAGCTGTGTTGGCCGCCGGGCGCCTCTGTTGTCATGGCACCCTGCGTGACCTCACACCCCAACAGCTGGCCCTGCTGACACACACTGATGTTACTACTAAGACATCCCTCAATATTAATACAGACATCAGAGTAAACATCAATAAACTGTGGAAACAGAGCTGATCCCCCCAAATTTATAAAGATGTGCTTACTGGATTTGTTGTAAGATTAAATCATGCCTCCTCCTCCTCTCTCTCTCCCATACGCTGCTCTGTAGGGTGGGAGGAAGTGAAGAGTAATCACATTCTCCCAGCACAGCGGTACCTGTGGCTGCATGGGGAACAGCTGGTTAATGTAATGCTTGCAGGACGGCCAGCTGCCGCAGAACCTCTTTCTTCCCGTCTTTGCAAACGGCTCCAGGCACTGCTTGCTGTGAGTGTGAGCCACTATAAATTAGGGGCAGAGGGCAGTTGCACTGCAGTAAAGACGGGTCTGGGCAGGAGAAGAGTGCTGTGCAATCAGTGCACTCCCCTCCCGCCCGGCTCTGGAAAGGGGAAAAGGGGTAAAACTCACCTTTTATCAGCGCTGGGCGGGGAGCTCTCCTCCTCCTCTCCGCCTCCGATCCGCCCCGTCGGCTGAATGCGCACGCACGGCAAGAGCTGCGCGCGCATTCATCCGGTCGCATAGGAAAGCATTATCAATGCTTTCCTATGGACGCTTGCGTGCTCTCACTGTGATTTTCACAGTGAGAATCACGCAAGTGCCTCTAGCGGCTGTCAATGAGACAGCCACTAGAGGATTTGGGGGAAGGCTTAACCCATTGATAAACATAGCAGCTTCTCTGAAACTGCTATGTTTATAAAACAATGGGTTAACCCTAGCTGGACCTGGCACCCAGACCACTTCATTAAGCTGAAGTGGTCTGGGTGCCTAGAGTGGTCCTTTAAGCTGTATAGACTAGTGTCACTAATAATATACTAGATTGCCTACTTACAACCAGATTAGGGTGATGATGGGCTGCAGTTTGGCTTCACTGGTCTGGTGTAGAACAGGATCTCTGGAGGCTGTTTGCAACTGTGGTCACAAAATGTTCTGGGAGAATGGGAAGCAACTCCATTTTTTGGGGCCCCTTACATAGCTCAAGGTCTGGGCCCCAGGGCCTGCTGGTGAGTATGCCCATAAGGCCCACTCATAAGTCCACTTATATGTTCCACCCACCCATTAGTTCCCTCACATGGAGTGGAGTGTGTAGGGGATGTGTTATGTTTTATTGTAGAGGATCTAATATGTGTGCTTATGGTATCTATTGTATAGGGATACCAGTTTGTGTAGGTGATGCAGTGTGTTTGTGTGTAGTGGAAGCAGTGTGTATTTGTGTATAAGGGATGTATTGTGTGTTTCTGGTTGTGTGTAAGGGATGCATTGTGTGAATCTGTGTTTGTATGCATAAGGGATGCAAGTTGTGTGTCTGTAAGTGTGTGCATTGAGTGTGTGTAAGAGATGCATTGTGTTTCTGTGTGTATGTAAGAAAAGCAGTGTGTGTGTTTGCATGTGTCTGTAAGGGTTTTCACTGTGTGTTTCTGTGTATGTGTACAAAGGATCCATTGTCTTTGTGTGTAAGGGTTGCATTGTGTGTGTGTAATGGATGCATTGTGTGTTTCTCTGTGTGTAAGGGAAGCATGTTGTGTTTCTGTGTGTGTAGGGATGCATTGTGTGTTTCTGTGTATGTATAGGGATGCATTGTGTGTGCGCGTAGTGTGAAAGAGCTCCCTGTCTTGCCCCCTGTCCTATAGAGCTCTCCCTTCTGTCCCTTAGAGCTCTCCCCTGCCCCTTAGTGATCTCTCCTCTCCCCCACCCTCCGCTAGCGGTCTCTTCTCACACTCACCCACCCTCCCTGTGCTCTTCCCATTCCCCCCTCCACCATCCCTGTGTTCTTCTCACCTCCCCCTCCCTGTGTTCTTCTCATCTCCCCTTCTCCTCACCCCCTGTGTTCTTCTTACCCCCTACTCCCTGTGTCCTTCTCACCTTCAGCTCCCTGTGTTCTCCTCACCACCCACCCTCCCTGTGTTCTTCCCAGTCCCCCCCTGTTCTCCTCATCTCCCCTTCTCCTCACCCTTACTCTCCCCCCTCCCTGTGTTCTTCTTACTCTCCCCCTTCTCTCTGTGTTCTTCTTACTTCCCCCCTCCTCCCTGTGTTCTTCTTACTTTTCCCCCTCCTCCCTGTGTTCTTCTTACCCCCTCCTCCCTGTGTTCTTCTTACTCCCCCCATGTTGTTCTTACCCCCTCTGTTCTTCTTACTCCACCCCTTGTTCTTCTCACTCCCCCCTCCATGTGTTCTCCTCACTCCCTCTGTGTTCTTCTCACTCCCCCTACCTGTGTTCTTCTCACCACCCCCCTCCCTGTGTTCTCCTTACCTCCCCCTCCCTGTGTTCTCCTTACCTCCTCCTCCCTGTGTTCTTCTCACCTCCCCCTTCCCTGTGTTCTCCCCATCTCCCCTTCTCCTCACTGAGTGTGCACTTTCCTATCAGTCCGGCCGGCCACCGCTGACTGGAGAGGAGCTTGGCCACGCTACAGGGAAGGGGAGGTGAGGAGAGAAGCAGTGCTGCAGCCGCCTGAGGCTCTTTACAGAGAGCTCAGACGGCTGCAGCATTAGGATCGGCCGGTTTTAAAATGATTTAGGGCGGCCTGGGGGGCCCCCGTCCCAGCCCACCCTTGGCTGCTGCCCAGGAATAGTGGGAGTTTGAGCGCAGGACTTTTTTTTTGTGTATTTGTATTCACTTTTGTATCACACAGTCATGTTACAATGCTGCCACCCACCCAATGTATTTCCTATTAAGGGTTAATAAGTATGTAGGAGTTTAGAAAAATACCCCTATCTGTCTCATTAGAGATTTATTTGCCTGAAGCTGAAGGAAGCCAGGTGAAAGGTTAGCGTAGGACCCACCTGAGATGTTTGCCTTAATGTGGCGGGTGGGCTTACATCTAATGGCCGTTGGAGTTACTAAATAACCTCCATTTATTTAAATATGCATAGAGCTGGGCTAGTTGCGCAGGTAACTCTTTTTTTGCTTGTTTTGTATGCATTGAGGTTGATGTGTGCTATGGTCGTTGCTGCCGCCCAGTGGGAGTTTGAGCGCAGGACTTGTTTTTGTGTATTTGTATTCGCTAACGGCATTAAAGCCCTTATTTTGTAGGACAGCATAGCACGCCCTAACGTTGGGAAAGGTTTTAAGGAAATAGTACTTTTATAAACTGGCAGTTTAACCCCTTAAGGACCAAACTTCTGGAATAAAAGGGAATCATGACATGTCACACATGTCATGTGTCCTTAAGGGGTTAAATGGACTGGTTTACTTCTATTAACTGTAAAAATATATATTTTTTTCAAGCAATGTGATAGGGAAATACTTTTATCAGTACTATTCAGCTAAATGATCTTCCTTTGTTAAAGGACCACTATAGGCACCCAGATTACTTCATCTCAATGAAATGGTCTTGGTGCTGTGGCCATTTAGTTTTACTTGTGCAATCTATAACATTTCTGTTTAGTAGATATGCCAATCTTATGATTAAATGGTTAAACACACGTCTAGTTGCTGTCTTCCTGACAGCCAGTAGAGGTAGTTCTGCTGAGTACTGATGCAGGTTGAGGAACAGCGCACACTTTAATATACAGTTTTAAATTTTATAAAGCTTAAAATCACCTTTCTCAGCAAACAAATATGGGGGTTCAGTTCCACCCCAATATCGGTGGGTCCTACACTAATTCCAAAAATGGGTGACAAATTAAATAGTGCTAGTGCTAATTGAGCTAAAGTGTATTTAAATAATCTGTTGTAAGAGGATTGTGAATATATATAATGCAAAATAAATGTGACAAATGCAATTCAAAAAATACAGTGTCAAAACTAAACAATTAAAGTGATAGTGCTTTTATGTATATACTCACAATGCATATAATATATCCGCTATATAAAAATAATAATTAAAGTGACATTACTATGCAAAATCTTGTCTAATTTATACTTTCCTGTGGTCACCTCCAAAGTGGTAGACCAGTACAGTGAAGAAGTAGAGGTATGTAAAAACTACCTTTTAAAATATCATGTTTGTATCCCTAACACTGTTGTATTTTATTTAACAATATGTGATTATACAAAGAATAGTTTGGTGCAATAGTAACTGTTGATAAGTGTAAGCTTCCTCTATTGCAACTACAATGAAATGAGCAATTACTAGTTAAAAAAAAAAATAAACATTTGTTTTCTATAAAACCAGTAGTAATAACTATATACATTAAAACTAACTAACTAAAGGTCTCTATATATATATAATTTATGGATAGACTTTTACAATTATTTAATTTTTAAAAAATAATATTTTATTATTTTAATATTAAATTTTTATATATTCATATTTTTTTATATGTGATATATTTTTTATATTTTAGTATTTTGAGAACATAATTTTAAAAGTTTATCCCAAAAGTATTAAATCATTTAAAACACCTATCCAAACTGATTTGCTGTTGTCTGCCATCTGGCCACTAGAGGTCAGACTTTACATATTGCAGAAAAGCAGTAGAAACTGTGAAGTCTTAGAGCTGTCAAATGTGGAGAAACTTCCTGGAACTTACCTACTAATCCGTTCAAAACCTACGGACCAGACATTTTAAAAAGGGCTAGTGCATTTTGATAACATACTTGTGAATTTGTGGCCCTCATTTGGTAGGGAAATTTTGAATATTCCCAGTGCAGTATAGATACTCAATGCTGTGTGTAAAAAACAGACTAGTCGGCTTGTCTGGTATCTGTTGTTCCAAACT
Source organism: Pelobates cultripes (assembly GCA_933207985.1). Taxonomy (NCBI): domain Eukaryota; kingdom Metazoa; phylum Chordata; class Amphibia; order Anura; family Pelobatidae; genus Pelobates; species Pelobates cultripes. Next base: position 30,066,876 of record OW240913.1, on the reverse strand, counting down.
ATGATACTCTGCACTTACAACACCGAGTTTTTTTATTTATTTATTTTTTTGCAATTTTAATATGGATATTTTTTCATTAAATTAATTACTATGGTCAAATTGTATTATATTGTTATATACATTGTGTCTGATATAAGATCTCTTGATGAGAACCTGTTTCTTGCAACCACTGGTTAAAAGGTTACGATTTTATGTATGAGATTCTAAGAATATTCTGGTTCAATTAAAGGATGTAGTTTTGGAACCAGGCTGTTTATCCAAATTATATTCTATGATTCCTTATGTATTGGGTATGATCATAGCTTATTGATTGGGTATGATCAAAGCTTGCAGGATTTTATGTTCAGAAGTGTTGAATACTTACTTTCTTACATTAATTTATCATTCAATTCGGTCTTCTATCTGTACAGGTGTGGGACTTCAATTGGTTCAAAATGTGCCCCCTCCTTAGCTCTGAGTTTGGGTTCATTAATGAACACTATAGCATTATGAATGCAAGTGTGTATTCCTAATCCCATAGTGCTCTGGTGGCCACCTGCAAGCTGGAAAAAGTTACTTTACTTACCCTTTCTCCTTGTGGGGAAGTTTCACCTCTTTGGCTGAGATCATCGAGATCGATCATCTGACCCAATGCAATGTTTTTCTATAGGAAAGCATTGGGAGACTAGTGCTCATGCACAGCAAAATGCAGCACTGTGCTAATCAGATGATCTCTCTGAGAGTTTTACTCTATTTCATTGGAAGTTCCTCTAGTCGCTGTCTGAGTGATAGCCACTACAGGCATTTAAACCTGGCAATGAAACCATTGTGATTCGCAGAATGACAATAATTTCAACTACAGGATTAAAATGGTAGGAACATGGCACCCAGACCGCTACACTGAGATGAAGTGGTCTTGGTGCCTAAAGTGTCCCTTTATTATCCCAGCATTGTTTTCCATATTATTTATTTAAATTATTATACATGGGGTGTTCAGCATTGTAAGAAGATCATTTGTTCAACTGGTATTGGAAAATTGTATAAAAATTATGATTATATACCGTATATACTCGAGTACAAGTCATGTTTTTCAGCACATTTTTTGTGCTGAAAAACCCCCACTCGAATTATACTCGAGTCACTGTCTGTATTATGGCAACTTACATTGCCATAATACAGACCAGGACCGCCGGGCTCATTACAAGCCCGGCGGTCCTGTTGGGGGCTGGCAGCGAGCTGTAACTTACCTTTCCTGCAGCTCCTGTCAGCTCCCTTCTCTCTCCTCCATTCCGGTCAGCTCCCCTGTCAGCTCCACTGTAAATCTCGCGAGACACACACTGTAAATAAATATTCAATTAATATAATTTTTGGGGGATATAATTTTATTTAGAAATTTACCAGTAGCTGCTGCATTTCCCACCCTAGTCTTATACTCGAGTCAATAAGTTTTCCCAGTTTTTTGGGTTACAATTAGGGGTCTCGACTTATACTCGGGTCGACTTATACTCCAGTACTCCAGTATATTCGGTAATAATAATAATAATAATAATAATATATAACTGTAATGCCACTCATGTGGTTTATTGACTCCACACAGGAAAAATTAAGGGATCAGACTTATGGGCGCATTAGATCTATTTTGGATGTTGTGAATGATAATCCTATGTGATCTTTTAAACGGCACTATTTAAAATACATCTATACCAAAGGTAGCCACTAGGGGGAGAAGGTATAGTTTAACAAAACTTTGTGTTACTTAGAAGTTATATGGATTTTCATTTTACATATTATTATTATTATTATTATTATTATCATCATTTATATAGCGCCAACAGATTCCGTAGCGCTTTACAATATTTTGAGAGGGGGGATGTAACAATAAATAGGACAATTACAAGAAAACTTACAGGAACAATAGGTTGAAGTGGACCCAGCTCAAATGAGCTTACAGACTATAGGAGGTGGGGTATTAGAAACATTAGGACAAGAAATATCAAGTAGGAGTGAAGCAGAGCTGGAGGAGAGAGCAAAGCACTGTCCCATAGGAGAGAGCAGGAGACAGGTATGTAAGGTAGAGATTACTCCGGGAGGCCATAAGCTTTCCTGAAGAGATGAGTTTTAAGGCCCTTCTTAAATGATTGAAGACTGGGGGAGAGTCTGATGGCAGTAGGCAAGCTATTCCATAGGAGAGGAGCCACCCGCGAGAGGTCCTGCAAGCGCGAGTTGGCCGTACGGGTGCGAGGTGGTCACGGGCAGAGCGGAGGGTACGAGGAGGGGCATATCTATGGATTAGTGAAGAGATATAAGTGGGGCTGGAATTGTTCAGTGCTTTAAATGTGTGGGTTAGCACTTTGAATTGACTAATTATTAGAATAATGATTTTATATCAATATACTATACATAGTGATTTTAATATTGTGATGGTATGTTTGTATATAGATATATTTGGGGTAATAGTAGGTGCAGATATTTCTGCTATATCGTCTTTCACATGAATGCCTCACTGATTGCAAGTATTGTGGTTTGTTCTGTTAAAGGAGTATTATAGTCCTATTAGGAGTTAATTTGGGAAGATTTCTGACTCTGTTTGCCGGGTCTGTAGTGTATGATAAAATCGTATGAGAGGTGTGCCTATGAATGAGTACAAAACGTAACATATGGGAAGCTTGTTCCAGGTGATGTTTGTGTGATTTTATAAACTTTTGTAAATTTTTTTAATATTCATATCAATGCAATATATTAATTTTATAAGTGAGTAATAAAAGAGAAGCTTTTATCCTAGAGGTGTTATAGATCCAATGTGATCTTTGTTATATTCAAGGGAGCCCAAATTTTTATTTCAAGTGCACTTGGAGGAGCGTGAATTCAGACACATGTTGGTAATCAAAATAAGCCTCTGTTGTTTACTTTTCAGTATGTGTTTTTATACATAGGGATGAACGTCATGTACATATAACAGATAAGTTCGGAGAAAGAGAAAGAACAGACTGATTTAGGAGAGACGGCTCAGGTGGGGCTATCTGCTCCCGGAACTAGACATAAATGGTCTTAAGTGTCGTTTTAAGCATTAGGCATTTCCTGAGTCCAAGTTAGCCAATTTTAATATAGGATATCTAAGCTTGAACCTTGGAATCAAATTAAATTCTTTCACAAAGGTGGGGACACTTCTTTTCTAATGGATGTTGTTTCACATTAGGAACTCCCTCAAAGTCCTGCAGTGCCTCTTAAAGATTCAGAGCACCACCGCCAGCATGAGGGAGATCTTACAGTAATCTGCAACCAATTTTGGTGCAGATCACAATGCTCCCCTATCTGACCACCACTGCTCCTGCTCCCGACTGGATGAAAAGCGACACTCAGACTCCTCTAAACACATGCAGAGCTCAGACTTCTCCATACACAATCTTAAGACACCACAAACAGAACACCCAACCAGCACACACAAGCACATTTAACTTCTCCCTCCACATATAGCCCCCAGTCTTCCCTCTCCACACATACAATATTTATCCACACACACACACACACACACACACTAACAGAACAGAGCCCAGGGTTCTTTGAGGGGACCCCAATATGGCATCCTGCCTAGGGCCTTAGGCACCCTTAATCCAACTCTATTATAGAGTAATCATTAAAAATCTTGGCACCGCACAGTGAACGTTCTGAACTTAATTTCCCATACTTACTCAAATTAATGGTTAGCTAGCATGTTCCTCCTGTTATATAGTATAATAGATAAAATAAACAAAAGGGCAATCCAACCAGATCAAGTATAGATTTCAGACTAAGAAATGAATGCACCACAGGAAACTTACTATAATATTTTGTGTTTTGTTTTGGCAGCCTCTTTGACATTCCTGTGTGACTTGACATATGATGCTGGAGCACAATGCTACAAAAATTCTAATACATACATTCAGTGCGATGTAACAGTACAAGTAAGAACAATGCAAGTAACACAGTCCATGGGTTATGTGCATGTTTGTAACCAGAAGAAGTATATATTTCGATCAGATATAGAGGACACTATCTCAAAAAAGAGTTTCTCTGGACTATTTATCAGGTATTTAAATACTATTCTGCATATTATCAGTCAAATACTATATCATATGGAAAAAGCATCAAATCTGTTATTTACATTGCAATAGAAATTTGTAAATTATGCATCCGTAATTCACAGAATGGGATGCAGGTTCCTGTTTCACACTAAGATCTAGCATGTGATATAGGTTTCTGTTTCACATTAATGGGGTTATTCACTAAACACCAGATTTTTTTTGGATGGCCAAAATCTGGTGAAAGTTACAGTATTCCTCTTGTTCTTTGGCAGAACACTGGTTTAAAGATAGAATACAGAGAGTTGTTATTAATGGTACATTTTCAAGCTGGACAATAGTGGTAAGTGATGTCCCTCGGGATTCTGTTCCGGGACCGCTTCTACTAAACATATTTATAAATGATCTTAAAATAGGCATTGGAAGTCATGTTTCTGTGTTTGCAGATGACACACAGCTAGGCAAGGTAATGTGAGTAGAATATGCTGCGATCTAGATAGATACTTGACACTCAATTGTTAGATGAAGATTAATGTATAAAAATGCAGTTGTTTATTTCGGGATAAAGAAGGCACCAGTAATTTACACCCTAAATATTAGTGAATTAGGCATAACAACATATGAGAAGGATTTGGGAATTATTATAGAAAACAAACTAGGCAAAAATATGCAATGTCCATTGGCAGTTGCTAAGGCCAGTAAGGTATTGTCATGTATAACAAGGGGCATTAATTCTCAAGTTGAAAATATAATTTTGCTTCTTTATTGAAGCACACTGATAAAAAACAGACACAAAATGCATACTGCTGTGTTCTTACTGAGGGATATGGTGGCTAGAATGTTATGAGTGAATAATTCCCCAACTGGGACAGATAACGTGGAAGTATAAACTGGGCAGACAAGTGTGGTTTGCTGACAAACAAGTTACAAAGAGTTTTTAAATTGATATGACAATATACAATCAGAACGTGCCACTACACTCTAGATAACCATTACCTCTACAGAACGCTGTAGTAGTCATAGTATCCAGCCAGGTAGTAGAGTGCTGCACACTAGAATCTTGAAACACCGGAGCTCTATGGGAGAGGTCTGCTAACCCCAAATATAAATCCAGAAGTATAGAGCTCAAGGCTACACAGTGCAGGGTAAAGAGTATGCTATATTTAATTTTTGTCCAAGAGACAAAACAAAGATATGATGTTTCGTCCGTGAGGCCTTAATCGTTTATCACGGCCGAAACATTGTATCTTTGTTTGGTCTCTTGGACCATAATATACCTTACTGTTTACCCTGCACTGTGTAACCTGTGGCTCTATACTTCTGTAGTAGTTATAGTGCTTAGGGTGCCCATTTAAACAACATGTTACATCAGTATTGGGCATTACAGGTTGTGATATAAATAGCATTTTCTGTGTCCTTTGCCAGATTCACTGGAGGGTTTATAGGCTTCCTTTAGAACGCAGGATCCCTAATTAATATTACATTATGTGCGTCACAGAAAATAGTATTGTTTTTTTTCTTAATCAATTACAGTAACGATTAGACTCAGCAAGTTGAAAGTAATTAATTAAATGCTGAAAACGTAAACTCTGCTGTTCTAGCCTGATGGAAAGGAAAGGGTTATACCCAACCTCACATTAAATAGTACAGCTATAATTAAATACTTACTAGCTCTAATTAGTAACATCCTATAGCTAATTAAAATCAATTAACCCTTTCACTTTCAGCTAGGGAGCAAATGAATAATGACAGCTTTCTAAAGAACAAAAAAAAATCATTAATAATGTCTTCAGGTCCTTTAATTGTTCCATTACTGGTTGGTGAGAAATGCCCTGTTTACGATTCTGCCGTGGAACGGGTTAAACAAGGTTATCTCTCTCCCTCCCCTATTGTCAATTATTTTTTTAATTACCTCTGTTTTGGTACACCGCGAGTGCTTAATGTTAGAGAGGTTTATCTTTTTATTGTTTTTGTGGGTTGTTTTTTGCACAATTTATTCCTAGCATTTTATAATTTAATAGCATGAACTCAGGACACCTGTTTTAGGGTCTGTGACCAGAAAGGTGAGAAATTGGTCACAGCGGAAATATTGATCTAACATATGGCACCCACTGTTTCTAGTCCTGGAATGCTGTGATGGCAGAAAGCGCCATAGAGAAAAAGGCAGGGTCGCCAAATTGATGTATTCTATTAGAGTGCTCTTTGCACTATAACCACAATGAGTCTTAGTGGTTATGATGCTTAACCTGTCTCTTTGACAACTTCACATACTACTGGGCAGTTCTTTTTAAGCACATTGTGACAGAACAGAGAATTTATAAGAATCCTGTAAAGATAAGGTGATCTGGCAACCTCAGAGTTAGTTGCCTGGCAACAATTGATGAAGACAATTGGCTGATATGATCTTTCCAAAGATGCCACCATTTTGTGGAAGACGTTCCAAATCCAGAATGAGTAACTAGATTGAAGATTCAACATGGGAAAAATGCCTAGCTAAGAGATACAGTGAACAAAATGGATACTAGTCACAATATAGCATTGATAGCACTGAAATAAGCACAAGTAAACTGATCCATGCACAAGGGTGACACCCATGTTCAAGTGTTAGACTGACACTATCTTGAGTGGAACATTACAGGGGTAATTTAAAATGATGTGACTGTGACAGATCCATCTGTATAGACTGGGATTGCTGGTTTGTCTGTTTTGCCTCTTTTCGTGGAATTACCTGTCCGTATGCCCCTGTTAGTTTATTTGACTTTCCCGCCGAACAAAACTACCGAACGGACGGCTACCCAGAAGAGAAGTGTGCTGCTGGTTAACCTCTTGATCCCAATTAGAACGTTGTGGTTAAAACCGAATACAGGGTGGTCGTCGTTCGTATGTCGACCAGGAGGCGGCAGCCATTTTAAAACAGGCGAAAGACCGGCGGTGTTCGGCACAGATTCTATGGAACTGAAAACAGACACTTTTTCCGCCGAACACCGCTAAAGCCACCGACCTCCCTTCTCGATCGACAAAAGCATACGAACACCGGCCGTTCGGGAGTTTGAACCGCACGAATGGACTTAACCCAGATAGCCTTCCCATGGAGTCAATCGCATACCGAAAGACTGTAATAGACTTTGACTCCATGGCGATTGAACTGTGCGTATGGGATCTGAGTGCTATTCGACAATAATATGCACTCAGATCCAGGCTATCTGGGTATATGTTACACGAATGAGAAATGTTCGGCAATTGTAAAGTTATATATTTTCATGTGTTTTTTTGGGTTGTATCTAAAATGGCGATTTGCCTCTGTCCTGGGAGATAATTGAATTACTTCTCAATTATCTCCAGGGCAGAGGGGAGGAAACCATGATGCATGCTGGGAATATTATGTGCCTGTGTGTCCTGAAATCCTGTATGTCCATCTGCCGTTACAGTCTCCCATTTGGTCCCCTAGGGGAGTGTCCACCAAGTGGGAGACCTGCATAAATACGGGCGGGTAGCCCACAGTAAACCCAGTTCATGTTTTACCCTCAATGCGGAGCTTGGTCTCGTTATTGGAGGGGAATTTTCTACACGAATAGCGACTGCTGGATGGAATTATTAGCCGCTTGGGAGATATATGGTTTCAGCTTTTAGCGGCGATTCGTGAGTTTACTGATTGGGAAGTGAAGTACCAGTACGGGTCCCGTTCGGGAGTTTGGAGTATTCCCCTGCTTGCAGTTCGTATGATTGGAGTTGGTATGAATGCAGCTTGCGTTATGGTAAGAGGGGAGGATTAACTAAATGGCGGTTTTACTATTTGATGCTGAGGGTGCCGTTACAGTGACCACTAAGAGCCTAGAGTCAAACACGTTGGAGGGATTGAACAATACAGTTATGAATTGAGAGGATGATGCAGGACACTCTAAGTTGTAGTAGAAAAATATATATTTTTTTATTTATCATTTTTATTGTAGCATATTATAGTAGTACAACACAAAGTCAGCATGTATTGACACATTTTTCAGGTGATTGATTGTCAACATACATAGGAAAGACAAAATCATAGATTGCTAATATTACGGCAGTCATAGAAGTAAGGCCAACTAAAACATCCACATTTTTATACATGTCAGCTTGTAACATACTGTAATTCAAAATGCTAGTAGTTGCGGGGGGTGAACGGGCATAAAAGCCTCTCAGAAGATGAATCAATAGCTTTAATATACTCGCTAACTTGCATATAAGTAGAAGGCTTTTGTAAAGCTAATTCTCAGGTGAAAAATAGGAGAAGTAACATTATTGAAAAGGAACTTAAAAAAAAAAAAGGAAAGAAAACACAAGCCATGATTCTAAGTACTAATAACTGTTAGGTCAGGTAATAAACCCAGACGTTCCGCTGGTGGGAGCGCATACTTCTTCTATCTGATATTCCAGTGACTGCTGATGTGGATGCCAGCAAACATGATAAGTGACTTGGGTAGAACGGCTTAATTTTTCATATTTGACCCAGAGTTTGGTAGGAGCTTCAGGAGGTGGTTTCGGCGCTTGACTTGATGAGGCATTTACTGAAAATATTTACAGCGTCTGAAGGAATTTTTCTGACTCTGACAATTTCAGGATAAAATGCGTTTCCCCTCATGCATCACAGACAATGGTATGGGGCATCATTTTCCCTCAATTTCTGGGTTACCGGTCTCATCAGTTGACGCCACAAAACTGTAGATCTGGATAGGTCCCTGTAAAGAGATCAGTCAGTTCCCTTGAACTGGTAAGTAGGTGAGGTGCGGGTAGCCGTTTGCACCATTAGTTTATGTCTGATTGTTGGGAAAAACACCAGTAAGTCTCTGGGGACTCCATTCTGAGCCTTAGGCAAAATAATATTCTTTTGCCTCCACCCCCATGCTATCTTTTTCAGAATGTAAGTAGGTAAATGTGGCAGATAAAATTCTGAAACAACACTAAATAATCAAACTCTAAAGTGAGGACGTCATCTAAAACAGAAATTGGTCTGTTGGGAAGGCAGACTTTTAGAATTATTCCATTAATAATGACAGATGACAAAAACATAAACATAAATAGGCAGTCATCTGCCCAGTGGCGGAACTACCGCGGTCGCAGCTGCGACCGAGCCTGTCACTAAAGGGGTGCCAGCCACCCTGCAGATGACTGTGACCGGTTTGCCCCAGAGCATGTAGCGTGCTCAGGTGCCCATCGGGTGGCCCATTCTATTAGGGCCACCCAATGGCAATTACTTTCAAGGGGGCCCGGTCAGAGCTGCGGCGCTTTAACAGCGCGACTGGGCCCCCTTTGAGGATGTAAGACGCTGGGAGGAAGTGACTGCCCCGGTCACTTCCTTCCAGCAATCACTGTGCCGCAAGGGGGGGGAGAAAGGAGAGGATGGAGTCAGAGTGATAACTCTGACTCCCATCAGCCTGAGCCACTGGACCCAAGGGAAGGTCACCCTCCTTAAAAGATAGCAAACAGGAGGGTGACTATATAATTTTGTATGTGTGTGTGTTAGTGTATGTGTCTGTGTGTATGTGTATGTGTGTGTGTGTGTGTGTGTGTGTTTGTGTATATGTGTCTGTATGTATGTATGTGTGTCTGTATGTATGTGTGTCTGTACAGTGAAGGAAGAATGTATTTGATCCCCTGCTGATTTTGAGCGTTTGCCACTGACAATGGAATGATCAGTCTATAATTTTAATGGTAGGTGTATTTTAACAGTGAGAGACAGAATAACCAAAAAAAAACAAACAATTTTTATCATCTTTCTCAGGGCTTTACAAAGAACCAAGATGTTGGAAATGGTTAGGGGTGCCATCATAAATGCTTATACTTTACATAGCTCAAGGCATGGGCCCCCAAGTCCACCACATGGCCCACCCTTGAGTCCATCCATAGGGCCCACCTGTGAGTCCGCCTACAAGCATGAGTAAAAAGGATCCAGTGTGTGTTTAGTAAATGCAAGGAGTATGTGTGTATAGTGGACGCAAAGTGTGTGTGCACATTTTAGAGTGGCCTTTTATTGTGGCCAGCCTAAGGCACACCTGTGTAATAATCATGCTGTCTAATCAGCTTTTTGATATGCCACACCTGTGAGGTGGATGTATTATCTCGGCAAAGGAGAAGGGCTCACTAACACAGATTTAGACAAATTTGTGAACCATATTTGAGAGAAATAGGCCTTTTGTGTACATGGAAAAAGTCTTAGATCTTTGAGTTCAGCTCATGAAAAATGGGGGAAAAAACAAAAGTGTTGTGTTTATAATTTTGTTCAGTGTATATATACACATTGGGGGTAGAGAGACTGGCCCCCATACAACTGTATGAGCTTTACATCTCTGATGGTGGCGCCAGAAATGGTTGCTAGGTCACTCGGTGACTGAATAAAACACACATAATGAATAGGGGCTTTAGAGCTACCTTAAAGTCTTATTTAGATAACTATATAAGAGGGACTTCTGAAGAGTATGATTTCTGTAAGTGCACAAGTCATGCTTTAAGTACAACAATCTACAGAGGGGTACTTACAGTTTGATTCCATTTAAAATCATTTAACAATTCTTTGATCAAACTATGTTATTCCTTATAGGCTTCAAAAAGATACACATTTCAACACAAAAAACAGCTGGTTTTGTCCTCTCTGCTGGATTTCGATACTTATTTCCCCTTTGGAAGGGAACATCTGGTGAATGCCAATGGGAAAGAAATTATTTAAAGAGAAAAAAAAATTAGAAACTTTTAAAGACATTTATTTATAAAGAAATCTGTTAGAAAGTCTAATTTCTACTAAATGTTCAGTAGATAAGTGATATTGCAAATGATTGCGTCTGCGAAGGATTAATCATGGCTATTACATTTTAATGGATCTTTTTTATTTTCTGTGCAGTAGACTTGCTAATCTGTCCTATGACTAGCACCGTGCTCAAAAACTCTTGATGAGATCACACGATTAATATATGATCGGAGAAGTTTTGTGCAAGGCGTGCTCACAATCAGTGTTCCTTGTCTTGCTCTATCCTGTGTCTAGGGCACAGGCAAGGTCTGTTTTAAAGGTTTCTTCTATTTCTCTAATTTCAAGAGCAGGTAATGAATTAGTCAAATAGTAAAAGATGGTTCTTGGATACTAAACATCCTTAAATATAAAAGGTTATTTTTACTGTAAATTACTCATCATTATCAACTGTATTTTAAATGCTTGGACCATGTCCCATAGAAGAATAGCTTCATAAATCACCCAAGTTCCACACTCCTAGTTGGACAGCTGGAGGGTATTCTTCCTTACCAAGTGCTTATCTGAGTCGCATTCTTTTGTTGCAGCAAGATCCACCAGCCCTTAGAGTTGCTGGGCATAACATGTAAGCAGGGCCGGTGCAAGGATTTTTGCCGCCCTAGGCAAAATAAAAATTTGCTGCCCCCTCCAATATGCGCTGCCCATCTTGTGACATCACAATACCCCACCCATATGATTTGTCATATGAACCAACAGTGTGTGTTTACATTAAAAAGCCTGCAGAGACCGGCTATAGACACCAGAACCACTACATTGAGCTCCAGTGGTTCTGGCAACTATGTCCTTTTAATGTGAGGTAAGTTAGAGATTAGTGCCATTAATAATATACTAGATTGCCTACTTACAACCAGATGAGGATGATGACGAGCTCTGGCTGCAGTCTGGCTCCACTGGTCTGGTGTAGAACAGGCTCTCTGGAGGCTGTTTGTAACTGTGGTCACAAAACTCAATGTTCTGGGGGAACGGGAAGCAGCTCCATTTTTGGGGGCCCCTTACACAGCTCAAGGTCTGCGCCCCACGGCCTTACGGTGAGTATGCCCATAAGACCCACCCATATAGGATCTAATGTATGTGCTTATGGAATGTAGGGTATAGGGATACCAGTTTGTGAAGGCGATGCAGTGTGTGTAGCAGATGCAGTATGTTTTTGTGTAAAGGATAGAAAGCAGTGTGTGTTTGTGTGTAAGGGATGTATTGTGTGTGTAAGGGATGCATTGTGTGAATTTGTGTTTCTATATGTAAGGGATGCAAGGTGTGTTTATGTGTATGTAAGGGAGGCAGTGTGTGTGTCTGTAATGGGTGCATTGATTCTCTCTAAGGGGTGAATTTAGTGTGTGTAAGAGAATCAGTGTGTGTAATGGATGTATTGTGTGTTTCTCTATGTGTAAGGGAAGCATGGTGTGTTTCTCTGTGTGTGTGTGTGTGTAGGGATGCATTGTGTGTGCATGTGTATTGTGAATGAGAGAGTTTTTGGGGTAGGATAGGGGCTGAGAGGGGAGCAGAAAAAATATATAGTTTTTTATATTTTGCGTCTTACATCCCACTTTAGTGTATCTTTTTCAAGCCCCTTGTTTGTCTCTTATCCCCCCTCTTTGTATGTCTCCTACATCCTCCCAACTTCTTTGTGTGTCTTACTCCCCCCAGCCCATTTGTGTGGCTCCCTCCCAAGCCCCTCTTGTGCTTCTCTTTCCCCCATTCCTTAACCTCTCTGTGTGTCTTCTACTCCCCTGTCCCTTAATAATCTCTTTCACTCCCACCCATCCCTTGGTGGTATGCTCTACTCTCCCTGTCCCTTAGTGCTCTCTCCTACCCCCATCCCTTGGTGCTTTCCCCTTCACTTAGTGCTCTCTCCTACCCACTGTCCTTTAGAGCTCTCCCTCCTGTCCCTTAGAGCTCTCCACTGCATCTTAGTGGTCTCTCCTCCCTTGTCCCTTAGTAGTCTCTCCTCTCCCCCACCCCATTAGTGGTCTCTCCTCTCCCCTCCCCCCCTTGGTGGTCTCTCCTCTCCCCCACCCTCCCCATGTGTTCTCTCCTTCCCCCTTCTCCCCTGGTGGTCTCTCCTCTCTCTCCCCTCCCTCCCCAGGTTGTCTCTCCTTCCCTCTCTTTCCCCCCTCCCCAGGTGGTCTCTCCTTCCCTCTCTACCCCCAATACCCTCACCAGGTGGTCTCTCCTTCCCTCTCTCCCCCTCCCTCCCCAGGTGGTGTCTTCTTCCCCCTCTCTCCCCCTCTCTCCCCCTCTCCCCCACTACCTCCCCAGGTGGTCTTTCCTTCCCTCTCCTCCCCGCTCCCCTACCCTCCCCAGATAGTCTTTTCTTTCCTCTCTCTCCCCTCAGGTGGTCTCCCCCCCCCCCTCCCTTAGGTGCCTTCTACCTCTAGTCACTAGTGTAGCGTGGCCGAGCTCTGCTCAGCGGTACAGGAGCTTCTGTTTCCTGTACCAGGCTAGACTGAAAGAAAGTGCTCTCTGAGTGCTCACGGATGCTCCTGTACCACAGACCGGAGCAGAGCTCGGCCATGCTTCCCTCCTGCTGATCCCTCCTATCTTGTGCCCCCAGGCTGGTGCGCCCTAATGGCGCTCAGGCAGCTGCAGCATGTGATAGGAAGCGCCAGACCTGCATCTATGAAAGACACAACAATGTGCAAATTAGCCAGCAAAATTTTAATGAGAGAGGACGTCAGGATTCCAGCAGGTAGGTCAGACAAGCTTAGATCTTAGAATGGCTGCGTTTAACATGAAAGAAATAAAACATGATGATTAAAAAAACAAGCAAAAATTGGACCAGCTGACTTAAGGATTCCAGACAACAGGTTAGTCAGACAAGCTATGATTAGAATGGGTAGTACTCAATGATGGCCATTAAATGAAGCTCTGTCAGGAAAATGAGAGGTAAACTGAAGTAGGAGGAGCACAACACTGTACAATAAGGACTATGAATTGACAATGGAAAAGAAGTGGGCCAGGCCTTATAAAGGATGATGCCTAGTGCAAGTCACTGAAGAGACCATGAGTCTTCTGCGCCAGAAATGAGTGATACCATCATCGACAAAGGACACATGAGCTTAGCGTACATCGTCAAACATGCTGGTGAAATGAAGATGAAGCCAAACACACAGCCTACCTCACAGTTAAGAGTAAATGTATTTATTTTTATTGCTGGTGGATTCCTTGAATAGAAGAGATACAGGAACTCTCGTGTTTTACACTTTCTTCTGAAGAGGGGTAGGATTAAGGTGATTGTACCTCTGGTGGGAGCATTCCCAAATCTTGGTGAGAGATAGGTATGCCTATTAATCTTTTCTCAAACCCAATTTTTGTATACAGTTGCAGGCTGAGCTGGGGCAACAATAAGGCAGCACAACTCTACTGAAATTTACCAGGCCGGGGGAGAGGAAACAGGAAGTTGGTGGCAGCGAGGGAGCGCAGTCTGTTCTTCCTGCTCCTCACTGCTCGCATGGGCCCTCTGTGGTGGTGCCGGGTGCTGGAATATGATGTAATTAAACTGCGCATGCGAGGGAGCAGTGAGGAGCAAGAAGGGAGACCTCCAGTGAGAATATCCCCACTGGACCCCAGGGAGGTGCACAGAGGCACACAATGCCACGTCACATTCTGACATTATGTCGACATGCTCCCCCTGCACAGGGTTTCAAATAGTAGTGGGAGGATCCGGTTTGGCACAGGGTGCGGATGGCGCCATTGGGGGTCTACCACAGGGCAGACTATGGATGCTGCTTGTTGGCTAATGTTGTTTTCTTTTAACAAGAGCAGGGGTTTAGTAGAGGGGGTGCTGGTATTTAGTGGAAGGGTGGACTGGGATTTAGTAGAGAGAGGGACTGGGATTTAGTAGAGAGAGGGACTGGGATTTAGTAGAGGGGGCTGGGATTTAGTAGAGGGGGGCTAGGATTTAGTAGATGGTGTCTGGGGTTTAGTAGAGCAGGGTCTGGGGTTTAGTAGAGGGGATGCTGGTGTTTAGTAGAGAGGGGTGATGGTTTTTATACTGTACTTTTAAAAATAAACCTAAGTTTCTATAAAAATAAAAGTTTTTGTTTTTTTGCAGCCCTCATAAACTTAAACCGTGTTTATTTGGCCCTTGCCAGCCTTTGAGTTTAACATGCTTGATGTACAATAATGAACCTCACTTCAGCATATGCTGGTCATGCTAAAATGTTCTAGAGGTGGGTGATTTATATGAAAAAGGAAAAGTTTACATTGTAGTTGTTAATAGAAATGTCAGTATTTTCTATTTCTCATTACCACTCTGGCATCCAACCTAAATGATCAATCTAAATCAGTGCCAAACAATTAGTATAAGTTCTCAATATTTACCTTCTTATTATAGGATCACTGTACCTTGACCATTCTATAATTAATTGCTACCTTGTGAAGTCATAATGTCTAGTTTGAAATTATCTCCAGGTATACTCTGCTGAAGGTCCAGGACTAAATTTTATTTTTGCTAAAATGGGTTTACCCAGGGAAGGGGCACTGGTAGGGGAATAAACCACAGAGAATTCAGCAAAATGACACTGATTTCTATGTACCATCTGTGGCCAAACTAGGTCCCTAAGAATGTCTAATTTACTGACATGCTGTAAACAGTAAGCTGCATAATTTCACATTCTTATTTTGATTCTCCATAACTTTATATGCTAACTCTTTATCCTTGGTTTTAAATAGCTTACCAAGTAAGAGGTTAAAATAAACACTATGTTTATTAAATACTCAAAAATAACGATGTCATGAAGGGACACAGATATTGCATAATTACAGTGAAGTACATTCAGTAGCTAAAACTCCATGCTTTAATAATAAACCCCAACATTATATTGCAACAAATGGCAAAACTCATCAACATTATATTTAGTAGATTTAATGTATTGTAGAGTTGGCATTTTACAAATCGCATTCTGTTTACCATGTTGTAAAGAATTAGTGCTGAAGGTTGCCTTCCCCTGAACTAGTGTAAAATTGGAAAACTCTGGGGCTTTTTCTCTAAACTATGAATTTTTCGATCATTGAAAACTGAACAGCAAAAAATAGACAAAAGCAGCTAAGCAGCCAAACTGGAACTATAACTGACTGAGTTGGCAATTTTTTCCAAATTAGTTATGTTCTCCTAAATCTTGCAATTTGGATTTCAATTTGCAACTATTCAGCATTTAGCCAGTAAACCCCACTATATTTGTAATGGCAGTTTATTCCGTACACTGCCTGACTTGTCAGATTACACCGCATTCATTCTGGGCTGGAATACAGAATCACAGGAGTGAAAATTCCTGAATTTGTTGTCTCCCCTCTTTCAAAAAAAAACCACACACACAAACACACACACACAGACACACAAACACACACAAATTAAAGAAGAAAACATTAAGAGTCAATGTTTGGCAGTATAACTGGCACATATATCGAATCTCCTTATTCTGGATTGTTAAGTAAGTTTAATTAAGTTACTAAGTTAATGTTCCACGCTATCAACAGAGAATCTTATTGCAATAAACTGAGAAGAGGGAATACGAATCTTAAATTACCTAATTTTTTCTCAGTGGGAAATAAGGACCGGGGCAGCCAGTTGTATCGAAAGGTTTCCAATTTCTCTAATGCCCTGTAGAAATACGAAGTTATTCTCTTGCAGGCAACAGGAATTCTTTACTGTGAGCAAAGTATGGTAAGAAATTATCAGTTCTCAAGTGACTACATTTTTGGAATTATGCTTATAGCCTTGTAATGTTGCAATAATTCAGTGGTTCACAGACTCAGTAAATAGAAAGGAGCGAGTGTAATGCACTTAACTGTGTGTGTTTCTGTACGTGTGTGATCCTCAATGTCATTTTAACAGATTTGCTAAACAGATAGAAATTTGTGTAATATATTTAGCACATGTGCTGTGTGCGTAGCGGCTGTAAGATTGTGAAAACAAATACACGATAAAAGAATGGAAACAAAATTAAAGAAATTTGCAAAGTTTGACAAATGGTGGTCTGTACTTGCCACAAGCTAATTTCTTGCAATGATTAATAAGAGCAAAAATAATTGCATTTCATTAAGATTGATGACACCCTATTTGCCCTCCCTTCTCGTTTCAGCCCTAAAGTGGAAAGAGATGAAGTTCTCATCTATAACGGCTCCTGCTACGTTTCCATGGCAGCAGAGGCAGAGATAGAGTGCAAGCCTCTTAATCAGCCAATTACTACGAAGATTACTGAGATACAGAAAAATTGGGGCCAGAACACTCAGGTATAATCAAATCTCCTTTACAGACTGATTCGAACACTTTAAAATTAAATTTGTAATAGTGTGTACATTAAGAAAAAAATAAATACAATTCAGGCAGAGGTATGGCAATACATAATCCTAAACGCTCGTGGAAGTTTGAATGCCTGTATTAATGCAGAACAACTGGATTTATTGTTAATCATAAAACAACTCAGTTAATCATATCATTTATTATAAACAAATGAGGGCTATTTCTTCCACATTCATATAGGCTTCTAATTTATATTCCGTATACCTCTCCGCCTTTAATGTTTTCAGTCTTTAACCCTTTCTGTGTGATTTTGATTACAATAATATCTGTTTATCGTGAGGCACTCTATTTCATGGGCTTGGAGTTTAAGATTATAAAGGGCATAATATTATGATTTTTTTTTAATTAAAATACTGAGCTTAAACGTGAGCCTAGGCATTCACAGGAGAGGAGTAAATTCTGTGTGCGGCGTGCCCCAATATTCATCTGACCCTGTATTTTACACTATTTCTTAATGTTGTTTGAAAACAAATTTCCATCACTTTTAGCATTTTCAGTCTGCCACAAATAAACCCAGTGCGTATACAAATAAATAGTATGCACACAACAATTAATTCACTTTACAAACATACACACACTGCATATTTTACACCCACTCAGACCAATCCCCATTATATATACCAATCACTGTACTTTGCACCCCAAAACACATAACCAATTTCCTTTCCAATTCCACAGCCAATTTCCTCATCACTCCATTACATACATATACTAATTCACCACAAAAACACCTAAAAAAAAAAATCCCCTATACACACACACACACACACATAATTATAGTTCAATTATCAGCTTTCTCTACTCTAGAAAGTCATGACATCACACAGAGCAGACATTTTGGAAAAACGGGGAAATATAACAGGTATGGGAGGTCCCGGCACAAGGTGTGGGTTTATGGAGCAAAATTAATTATTGTTAAAAATACATATATAGAAAATTGTCAAAAAAAACACAACAAAACACCCAACATAACTGACTGAATTAAGAAAAAATCCCAACATAATATTGCCAATAAATGACAAAACTCATTAACATTATATTTAGTAGATTTATGTAGTAGATTTAATGTATTGTAGAGTTGGCATTCTACAAATCAAATAGGCCAGTGGCAAGAGATCCTACATAGACCAGATAACCTACACATTGCTGCCAACACTGGAATGTCTGGAGAGATCCTTTTACATCCACTGGCTACTGAGTGTTATATCATTTGCCCCAGTGTGGCAAAAATGCCTCTGCCATAAGCTCCCGAAGGAGCCTGCTGGCTAGCCTACTGCCCAAGGACTATGGGCCCTGTAAAAGACATGCTAAAAGACCTTGTTCTTGGGATTTGCCTGTATGGTTTGGGAACCGAACAAACCCACAAACTAAGGACCCCCCAGATCCTTATTAAGCCCTATTGACACCTTTTAAATATGCACACCTAAGTGTTCTAACTGTTCATCTGGGTGGCCACTGTTCGAACACGTGGTGGCGGTGCAGCGGTGTTTGGTTGTCCAGTGCATAGAACTAACATAGGACACTATACCTTGCGAACACCGCTGGACTTCCATCATCGCCTGCGTTTGGTTCTTTACATCTTGGAAGGACACTGTTTGGTGGAATCGTTCGTATGGACTAGGGGAACAAGCTCCACATTATAACTATGGATTATGTTCGGTAGTTTATTCATTTTTAAACTGCCGAAATGGACGAACCGCTACCATTTTTCTTACATTTTGAACTATTTTGGGCAGGAGCCACGTGTGCGGTCGGTCAAAAATGTACTTCCTTGGAAACCGTGGAAACACGGAACTGATCTGAGTGATTTTTGGATACGTTGGCCACTCAGATCAGGGCTATCCAAGGATGTGACTCTTGTGGGGTTTTTTAATGGATTTTGGGGGTACTTTTGGGGTGTTTGAAAATTTTATGTTTTTCTGTACCTGGAGATAATTGAGTTTGTACAGTTCCTGACTCAATTATCTCTCAGGCACAAGGGAGGAGTTTGTGAGATGTATAAATTCTGTGACTGTGCTTCCATTAAACAGGTGACTTCCCAGCATTAAGCCTTGGCTCATGTGTAGAGGGATATGCAATACTGGTGATAATTACTAATATACTGCTATACTCTCTGGAGGAGAGTTCTGAACACTGGGAGCTGGATCCAGCACTCAGATCCAGGGTGGGAAGAGATAGTGAGACCCCAGCCAAGCTGTGGTGGCTAAGGGGCTGACAATGCTTATGTTGTCCCGGCGAAGTGCTTATGGTAGCTCAGTGATAACTGGTACCCAGTCGGGGTACCAGGCAGTCCACCACACCCAGTTTACATATGTTTTACATAAATGCACCATTTCCAACCTCATGGCTTTTTTAAATTAGGACTAATTCTGGACTACAGCTCCCATCATTCTGTGTAAGAATTTAAGTTGCCTTAACATCCCGTACATTATAGTTAAACTTTTGCCCAGTCAAAATGTTTACCATTTGCTTTTCAATACATTACTCAAAGTCCTGGTACCCACAGGGATTTGGCTGTTCTAAGTAAAATATGCCACTTAAATAAATGTCTGACAGTGTCTTACAGTTTGCATATTCTCATTATTTTATTTCTTTCAAATGATTGCCATTCTCGTGCTAGTATTGCTGTGTTTATATGAGTTGAGTGAGTAACTTCATTAAATGGACACCTATAGATTTGCCCACTGTTACAGTTAACTCTAATTCAGAGGCGTAACTAGAAACCACGGGGCCCCAGTGTGCAAATTGCCCTGAGGCCCACCCATCTACCTCCCACCCCATATGTCCCCACCCCATTATACGTCCCTGCCCCCCCACATATGCAAACAAACAGATACACATGCAGACACATACATGTAGACACACACATATATACACACACACATACACACAGAGACCCATACAAACAGACATACATACAGACACAAATAAATACACACATACAGACATATAGGGATACACAGACATACACACACACACATACATACAGACACACACATGCACTAACAGACACACACATACATTCATATACACACACTCACAGACATATACATACATACACTCACAGACACATACACACGCAGACACACACTCCAGACACATACTCAGGCACATACATCCACAGACACACACAATCTCAGACACATAGACACACACTCACAAACACACACTCAGACACACACTCACAAACACACACTCAGACACACACTCACAAACACACACATACACACACTCACATACACACACTCACAGATACACATACACTCACAGACACATACACACGCAGACACGCACTCCAGACACATACTCAGGCACATACATCCACAGACACACACAATCTCAGACACATAGACACACACTCACAAACACACACTCAGACACACACTCACAAACACACACTCAGACACACACTCACAAACACACACATACACACACTCACATACACACACTCACAGATACACATACACTCACAGACACATACACACGCAGACACGCACTCCAGACACATACTCAGGCACATACATCCACAGACACACACAATCTCAGACACATAGACACACACTCACAAACACACACTCAGACACACACTCACATTCAGACACACACACACACACACACATTCACTCACAGACACAAACAAATTATTCATATTTTTTACATTTAAAAATGTCCACCCAGCCTCCCTAACTTGAGAGCAGGCGTGGATCTGTCCCTGGGGTCCAGTGGGGCTTCAGTGTGGCTGTGTTCCCAGCAGAGATGGTGAGGGAGTTGTGTTCTCCATGCTCAGCTCCCTTGTGCCGCGCAGGCCATCTACTGATGCCGGGAGCTAGAATATGACGTCATGTTCCGGCTCCCGGCAGCAGTAGACAGCAGCGTGGCACGAGGGAGCAGAGCAGGGGGAACACAGCTCCCTCGCCGTCTCTGTCGGGAACACAGCAGCCTGCTGGCAGGCCACCTCTTGGCCCCATTCATGACAGGGGAAACAAGGGGGGGTGACAGCCCGGTCTGACAGGAAGTGCTCTCTTATACACAGCATGCTATGCCTCAGTAATTTACAGTAATTATTTCTTGCTGGAGAGATAAATATTTGTTATTTTTTTATGCAAACCTTCATATAAACCTTGCCAATGTTCATGGATCTCTATTAATCATCAGCAGAAGCATTTATCTAATGTCAGAAAATAACTACAACGTTTCAATATAAGTATACATAGATCAATAATGTCTGAGAAAATCATGCTTGCGTTTTACTTACATAGTTACATAGTTACATAGCTGAAAAGAGACTTGCGTCCATCAAGTTCAGCATTCCTCACATTTGTATTTTGCTGTTGATCGAAAGGAAAAAAAACAGTTTGCAGCACTTCCAATTTTGCAACAAACTAGGAAAAAAAATTACTTCCTGACCCCGGAATGGCAATCAGATTTATCCTTGGATTAAGCAGTTATTACCCTACATTGAAAGATTATATCCTTGAATATTCTTTTTTTGCAAGTTTACATCTAGTTGCTGTTTGAACATTAGTATGGACTCTGATAAAACCACTTCTTCAGGCAGAGAATTCAACATCCTTATTGTTCTTACAGTAAAATAACCTTTCCTTTCCCTTGGACGAAATCTTCTTTCTTCCAATCTAAACGCATGACCTCGTGTCCTATGTAAAGTCCGGTTTGTGAATAGATTTCCACACAATGGTTTGTATTGGTCCAGAATGTTATCATATTCCCTCTCAGGCGACATTTTTCTAAACTAAAGAGGTTTAAATTTGTTAACCTTTCTTCATAGCTGATATAGTCTATATAAACTTGTTTTATTAAAGGTTTGGTCCTTATAGATACAAACAGAAAAGAACTGACAGAGTACAGTGTCATGAAAATGGTTGCGAGACCAACCATATTTTTCTGGATATGCCTTTTGCATGCTGATGGACAGTGCATGAAAAGTTTACAGATCTTTTCATTTTACTATTACAGCAAATACAAAATCTGGACGCCCCATTTATGCTGAACATATCGCCGTGATTCAAATTACCCCATTGACGCTCCCTGGCACAATCCCCCCCACTATATTGATTTTATACCACCATATGATGGGTGATATGGTATTGGTGGGGTGTGGAAAATGAACTATTGCATAGGCCAATGATTGGCGTTGGCATTGATTGCTGCCGGTAATGCAATTTAAAAGTGTTTTATGTAGTAATCAGAAGCTGATGCTTTGTAAAAAGATATGAGAGAAACGGTATTATTCATCCTTGGGATTTAGATGCTAAAAGCTTTGTTCCTTAAACACGATATTTCTTTTATTATTTAATTCCCAGATGCTATAGAAAAAATGAATGTGCATGATGTTTACCTTCTGTAACTCATGTATGCATTGTTAAGACATCCAGTTAACCTATTCCTAGCTCTGTTGTTGGAAGCTGTAATCCTCATTGAGTTTAATGTTCTCCCATTAGGGAGCTTGTATTGTTTTATGCATCGACGGTTGTTAGGAGCAGATAGACTGCACTGGGTCTACTGCTCCTCAGTAACTGCTCCCAGTAGAGTACATTCCATACAATTCTCACAATAGCTGCTAGGAATGTTTGTGTTTACAGGATTTGGCTTAAGGTAGATACAGACAAATGTAACTGGGTAGAGGTCTGTTCAAGGCTCTTCATGTCCGTTCTGACATTGGATTCCTGAAAATGTCACTTCTGAAGTTTTTTTTCTTCATTTCACATGATATTTAATTCTTTACAAGGATAAAGAATTGAATAATAGGACTAAATGTAATATTTTCTCATAGAATCGGAGAGAACATAACACATTCTCACAGAGACATGGCAAAGCAGAAGCATTTCATAGAAACATGTAAATGTGGTGTCTTGGAAGAATCTAAGTGAGAGGCATTGTTATGATTGTATCATTGAAAACTGCATTATGTTTTTTGTACATTCAGTTACAGTCCAGTTGGGATTGAAAAATATGCAACATTACAGGCGTGCGCAGCCTATTGCTTTAGGGTGTGCACCCTAAAGCACAAACACACACGACGCGTGTGTATGTGTGTGTATATATATATATATATATATATATATATACATACACACATATACAAATACACTGTTGACATCAGCCATCAGGTCATGAGGTTTGCAGAGAGTGGGGGGTGGACAACCAATGGAAGGGAAGATGAACCGAGTGTCTTAAAGGCAAAGCGACAATTGCACCTTTCCGTTGTGAATTGCAGGTCCCGTGGCCCCACATAATGGAGGCATAACATTTTTTTAAAATAGCATAGCAGCAATGCAGCATGGAGCCTCAATTTTGAGGATTGATTAGGGTAGGATGACCACATTTCGAAAATGCCATTCAGGGACACTTCTTTACCCCTCCTGGACCCCCTTTTCACACCAGACACAGCTGCGTAGCATGGGTTTCACCGTCCATTCCCTCATATTTTATATCCCCTATATTTTTTTATTTTTTTTGACAATCTTTATTTTCAGTAGTTTGTTAAGCAAGGGTACAGAAAGGAAGAGAGGGAGAACAGTCAGATCTATGTTAAGGATATGCATTGTCTACAGCATACTTTCATACACCCAGGACATGTTTTACAATAGTGGATTGGCATCTTGTGAGAGTTCAGCTAAGGAGGGCAAATACAATTATAGGGATATGGTGCCACAATCCGCACTTCGCTAGTGTCAGGTACCTTTGGTAGCGTGTCCCTCTCTCGTTTTTGTGGCTCTGCGGCGCTAATGATCAGGGTTCTATGGGTCAGGTGTTGGTCTCTGCAATGGTTATGCATGCCGTAGCCCGGGCTACGTCGTGAGAGGTTGTGGACCGCACAGCGTCTAGTCTTCCCGGGTGCGGGCCGTATGTCACCCCGTCTGTGGGGGGTCCCTTCTGCTGGTTATCATCGGGTTAGTCCTGGCTGTGGCGTCTATGTGTGTCTATGCCTAGATCGTATGGTACGGTCGGTGGCTGGGTGTGGGTCGGTCTGGTACGAGTCATAGGGGAGGAGAAGGTTAGGAAGAGTGGGCGGAGGGCGAGAGAGAAAGAGGGAGAAAAAGACTGGGTGAGGGTGGTCAAAGTGGATGGGAGAGCGAGGGTCAGGGTATGGGACTCAGGTGTTTGTTCTAGCCACCGTGGTGTACATGAGCCAGGGAGTCCATGTCTGGTTGCATTTCTCTGACCTGCCCTGGAGGTCTGCGGTCATAGTCTCCATGGCATGGATTTCTCCGACTCTATCCACCCATTGTTGGAACGTAGGGGCCGTAGCCTTCTTCCATAAGGTGGGTATCAGGGACTTCGCGGCTGTCAGCAGGTGCCTCGTCAGGGATTTCTTATATGTTTTGAGCGTCATGGTCGTGTGCTGTAGCAGCATAGGTAGGGGCCGGAACGGGAGTTCCGGGTCGGATATTTCTCTGATTTTGGAATGCACCATCTTCCAGAAGGGGATGATTCCCATACACGTCCACCAGATGTGGAGCATAGTGCCTCTTTCTCGTCCACACCTCCAGCAAGTCTCGTCATTTTCTGGGGACATGCGATGTAGCACGTCTGGTGTTCTGTACTAGGCCGTCAGCAATTTGTAGCTCATCTCCTGATACTTTGAGCTAATAGAGCTTTTGTGTGTGAGCAGGAATATTTTGTCCCACTCCTGGGCCGTCAGGATTTCCCCGGTTTCTCTTTCCCATCTTGCTATGAATTTCGGCGGTGGTCTATTTTCTCCAACCATAAGCATCGCGTACAGCGTGGAGATTCCCCGTTCCATGTGTCGCCTGTTCGAGCAGAGATTCTCAAAATGTGTGAGGTCTCGGTGGAATTGTTGTTTGGTCGGTGAGGTGGCGTAGTAGGACTTGACTTGCAGGTATCGGAATCTGTCGAGTGCGGTTGGAGTGGTGTCAGGGAGCAGGTCCGTTAGGTTTTTGAGGGTGCCACTGTTGCACCATTGTCGCATGTATATCCAGTCCGTTTGTGCAAATTTTTTTAGGTCTGCTGGGGTCAATCCACCTCCGATGTCCGGGTTACAGGTGAGGGGTGTGAGCGGGCTGGTGTGGGTGGTCAACTGTTGCGGGTAGCGGAGGGCGCACCACACCCTCAGTGTCGCATCTATAAGGGGGTTGCCCGTGCGGAGGGGGCGGTGAGTGGTGTTCCCGACCTCCACAGTAGCGAGGGTATTTTTCCGCCTGCCTGTATGATCTCAGCTCGCACCCATAGTTTTTCTGTTGGGTGGGCATGCCAGTCGGTAACCCTCAGCAAATGAGTTGCCCGGTAGTAGCCTAGGATCGAGGGGAGCCCGGTTCCCCCTTGATGTTTGGGTTGCTCCAGAAGCTGTTTGCTGACCCTCGGAGCCCTCTTCTTCCATACAAATCTTCGAATTGCCGTGGATACGGAGTGAAAGAATGCTCGTGGTATGGTGATGGGGAGCGTCTGGAATAGGTACAACAGGCGTGGGAGAACATTCATCTTAATCGCGTTTATTCGTCCAAACCAGGAGAGGTACAGGTCCGTCCACTTTTGCATATCGGCTTGGAGTGAGGTCAGGATGGGGGCAAAGTTCTCCTGGTAGAGGTGTGAGTGGTCTTTGGTCAACCAGATGCCGAGGTATTTTAGTTTCGAGCCACACCATCTGAATCTGAATTGGGAGCGTAAGTGTGAGCTAGGTTCCGCGGGAGTAGCGATGTTGATGGCCTCAGACTTTTCCGTGTTGAGTTTCAGGTTCGAGATTTTCCCGAATGTATGGAGGAGACCCAATAGGTTTGGGATGGATATCAGCGGTCTTTCCAAGAAGAAAAGCATGTCATCGGCATATGCCGCAACCCTGTGCTCCGTGTTTCCTATGGTGTGCCCCGCTAGTCCCCCATCCGACCGGACCGCCCCCAGGAACGGTTCCAGGGAGAGGGCAAATAGGAGGGGGGATAGGGGGCACCCCTGTCGCGTTCCATTCCGTATAGGGAACGGGTCGGAGAGGGCGCCGTTTATTCAAATCTGCGCCGTCGGGGACGTGTAGAGAGCGGCTATCCAAGTCCGGACGTTGGGGCCGAATCCCATGTGCTGCAGTGTGGCCGCGAGGTAGGTCCAATCCACCCTGTCGAACGCCTTTTCCGCGTCCGTTGAGAGGAGGACCAGTCCTCTACCCTGCTTGCTGGCCGAGTGGATGATGTTGAGGGCCCGGATGGTGTTGTCTCGGGCCTCCCTGCCTGGGACGAAACCCACCTGGTCCGGGTGGACCAATTCTGGCAGCACCCTGGCGAGGCGAAGGGCCATGGCTTTCGCAAAGAGCTTTAGGTCCGCATTTAGGAGGGAGATGGGGCGATAGCTTGCGCAGCACGCTGGGTCCTTCCCCTCCTTTGGCAGGACCATCACCACTGCCCGTAGTGAGTCTACGGGAAGCTGCCTGCCGTCTAAAACGAGTTCAGGCCAGTCAGAAGGTGCGGTAGCAGGGTGTCTCGAAAGGTACGTAGGTAGCTCGCTGGGGGGCCATCCGGTCCTGGTGCCTTGTTGGACTTGGATAGCTTTAGCGCCGATGATAGTTCTTCCAGGGATAGAGGTTGTTCCATGTCTGCAGTCTGCTCAGGGGTGAGTTTCCGGGTGACATGCTTGGAAAGATAGTCTGTTAGTTCGCGCCTGTGTTGTGTCGGGGTGCGCACACTGGGTGTGTCGGCCAGGTTGTATAGGCCTGTGTAGTAGTCCCTGAAAGCCTGCATGATCTCCGCAGGTAGTCTCGTCTCTTTTTGTGCTTGAGTGTTAATTTTGTGGATATGGTTTTGCCTCCGTCTCTGTTGCAGGGTCCGGGCCAGCAACCTACCGCATTTGTCGGAGTATTCGTAGAAGTAGCGTTTGGACTTTCGGAACACATTGAGTAGTTTCTGGGAGAGTATGTCTCTGAGTTGCCTCCTCATGCCCGTCAGCTGTAGGTATGTGTCTTCTGTGAGTTCCCGTTTGTGCGTGGTTTCTAGGGTAGCTATCTGCTTGGTCAGGTCCAGGATGAGTCTGGCGTGTTCTCGTTTGCGTTGCGTGCAGTAGCTGATGTAATGCCCTCGGACAACACATTTATGTGCTTCCCATATAACAAGCGGTGACACCTCGGGGGAGGCATTGGTTTCAAAGTATTGGGAGAGCACTTGGGCGGTCAGTCCCGTGCATTCAGCGTCCGTTAGGATGGATTCATTTAGTCTCCATTGACGTGACGTCGGCTTAAAGAGGGGTGACTTAATCTGAGCCGACACGGGTGCATGGTCGGAGTCACCGAGAATTCCTATGTCCGCGGACATGAGCAGGGGGAGGTATTCCTGTGCAACAAAGACGTAGTCTATCCTACTATATTGGTTATGTGGGGCGGAATAGCAGGTGTAGTCTCTCGCATCTGGGTGCGCCGCCCGCCAACAGTCAACTAGGCCGAGTCTGTTCAATGTTTGTTTGGTCCTGCGTATGCAGTGGTCTGGTATGGTGCTAGTACCTCGCGACGTATCCGTCCGTGGATCTAGGGGCATGTTCAGATCCCCCGCAAGTATCAGGAGTCCCTCCCTGAACTTCTCCAGCTGAGAGAGCGTTCGGGCCAGGAAAGAGTGTTGGCCGCGGTTGGGGCAGTACACATTGGCCAGGGTATACGGTCGGTCTGCTATGGTTCCTTTCAAGAAAGTCTACCCGGCTGTCGGTGCATTGGAACGGCACCGTCCCCGCGAAAAGGATGGCTACTCCTGAGCGTTTGGAGTCCCGGTGGTTCGCGAAGAACCCCTGAGGAAATCGCCCGTCTTGCAGCGTGGGGGCGGTCTCGCCCCTAAAGTGCGTCTCCTGTAGGAAGGCCACAGACACCCTAAGCGACCACAGCGTCCGCAGGAGTTGTCTACGTTTTTCGTGGATTTTCAGGCCTCTGGTGTTATTGGACCAAAGCTTAAGTGGAGCTGGTTGGAATCCCTGTGCCATCTCTGCAGTGCGTGCGTGAGGGAGGGTGGGCAGAGGGGGGAGGGGGGTGGTAGGAGAGGTAAAAAGAAAAGAGAGCAGAAAGCAGCAAGAGGTCGTAGGGAAAGGTATTAGTCAGTCCGTTGAGGTTAGGTAGCGGTTATTGGTCCTGTCGTGGGGGTGGGGGAGGGGTGGGGCAGGGGACGTCCGGTGTGAATAGGCAACAATGACCCGAGATCGGTCTGTTGCACCAGGGTATGGGTAACCCGTCTAGGGTCGGTACGGACCCTGGGCCCTATCAGATATACAGGGAGGGTCTGCTGCGTGGGGTCGTGGGTGTCGGTGAGAGTGTTGTAGGAGTAGGGGTCGTGAGGCTGCTGCCTGTGTCCGGCTCAACTCAGGTGGCTTGAGTCTCCCGGTCCAGATGGGGATAGTCAGGTCATCGTGGCTGCCAGCGGTATGCATATTATACAATTTACATGTTTACATGAACAACATTCTACTGGTACATTATTGCACGGCCTAATATAATGGAGTGCGCATTTTAACAAAAAAACAACAATATAACTCTAAACAGTTCCATGTCCCCCAGAGGGCCCGTCGGGGGCCACAACATTTGTCCTAAATCCCCCCCTTGGAGGCCTCCCCGTCGTCAGTCAGGTCACCCGGCCCTGCATGGTTGTCATCTGTCTTACTGTGTTGCCCGTGGCCCCTGGTAGCGGGAGTCATGTGCCGTCGGGGGTCATCGGTGTTCAAGCGCTTCCCAGAGTAACCCCCAGGTGTGTCCCGTGCTTGTCTGCAATGCCCCCCGTCCCCCCTGCGCCCCACCCCGGGCATCCCCCCCCGCCCCGGAGGCCAGCCCCCCCATGGTGCCATGGATTTCCCCGCCCCACCGGACAGGTGTGGGACCCCGGGTAGGCGTACGCGCGAGTCAGCATCTGTCTCTGGTAGGTGGTTTGTGTGTCATGTGCCACGTCGTCAGGGGATTCCCCGGTTTTGTCACCGTCATCTGCTCCTGAGCGTGCGTTAAACCTCCTGTTTCCCCCTTTGAAGCCTGTCCAACCCCACACCAGCACCGGCTGGTGCCCACCCGCCCTCCCCCCCTGACTCCTCTCCGCCACTAGCTGTTAAGTCCCCTTCAAGGAGTGCGCGGTCGAGACCTAGCGCGGGAAAACCATATATGTGTATCCTAGGTTACAGAAAAATAGAAACAGTTATGGGTTTAGCACTCCAGCGGCACGTCAAGCCTGTGTGTCGCCTATGTATCCCAATCCGTGTGTCCCCGGCCGTCTCTTGCGCCCACCCCTGTCAATGGGAGTATGAAGAAGCCATGCCCAAAACCCCCCCACCCAAGCAAATCTCTCCCCACCTCTGTGGCTCCTCGCGCTCCATGGTTTGAGAGGCTGACTGTGCAGGCTATGGCTGACTGTGCTGTGGTCTAGGGGCTATAGGGACCACCGGGAGGAGCGCATAGGCAGACGGGGCATGTGTGGGACTGAGGCAAAGTACCTACCCCCAAAAGTCATCTCTGCAGCTGAGTCCAGGGCACCACTGCCGGGTGAAAGTCCAAGTCTGGGGAGTATCCCCCACTCAGGTCGGGAGTGCGTGGCCCCCAAGCGGGCGTGGGCTGGTTGTGTGGGGCTTCATTCTTCGGGGCCATCTGGTCCTCCCCTCCTCTGGGGCCGACCCCCTCTATTAACCAGCAATTGTGGCCCGGCGGGGTCTGCAGTTGGTTGCGGTGGGCCCATCAGGATCCAATTGGGTATTGCAACCGCTGGCAGGTCCAGAGCTCTCAGGAACCCGGGTACATCATTCGGCCATCGTAGTGTGCACCAGGTGTCATCCCGTCGTGCCTGTAGGCTGAATGGGTATCCCCACTTGTATGGTATCCTTCGTTCCTGAAGCATGCGGGTAAGTGGTCTCAACGCTCTGCGGGCTTCGAGCGTCAGAGGGGAGAGGTCGTGGTAGAGGGACACCTGGGTATCCATATATGTGATGGCCTGAGGCCTGGCTGCTCTCATAATGGCATCCTTCAGGGTGAAGGAGAGTAGGCAGCAAATAACGTCCCTGGGGAGCCCGTCATTTCTGGGGGGTCGGAGAGCCCTATGGGCCCTTTCGATGTTATATGTGGTGGGGGCCTCCCTCCCTAGTACCTGTGTAAAAAGCTGTGAGAGGATGGCTGTCAGGTCTTCTCTGGCCCGTTCAGGCAGGCCTCTAACACGGATGTTATTTCGGCGCCCGCGGTTGTCCAGATCCTCAACCTGCCTCCTCAGGTCCAGGAGGACAGAGCCTTGCCTGGATGTGGCATTGTCCGCGGCTTGGGAGGATTGGGAGGCCTGCATGCATTCTGCCTCCAGCTCCGTGACACGCTGCTCCAGGGTGGTAAGATCCCTCCTCACCTCCTTAATCTCCTCACTAATGACGGATCTCAGCTCTTGCACCAGCGCTGTCTTGTCTGCCTTAGTAATCATGTTGGAGGCTATTGTAGCCAGCTCTGCCGAGATTTGTGTCAGTGAGTCCGGTCGCCCCGATCCCAATATGGAATCAACAGAGCTGCTGGCGCCCGGCGAGTCCGGCGCCATCTTGTCGGATTGCCGCGTAAATCCGAGGCCGTCGGGGGTAGACAGAAATTCATCCATGGGACCCGATGGCCGTTTTGGTGAGGCAGCTCCCGAGGGTCCGGGTGTCATCTGGCGCCTGGTCTTCCCCATCATAGGCAGCAGGAGGGCTAATTACTAGGGGCTTAGTGAGCCTAGGTTGCAGAGCCTCGTGGATGTGCGGCTTACTCCATGTCCGATCGGCCACGCCCCCATCCCCTATATTTTATGTACACACCCCCATTTCATGTCCACCCCCCAAAATTTATGTCCATTCTCCCATATTTCACATCCCCCCATATTTCATGTCCATCCTTCTCCACATTTCATGTCTATTCCCCCATTTAATGTCCACCCCCCCACTACTGACTCACTGAGAGGAAGGGGGGTGAAATCAAGTCCATGATAAATATTTCAACCCCCTCCCTCATTCCATGGACTTACCTGGTCATAAGAGCTCCTCTCTCTTTCCTCCCATGCGGCCATCTGTAAAGAGTGCTGGGAGGAAGTGATGTCATTGCATGTGACCTCACTTCCTCGCAGCACTAGGAGGGGATGGAGAGAGAGAGGGTTGCCGCTCGCACATCTCCATCAGCAGATCAGCAAATGGGGGCCCACAGCGCTGGCATAGTGGGGAAGCAAAATGCGGGACTGTCCCGGGCGATCTGGGAAACATGGGCACCCTAGATTAGGGTATGCCCAGGCAAACCCGGGACACCCTGTGCGCACGCCTATGTGCAACATGTTATCACAGGTGTAGAAAATCACTTACTCACGTATGAACCTAGCCCAATTACATATTTGAGGCATACATGTTAGTCATCAAACACATCTAGTACCTTTTCTTCACTTACACAACTTAACGGTGTGAAAGCCTATTGGGAAATAAATAGTAAAGATTAAAAATCTAATGAGTTTCTGCGACTATCTTTCATTCCCATACAGTATACTCATTAGGTGTTGTGTCATTGTACAAAAAAAATATATACACAGAGGGATCTAAGTATTGGTACCCCCACAACCCATAACCAGCTGGTTATTAATGAGAAGATGGAGAGAAACATGACTCTTTTCCAATTCTTCCCCATTTCTATTCAGCGTCTTGCATAAACATGCCGAACACACCACATAAAGATGCATGCCTCTTCAGCTGTCAGACAGCCAGGAAGGTTGTCTTCCATTTCCGTTAGCTCCCCAAGGCTCATGGAAGTAGCATGCCTGCTAAACTAGATATATAGTCATGTTGCACTCTCATTTACTGGAGCCTAAAAGGATTGGCTTAAATCACATTGGCCTGTGTGCACAGGTATCACACTACCTTCTAAAGTGCGTGGTTATGGTTATCCCCATATTTGTTTTCTAAAATAGGTGATATTGAGTAGCCTCATATGATTTAAAACTGTATCATGTCTGCATGCACTCTTTCCTTAATTTGTATTTCGCAAAAAAAGTTGGAAAACCGGAAGGTGATGGACATCAATGTGTCTTCAAATATTTTTGTGTGCAGTGTGGGACCAGGGTATATCTGGATGCATGTGCTTCTGTGTGTATCTAAAAGCATGTGCACCAGTGTGTATGTGTGTAATATGTGTATAGCATGTGTCTGGCAGTGTGTATTTGTGTGTGTGTACATGTCTAGTGGTGTGTATCTGTGTGTTTGTGCATCTGTATTTTGACTTGTCAGTTTGGTAGTTTGTATCTGTGTTTGCATGTAGTAATGTGTATCTGTCTGTGACTGTGTAAGGTGTTGCAGGGAGAATCCAAGTTCAAAGTTTGAATAGTGGAACCAAAACTACTTTGCAACAGGAGGACAACAAAATTAGGACTTACCAAACTCTATCATTTTATCATCAGGAAACTCTGTTGCAAAGTAGTTTTGGTTCCACTAAGCGGGGAGGGGGGAGGGCAAGAACGGTAGATCACAGTATATTGACGAAACAAAACTTCCAAGATGCTTTGCCATCCGCTTAAATCTGGGGTTCTAACTTTTTGAGACATCCATGTTCTATGACAGAAGCTTACTATTAAACTAAAGTTTTTTTCTATTTTTTATGCTTTTGGTAAAAAAATAAGTAATTGCAGGAAAAAAAGTTTTAATGTTTTAGTTGTACTTCTTGTAAGTGGGGATACCTATAGAAAGTTTGGTGAACTGAGGCTATCTTTAGACAGCTTGTAGGGTGAGACTACTTTTAGATCACACATAGTCGTGCTTCAGTTTGTGTAAAGGGAGCAAGGATGTGCGTGCACAATAATTTGGTTAGGATTTATACCAATATTCCAATGTTATAGAAATATAAAAATAAGGGTTCAAACACACCATGCATCCTACAAAGACCAAGCAACAATCTTTAAGAACATTTATTATCACTCTGCAACTTGCAACCCCTTGATGTCTGACTAATCAAAGCATAGATTAATATACTAAGCACTTTAAAGTGCACTAAATTTTTTTAAATCGCTTTTACTAAAAAAAAAAAAAATCTACTAAAAACTTAAAAAGCTTATCAAATATCTTTGGTTATTATAGGACACAGAAAAAGTGGAGTGTACATTTTATTTATTGCCACCTCTCCATCTATACATGGTTCATAGCAAGGCTATAACAATGAATCCCGGGGTTTACTTATCACACATCTGTTTTATCATTTTCCAACAGATTGTCTGTCTGTGAGTAGCATGATATCATCAGAACAGTAGGGTTTACACAAATAGAAAAGAGCAACTCAAATGTGCCTGACATTAGGTTTGAAATAAAAACCAATGGTGCGGTAACAAAAATCGGGAGGGGAAAGATCGAAATATTCTGCAGCGACAGGGAAAACTTTAGCACCAGAAATAAAATAAATTGATGGGTACTGGAGGAGCAGTCCACTTAAATAGCGTGCATATGCATTTAAATTATAAGTAATTAAAAGTAAATTGGAATTAATGTTAATCCAAATGAAATTATTGTAAGTAAAAAATATCTGCTGGCAAATTACTTAATTGGGTCATGCATGTTAAAGTAGACTTATACTTTATTATTTATATCAGGCAGTAGTTTTGAAAAAAAAAAAAATATATATATATATATATATATATATAAATATAAAATTTTGTAGCTACGTTTATTAATGGAGAGAGCATTAGAATTTTTATACTGCCACATTGCATCAGTGTAGCATGTAATATAATTTAGCTTACCACCAAACTGTACTGATTGTCTATCCCACAGGACTTAATTAACTCACAGCTATATGTCATAATACCATTCAGGAAGGGGAGCAGAGATGCAATGTTGCAGAGTACCTGTCTGCGGCCACCTTTAGTATATAATGAGATGTCATTGAGACTGACACTGATGGGTAGTTTTAAAACATGCTGAGAGTGCAGAAGGAGGAATTTCATTGCTGTTCTTATAGGAAGTTTTGGTTGGGATCAGTCTCTCTATTAAACTTTTGTTACTTAGTTTCTACAGCTTTCTTCCTAGACTAGTGAATTAAATAAATGTAGTGGCTGCACAATTATTGTAGGCAGTGTGTACAGAAATGTTATACATGTCAGGAATGAGGAAAACTCAAAGTTCCCTGCTTACAGAAACACCAATGTCCCATCTCTTTCAGAACTTAACGCTCCATGGATAGCGGTGGGGTACGTCACTGCCTAAAGATTTAGATTGAATCATATAGAGGGGTATCGTGTATCTGAAACTGAAAGAGGGGTATCATGTGTCTGAAAGAGGGGTGTCGTGTCTGAAAGAGGGGTATCTAAGAATACTTTTTGCCTAGTCAACTTTTGGTCAAAGTGCAGGTAGAAGTTCTTAAATTTTCTCTGATTTGACTGTAGCACCAGGTATGAAAGTGAAGTAAATAATTATAATAGTTGAGCTTTAGCTAGTCATTAAGTGTGTCTTGGAGTATCAGTGTTAGCATTACCAGCTTAAGGCATGTTTCCATACCCGTCATTAAAATGCAGCCATTAAAGGGACACTGTAGGCACTATATCTGCTTCATTTCACTAAACTGATTAGTGTCCAGAGTTCCCAAGTTCCATAATTTCATTCAGCATTAAACAGTTTTTCATATTTTTATGTTTCAATGCTAAATTAGAGTCCCCAGCAGCCCCTCCCCTCTGTGCTGCTTCGGCAAATGAGGAAGTACTAGCATGAACAGCAATGGGAAGCTATGATTGGCTGAGAGTGTCAGCTGTCTGTTTTTAGCCTATCAGAGTTCCAACTAACGGTATGAAGGGTATGACTTCAAGGAAGTGTGTAATCTCTGCCTTGGTCACGCCTCCAGAAGAGGCCGGACTGTGGGTGGCCTTGATTCCTTATTTAGTGTTAAACTGCTCTAAAATGGTTTAACATTGTATGGAGAGACAGTGCCAGGAGATTCCAGGCATCATAACCAATTCAAAGAGATGAAATGATTATAGTGAGTACAGTGTCCCTTTAAGCATTGTTAATACCAAACGCCAGTAGATGTTTGAGACCAAGAAAATAATTATATACACAAAAAAAACATAGCACACCATTGCCAATAATGTGCTATGGTTTTTGTGTATTTAATTTCATATATGCCTAACTAGGTATTATGAGTAGACCATTCAGCTATCTTTCCTTCTGATTTTTCCTTAAGCACCAGCTCCCTCCCGTTGAATGCTTCTGTAATTAAATATTTAATTGGCCAGGAAAATATTGACACACTTCTTTGGTGGAAACCTGCAAACACATGCGTATAGGTGGGCTTTAATGCTTAAATGTACATGAATGCAGAATTAATTTATTTTTTTTAAATATAAAATTTTTACCATCTAGCATGGAAACTTATAGTTAGGTAACATTTTGTGTAGTTGTATACTTGGTATTTAGATGCCATTTCAGAATCACCAAGGTTAGTTGAATGGAAAGGAAAGCCATCAATAGAGTCAATGCTCAATTCTGAGTGGAGCTCAGGAAAACCAGAATCCATAAAATAGCAGAACACCTTGAAATGGCATTTATTAGATGTAGATGTTTTAGTTTGTGGAAGAAGATGCTGTATACCTTTTATGAAGTGTTTCTTTTTCCTTTAACTAATATCTACTTGTGTTATGGTGTACTCGGTGCACATGTTGCCAGACTCTGTCTTTAAAAATTAATATGTAGGCTGTAATCAGGGGTATGGTGGAGGAGGCCTTCAACATCTCAGTATGGAAATAATGGCAATGAAATGGAACTATGAATAAATAAAGAAAAAGTCGCAAAAACCCAGAGGCGAGCATTGCCACTATTTGTTACATTTTGGCAGATGTTCAGAATAATCTTGAATTTGATAAAGGTGGCTGGCAAGTGAAAGCTTAATAAACCACTTAAATGTGATATTCTATCTATACTAAAACTCAATCTACAAATGGTTATTTTACTTAAAACAATTGGATCTCTCGTTGACAGAGAAATGCACCCTCAGGCACTCCAGCTGCTGTGAACCGCTACTCCCATGATGCTTTACCTACCAGATTACTAGCAGAGAATTATGGGAATCTGTCGTTTGCTGCATTCTGACTGTAGGAGTTTGCCTGATTCCATTTACTAAGCATTTGGTCCCAGACAACAATTATATAATCCCTGGAATTTTTATGATATCCCCAGTCTCATCCATTTTTTAGTCTGACGAAAATTCATTTTTTATCAAAATGAATGCAACAAAAACAAAACTAGCATCTGCACCGTCTCAGAAAAAATTTATAAAAAAACACAGAAAAGCTGTAAAAAATCTCAGCATTTTATAAATGAATCATCCTGCAATGAACGAGAAACAATAACAACATTTCATAACATCCAAAGCACTTTAGGTTTATACCATTTTATATTCATTCTATTCACTAGAATGTGGAAAGAGTAATCGATTTAGTTTATTAGCCATAATTAGAGACTATTTTGGTGGCAACTGATTTTATTTTTTTAAATAAAAATTAATATTCAATAAAATGTTTTATGAAATACATACTACAAAGGTTTAATGGTGCAATGTTAATGTTTCTTGTCTACTCTTTACATATATGAGTATCTACATTGTAGGTAAAGGGTGACAGTATTTCCTTTTTCGAGCAGTGGAGTGACTAACCAGATTATTATTATTATTATTATTATGTTATTATTTATATAGCGCCAAGAAATTCCGCAGCGCTTTACAATGGGTGGATGCACAGACATGTAGTTGTAACCAGGCAAGTTGGACACACAGGAACAGAGGGGTTGAGGGCCCTGCTCAATGAGCTTACATGCTAGAGGGAGTGGGGTATAGTGACACAAAAAGGTAAGGATAGTACTAGACTAATGACAGTTGCAAGAGAGGAATCAGTCGGGAGTTTAATTGATATGCTTTTATGAAGAAGTGGGTTTTTAGTGATTTTTTTGAAGCAGTGGAGACTGGGTGAGCATCTAACGGAGGAGGGAAGTGAGTTCCACAGGAACGGTGCAAACCCAGGTGAGGACCAGTTTTGGTGTTAGGATTGATGTTTTATAGTTTTCTTACCTATTTGATAGTAGGTTCTAACACCATAGTTCTCTTTTTACACTGCATATTTAAGTGGACTTGACACAACTTGTTGTTACTTTAAAGAGAATAACATTTCATCTATTCGTTGTGCTAGCATATATTGTTTATATGTTTTTGAACTTTATCACTCATTCCATTGGCATAGCATTAAAGGATGATCACTGAACATCCGGAGAAGCTACACATATTGTGGCTCACTTCCAAGTGATATGGTGACATCCAACAACAGGCTTACTATAAACTATGGGCGAAAGAGTGCTTGACCTTTTTATGCAGTGGATGGATGAAAGCATGGATGAACGTGAAACATATTTTTTGCATGGAGAACTGCTGAATGATGTATATATTTTTCTCTGCAGAGATATATATTTTTCTTTAGCTTCTGCTCTTCCTGTCTTCTGTTTTTTTCCTTCAATATTAGAGCTCATGAGAGAGGCTAGAACCTTCTACTTATAATTGATTTATTTCTATCACTTTGATGGTTTGGTTAATGATGGCATTGACAAGGAGCACAGTTGTGTTAAGTGTCCTTTGATGATGCACTGTAGCTCAATCAGGTGGTGGGACGAAGGGGCTTACTTTCTAAGTTGGATTCTGAATCTGCTTTTCACCATTTGCCTGTTAACCCAGATTGCATCCATCTGTTGGGTTGCGACATTGATGGTGGTTAGTTCAATGGAATGTACCTTGCTATGGGCTGCCAAAGGAGTCTGAGGGTGTGCTACTACGTTGGGAAACAGGGGTACCACATGAGTGGTGCAGCATAAGGGTATGTATCCTTATATTACCACTGTACTTGAGAAAGACCTTCAGCGTGGGGACATGGGGCAATTGGGAACTTGGCATGGAAGGAATGAACGGGCCGAGGAGCATGAAGATCAGAAGCTAGCAACTAGTAATCCAAATAGACTGCAATTTGTACTCCTCCTTACCATGGACCCACAGAGGCCGAAGAGGAGCTACAGGGGAGGTGAACTGTTTGCATGATAAATGTTTCAATCGTCGAGAGACGTGGAGTACATAAGCAAGGCTGACAGCAGAGCCAAGTCATATGAGACCAGATTGAGGCTACAGAGTATCCTATAAAAAGAGGAGCCAGTTTCAGAGAAGAAAGTCAGAGAAGAATGTTCTTGGTTGTCAACTACACTCCCCACCTGTTATACTTAAAAGCTGCACAGTGGCATTTTTCAACCTGATGTTTATAGTGATAAAAAGTGTCATTTAAGAGATGCTGAACCTTCTCCCACATTCTTCGTAAGTCAGTTAGATGGTCACCCAGAGCAGGCATTCCCTTAGAAGGAGGGTTGGATGCTGACTATAAACAATGAGGAATGGGCTATGGCCAGAGAAGTCATGGGTGTAACTTCTACAGGCAAGTTCTGCCCAAGGAAGCAGGTCAGCCCAGTCATCCAAAGAGTTAGACACAAATCAATTTAAGCACTGTTCAAGTGATTGATTTGCAGCTCGGCAGTTCCATTAGACTGAGGATGATGAAGAAGAAGAGTTTTATATCTGTTCCTCAAGCCAGACGTCCTATAATGGTACTGGGTGCTCTCTCCTTATGAGAAGATCCCCATGCCAGACCTGATGATATCAGACATCCTTGATGTCCAGCTGACTTAACAGAATGATGTACCTGCAACAGTTCATCTCTTTCTTCATTACACCTATAATTTATGCAAAGGTTTATCATTGGGTGCTCTATCTTGAATTAATCAAATAAAGATGAGGACATGGACAATAGCAATATTCCTTTCAGGAGGAACAATAGGAAATATTTCAGTGATAACTTCCTCAGTATTGAATTGTCTGCTTTGTGTATGTCAGTGAGAGTGTGTTAGTGATACTGTGAATGTCAGTGAGTGTATAAGTAACACTTTCTATCTCAGTGAGATTGTGTAAGTGACACTGTATGTGTAAGTGAGAGTGTGTTACCAAGTGTGTAAGGGACACTGTGTGTACTTCAGTGAGAGTGTGTAAGTGACACAGTGTATGTCAGTGAGTGTGTTAGTGAGTATGTTTAAGTGACACTCGCTGTATGTATTAGACTGTATGTGTATATGTATTAGGCAGTATGTGTGTATGGATGTATGTATTGGGAAGTGTTTGTATGTATTGGAAAGTGTGTGTGTGTGTATGGAAGTGTGTGTATGTATTGAGAAGTGTGTGTAGATATATGTGTTGGACTGTGTGCACATTGTTGATTGTATGTAATAGGCAGTATGTATGCATGGATGGATGTATTAGGCAACGTGTGTATATGGATGCATGTACTGGATGAGTGGGTTTATATTGGGCATATACTCTTTCCCTAAATGTCTGCTTACTGTGTCTCTCTCATAAAATGTCTCCCAGTCTCTGTTCCCTAAATGTCTCACAAAGCCTTTTCTGTTTTCTAAATTTCTCACTTAAAGGATACTATAATGCCAGGAATGCAAAGCTGTGTTTCTGGCACTATAGCTCCCTCTGCATCCCCCCTCTCTTGCGCCTTGACCCACTGGAGTGAATAAAGGGTTAAATACCCTTTATTTACTTACATGCACTAATGTTCCACCTCCTCAAGGCTACTGATGAGAGGGCCCAAATGCGCATGAACATCGAGTGCCACGTGCATTAGGCCCTCCCCATAGCAAAGGATTGAATCAATGCTTTCCTATGGAGATATAGCTGACACTTGATGTCCTCATGCAGAGCATGAGGACATCCAGCATCAGTTACCAGACCAAAAGTCTGTTAACATCTAGGAAGCGGTCTAGCAGACCGCCACTGGAGGCAGACTTAGTGCTGCACTATAATGTTTTACATTGCAGCATTAAGTGCAATAGGGACACTGCACCCAGACCACTTCAATGAGCTGCAGTTGTCTGGATCCCTTTAGTGTCCCTTTAATGTCCAATGCGTCTCCTTCCCTAAATATCACTTCTTTCCAATTCAGAATTTAGTGAATAAACTTCCGAAAGAATGTAGTTTTATATACGAGGGGGCTGCAAAATGGATTGTTGCCTAGAATGGCAAGAATCCTTGCACCGGCCCTGATTGGACCCTGGGCAAGCATTTGCTTGGGCTCCCTGGACGCTGTCCCAACCCTGTCTACCTGGCATGCATTCAAACGCTCCACATCAACGCAGAGGCAGAAGTAAAGAAGAGATGACCCTGGTGCAATAATTTTTTGGGGCCGCCCTCCAACAACCCTCCAACAACACTTTCACAGCTGGGGCTCTACCATTTACCCATGCTTGCCGGGTTGTATTTAGCACTGAGCAGTGTTTGTGTGTTTTAATGTAAGCATGTTTTTGTATGGAGCATATTTGTGTGAATGTAGGGGTGTGTTTCTATGTGATGTTGGCATTTGAATGCTAGCATGCATTTATGTGTAGTGTTGGTTTTTGAATCTGGTGGTGTGTATTAAAATATAATTTCGATGTTTAAGACAGAGGTGTGTTTGTATGTAGTGTTGACATTTCTATGCAGGAGTGTGTTTGTATGTAGTGTTGAAGTTTGAATACGGGGGTGTATTTGTGTGTAGTGTTGGCATTTGAAATCAGAGATGTATGCACATATACACGTACACTGCCACACACACTAGGAAAAACATACACACACAGAAATACACAGAAACACGTGCAGACATACAGATATACACACTGACACACATGCAGATATACAGACACATACACACTTCCCTGGGGTCCAAAGGTGCTGGCTAGGGTGGTTGGGAGTAGGCCTGGCTCTCTCCCGGCCTGACCCCCTCCTCTCTGTCTCCTTTCCCCTCCCGTGCAGCTCCAGTGTTCTCTAGGAGGAAGTGATCAGCTGTCACTTCCTCCCAGTTGCCGATGTTGAAACAAACCCACTGCCGATGCTGAAACATACCCATACAGTGCTGGACCCGGTGCAGCCGCACCGCAAGCCCCTGGGGTAGCTAAAATATTTTTTGGCAAGCAGTGGGGCCATTGGGCAGCTGCTTTGGGTCCCCCAAGAGTAACTGGGCCCAGGGCAGCTGCCCCATTTGCCCCGCGTTAACCAGAAAACCTTGGTTTTAGTGATTATGTTTTCTTTTTAATCAATATTTGGTAGTA
The DNA here is from genome assembly GCA_933207985.1 of Pelobates cultripes. Classification (NCBI taxonomy): domain Eukaryota; kingdom Metazoa; phylum Chordata; class Amphibia; order Anura; family Pelobatidae; genus Pelobates; species Pelobates cultripes. Next base: position 30,025,679 of record OW240913.1, on the reverse strand, counting down.
ACCATAGATTTCACATTCTCCTTCACAAGGTGTGCACATGGCAGTTGATGGTAGGTATAGACTAGTCAAAAAGGACTCAATGCACTCTTCGCACCTGGAACACAAAGGGTTAAAACTAAATAAAAAGAACTACCAACCTAAAAAAATTATTTTTTCTGACATTTTGTATTTTGTCTACATTGAGCAAGTTGGTATCTTTTTTAATTTAAAAGGAGATCAAACAGTACTTGCAAGCTGTTTGTGCATTAACCGATGTATTATTGCATAGATACATTCAGAATGCAACAGAATCCACCTGCAAGGGCATTATAATTCCTCTGGACTCTCCGGTATAGAAGGGGGGTGCAGAAAGTATTCAGAGGGCTTCTATAACAGAGATAGTCGACATTCTTCTGAAAAAGCTGTTAAAAACATGCAGAGAGTAAAGATGGCCCCAGCAGTATCCACAGGCAATATTGAGAGATAAATGGTTGACCCTAGTCTGTGTCAGGTTAGGATTGATGCCCCTATCAGACCTTGTGCCTTTCCAATGATTTTTTAAAATCTGTGATTGAGTGTGTTATCTAGTTACTGGCATGCTGACCGTGGCCCCCGGGCAGAAACAAAACAAAAAAAAAGGTCATTCCGTGAGGACAGTCATCATTGAACTAAATGAGAAAAGGGACCTAAAATAGGAGAAAAATAAATAAATAATAAAAGTGTTTAAAAAAAATTACAGCAATGCTCTTGCTCTGTGTACAGTATACGATAAGCAAAATTGCTTCATTTTTATTTTATTTATTTACAATATTTTAGCCTAAAGGCTGTATCAAGAAATATAGCAGACACAATGATTTATTTATTTATTTATTTTTGGTGTGGCAAAAAACTTTTCTGTTTCTTAGTGGAAGAGAAAAAAAAAAAAAAAAGAGCTAATCTGGAATTCTGTATTTTTTTTTAACCTACACGTTGCTTTTTGAAAATATAGATGACGTAATAGTAATATATTTCAATTTATATATTTGTTTTCTGTTGGGGAGAAGTTTAACTTTTTCTTAGCTGGAAAAGGTATTAAAAAAAAAGAAATCTGTATTTTTTTAAATTTTTGTTAAAATATAATCTCATTTAATCAAGCACAAAGAAAAGCCATGAAGTCAGAAAGCAGTTCTTTTTATGGAGTTCCAAGGAGCAAGCGTTAATTTTTCGTTTGAAATGGCAGTTGAGGAAATTTGTGTCACATGTGCATGAGAATTCAAAGTCTGGGTAAATAGTGTGTCTGGAAGCACACTGTGCTGTAGGGTGATTCCGATATTTTTTTTTTCGTTACAGCTGCATCTCTCCCTGGTTTAATTATGATAGAGATTCTTCCTGACTCTATTAGCATCCAGGCAAAATAGAATAAAAAAAAAATCTATAGCAATTTTCAAACATTTGTACTGTAAATGCCTGATTACTGTGCTCTGGTTAATTTAATTTATTTAGTCAATAAGGAGTCTGTCAGTCTAGGAATAAAATTGTGATTATTTGAAGCATGACGAGTGTTTTTTTTTTTTTTTTTAGAAAAAAATTTTTTAACAAAACTTTTCATACCTTGTTTTGTCTTAAATGTAGATGGGATGTTAGATCAAGCAAAGTGTCTATTTTCTAAAAAGTGGATCGTCAGCTGAAACTATCTTGCAAAGAATCTTAAAAATGTTATCTTTTAAGAAGAGGTTGTGGTTATAAAGACACTATACTGTTGCTACATTGAAAATAGCACATCAGCATTATTGTACAGAGTGATCTGGTTTACAGCTTTATGTCCTATTCAGTTGAATTAGGGGTAAGGGAAGGCAAGGCATACATTTCACCTTTGGCAGTCCTGGAATCGGGACGCCGGTGGGAGGGGGGCAGTGCTGCATAGTGGAACCATCCCCAGTGGTTATCTGAGGAGTGGCCATTGGAGGTGTCCCATAGAGACAATGTAAACACCTCCTTTTCTCAGAAAAGGCAGTGTTCGCATGAAAATGCCTGCAGGGAATGATTATACTCACCAGAACAACTACATTAAGCTGTAGTTGTTCTGGTAACTATAGTGTCCCTTTAATATGTTTTTTTATTTCATTTTTTATTTGAATAATGTTTAATTAACTATTTACATGATACATTACATAGGGAGGAGGGGCTTTTTAAATAGATGTTCCTTTTGATTTACCCATAAAAGCACAGTTTTAAGAGTTTGATGTAATTTAATGAAGTCAGAACCTGGCTAGGTGTGAGACATATTCTTAATGGAGTGAATAAGTACATAATCTGCCAAAAGCTGCATGTAGCCCAGCCCATGCAATTTAATAGATTTCCACCGTTGCAGTGGAATTCTATTTGACGAAACTCATTGAGCGTCATGTGCTATTTGCCGAATTTGTACTTATTCACTCGCTCCATTAAGAAACTTTCTACCACCTTACTCGGAATCTGAATTCTGCGCTTGTGGAGCAGCTGTGCAAAGTGTGGACAGATATAACTGGAGGTTGAGAGCCATTGCAGCCAAGGCGTATTGTGCGCAATTTAGTTTGTACCATTAGCTTGTGAGTAATATTTATTTGTTGTTTTATTGGTATATTTATTATTAAAGGAACACTATAGGGTCAGGCACACAAACAGGTATTCCTTATCCTATAATGTTTAATCCACCATTTAGGTGGCTTGCCCCCCCTTAGTCCCCTTAGACAAGTTGAAAACGCACCTTATTTCCAGTGCTGCGCTTGTCTGCCTCCTTGCTGACATCACCAGAACTGCTGATTTTAAGCCAATTGGCTGAAATTGGCAAGGATGCGGGATGGGGCGAGGTCAAACACCGTTTTAGCCAATCAGGACATCCTCATAGAGATTAATTGAATCGATGCATCTCTATAAGGAAAATTTAGCGTCCCCATGCAGAGCGTGGAGACACTGAATGGCAGCACTGCCTACTGTGCAGCACTGCCTCAGTAAGCACCTCCAGTGGCCATCTGAGGAGTGGCCACTTGGATGTGTCCCTAAGGGCGCAATGTAAACACTGCCTTCTCTCTGAAAAGGCAGTCTTTGCTTTAACCCCTTAAGGACACATGTGTGACATGTCATGATTACCTTTTATTCCAGAAGTTTGGTCTTTAAGGGGTTAAAATGCCTGCAAGCAATGATTATAATCACCAGAACAACTACATTAATCCCTTAAGGACACAGCTTTAAAAACTTTTTGCATTTTTTGCATTTTTTGCTGTTTGCGTTCAAATGCAATTTGCATCTCTGTTATTTATTGCACCAACACATATTATATACCGTTTTTTAGAGGGCATTAATTGGATGTCACATATTCATAGATAAATTCTCATTAATTATAAAACAAATGCCAAAAAATGGAAAACAAAATTCTTCACAGTTTTGGTAAGTATTTATTACACTTGATATGTACCACTGTCATAAAATCCCCCAAATTATACTCAGTTGCATCTTCTGAGTAAAACAATATGCCCAATGTATGACCCAGACACTATTTTGTGAAGTTACAGTGCTGTAAAAGAGACGTGACAAAATTTTGTTTTAAGTGTGAATTTTCATGGAGGGTGTTGATGTGTGTGTCCCACTTTGGAGCACTTGAGTAGGCTTCATATTCCAGCTACACCATAAAGGCATACCATTTCTTAAAGAATACATCCCAGGGTATTTCAAAAGGCATCCCCGCGTAGGATAATTTTTCAGCTAGCTTGTACCAAGTGTAGTGATAATAGCATTTTTCTGCCTTTTTGACACACAACGTGAGTTTGTACAGTATATTTTGCAAACCTTATGTGTGCTATGACTGTATAATACTTCATATGTTGCTCAGTTATGTTATCTGAGTACAGCAATACCCCCGTATGTACCTTTGCTAGGTATATGTGGATGTTGAAGGGGCACATTTGAGACACAGCCATTCCAGTTTTTTTCAAACTTTGAATGTTTACGCTGTGTCCAGGTCCCATTTTGTAATATTTTAGCAGACTATATAACCAACTATCCTATCAAGGCATACCATTTCTTAAAGAAGACATCGCAGGGTATTTTAAAAGGCATATTTTGGCATATTTTGAACCTTAGCATGGGATCATTTTTCTGCTAGCTTGTCCCAAGTGTAGTGGTAATAAGCATTTGTTCTGCCTTTTTGACTCACAAAGTGGGTTTGCACAGTATATTTTGCAAATCTTATGTGTGCTACGGCTGTAAAATATTTAAAATATTGCTCAGCTATGCCACTTTGACTCACAAAGTGAGTTTGCACAGTATATTTAGCAAATCTTATGTGTGCTAAGGCTGTAAAATATTTAATATATTGCTCAGCTATGTTGTCTGAGTACAACAATACCCCTGTATGTACCTTTGCTAGGTATATGTGGATGTTGAAGGGGCACATTTGAGTCACAGCCATTCAGTTTTTTTTCTAACTTTGAAGTTTTATGCTGTGTCCATGTTCCATTTCAGAGTAGTAGTGGTATGCCATCATGGGGGTAATTTTCATTCCTGGGCTACCGTACGGTCTCAAAGGCAACATAACCAGCCTAGTGAATTTTAATGTGAAAAAACTGAAACGCAAGCCTTATATTTGACTCTGTAACTTTTGAAAACACCATAAAACCTGTACATGAGGGGTACTGTTATACTCGGGAGACTTCGCTGAACACTTCGCTGAACAGTAAAACATATCACAACAATTATATAGTCAGTGTAAGTGCCATTTGCGTGTAAAAAATGCAAAAAATGTCACTGTCACTGACGATATTGTCATTGTAATACATTTTACTGTTTTGAAACACTAATATTTGTGTTCAGCGAAGTCTTCCGAGTAAAACAGTATCCCCCATGTACATGTTTTATGGTGTCTTGGAGAGTTACAGGGTTAAATATAGTGCTAGCAGATTAAATTCCCTGAACTTTCGGCCTGGGTTGTCTAATTACGTAAAATGATTACATAAATATATGCATAGAATTATTATATATATACGTGTGTATATATATGTATATAATTTTTAAAAATTGTTTTTATTTATATATAGGTATATATAGTGATATATACGTATATACTTATGTATATAGATATATATACATTATTTCGTTCTACATGTATTTTGATATCAAAATATATATATTAATTTTAAAATACAGTTAGAACGAAATTACACATGTATACATATTTTTAATTTATTTTTAATTTTTTTTTTAACGTATTTACATATTTATTTATTTTTATTATATATAAATATATATATATAATGAAAATTATATATATTTAATCAATATCATTGTACGTGTATTTTGATATTAATATATATATATAATTATGTATATATTAATATTTAAATACACTTAGACTATGTATGTGTATTTGTGTATATGTGTGTATATATACTTAGATCATATATATAATAAATATATATATGATCTAAGTATATATTATTTATTTTTACACTGTATTAACTTATTTTATTTTCAGACAGCAGGGGGAGTACCTGTCATTACAGGCACTCCCCCTGCAGGCACTGCCTTGGACGGCTATGCCATCCATGTGATCGCGAGGTCCTCGCAAGGACCTCGCGATCACATGGCCCAGGGGGGCCAGAAGTGGAAGGAGGGGGACTCCCAAGGACCTCGCAATCACATGGCCCAGTGGGGCCGGAAGAGGAAGGAGGGGGACTCCCTGGGCTCCCAGGTAAGTCCCCATACCTTGATCGCCAGCGTGGGATCGCCGGCGACCGGGTAAGTACATAAGATCGCAGGGCGTTCTATGCCGCCCTGCGGCGTTTAGAGCCACCAAAATAGGGATGGCATAGAGCGCCCTGCGGTCTTAAGGGGTTAAACATAATTTAATATGAATAAAATGTAAACACATTTGAAAAATTAAGAATGTTTTTTATTTCTTTAGTACTGCATGGCATGTTAGCTGTGAATGTCATAATACTGTTAGCTGTTACTGCAATAAAATACACATATTTGTATTCAGTGATGTCTGACAAGTAAAATAGCTCCCCCCAAGTACAGGTTTTATAGTGGTTTGGAAAGTTACAAGGTCAGATATAGCACATTACATTTTTTAGTTTATACACATTGAAATTTGCCAGACTGGTTATGTTGCCTTTGAGACCATATGGTAATGAGAATTACCCCCATGATAGTATACCATTTGCAAAAGTAGAAATCCCAAGGTGTTACAAATGTGGTATGCCCAGTCTTTTTTAGTAGCCACTTATTCACAAACACTGGCCAAGTTAGCATTCTAATTTGTATGTGTGTGAAAAATGCAAAACAAATATTCAGTGTTTGTGACTAAGTGGCTACTAAATTACTGGACATACCCCATTTGCAGTAACTTGGGTTGTCTACTTTGAATGGTATGCCATCATGGGGGTAATTCTCATTCCTGGGCTACCATACGCTCTCAAAGGCAACATAACCAATCTGGCGAATTTTAATGTGAAAAAATGGAAATTTATTTTATTTCTTAATAAAATATTTTACCAGGAAAGATACATTGAGATTTCTCTCATTTTCAAGTATGCCCTGGGTCCACAAATCATTGCATTGTTACATTAGGGTACAATAAAATACAAAAACAATATTAATACACAATAAATACAAAATTTAACATAGAACAGGTAGGAAATATATAATCAACCATGACAGGTGCATTCTGTTTTAAAGGTATGTAGAGAGGGATCTCTTAAAGGACTTTAGGCTTAGGGATGATTTTAAATTGTGCGGGAGGTCGTTCCACAATTGCGGTGCTCTGTAGGAGAAGGAGGATCGGCTCTTTTCTTTTTGTATTGAGGTAGACTAAGTAAAGTGTTGGTACTGGATCGGAGCTTATAGGAAGTGGGAACAGCTGGGGAAAGCATTTTGTTCAGGTAGGGTGGGAGTTTCCCAGAAAAGCTCTTAAACACAAGGCTGGAAAGATAAAGGGTGCGTCTGGATTCCAGCGACAGCCAGTTTAGTTCTTTTAGCATGTCACAATGATGGGTCCTGTAATTACATTGTAGCACAAATTGGCAGAACGAGTTATACAATGTGTTGAGTTTATTAATGTGGGATTGTGATGCAGATGCATATACTACATCCCCATAATCAATGATTGGCATCAGCATTCGCTGTACAATCTTTTCCTTTACTGTAGGGCTTAGGCAGGATTTGTTTCTGTACAGGGCACCTAGTTTTGGATAAAGTTTAGATACAAGCTTTTCTATGTGCAGGCCAAAAGATAGATTGGGGTCTAACATCATACCCAAGTATTTGAAAGAGTGGAGTGCGGTCAGTGTGCCATTTGAATTAGTTTTGATGGATAGGTAGGAATTGTGTAATTTGTGTAATGTAGGTACTGTTCCAGAGATCATTGTGACAGTTTTGTCAGTGTTCAGGAAGAGTTTGTTTTTTGCGATCCACCTTTCTACCTCTGTAAACTGGTCTTGGAGCACAGCCTCAAGTTGTGGTAGATCGGATTTGCTCGCATAGATTACCGTGTCATCTGCGTACATGTGTACATTTGAGGATTTGCAGACATTAGGCAGATCATTTATAAATAATGTAAATAGTAGGGGTCTGAGAATGGAACCCTGGGGAACACCACATGTGGCTGGGAGAGGGAGGGAGTCGCTGTCAGAAATGGACACATATTGCGAGCGATCTGATACATACGATCGAAACCAGGTTCGCGAACGATCACCAATACCTGAGTTTTTGAGTTTGTGCAGTAGAATGTCGTGGTCTACTGTGTCAAAGGCCTTAGCAAAGTTAAGGAAAATAGCTCCAGTTAGGACTCCTTGTTCCATGCCAGTTTGGATGTCATTGCAAACTTTTAAGAGGGCAGTTGTAGTGGAGTGATTCTGGCAAAAGCCCGATTGATCAGGGGTCAGATAGTTAAATTGTTGGTAGTACTCACAAAGTTGCATATGGACACATTTTTCTAAGATTTTTGACAATACTGGGATCAATGATATTGGGCGATAGTTAGAAACCAAAGTAGTGTCACCACTTTTATGGATAGGCACTATTCTCGCAGTCTTCCAAAGTTTGGGTATGTATCCAGACACCAAGGATTCGTTAATTAGAGTTGAGACGGGTTTAGCAAAACTCGGCGCACTGAGCTTCAACAGCATTGCTGGGATTTGATCGGGTCCGGACTGGTTTTTCATTTTTAGATTATTAAGATGTTTTTTAATGACACTAACAGGTATAGGTCTAAAAGTAAATTTGTCTATATTGGGCCTTTGCAAATTTAGTGTGACCTGATCCACATTAGTAGTTTCAGGATGCGTATCATTTATTAGCTTGGCAATCAGGGCAGTAGAGCATCCGACAAAATAATTGTTAAAGGCATTTGCTACATCTAAGGGAAGTTGCAGGGTTTGGTTACCCACTTTGACAGTGGAGGGTTGGCAGTGGATTGGGGGAGTTTGTAGTTTATTTATGACTTTCCAAAAGTTTCTAGGGTTTGAGATGTTATTGTTGAGATTTTCATAGAAATATTGGACCTTGGCATTGTCTATATGCACAGTGATCATTCATAGAGCCAGTACGCTTAAACTTTGACCACAAAGAATCCCGAAACTGGTACATTTGGATGAGGTCAGCTGTGATCCAGTTCATATGTGCTCCTCTTACCCTCACCTTATGCAGCGGGGCATGCAAATTCCAAATTTGTAGGAGTTCAGACTGAAAGAATTCAACAGCACAGTCTAGATCTGGGATAATGTTTAATCTGTGCCATGGGAGGTTCTTGATGTCATTTAGAAAGGATTCAAGATTAAATTTTTTTGAAGGACCTAGTTATTTTAACCTTGGGAGAGGATTTAATAGATTTTTAGGTCCTTCATTGGAAATGCAAGTTTTATATTACACTCTTAACTTTTGAAAACACCATAAAACCTGTACAAGATGGGTACTGTTATACTCTAGAGACTTCAAAGAACACAAATATTAGTGTTTCCAAACATTACAACTTATCACAACAATTATATTGTCAGTGAAAGTGCCGTTTGTGTGTGAAAAATGCAAAAAAACACAAAAGAAAGGTTTTATGGTGTTACAAGGTTAAATATAGGGTTTGCGAACCATATTCTCTGACTTTCTGCTTGGGTTGTCTGGCAAGTCCCTCAAATTGTAATTAATTAAATGACTTAATCATGTAAAAATATTATATAAATATATATGTAGAATGTAATTATATATATATATATATCATTAAAATATATATATATATATATATATATACATATATATATATATATATATATATATATATATATATATATATATATATATATATATATATATATATATATATATATATATATATATATGTAAAAAACAAATACAATTCGTATCTTGTAATACCTTTTTATTGGATTAACATAATTTTTTAATGCCAAGCTTTCAGGAGAACCTCCCTTTCTCAAGTCTGAAGCATTTCTGAGCAAGACGACACATAGAATTCAAAGTTGAGTTGTGATACAGGGGTTAAAGCGACATGAGTGCAGATAAGACACAGGTTTGTTAGAAAACAGACCCCATTCTTGCAGAGGGTCATAAATATCGTTCTGATGATCAGAGTGAGGAGGGAGAGGGAGAAAAACAAACAAACAGACAGTGCATAGGATGGTACACTTTATACATACACACACATACAAATATGTATATGCAAACGCAAAACACATGAACACATATACATACATGCACATGAACTCATATACACAAATATAAATGCACAGTCACATATATAAGCATACATGCATAAGAGTATGGAAAAGGTTAGTTCTATTCATGTAAAGTGTTGGTAGTGAGACAGGAAACCCAAATCAATATTTAGTCCTCTATTCTTGCTGTTAAACAATTTGATCATTCTGGCTTCAAAAGTTTTTCTTTCTTGGGTATTTTTAAAAACCCCTTTCAGTACTTTGATTTTTAGGTCCTTCATTGAGTGGCCAGGCTGGGTAAAGTGGTGTCCCACAGGAGTGCAGTACGATCCTTCTTTGTGGATTTAATGGAGTGTCTGTGCAAATTCATTTTGCCATTTTGATGGCTGGGTGGTTTCCCCAATGTAGCATTCTAGGTGGCATTTGGTGCATTGAATCATGTATACCACATTGCTGGATGTGCAGGAGTATGATCCTTTAATGATGTAGGTTTTATTGTTGTGTGTGGCTGTGTTGTCTGTACATATGTGCTGACAGTTTGCAGCGAGGTTTTGTGCATTGATTGGTCCCATTTTCTTTATTCTTCCCATCAGTGGGCAGCTTCATGTTGATTAATTTTTGTTGGAGGTTTGATGGTTGTCTAAAGGCCAAAATGGGTGTTTCAGAGAAAATGTTTTTCAGAGTCTCATCTTCTGTTAACATTGGTTGTAGGTCTTTAATGATTTTCCGTATTTCTTCAAGAGCTGGGTTGTAGATGACCACCAGTGGTACTCGTGTAGATATTTTTTTCCTCTCTGTACTGTAGCAGGCGTGTGCGTGGAGTTTTTACAGCAGAGTTGATTTGTTTGGTAGAAGTCTTTGGTGTGTAGCCTTTCTGTCTCATAGATTGGGAGAGTACATTTAGATGGGAATTACGGTCATTAGGATCAGAGCATATGCAATGGTACCTAGTGGCTTGGCTGTAGATGATGCCCTGTTTAGTATGGAAGTGGTGGAAGCAGGAGCTGTGAAGGTCACTGCACCTGTCTGTGGGTTTTCTGTAAACCGAGGTGTGGATTGTGCCATTGTTACATGTCACAGTGGTGTCCAGAAAATTCACAGATCTAGTGGAATATTCCATTTTTAGTTTGATTGATGGATGGAATGTGTTAAAAGAGTCATGGAACTGTATCAGTTTTTCTTCGCTTTCAGTCTAAATTATGAAGATATCATCGATATAGCGATAATATTTGTATGGTTTGGTGTGCTGTATTTCTAGGAATCGCTGTTCAAGATCTGCCATAAACAGATTAGCATATTGGGGTGCCATCTTAGTGCCCATAGCCGTGCCCATGGTTTGTAGGTAAACCTCATTGTTAAAACTGAAATAGTTATGTGTGAGGATGAATAGTGCCAGTTCTGTGACAATTCAGGGGCTATATTTTTGGTTTTCGGCACAAGAGAGGAAATAGAAGCAAGCTTTGATGCCATCTGTATGTGGAATGTTGCTGAACAGAGATTCCACATCCATGGTTATAAGGATGGTGTTAGCAGGGAGATTGGTGATTTGGCTGAGTTTGTTGAAGAGGTAGGTTGTGTCTTTTATGAAGCTATTAGTGTTGGTGACCAGAGGTTTTAGGGTATTTTCTACCAGTCATGAATTATGTTCTGTGAGACACTATATATATATATTTATATTTTATATATATTTTTTTTAATATTATAGATATATATTTATATATAGAGATATACAGGTGATACTGGGAAGGGGAAACTAATATATGAGATAAATGCATTACATGCAAAGCAAGATAGTTCAAGCCGTGATTTGTCATAAGTGCGATGATTATGGCTTACAGCTCATGAAAGTGGTTTTGGTGCCCACCCTGTGCCTTTAAGTATTTTTTATATACTTATCTTATAACGTTATCTTTTGCGCCTGTTTTGTACTTTATGATTTTTGAGGTTGATTTCAGACAATCCAGTTAAGTAGGTAGCACTTTATATTTATGCACTTTTTTCAGTAGCTATTTATATAGGATTTTTTTTTTTTTAAATAACGACGGTTAATGTATTTTGCTTATATCCAGCAACTGTAAAATTATAAAAGAATTGAAAATTGTCAAATTGGACATTGAGAGGTTTCTGTAACTGAATAAGAAGAGAATCAATCAGCACAATGTTTTTGTTATAAAGCAGGAAAAAAATAAAAAATCAGTCTTACAATCAACCAAAAATTACTTTACGACATAAATGTCCATATCGAAACATAAACAGAGTAAGAAATAAAAATAATAATAGGTAACTTTAGCATACATCCCTGATACAAATTGCAAGCACCATATTTATATTACCCATGTTCTGAAATAAACCTCTCTGCATTTTGAGCCAAGACTACATGTGTGGTTTGACCTTTTAATTAATGTCTTCATTTGTTAAGTAATCTTTTACTTGAACTACTTAAAGCAGCTGCAAAATGTGTCTCAGGGGCTTCTCTTGCTCTGTCTAAATTAATAATCCTAGTATTCTTGCTTTGGTCTTGGGTTACTAAGAAGATTTTTGTGCTTCAGGGCTAAATGTTTTTTATTTTATTTTTATTTTAAGCTATATAGTAAGTTGAGGTCATTTGTAGAATTTATATACATTGGTACCTCAGTTTACAAACGCCTCAGTTAACATAATTTTCGGTTTACAAATGAAAATCCATTGAAAATAATGCCTCGGTTTACAAAAAATGTTGCAATACAAAGCAAGTTTCCCCCGGATGCATTGCACCTGGGAGGTTTATAGCGCCACCCCTGTGCATGCTGGAGTCTGTGGGTAGCACGTGGCGTCAAGTGTGGAGGTGTTGGAGCGGCTTTTACATCGAGTTGTGGAGCCATTCTGGAAATTTTCTCCAGTGGTTTTGGGACTTTTTGGAACTTTTTGGGTGCATTTCTCAAGTGGTAGAAAGGTAGAGAGCTGAGCTTTGGCGTTTGCATGCCTTTTACTGTGTGTTCTGCATTGTGGGTTGGTTTCCATGCCAGCTCATTTTGACTTTTTTTTTTACCTCCAGAACGGATTATTTGGTTTTCAACGCATTTCTATGGGAAACCATATTTCGGTTTACAAATTTTTCGCAATAAGAAACGTCCTGGAGAACGCATTAAATTCATTAACCAGGGTACCACTGTATATATATATATATATTAGAAATATAGCTCTGCACTCATCCTAAATTAAGTTGGATAATGATGATGCCTAGGTACAATACCGTGTTGTATATAAAATTTGAAAAGTAGGTACCACTCAAAGGTCTTTATCAAGTCTAGATGAATTTATTGTGTTATTCACATCAAGAACAGATCAATGTTTCAGCCAATTCAGGCCTTCATCGAGATAAAATAAACAATATGCTAAGCATTCTATATATCGAAAAATAGAAAAATATGAACTTATCACTGTGATCAGTGACCTGTGTGTAACGTTTGATGGAGTGAAAACCCGGGAGTGTGTACTACCAACTTTATGATGACATTGCCCAGTGAGTGTCTGCTAGGAAACTGGTAAACTAGTGACGTCATACACAAAAGCATGCTAATATCAATATTCTAAAATCACAAACGAGACCCACAGAACTATCTGAATAATTAATGATCCGCATAGAGAGGCCAACAGAATGTGATAGTGAGAGTGTCTATAAGCGTGGCTTTACTGCTGGCTTCAGTTCTACTTGGCATCATCATTTCCGAGCTGGTCTTTCACTGTGATCTGTATTTGATATTTGTTTATTTGTCCCAATCCTAGTATTGTTCGTTAGACTCCAAATTAGCTCTCATGAGTTCCAGTTGTGTGTGGTGTTAAAAAAGTTAACTCTTTCATGGCGAGATCAGATTCATTCCTCTACTCCTTATTTGCCCATTTTCCTTACAATGCTGTAATATGCTGACTATGCACTCCTACTACCAAGAAGGTAATTGGTTTTTGTGTTGGCAACACTTGCTCCTTACCCTGAAGATGTTAATATTGGTTATTTATGCTAAATGCTGGATGTTAAAAAAAAGCCCTTGTTACCAGATCCATACCTAGTTTAATAAATAGTTGAACGATTCCTGCCTACTTCCTTAATATTACTTCAATATTAATTTATTCTCCAACATATGAGATGTTAAACAATGTTTTTATAAAAAAAATGCAAACATTCACATATCAAAAAGCACACAAAGAGCAATAAGGTGCTAATAAAGTAATGGATGTGGATAATAGTTTGTTTACCAATCAACTCATTTTGTATAACAATTTCCACTTTGTCAAGACCCATCCTTACCTGCTCCTGATTACACACTATGATACTTTCTCCTCACCATTGGATTAAAACCTTGGACAGCATTTATTTAGGTTTGCAGTAACAGACGTGTCTTATCTTATTATAAAACATAGCCCTTATATCCAAACAATATGTAATTGAGACCTATGGGGAAAAAAATCATTATAGCAAAAAAAAAAATCCGATGTCAAAAGGAAAATGTCAGGATATTTAATATTATGTTTATTTATCCCCTTTTATTTCGCAAATATGTGTTTTTGAGGCATGAAAAATTTAATTAAATTGAGAAATCCATACCATTGTGTTTACCTTTATTGTGGAATTAAGTGCCTCCATAATGGCTCCATGTTAGTCAGTGAGCATCCTAAAGCAATTTAAGATACCCTGTGTGAACCTATAGCACTGTACACTGCTCTGTGTGAGCCTATACAGGGCACGTCCTATAGGCGACTTAGGCAGTCGCCTAGAGCGCACTGGCCCGGGGGGTGCCAGATTTGGGTGACCTGGCAGGAGGGAAGCGCACATCACTCCCTCCTGCCAGTCACTCAATGTAGCATGGCCGGACGGCGTGGACCACGGTACAGGAGTTTCTGTTTCAGTGAGCACTTCCTGTCAGTCCGGCCGGGTACAGGCAACAGAAGCTGCTGTACCGCTATCTGCGCCATGCTACAAAGCAAGGTAGGAGGCACAACATGGAGGGGATAACACTAAGGAGGGAGAGCACGGGGGAGAGGTAGGACCACCAAAAAGAAGGGAGGAGGAGAGGGAGGACCACTAAAAATGGGGGAGGGGCGAGGAGAGGGAGGATCACTAAGAGGGGGGGGAGGAGAGGGAGGACCACTAAGAGGGAGGGAGGGAGGACCACTAAGGGGATGAGGGAGAGGGGGAACCACTAAGGGAGGGAAGAGGGAGAACAACTAAGGGGTTGGGGGAGTGGGAGGACCACTAAGGGGTTGGGAGATATGGAGGACCACTTGGGGGGTTGGGGGAGAGAGGACCACTAAGGGGAGGTGGGGGAGAGAGGACCATCAAGGGGAAGAGGGGGAGTGAAGAGGACCACAAAGAGGAGGGGAGACCACTAAGGGACAGGGAGGGGAGTGGAACACTGAGGGACAGGGGAGAGAGGGGAGAAACCACTAAGGGACAGGGGGCAGGGGAGATCTCTAAGGAGTTCCATGTTGTCCCCAGCACTCATTTGTCTACTCCTCACCTTCCCTTCATACTAGCAGACAGAAACATGGCCAGTGTAAGGAGTTTTTCCCCCTAGGCAAAAAAACTGAGATAAAATGTATCAAAGTATATAAATTAAGACATTGTGTCAATGTATTGCAAGTTCAGAAAGTAATCAAAATAAATTACAAATGAATTTAAAAAAAAAAGAAATAAACTATACAAAGTGTTACTTCTTCACATGATTTATAGTCTGCCAGGGTTAGATTGTGTGCAGATGTTTATAAACTATAGCACCCAGGGACGGATTAGCATAGGGGCTAATGGAGCTGAAGCTACAGCCAAATGCCCATAGAATAGGCCCATTGATTAAAAATATATATATGTATATATATTTTTTTATAGTCAGTTCCCATTCTTAATTACCTCTCCACAAAGTAAGAGCACATAAGTAGTAGTAAAAAACAATATATATATTTACTACTCTTTGCATGCTCCTACTCTGAGCAGAGGGAATTAAGTATGGGAACTTAGGAGGGATGTATAGGAACAAAACTTGTGTGGACTGGCTGACTATATATATATATATATATATATATATATATATATATATTTTTTTTTTTAAATCAATGGGCTTATTCTATGGGCATTGGGCTAGAGCTCCATGTCCGTTAGCCCCCAGTGGTGTGCTTAGAGGGGTTAGGTCAATCACGTCACTGGTGCCAACCAAGGGATTGGCAGATCAGTCTGTCAGGTTCTGTGATACATTTATGTACCCTGAACATTTCTATGAGTTTTAATGATGTGGAGTTCTGTCATACACTAAAAAATCTACATACCACTGTGAGTTTCATTGCTGTGGAGCTATGGCATATAGTCACTCCCTCCAAACCTTTGTATGCATATTAGTGTGCTGGCACTTACCCCCACATTTCTTAAGCAGACACATTTTTCCAAATTTCACATGTGCCATTTTCAATATTAATATCATTAAGTTTGTGAAGCACTGAGCTAGTGCTTCTGGACCCTAGCAATGACCCTGGGTAAGATTGTGATGTCAATGGCTAATTCTCCAATATACATCTAAAATTAAAATTAGCATCACGTGAAAATACATTATTGCATGTTTATAGGGGATTTTCAATGTTTTATTCAAAGAGTAATGATGGTTCGCTTTTAATATAGTTGCGTTTTTCTCTATATTCTCAATTTATTTTTATATGTATATATGTTAATCCTTTTGTTCTACTGGACATACTTTATTTATATGAATGGTTTTGATGGCAAAATCTGAAATTGTTACCGTAACCATCATGCGTTTTAGTGGTAGTCTTTAAATTCGACTCATTTTCTTCTATAATTTCAACTCTTGCGTTGAGCTTAGATCCAGTCTTGATGCAATGATGCATGAAAAATAAAATAATGGTTCTTCTTGGCAGGTGATATTGTCACAGCGAGGCTGCATGGAGTAATTGAGAAGCAGCAACATGGTTGCCTGAAGGCTGAGGCTGTTCATTGATTTAGCATCAGCTGTGCAGTTCAAATTCCATGTACTGCAACCTAGGGATCCTCATAGAGTTACCTTTGATCTGTATCACTGTGTGTTGCTCATTCATTTCACAAGGCCTGCGCACTTCTAGAAACGCATATCATAAGCATGGTCAGGAGGCACCGAAATGGATAAACCAGGCGTAGGAGGCTACATTAAAATGATAATTTATTAGTATCTGATCAATAACCTTGTCATGAAGGTCACTGAGAATTCTCAAGATCAAATCGCCCCGCTATTCTATTCAAGCTAAATATAAATCTTTTTGTTATGTATTGATTAAAGCAATATTTGCTTTCCATTCACTACTTTTTCCATTTAAAATGTAAACGTGCGTGTCAATAACATTGTGAATATTAATGTTCATTGCCGTACTTGGAATTTTTTTCTTTATTTTTCATTCCTTGTACGTCTATACATATCTCGCTTACAGTCTTTTCTAAGTCTTGCTCTGTATCTGTCTGTCTATCCTATATTTCTCTCTGTCTTTGTCTCTATATTTGCTTGCTCACTCTTTCTCGCCACCTTTTTTATTGTTAACATAGTTATTTATTAAAGTGAACATTACTGGGATTTCAAAGTGAATTTCAAAATTTACGCCCAAATAACCAATTTAGAAACATTCTTTAAATTAGTTGTGTTCCGTTTGTATATATTGGCCTTACCTTTAAATTTCACTTTGAATTCCAAGCAATTTTCACTTTAGTGGATACTCGAATACGTCGCTTTGTCTATCTTTCTTTGTCTTTTTATCTACCTGTCCGTTTATTTATTCATCCATCCACCCATTCATTCAATGTATCTCCAACCGCACACAAATAAGCACATCTATACATATGATTGTGCCAGCTATGAACTATGTTTTAAAGAAATTGCATTTCTCTTGTGGAATTAAACGTCTCTATACATGTTTTATGGCTCTACAAGTTCAAAGGATAGAAATGTCAATGTAATACAGTTAACTTCTTTGATAGTTAATTTGTCACGACCACCAACATCAAACTAAAAGAATCACATGCCATTTATAACCAGATCGGTCAACTAAATCTTTCTTCCCATAAACAACAAGCTCAACTAAAAAGAAATGTGATTGGTTATCTCTTTAAAAATATTTATTTTTGGTCCCAGGAGACCCTTGTAACCAGACAGCGCCTAAAATGGTGCCCTTCCCTGTATTCAGACTTCCCTGTGACCCACAGTAGCTGTACTTGTTCGACACTTAGCTATTCTTCTTCCTAATTCATTTACCTACACAGAAGGTGATGTAGACTGTGTCAACTGTAGTACCAAAAAAAGCAAAAAGAGGGCACAAAATAGTGCTGCACTAATGCAAATAACACTATGTGTTACCCTCGTGGTGGTAAGACAATTGCCAAATATAGAAGAGACAACAAAAGCAGATGATCATAAATAAGACACGTTTCCGGACCTTTGTCCTTGCAGAAGAACACCACACACTGAAAGCCAATTGCACTTTTAGAACTTCCCTACCTAATTTTGATTAGAGTAAATGTGTTTTTAATGTATATCTTTCTGTAACTGAATGTTGTTTGCAGGATATTTGTCTAGCCGATGCAGTATATTGAGGTTCTATGCCTTCAAAAAGCAAAAGTGGTTTATTTAATTTACCATGTATTTTTTTCTTAATGATATCTTGGCAGTACATCTCCTGTCTAAAATGCTAGCTGCTACTGGGAATATTTTAGATCTTCCCTTGGATAGAAGTAGCTAGCAGTTGCTGACATTATCAAACATTTTCCCATAGTGACATTTCCCACTGCAGAGTCTGTTCACTGATTTCAAGATATTTCAAAGTACGGAAGCTTACGACTCTTTATCTGTCGACAGCGTAGCTCTAAAACTGCCAATAAACATTGCGGTGTATTCGTTAAACACTAAATTGTAATGAAATAAAATAAAAACACAAATTGAAGAAATCTAGGCCAAAAGAGTCAAATTGTGACAAAGCAGACATAAGGCATTTTTCCAATTCATCTATTTCTGCCTAAATTTTATGATTCCATTTTCAGTCCAGTGCTTTTCAGTGTTTTAATAAACTGCATTGTGGTTTGTTTTTCTGCTTTGTGGATAAATATATGCAGATGTTTGAAACATGTCAGTTCGGCAGCTTTTTTTTGTGTACCATGACACAGGTTTTTGTAAATAAATTATTTATACAATTTGTTAAATTGAGGATAGACTCATTAAATGAGTGAAAATGCCAATCGCTACATTGCCTCTATCTGTCCTCTCTTCTATAACAGAAAAAAAGAACTGCAGGTTATTGTAAAGAGCCATTTAAAACTTGTCAGCTGCTGGTACCGGTGGAGACAACCTAAAATTGGGACCTTGGTCCAAACATCTTCAGAACTGAAGAAGAAGCCCCTGGGATGATCAGAGATACAGTTACTGCTTGATGAGTAGCTACTTGGATAGAATTGGTACTCTGGACTTACCAGCATTTTATGATATTTAAATTTAAAAGATCATTACGTCCATACTTATTCCACTTAACCCATGACATGTGTGACATGTCACGATTCCCTTTTATTCCAGAAGTTTGGTCCTTAAGGGGTTAAAGGGACAGTATAGTCACAAGAACAACTACAGCTTATTGAATTTGTTCTGGTGAGTAGAATCATTACCTTCAGGCTTTTTGCTGTAAGCACTGTCTTTTCAGAGAAAATGCAGTGTTTACATTACAGCCTAGTGATAACTTCACTGGCCACTCCTCAAATAGCTGTAAGAGATCCTTCCTGGGTCATGGATACCTAAAATGCTTCCAAACATTCAGTATCTCCTCCCTCTGCATGCAGACACTGAACATTCCTCATAGAGATTCATTGACTCAATTCATCTCTGTGAGGAGATGCTGGTTGGCCAGGGCTGTGTTTGAATCATGCTGGCTCTGCCCCTGATCTGCCTCTTTGTCAGTCTCAGCCAATCCTATAGGGAAGCATTGTGATTGGATCAGGCTACCACGTGTCAGCAGACAGCTTGTTTTTCTGAGGCAAACAGCATGCAGAGTTACAGCTTCTGGCTTGAATACAGAAAGATTTTGCTATATTTATGGAGGGGCTAGATGGTGGTGTTAACACTATAGGGTCAGCAATACATGTTTGTGTTCCTGACCCTATAGTGATCCTTTAATGTTAACCTGCACCGTTAGTATCCCTATTGACAGTCTATATATTAGCTACACTTACTCTCATGTTACACAAAGAACACACACCCCTGTCAAACGTAAGTGTCATGAGGACTGAGGCAAGGTCGTCATTTCCTGAAATAAAAAGACATGTAGAAGATGCTAGACTTGTGCTTTCGCTTTCAAACTAATTGCAATTTGTCCGAATTATGGCCGATTTGTGAGTCATCTGAATTCCACAATTCCGAAGCACCATAAAGTTGCTTCTTGAAACAAATGACATGGAAAATAGGTGAACAGGTTCATTTGATTTGTGATTTAGAGTTCTGCTTGTGATACCAAAAAACAAGATGATTGATGGCTAGGGGACAGCCACTACATGTTGATTTTATTTACAGATCAAGTGAGAAGTGACCAGTAACAGGATGTAATACATTTATAATATATAAATATAGATGTTTCACTGCTCATCCTGTTTTTCCATCTATTGATTACTTTCTCGCACATAAAAAATGCATTTCAGTGAGGTGGCTTCACCAGCTACCTTCCTATTAGCTTAGCTGTTGTGCCCAGGAGGGTGGCTTGTATGGGATCCTGGTGCTGGCTGAGGCTGATTGAAGTGAGCATGCAGCAGATGCTCACCCCAGCCTCTCCTCTGCCTCCATGATGACTGTAGCCTCCATTCCTCCTGAGCGAGGCTGTCAATTTCTCCCTGCCAGCTGATATTACAGGGGATGGTCGCAGTCCTGTTTAGCAAGTATTGGGTGGCCACAAATCATATGCAATATCCATGAAATCACACACATGCAATCTGACATACAATGTATGTCAGATTGTGTGTGTGATTTCCAGAATATTGTATATGATTTGCAGGTTTAATGGAGCTGCATTGAAAATGTCAGAGACTCCCTGGAACAGAATGGCGGGGGAAAATGTTCCGATCAATGTACTGCAAAATACATACATAATATGTATATTTTGCAGTACAAGGATTGCTCCATTTCCATGCCCTTATGGTTCATCCGAATAGTTTTTCCCTCTTTATTTGCCAGGATTAGATGGATTATATTCAGACGAGCTGAAGCACTGTATCAAAGAAATTTGGTAAACCGGATTAACGAATTTGCCCAACGTTTTCCACCGTGTACAAGTCTATATAAGAACCAAATAAAAGAGTTACTTGCGCACTATCACAAATCCCTATGCACATTTAAAGGACCACTATAGGCACCCAGACCACTTCAGCTCAATGAAGTGGTCTGGGTGCCTGGTCCATCTAGGGTTAACCCTTTCTGCCGTAAACATAGTAGTTTCTGAGAAACTGCTATGTTTACCTATGGGTTAATCCAGCCTCTAGTGGCTGTCTCATTGACAGGCACTAGAGGCGCTTTTCACAGTGAGAAGACGCCAGCATCCATAGGAAAGCATTGAGAATGCTTTCCTATGGACTGGCTGAATGCGCGCGCAGCTCTTGCCGCGCATGCGCATTCAGCCGATGACATCAGAAAAGGGAGGAGAGTCCCAGCGCCGAGGGAGCCCGGCACTGGAAAAAAGGTAAGTGATTAACCCCTTCCTCCCCCGTTCAGCGCCACGGGAGTGGGACCCTGAAGGTGGGGGCACCCTCAGGGCACTATAGTGCCAGGAAAACGAGTTTGTTTTCCTGGCACTATAGTGGTCCTTTAACTTTGGTCTTTTAGCATCACTCCAATGGCCATTTAAGTGTAAGCTCACCTGTTATGTCAAAGTAAAACCTCCCACTAACAATTCACCTTGCATCTTTCAGCTTACACTTAAATGGCCTTTGGAGTGATACTAAAAAAAACTCCAGTTATTTAAATGTGCATAGGGATTGGGATAGTGCACAAGTAACTATTTTCTTTGGGGTTTTATAGTATGTATTGGGGGTGATGTTTGCTATAGTCATTGCAGCTGCCCAGGCAGCACAAGGCTTCATTTTGTATGTTTGTATTTGCTTTTGTATCACACAGCCATGTTACAGTGCTGCTGCCAACCTCATGTGTCCCATAGTGATTTAGAACAATACCTCTCTCTGTCTCATTAGAGATTTTCACCCAAAGCTGAAATAAACAAGGTGAATTATTAGTGTAGGTCCAAACTAAGAGGTTTGCCTTGACGTCGCAGGTGAGCTTACACTTAAATGGCCATTGGAGTGATAAAAACCTCCAGTTATTTAAATGTGCATAGGTATTTGGGATAGTGTGCAAGTAACTTATTTATTTGGTTTTTATTGTATGTATTGGGACTGATGTTTGCTATACTCATTGCTGTCACCCAGTAGTCGGAGCGTAGGACTTAATTTTGTATACAAGTCTAGAATATGCCTACATCTTAAATAAAACAAACCTGTAACTTTAAATCATTTAGCTGCTGTAATCATCTCAGAATCCTGGAAGAATCCAATCTTGGACCACACAAAACGAGACCCCAAGTGTATCCCTGAATGCCCCACTGTCACCATTGATTGGTGACACTGATCACATTGACTGACAGGGACTGCAGGCAGGAGAAAGAGATTGCACTCTCATACTCGATTCATACATTACAGAGTGCTCTGTACTGTGTGATCTGGGAAACCCTTCTGTTGATGTCAGCACTGACATACGCAGAGTGAATATCTCTGAGATAGGGTTAGAGTTAAAGTTCGGGGTAGTGTTAGGTTTGCCGTTATGGTTAGTAGTAGTGTTAGTGTTTGCATTAGGGTTGGTGTTGAGAATAGGCATAGGGTTAATGTTAGGGTTAGAGGTAGGGTTTGGTTTAAAAACAAAACCAATGTTTGATACTGTTTAGTACAGCTACTAAGATTGTGTCACTTTACGAAATTGCAGGCCTAGTGAGCAAGCAAAGAGGCATGTCAACATTGGGGCATGTCTGTTAATTGATTCTACTAATCACTCAAACACCTGGAAAAGGTGTAGCTGTAGGGGTATCATTGTACTCAAGAAAAGTGGCAAAATAAAAAGTAGTGGGGTATGTGTGGTTTGTGAAACATAGAAACATAGAACATAGAAACATAGAATGTGACGGCAGATAAGAACCATTCGGCCCATCTAGTCTGCCCAATTTTCTAAAAACTTTCATTAGTCCCTAGCCTTATCTAGGGACTAATGAAAAAAACAAAAATAAATAAAACCAAAGTTAGTGATAAAATGTTTAAATGAAAAGTGTAAAAAAATCACTTGGTTAGTGACTCTATTTTGAGTTATCTTCCTTTAGTTGCACTTGTTAATAGAAATGATTAAATGCAAAAATGTGGCGGGGGGGGGAGGGTTTTAAAATTTAATTTTACATTTTATATATATTTAAAGGGATACTATAGTGCCAGGAATACTAAGCTTTTTTTCAGGACAAGAAGATCTTTCTTTACATATCATTATTTGTATCATGTCATATAATTTACTTTAAAAAAATATGGTGAGAAATTGCAAACAAAAAACATGTTTTTGGACTTTTACTTGAAAAATATTTTACTCATCTACAAAAGCTAATAAAAAAAACTGCTAAATAGATTAAAAATTGTGTCCTGAGTTTAAAAACACCCAGTGTTTACGTGCTTTTATGCTTTTTTTGCAAGTTATAGGGCTATAAGTACAAGTAGGACATTGCTGTTTGATAATATATATATTTTTAAAATGTATCAATAGTGACATTGTAACACTGTTATCTGTCATAAGTCTCTGACTCACACCTCACATGTACATATTTTTTTTTTAAAGTAGACAACACAGGGTATTCAATATGGGGTATGTCGAGTCTTTCTTAGTAGCCACTTAGTCACAAACACAGCCAAAGTTAACATTTAAATGTTTTTGTGTATTAAAAATGCAAAAAAACTATTATAAATGCTAATTTTGGCCAGTGTTTGTGACTAAGTGGCTACTAAAAAAGACTGAACATATCCCATTTTCAATACCTTGGGTTGTCTTCTTTTGCAAATGGTATGCCTTCATGGGGGTAATTCTCATTCCTGGCCTACCATACGCTCTCAAATGTAACATAATCTGGCAAACTTCAATGTAAAAAAAAAAGGAAAATCAAGCCTTATATTTGACCCTATAACTTTCAAAACACTATAAAACCTGTACATGTGGGGTACTGTTATATGCAGGAGACTTCGCTGAACACAAATATTAGTGTTTCAAAACAGTAAAACATATCACAACAATATCATCAGTGAAAGTGCTGTGGTTGTGTGAAAAATGCACTTTCACTGACAATATCATCGCTGTGATATGTTTTACGGTTTTGAAACACTAATATTTGTGATCAGCAAAGTCTCCTGTGTAAAACCCATGTTAGGGTGTCATGGAAAGTTACAGGGTTAAATACAGTGCTAGCAAATTAAATTCTCTGGACTTTCGGTCTGGGTTGTCAGTCAGGTCCCTCAAATTGCAACCAATAAAATTACTTAATTATATAAAAATATTACAGAAATATGCACATAGGATTTAAATATATATACATATTTATATATTTGAAGTCTACGTGTATATTTATATAATTATTTATGTAATTATGTATATGGATATATATATATATATATATATATTCATATTTTGTTTATTTATATATACATAGATAAATATAGAATCTCATTCTAAGTGTATTTTGATATAAATATATATTATTACCAAACTACAGTTAGAATAAAATTTTATATATATATATATATATATATATATATATATATATATATATAATTTATTTTTAATTATTTTTACATTTTTTATTTATTTTTATTTGCTTATTTAGATTTTATAACATTATATATAAAATATATATAGTTATTATATATATATGTGTGTAATTTAATTAAAAGTGTATTTTTATATTAATATATGTATATATTAATATAAAAATACCCTTAATATCACTATATATATATATATATATATATATATATATATATATATAGTTATTTTTTTACACTGATTGCTTTATTCAAACATTTATCTTTTTTTCACCAGCAGGAGGACCTACCCTGCAGGCAGATGCACTGATGCCTATTGCGGCCATGTGACTGCTCTTTCAGAGTGATCACATGGTCGCGGAGGCCTAATTTATCGAGGGGGAACTGTCTGGCCTGTCAGGCAGTCCCCCCAGACCGGGAGCAACGCCAACCGCAGGCAGGGGAACGGTGGCGATCGGGTAAGTAAGCATTTCCGTTATAATGGTTCAGGACCGTCATCGGTCCTCAAGGGGATGTTTCTGATGGCAGTCCTGAACCACCATTGGTCGTGAAGGGGTTAAAAATTATATACAATGTGTATGGGTGCACATAAACAGAAAGTGTGACATTTTGGTAGAATGAACTCATGGCAAATGTGGCAAAAAGACTTTGGTCACAAACACACCATATCTCATTACACCGTTGGTCTTTAAGATGTAAAAAAGCCAACATATTCAACAGCAATATTTAATGGGAACATTTATAAAAGCAGGGATTGAAGACTGTATGATAAATCATTACACAGAGGGGTTCAAAAGGAAAGGCTGACCCTGTCTATAAGACTAAAATTTAGCCCATAAACTGACAATCTGATGAGTTAATCAGGAGTGACAAAGAGTAAAAAAGCAGGTATTATTTACATTTTGAAGTATGTATGGTGGTTTAGCACTCAAGTTGTATTGGTTGTATGTAGTTAACTACATAGACAAGTAGGCCGTGATCCTAAATAACCACTCTAGAACTATAGTGTCAGGAATACATGTTTGTATTTCTGACTCCATAGTGTTCCTTTAAGAATGACTCACTGCTTTGTGTATGTAGTATTATCCAGGGTAGCTGAAGACTGAATGGCCCTATTTAGCTGGGAAGCTATTTTATAAAAAAAAAAAATGAGTGAGGAAGACAGAATGATCTATAAGATTAGGCAGAAAGAGGATAAGCAAGTTATAAGACCTTCCAAATCAAACACATAAGAGAAAATAGCACAGTCAGTAAAAAAAAGGGGCGAAAATTATTTTTAGATACATAAATGAGAAAAGGAAAGTAAAACAAGGATTCGTTACATTAAAGACAAAAGAAGGAAGGTATGTAGAAGAATTAATATTTTTGTTCAGTATTTACAGATAAAAATGTAGGAAAGGGGCCTCAGTTAGGAAAAAGGACAAATTAGTAATTTGTTACATGTGAGTTTACAGAGGAAGAGGTTCTATTTCAACTGTCAAAAGTAAAGACAAATAAGTCAATGGGACCTGATGGAATACACCCAAAGTTATTAAAAGAGCTTAGTGGTGTGCTAGCAAAACCATTAACAGATTCAGTGCCAGGAAAACAACACTGCAGGTCCCCTCTCCCTCCCACCACCCATCCCCGGTTGCTGAAGGGGCTGAAGGGGTGAAAACCCCTTCAGTGACTTACCTGAGACCCCCGCCGATGTCCCTCGACGGTGGTTTCGGGTTGCCGCCGCTCCTCCCCTTCATTACATCAGCCGGAGGGGAAGACTGATCCCACCCGCCAGCTGAGGAGACCTAACGCGCATGCACAGCAATGCCGCGCATGCGCATTAGAGCTCTCCATAGGAAAGCATTGAAAACCTGTGCTATGAAGCAGGAAGTGCCCTCTAGTGGCTGTCTAGTAGACAGCCACTAGAGGAGGAGTTAACCCTGCAAGGTAATTATTGCAGTTTATTAAAACTGCAATAATTACAGTTGCAGGGTTAAGGGTAGTAGGAGTTGGCACCCAGACCACTCAAATGGGCAGAAGTGGTCTGGGTGCCTGGAGTGTCCCTTTAACCAATCATTGTTAATAGGAGTAGTCCCAGATGACTGGAAGTTAGCGAATGTTGTGCCCATTTACAAGAAAGGTAATAGGGAGGAGTCGGGCAACTATAGGCCAGTAAGCCTTACTTCAGTAGTGGGGAAAGTGATGGAGACCATGTTAAAGGATAGGATTGTTGAACATCTAAAAACACATGGAATTCAAGATCAGAGACAACATGGCTTTACTTCAGGGAGATCATGCCTGTGACGAAAGCACCTTTGTCACTGGTACTTGGAAGGGCCTGCTTGCCAGCCTCTTGCCCCAGGATTATGGGCCTTGCAAAAACACATGTTAAAAAGTGACTTCCATGGAAAAACCAAACCACTGAACCGATCTGGGTGATTTTTGGATATGTTGGTCACCCAGATCAGGGCTATCAGGGCCTGTAACTTGTGGGGTTTTTATGTGTTTTGAAGGTACTTTTGGGGTGTTTGTAAATTGTGTGTTTTTCTGTATCTGGAGATAATTGAGTTTGTACAGTTTCTGACTCAATTATCTCTCGGAGTGTATTGCTTGTATGTACCTCTTCCCCTCCCTCTTTTTCCTGTCCTATTGTTTCCCCAGCAGGGCATTGTCCCAGGGACACTCCCAGACCAGCTTAAACTAGCTGCGTTGTTCAGAGAAGGACTACTAAACTGGTTCATGGATTGCAGGAAAGGTTAAAGGAATGTAATATGTATAGCTTGGAGGAAAGACAAGACAGGGGGGATATCATAGAAACATTTAAATACATAAAGAGAATCAGCACAGTAAAGGAGGAGACTATATTTAAAAGAAGAAAAACTACCACAACAAGGGGACATAGTCTTAAATTAGAGGGGCAAAGGTTTAAAAATAATATCAGGAAGTATTACTTTACTGAGAGGGTAGTGGATGCATGGAATAGCCTTCCAGCTGAAGTGGTAGAGGTTAACACAGTAAAGGAGTTTAAGCATGCGTGGGATAGGCATAAGGCTATCCTAACTATAAGATAAGGCCAGGGACTAATGAAAGTATTTAGAAAATTGGGCAGACTAGATGGGCCGAATGGTTCTTATCTGCCGTCACATTCTATGCTTCTATGTTTCTATTTCCTTCAAGGTTCTATTGTAAGATTTCACCCTATATAGATTGGGAAATATTTTCTTTAGCTCACTATGTGTCAGCCACGACTCTACTTCCATCCTTTTCCAATCAGTCACTTTTCTTGTCTACAGTGTAAACAAGCGTCTAAGCATCTAATGACATCTAATCAGTAACTCCAGCTCCTATAAAAACCAGCAAAACACTGCACAACACATTAAAACTTTATAAATAATGAAAATAATAGTAACTGTGAGTAAGCCAAAACTGAGGACAGCAAAGTTCAGAACCCGAATTAGAGAGAGTTTTTGTGGATTTCTTTTTCCAGTTAATCTAACATAATATATACAAAACATGAGCATTATGAATCATTATGGGAAACTACGAAGACCTTAAATTGCAGATAGTGTCAATCTGTATATAATGCAGAGTTCTAAGGTCCCCTCTAAGTGGTATAATTTAGTGAATTTGTCTCATAAGAGTGGATATTAGGTTAGGACCTGTCTAAATTAGGTAACTTTTTAAGAAGTTGGCGCACTAAGCATTTATTAGCTGCAATGTGTGCGTAAAACCCAATTCTAGTTAGTTTTTTACAGATCTTTAACTTGTTTACTATATAGCGCATGTTTTTTGGTTATTTCAGAAGTGACTTGTCAATACTCGATAGTACAGGTGAGACATTTCTGTTTGAATTCCCCCAGACTATAGCTATTCTATATACAGTCTGCAGTGTCTTGGAAAATATACTTTTTACAAATTAAAAAAATAAATAAACAAACAATGGAATCAGATTTTCTCCAACTATAAGTGATGCCTCTACCCATCTAATTACTTCTCTATTAGGAAAGTTGCTTGTTTCCCTGAAAGCGAAATGTAATTAACTTTTGTTTATCCCTGATTCTTGGTTTCGTGCCCTCCAGGACGTAATTATTTTCATTGTTGTAAGAAAATGGTGGCCGAACATTAGGAATAATTAGAGCAGATGGCAGAAAAAAAAATCATCTTGCGCAGAATGTGTTTTGTTACAAAAATAAAAGGGCCCCACTTTTCCTAGTACAAATGGGCATCAGAGATTTTTCACAGACTCTAGAGCGCTTAGACCATGCATTCCATCATTAAAATGAAGTGTTTTGAGTCACGGGTCTCTACAAAGAAGAAATATACATTGCATTCCATCACATGAAATGTTAACCTTGTCATACCTCTGGATGCGAACAGAAACACTTATTTTGTATTTGCTGGTTAAATGGCAATCTGTCAACATCATGGAAAATGCTACCTCGTGAGTGTCATAGCATTTTGCAGCTTGATACAAAACGCTTAAATCCAGGTCCTTGCTAGTCAACCAAAGAATTGATTTTGTGGAAACAAGTTGCTGCCATAATCATTGCTTAACCTTTTCAAGTCAGGTGGGTTTCACTTGGGTGTGAAAAAAAAAACTACACAAAAATCCTACACAAAAAAAAAATGAAGATTAGAATTGATAGGAACATTTCATTATATATGTATAGTTTATTTAGAAAATAAATTATATAAAGTGTAATAATATATTGTTAATTTACTTTGATGAGTGTAAGTAGTGTTGTTAATGACTGTAAGTAGTTTTGTTAATGTAGTTTGTTAAAAGTCTAAGCGATCCATGAATTGCTTACACCATGACCTCGTCTTATTTCTAATCTACAGCCAGCTTGGAGTCAATGAAGATCTTATTGATGGGTATTTGAGGAGTTTGTTTTATTCATGCTGAGAGTATGATATTTTTAGTTTCGTCTTTAATGCTGCTGATATAGTCAGGTCACTTGACTGTCAAACATGTTCTAAATTTGACACAATCACGACTCCAAACATGTTCTAAATGTATTCTTTTTTTTTTTTTTGTGTGAAAGTCTTGTCATAAATACAACATACATTTTTGATGTACAAAGGTTCCTTGTGATAGATTTCCAACATTGTTCATTTTACATTTTCTTTCTCATGTTTTCAGTTGAGCTTGTCTTTTATGAGATACAACAAGGACATTTCACTTTTTAATGTTTTTATAACCTGAGTGTCGAACCAGCAATATGCGAAAAACTAAACCTTCTAAGATAGGGAGCTGATATTATCTTAAGAATTTAATGGTTTTTGGGTGGGGGTTGTGTCACCTGTCCTGTGTAGTTTGGCCCTGGTCCAGCCAGGGGTCTCTGTGTTTATCATTATGTGGGGTTTTGGTGCCCAGACCCCCTCCCGGTGTAGTAAGGAGGAGGAAGAAATAGTTTAGAAAGAGTAAGCGATAGTGAGGGGGGGATGATAGAAGAGAGGGGGGGAGGAGGGAAAAGGGAGTGCCTCAGTTCGGTGTGGCGCAGGGGGCGGAAAGGTCGCTATTTGTCCAGGGTTCCCATATTTTTTCGAATTTAGACATGATTCCTCTTACCCGGGCTGTCAAGCTATCCATTAGGTATATTTCTTTTATATCAGAAATTACTCTCTTTAAGGGTGGCATATCTACTTTTAGCCATAAACGTGCAAGAACTCTCCTTGCTGCTAACGTTATTTTGTGGAACAATTTCTGTTCCCTTTTTGTCCAATCGTCTAGAGATCTATTTAATAGATATGTTCAGGTCGGGTGCCCAATGGAAGATCTGTTTGATTAGATTAAAAAATTTTGTCCAGAAGTTTTGTACCCATGGGCATTCCCATCACATATGTAGGTATGTGCCCCTGAGGCCATATCCCCTCCAGCAGTCATCAGATGGTGCTTTTCGCATATGAAAGAGCTTTACTGGTGTGGTGTACCACTTGAACATTCTTTTGTACGATTGTTCTTGAAGGGAGACACATATGGACACCGCGTTGTTAGCCTCCCACATTTCCCTCTACTCCACTCCCTTCAGGACTTCTCCCAGATCCCTCTCCCAGGTGTCCGTGTATGTTAATGTTCTCTTCTGTTTCTGAGCAGATTTGTGCATACATCTTAGTTATGAGTCCCGATTGTGTGGATTCATTCAGGCACATTCTCTCAAAGAAGGTTAATGGTCTCTTCCCCGTCTTTTGTATGAGTGGGTGTTGTGCGTAGTCCTTGAGTTGCAATACCGAAAGAAGTCTGTGGGTGTGAGGTGTGCTGTCTGTTGTAAGTGGTCGAATGTAACTATACTATCATTCTTGAACATGTGGCATATTCTCTGTAGCCCCTCTTTTTCTAGGTTTGCGAAGTCTCTAGCTACCATGCCCGGGGGAAGGGCCCTATTTCTCAGTAGGGGAGTTAGTGGGGATGGGGAGGAGGCCAATTTGTATTTTAAAGCTGATGCATCTTATAGTCTCAGGAAGTTTAAAATAGCCGAGCATGTGGTTCTCAGAATTGGCCTGTCTTCTTAGCACCATATGGGCACCCATATGTGGTATTGGGGTAGATCTGGTCCCGTTAAAAGGGACTCTAGGTCCACCCAACTCCTTATGTCCACTGGCGTGTGCCACATGGCCACCTGGGAGAGTTGCGCTGCTAGATAATAAAAATATAGTTATGGAAGTCACAGGCCCCCCATCTGTTTATGTCTGTATAGGATGTTTTTGGGATATTCTGTGGCAACGATTTTGCCATATGAAGTCCCCAATCGCTTTTTGTAGCAGGGCTAAGTCTCATTTTAGGAGCTTAACGGGTAGTGCTTTGAAAAGGAATAGGATACGGGGCAGTACATTCATTTTTACTGTATTGATACGCCCTATCCAAGAAATGGGTTTATCTAGCCATTTGTACATATCTTGTATTAGGGTTCTCATAAGTGGGGCATAATTCAGTTGGTACAATTTGTCCGGGTCGTTAGGTAGTAGTATCCCTAGGTACTTTAGATGCTCTTTTGTTATGGGGATGTTATAGTTTGCCCCCAGTGCCGTTGTGTCCTCCGCGGACATGCCCAACGGGAGGGTGCTAGATTTTTCTAAGTTGGCCTTGTAGCCTGAAAAAGCTCCAAATTGGGAGAGGACCCCCTGCAGGGCGTTCATGGAGTTCCCTGGTTCCATAAGCGTTAGTAGGACGTCACCTGCGTAGGCAGAAACAAGGAACTCCTGTCCCCCTACAGAGATCCCAGTTATGCGGGGGTGTTTCCGCAGGGCTTGCAGGAGTGGTTCCAGCGTAAGCACAAACAAAAGTGGGGAAAGAGGGCATCTCTGTCGTGTTCCATTGCCTAGGGAACGTTTGGGCCCAGCTCCTGCAATTTAAATCTGTGCGTACACTTGGTTGTACATGGCTTGGATTGTCACATATCTTTCTGGGAAACCCAAAAATTCCAATAGGTTAAAGAGATAGGGCCAATCGACCCTATCAAAAGCTTTCTCTGCATCTATTGCTACCATTAAGGTTGGGGTATTCGTGGTTTTTTGTCGCCAAATGAGGTCGATGTTCCTTCTAGTATTCTCGAATAATTGTCGATCTGGAATAAAGCCCACTTGGTCCGGGTGTATCCATGTTTTTAGATGGTTGTTAAGGCAGTCGGCCAGGATTTTCACTAGTATCTTGATGTTGTGGTTGATGAGAGAAATGGGCCTGTAGTTGTCTGGGAGTAGGGGATCTCTACCCGGTTTCTGGAGTAAGATAATGTTGGCTAGAGACATCCCCCTCTCTGGTGTACCACCTTCCATGAAATCATTGAATAGCCGTTCCAAGCTGAGTGTTAGTTCTTCCCTGAAGGTTTTGTAGTATGCCCCGTCAAATCCTTCTGGTCCTGGAGCATATTGCCTTTAAGCTCTGCTATCGCCCCGTCTATTTCGTCTTCAGTGATAGTGTCGTTCATGTGCATCGCCGCCGTCGTCTGGAGTTTCGGGAGATCCAGGTTGTTTAGGAAGGCGTGCATGCTGGCTTCTGCTGTTTCCTGAGCGGCGGGGTCTCGTGGTGTGTGATTGTAAAGTGTCTTGTAGTAATCTGTGAAGACCTGTGCAATGTCTGATGGAGTGTTTTTTGATGGATCAATCCTTGTGTTTAATCGTAGTGATGTGTGCCCTGTCTTGACGTGGACATAGAGTTCTGGCCAATAGAGTATCCAACTTGTTTGATTTTTCATAGAAGGTCCTCTTGGACCATGTGATCACTTTGGCGGTGTCGTCTAGGAGTAGTTCAGTGATGGATCTCCTGGTCCCATTCAGTTGTTCCAGGAGCTGTAAGGTTGGTGCGGTTTTGTGTTTTTGTTCTAGTTTTTGTAGCGAGTCCAGCAACTGGGTCAATTTCTGCATCTTTTGTGCCTTCTTTTGCGTGGCCAACTTTATACATGTGCCCCTTATCTCCACCTTGTGTGCGGCCCAAAGAGTGCTTGGGGAGATGTCTTCTATATCGTTTGTTGTGAAGTAGTCCTGTCGTATTGCCTTCAGTGTTTCATGATCTCTTGGCAAGTAGGGATTCATTCTCCAATTCCATGGAGATGCTGTACATAAGTTCCCCAAGGTTAGAGAGATGTCGGCGTGGTCCGACCACTTTATGGTTCCTATCGTTTAAAGCAGTCACCCTAGCCATGCAAACGTTGTTCACCAGGAAGTGATCGATCCTGGAGTAAATCCCATGTGGAGCCGAGTAAAATGTATAGTCGAGGTCATTAGGATGTTGTGCCCGCCATGCGTCTATTAAGCCATTGCCGTGGATGAATTCATGGAGCAATTTGTCTTGACTCCCCCTGCCCTGCGACCTTGGTTGGCCATCTCTGGAACTCCTGTCCGCGACCGGACACAGTACCACAATGATCATGCCGTGTGGCAGAGCTTTGATTTTTTTCAGTTAGGTTATCCCAAAAAGCTACATCTGGGGTGTTGGGGGCATATACATTGACTAAGTGTACTGGGTGGGAATATAGGGTACCTGTAAGTACCTGTAAGCACTATGTATCTGCCCTCTGGGTCTGGCTCTGAGCTTAGTATGTGGATTGGGCATTTGTTATGTATGAGTATAGCTACCCTGCTGCCCTTTCAGAGTGACCTAGCTTTGTATGTAGTGGGGTATGTGCGGTCGCGCAGTTGAAATGTTGTGCGTTTGGAGATGTGTGTTTCCTGTAAAAAGGCTACGTCCGACTCCAGTCTCTTAATTTCCCTGAACATCAGTCGTCTCTTTTTGGGAGCGTTCAATCCTTTAACGTTAATGGATGTTAGTTTTAAGGCCATATCTGCGGTTGTGAAGTATGCCATTTATTGTCCTGCGCCACCCCTCCTCGACCTGTCCCACGGCTGAGAGCACGCCGGCAAGTCAGTACCACCTAGATCGCCCACCGAGTCTGGCGCATGGGGAGGGAGTGGAAAGGAAGTGGTGAGGAGGAAGAAGGAGAAAGTGTAGGAAAGAGTAAGAGTATAAGTAAGGGGAGTATGTCTAGTCTTACCTGTCGCCAGACTGGTGTGGGGTGTAGGTCCCAATCCCATGCCCCTAGTAAGGGGTGGTGTAGGAAATGTGGGTTCCTGTACCGAGTAACTGCCACACTGCGTGGATATTATAAAATGGTGCTATGTTAACAGCTGCATCTGGTATTTTGGTAGATGGGTTTTGACGGAGCCTATGGCCCGGGTGGTCCATTGGGGTCCACTTTGGTGGTCCAGGGTCTCCCTAGTAGGGTCCTGTCACGGAGGGGGAGGAGTGTGCACCCATGGCCCGTAGATGCCT
Source organism: Pelobates cultripes (assembly GCA_933207985.1). NCBI lineage: Eukaryota > Metazoa > Chordata > Amphibia > Anura > Pelobatidae > Pelobates > Pelobates cultripes. The sequence goes on along the minus strand of OW240913.1, from coordinate 29,991,421 downwards.
CCTGTTGCTGCAGTTGAGATCAAGTGTGTGGGCTTGTACAGGAGTGGATTGTGTCCCTATGTGTCTGTGATGTGAGGGGTTGTACCCCGTACACAAATGGATCTGTCAATATCTGTTAATATATCAAGGTTATCTCCTCTTTTTAGCTATGATGTGAGGTGATGTAGTTACACTTCTCTAGAAGCCAAATTAAGATATTAACTCTTTTAACTGGGTGCATTGTCACTTGTCCTTTTCTTGAGGCCCATCTGGTGAGGCGGGATGTCTAGGTTTGTTGCACGTGATATAGGACAACAATATGTATATAATGGGTATACACCTAAGCATACACAGTGAACAATGTAGATATAGTAGGCAACCATCAATGTCTTACGGGGTGTGATCTTCTAGGGCAGTGATGGCGAACCTTTTTGAGCCCGAGTGCCCAAACCGCAATACATGCCAACTTTTTTTCCCTCAAAGTGCCAACATGACAATTAAACCTGAATACTGAGGTTTAAGTCTCTCCCATTCCCCATCCCCCCTCCCAAGCCAAGTGTCCGGGTACGTCACTGGGCCCCACTTTGAGGAATGCCATCGCAACAAAACTTTTTGTTTGGAATGCCTCGTCCCAGACTCTTATAGTGGATAGACCCCCCGCTCCCTCACCAAATCCCATGGGACCCCCTTGAATGCCATGAATCAGCAGACTTATTGGAATTGTTTAGGCCCTCCCGGCCCCCAATATAATCAGAGTGTCCCCAGTACTTTACTCTCCCACAGTCTGCCATTCTCCGGGGAGGGCTTGCAGTTCATCTGTGCCGGTTAGCGTAGGCGGAATCTGGGTCGGGGCTTGAATCCCTATGTCTGTGAGGCGTCGTCTCCCAGCTGCAGGACATAGGTTCTGCCATTTTGAAAGGCCAATAGCTTTAAGGGATAACCCCACGTGTATCTCACGGTCGCCATTCTCAGGGCTTTGGTAATGTGTTTCCATTCCCGCCTTCGTTGAGGCGTTGCCAGTGCCAGGTCTTGGTACAGCGTCAGCTCTGAACCTTGGTCCGTCTCTGCCTCATCTGATCAGCGCCTCCTTTGTCTGAAAATTGAAAAATCGTATGATGATATCCCTCAGGGAGTTAGTGTCAAGCCTTCTAATGCGCAGAGCTCTGTGGGCTCGCTCAATGTGCCAGAGGTGGTCCGGCAGGTCGGGGAGCAGCGGTTTTAATATTGCGGTCACAACATCAATTACTGGGCCTTCCCCTGAGCTCTCCGGTAGGCCCCTCAGGCATAAGTTATTGCGGCATGACCTGTTTGCCATGGCCTCAATTGCAAGCTCTGCTGCCGCCATCCTGGTTGTTAGTTGGTTCACTTGAAGAATGGCTGCATTGTGTGCAGTAGTAGTGGCCTGTAGGCGGTTTTCTAGCCTGGAGGTGCGATCTCCTATGGCCTGGATTTCACCTCGCAGGACATATGTGGAGCATTCTATTTCTGTAGGCTATCTGCGGTGTCGACGGAGCAGAGCTCTAAGCGAACATGTCCAGCTCGCTCCGTGTCCAGGCCAAGCCCCCCTAAATGCAGGGGCGGACTGAGAACCCTCAGGGCCCCCAGGCAAAATAAATCAAGGGCCCCCTTACAGGCCCCACCCATACTCTGCAGCAAGCGCCACCCTTGTCCCGCCTCCAGCCACACCGTACACAATCTTTAGACACAAGGAACAAAAGGGCAATAAGCCCTTCGAGGCCCCAGTAGAGACTACAATTGAGGGCTAATGGGCCATGGAGGGGGGTCTTTCTAGCGGAGGCTATCTCAGTGTCCTTTAGAGGGTGTGTTAGAAAGAATCCCCTCCAAGCCCCATTAGAGACTACAATGGAGTCTAAAAGGCTTGGAAGGGGGTCTTTCTAACAGAGGCCATCTCAGCGTCCATTAGATATCCCCTGCTGGAAACAGTCGCCTCCAGGCCCCAGTAGAAACTACAATTGAGGGCTAATGGGCCATGGAGGGGATTTCTAGCAGAGGCTAGAGTCTAATGGGGCCTGGAGGGTGGTCTCTCCAACACTCTGGTTCCTATTCACAATATAGCAACACAACATAGCTCGCTGATACCTAAGCCAAGTTGGCTCCTCTTACCTTAATTACTGTTGCTGGCTGGCAGTCTGTGGGCTTGCTGGCTGCGGCTGGCAGGCTGTGGGCTTGCTGGCTACTGCCGGCAGGCTGTGGGCTTGCTGACTGCGGCTGGCAGGCTATGGCTTGCTGGCTGTAAGCCTGTGGCTTGCTGTAGGCCTGTGGGCTGGCTACTGGCCTGTGGGCTGGCTACTGGCCTGTGGGCTGGCTACTGGCCTGTGGGCTGGCTACTGGCCTGTGGGCTGGCTACTGGCCTGTGGGCTGGCTACTGGCCAGCCTGTGGGTTGGCTGGCTGGCTACTGGGGCACTTGTAGATTATTTAAAGAAATAATCCATGCACAATAACCACTACTGCTCCAGAGTAAGTAGTCAAACCGTTTAAGAACAGTTTGACAACTTACCTGGGGTCTGCTGGGATATGAGGCTGTAGTAGGGAATAGGAGCAGTGGTGCAATGTGTGTGAAAGGTTCAGTGTGTGTGTGGGGGTGTAGTGTGTGAATGTGTAGGGTGTGTGGGCAGTGTATGTGTGTGGCAATGTTAGTATGGGGGGCTGTGTATGGGGGTCTGTGTGTATATGGGTGGGCAGTGTATGTGTGTGTGTGTGTGAGGCAATGTGTGTAAATGTGTATGGTGTGTATGGGGGCAGTGTGTGAATGTGTATGGTGTGTGTGTGGGGGCAGTGTGTTTATGGGGCTAGAGTTCACTCTCACCACTGCGACCACCAGGAATCCATGGGGGTTACAGTGTTGAGAGTGAACTCTAGCCCGTAGCTCCAGGGCTAGAGTTGACTCTCGCAAGAGCAGTAACGTTGCCATGGTAACCGCGGCAACGCTCTGTGCTCGCGCAAGAAGGACCCAGAGGAGCTGCAGGGGGAGCTCCCAGGTCCTCTCTTCCTCCCCTGCCCGCACGGTGCCTGCGGACAGGGGAGGGGGGGCATTCTTCCCTCTCTTTCTCCCCCCTCCCCATCTCTCTATTCCCCCTCTTTCTCCCGTGTCTCATTCTTCCCTCTCTGTCTCCCCATCTCTCTATTCCCCGTGTCTCATTCTTCCCTCTCTGTCTCTTTCTCCCCCTCCCCATCTCTCTATTCCCCCTCTTTCTCCCTGTGTCTCATTCTTCCCTCTCTGTCTCTCCCCTCCCCATCTCTCTATTCCCCCTGTGTCTCATTCTTCCCTCTCTTTCTCCCCCCCTCCCCATCTCTCTATTCCCCTCTTTTCTCCCGTGTCTTCTTCCTCTCTGTCTCTGTCTCCCCTGTGTCTCATTCTTCCCTCTCTTTCTCCCCCATCTCTTTATTGCCCCTTTCCTCCCCTCCCCATCTCTCTACCCCCTCTTTCTCCCCTTTTCCCATCTCTAATGTCCCTCTCTTTCTCCCCCCTCCCCATCTCTCTCCTTTCTCCCCATCTCTCCCCTCTCTTTCTCCCCCTCTCTTTCTCCCCCCTCCCCATCTCTCTATTCCCCCTCTTTCTCCCCGTGTCTCATTCTTCCCTCTCTGTCTCTGTCTCCCCCTGTGTCTCATTCTTCCCTCTCTTTCTCCCCATCTCTCTATTGCCCCCCCTTCCCCATCTCTATGTCCCCCCCTCCTCCCCTCCCCATCTCTCCCCTCTCTTTCTCCCCCCTCCCCATCTCTCCCCTCTCTTTCTCCCCCCTCCCCATCTCTCCCCCCTCTTACTAGTCAGAGGGGGCCGGCCGTTTCATTTTAGAGCCGCCGGACCGGGTGGCAGCCTCGCCGGTCCGGCGGCATTCCTCTCAATAACACTGAAGAAGAAGGAGGAGGAGGAGCATGTGTCTGTCATGCTCCTTTGCGGTTCCCACATCCTGTGCTGGGAATTGTGGGAACCGCGGGGAGCATGACAGACACATGCTCCTCCTCCTCCTTCCTCTTCAGTGTTAGTGAGCGGAATGCCGCCGGACCGGCGAGGCTGCCACCCGGTCCGGCGGCTCTAACATGAAACGGCCGGCCCCCTCACAGTGTGCCACCGGACTGGCCACCCGGTGGCACCTGCAGTCCCCCCCCAATCCAGCCCTGCCGCCGGGCCCCCTGAAGGCGGCCCTGGCGGCGGGCCCCCCTCCCGGCCGGGCCCTCGGACCGTGTCCGAAGTGCCCGACCGGTCAGTCCGCCCCTGTGTGTGTGCATGGGTCTTATTTTTTCGAGATTTTAGAGGGGAGAAAAGCAAGGCATGTTCTGTATTTTTTTATTACAGTAAGATTTGTTCACTAAACAGTTAAACGCTATATAAACACCAATAATTATAATAAATGTAAAATAAGTTGAAATCCAGGCTACACAATTGTGGGCACAGTATCTGAGTTAGAATACATTGCTTCTTAATAATAAAGCAATAATACTGATATAAGAATGAACCAAGACTCGGGGACACTTTGCTGTCTGTACATTGAGTTATACAGCCCATGGTGTCCACTTAGAGAACAGGAGGAAATCAGTCCGATAAAGTCTGCATGAATCATTTCCTTTTT
>OW240913.1:29970113-29986458 GCA_933207985.1 Pelobates cultripes | reverse complement strand
TTCTTAGAATTTCTATGCCCAAGACAGACTTTCCAAAGAACGACTTTAGATATGCCAGTGATATGCAACAGTAATTTGCATATCTCAGGTTGGACCTTAGAAAGACCCCCTTGGACATGGACAATGAGCACCAACAGGCATTATGTTTTAGATAACACGCTGCATTTCTGCAAATACCTTTGATCGCTTGCATGTCAGGCTCGGAATTGTGGGATAGTTGCGTAAACATGATTTTTTTGAGTTTGTGTCAAAAGGAGACTTGAGATATGAAGATGATGCACAGTGGTAATGTTTCTATTTGCACTATGAGGAGTGTTTAACATTCTTTATTTTTTGCAGTGCAGAGATATACACATAAGCTTAAAGTGATATATCAGCAAGAGTATAATAAACAAGAGAAATGTTGAGGACCATATGCCTTACATGTCACTAATATGCATTTAAAAGAAAAAAAAAACAAGAAGATAATTCTATCAAGTCTATGTCAGATTATATGCAATTATGTTTGGTCTCAACACAAACTCTTTGACCATTCCCCCACCCCACCCTGTTAGCCCTGTTGGGGCCAATGAATACAACATGCAAGATACAGTGTACTCATTCACTTACAAAAAATCAACTTTGATAACACAGATAAGGTCAATTTGTGAAAGAGCATCTCCGGGAAGCAATCAGAGAGGCATGTCAAAATTAGAAAAGCAACACGCTATAGTGTGAGGCATATAAAATCCAATAAAGTACTACTGTAATGAGTTAATCCCACCTAATTAAAGACACAAACAGTAAGATGGGTAGAAAGCACAGTACAAGCATGCAAATATACCCTTTTGGTCCCTCAGAATTCTACAAAACAATGTCTGTCTGTACAAAGAAAAGGGGACTCAATAACAGATGTGGATACAATCACATTTTCTTGACCCTTTAAAAACCAGCTTCAGTAAACTCAGCATAAGTCTTAGAGCTCCCAGGGGTCTGGAAGAAATATTTATTTTGGGAGATACAACAGGATCACCAATGGATTCTAACATCTATTACAAAGACAATAAGATATCTTACATAGAAGTAAACAAAAGAACACAATCAAAAGTCAAGCAATATATGTAGAATGTAAGCTCGATTGAGCAGGGTCCTCTTCAACCTATTGTTCCTGTAAGTTTATTTGTAATTGTCCTATTTATAGTTAAATCCCCTTTCATAATATTGTAAAGCGCTACGGAATCAGTTGGCGCTATATAAATGGCAATAATAATAATAATAAAAATAACTGCAGCACAATGCGTTTCAGCACAGTATATCTTCCTCAGGTATTCTGGACTTACTCTGCCTTTTTGCTTGTATATATAGTGCACTGATTTTCAAAGTGTTGCATCATTCGGCATCATCTGCTCCATACCCACAATCCTTATTATGTAGATCCCCATAATCGGCTCGCTCCTTGAGATGTTGCGGGCACTCCGTAATGTCGCTTCCTGTACGCAATCGAACTGGAAGTTATTAATCTGCCATATATATTTTTTTTTATAAAATAAGGGACCATGTCTGCAATAAAGTCTTTTTAAATCCAAATTGGCAAATGTCACAGTTCAAGCATGTCTCCAATCTGATATATCCTAGAATGCTAGCATACATGGGAATTATTGGTGCACTTTGGGAGATGCAACAGAATTCAAACCTGGGATGAAGTAGGAGGACACACAAGGCCTGACATTGTAAAACAAGCAAGGTCTGTGATATTCACAAATTGCTAAATGAAAAGACTTGAGCTTTATTTATTTTTTTCTTTTGTGTGTGGTATGCCATGATAGGGGTAAAATGCAGATGAGTGTTGGTATTTAGTCCAAAGGGACATGGGCTCAGAAAATCAATCACTGAAAATTGGAAATTCAATAATTGAAGCCGGCATGTCTGTAATGTGACCCCTATAACTTCTCAAAATCTTCAAAAGTCTGGGGTATTTATGTACTTGGGGGCAGTAGAACAGTACAAATCTGTGTTTTATGGTAGTGTGACAAACACCGTCTGTGATTTTCACCATGAAAATGAAACATGCATTTTAAAACATAATAAAAGTAAAAGAATATCTTATTTACACAGACTGTTTTCTAAATTGCCTTTAATTGCATAAATTATTACTAAGGCACCAACAATTTCTCAGAACAGCCCCACCCTTAGTCACATACCCCACTCACACACGTCAAATTAAAGTTATCCCTCTTTTGTCATTTGAAATCTTGGGAGGTATATTACGTTCTGTGTAATAGCTCAGTTTGGTTTATTTTATTGTTGTGTTATGTATACATATAGAGTATCAAAATAAAGCAGTGTAATTTTCTTTAAAAGCTAATATATAGTATGTATGGGTGAAATCATTAAATTATTGTGGAGCCATCACATAACAAAAGTGACCAAAATGCATCTGTTCTTAATGCATGGGATCTATAAATAAAGCCTCATTTACTAAGGGGTATAATAATAATGTAAATTAATAAATACACAGACCATAAATTGTGGTAAATTAGATGAGAAAACTGTTGTTTAGAACAGGGTTCTGATCATGAGAATGAATGTAGCTCTGGAGTTTATTCTCTAAACAGAAACATTTTTTGAAAAGTAAAGATGGAAAACTTATCTTGATTTTATTATTTTTTTTGCCTAGATTTTTCAAAAAGGTTCTTCATTGAACACAATTTAATTTTTGGAAAGCAGACCCTCCTTTGCATTATTAGAGAGTAGACCCCAGCCATCTAGAGCTACCAAGCTGTTTTTTCACATTTAAAGTGAGCCTCTAGATATTTCCTGTTTTTTTTATTATTAAAGATATGCAAAAATTCCCATGCCAGTAAAAATCTAGTTAACAGTTTGCCCAACTGCCCAATGTGGATGTAGGAATTGAACATTTGATTGTAGTAAATAGCTTTTCATGTGCGTGAATTCCTGTTTTCCGTTGGCAGGGTCTCCAATTCCCGTAACAACGTCTTGCAGTAGAAAGTAGAAACTCGTTTTTCTCATGTACATGGAAAATGCTAAATATTCTCAGCAAAATGGTAACAACGGACCTCTTAGAAGGCAATAAGTGCTGATTTTCACCATTTTTTTCCTCGTACTGAATACACTTGATTTTAAAAATGCCTTAAATAACTTTGATTTAAAACTAGTCATGTATCAGTTTACTTAAAATTACATTGTTATAACATTCATCTGTTTTTTAAGATATATTTGTTTGTGTGTTTTTGTTTTGCAGAATATATTTTCTTTGCACTTCTGCAGTCTCTGGTCCAAGAATTCCAGTTGGCCTTCTGGTGTTCCACCACTAGATGGCGACAATGTCACAGTGGAAATAGGTCGAACACTGATTCTTGATACTAACACCAGTTTACTCAACCTTCTACATATTAAAGGTCAGGCTCCCATTGCTTTAACCATTAATTGCCCATACATACAAATGTTCATAATTTAAATTATTAATTAAAATATACATGCAAAAGAGAAATTAATGTTATATGATGTATTATCTGTTACTGTGTAGGAGGCACGCATAAAGGTAAAAATCCAAAATATCACCCAAAGAAAATCATGTTACAATAAGTGATTTGACCATCCAACAAAACATATGAATTTCTGGATAATTATGCAGTTTATTTTCCATTAATGAACTATTATATTCTTATATAATGAATCTATTAATTTTATATCATATCCAACAGGTTTCATAATATTATTGGTGTTGTTTTTATTATTACTCGTATTGTATATTTGTTTGTATGCATTTTATGCAGCACTTTACAACTATACATAGTAAATAGCATATAATATATATTTGTGCTCGGAATTTAATACGTAATGGATAGTATCTGAAAGGGCAAAGTTGGTTGTGGTGTGCCGAAACCAACGTACGAGTGGGCCTGTAAATAAAAGAGGACCCACCAAGGAGAATGTAATGATAACAGGGTGTAGGTGGGTGGGGACAATCAACTGAACCGGAAGAGGTGAGTAGGGGCTGGGAGTTTAAGTAGGGGACTTACTCCTCCCACAAATTCAGGCCTAATGGCCTTTCTACATATATATATATACATACACACACACTTCCACTAGTAATTGGCAGACAGAATAATGCCAACAGACACCAAAGGTAAGGAGGGCCCTTCTCATTATAGGTTTATCTTATAATCTGTGACTTTGACCTTTGTAGCAAATAAGCTACAAATAAGACTGTCTCTTCTTACAATATAAATATGACCAATTTAAAAAAATCAAAAAAAATGTGTTACCTTTGCTGGTGATATGTTGGAAACCTTGAATGATTGATTGATTTTGTTTTTATTGTTAGTAAATAACCACAATGGGAAATATATTAAACCAAAATTAAGAAGTTCAGGTTGCCATTACACACACATATTATATATAAATATATATATATTATTATTTTTTTAATATTTTTTTCAGCCACAGATACAGTGTATTGAACCACAGATACCATAGATTCTGCTACAAGTATCAAGTGTTTATTTTCATGCACCAAATATTTAACTGGTTCAGGTTTCAGATACTTAGCAAGGCACAAGAAATTCAGCCAGAGAGACTTGGAATTAAACTATCAAACATTCAGCTATATAAATGTTATGTGAAATCACAATAACCAGACAGAAAAAAAACACAGACCCCAGACATTCATCATATGTAGTCACTGACAGCAAGACACTGAGCCATAAACACAGAATTGTGACTGGTTAGAATTGTGGTAATATCACTGTTTTAGAACCAGGAAACCCAGGTCCAAATCCTGGTCAGATAGTCTTTCCAGTCAGTGTCTGTGGACACCTAATGAATAGCTGTGTTCCGCAACTCCTCATAGATTGTAAGCTTGTTTGAGCAGAGTCTTCTTCACCTGTTACCCTTACTATAATTATAATAATTCTTCAGGGCTTTGGCAAATAATTTAATTAAAACATTTAAATGTTAATAATTGTTATGTTAATAATAATAAGAGCCTGGTGTTTCTTTCTATCAAAATGGCCCCATATAGCCACAGACAATAGATAAGCCAGTTGCTAAATTGACATAGAACTATAGAACAAAGCTGATATTATTATTATTATTATTATTATTATTATTATTATTATTATTGTTATTATTATTGCCATTTATACATGGCCAACAGATTCTGTAGAGCTTTACAATATTATGAAATGGAGTATTTAACTATAAATAGGACAATTACAAGAAAACTTACAGGAATGATAGGTTGAAGAGGACCCTGCTCAGACGAGCTTACAGTCTATATTAAACTTCCAAATATACAGTCACAGGTACTACACCAGAGGAGGTAGGCAAATTTGAGCACTCCAGATGTTGTGGACAATATATCCTATGATACAGCTAGAATGCTGGCAAAGCATCAGGGGAACAACATCTGGAGTGCCGAAGGTTGCCTACCCGTGTACTAGACATTCCGTCTCAGAAGGCAGATAGTCAGCAAACAAATTGACATCAGAAGACACACAACATTTTCACAATTACAAGACGTAGGACCACTCACTATACACATCACCAAAAAACTATTAATTACAGTCATTGAACATTCAACACCAGATAGTCACACAGAGACACCAACACTATCATACTTTTCCATTGTAACATCTAGTAGATCCTACTGGTTTTCAACAATCTGTGAACTGTTACACAATTGCAAATGTTAGGTCATAATAGCAAGACTAGAAATTATCCAAATGAAATGTTTCTGGTTCGTCTATTTTGGAATTCCCTCTAGTAAATTCCTAACAATTTACGGTATAGTTACGCATGTTTTGGCTATAACCCTGTTATAGGTACGATATGTGCACAACAATAAATAATAAAGCCAGTTATGCATTTTTGGGGGGATGTACTAGATAAATCTGTAGTGCAAATCCATGTCTATATTCTAAATTTTCATAATTCAAAATGTTGAAATTTGTAATATCTTAAAAACTAATGGACTATCCTGTCCATTATGTCTCTATGTAAAGTTGTGTCTAATTTATATTTTAGTGGACTACTTACAGGATTTATTTTAGTCATGTGACCCAAGTGAGTAATATATGAGAAACAAACAAAAAAAACAATGACAAATCTGCTGAATTTCCTTCACAAACTATACATGTTTATAGAATAATGCTATTAAAGCAAGCATTCAGTTTCAAGAGAAAGAGAAATACGTTTACAAGATTGACCTATATGGATTTTTCTAACTACAAAGTCTTACACATATTGCTGTTTTGTAACAATACTTCACTCTGAAACTGTAGTAGATTAATGAATTTTATTATTTAAATTCAAAACATGACTTTTATAACTGCATTCTTGCAATAATGGATTGCATTACAAGGGTTTTTAAAGATTGCCCAAGCACCCAATCAGGAGAGAAACCCAAACACGATCAATACTTTCTCTAGCACATTTCTTGGAGCAAAATAAAAAGAACTTTAAAATATTAATAGTTTTAAAAAAACAAACACCAAAAGTCTGTATACAGACAAACGTGGACACACAGTGTTTACTAAGGGGAGATGTATCAAGGAGCTATACTGGGGCAACTTGCTAAATAAGGGACAATCACCGCAGAAAACCAAAGCATGTTTCTCAACATTTAGCACTTTGAGCTTAAAATAGCATATTTTGAGGCTTGCTAAACCTCCCCATCATGTCTCGATTGATAAATCTTCACTTAACGCGTTTAGCAAGCGCAAGACGAAAGATTGTGCACAATTAAACACTTTTGCATTTTGCAATCGTTATGTTAAGAAATAAGATACACTATAATTTCTAAACAGTGATTTAATTTACACTAAAAATACAAACAAGATTAACCTGTGAAGAGTGAACAATGTTTATCTCTGTTATGAAAACCTAGATATTAAACAAGTCATAATACCAAATCAGGAAGAGTCTAAATGATGAATAATCACATGTCAGTTTTAGGATAGCAGGAGGTTAGTTCGGGACAAGCAGTATGTTAAGAAGCATTTGTAAAAATGTGTAAGACTTAGAAGGCTGCCAGATAAAATAATAAAATATATACTGTGGCGGAACCAGCCTCGCCACTGGGCATTGGAGAAGACTGATTGCCAGTCTCCTGCCATGTGACTATGGCCCCTGGGATGTATTGCCTGCTCTCCTGTACTGCTGAGGATTGCTACCAAGTAGGTGGATTTGGCTATGGAGCTTGTGTAGTGACCTCTGTTGGTAGCAACAGTAATATGCACTACCTGAATAGCAAGATGGGTAATTTGCATATTCCGGTAGATTTGCATATAGCTAATTCTGCATGCAGGAGAGACATTTTGTGTTAATTATGGTCTTCCCTACCCATTTATAAATATGTAATTATGTTATAATAAGTCACTGTATGTTGCCTGATATGATTTGACTGTTTGTAATTTTATTGAGTTTTCACAGCAATGTTAATGTAATGACCATATGGGCTAGTCCCAAGTAAAATAAAGTTTTAGATAGTTCTACTTCACCCTCAATTTGGAGTCCTGTCTCTTATTGGGGGAATCTGCTACAAGGGATTGCTATGCTCTGCATATTCCCTTGCTATAATCACTCTTTTAAGAGCTCATTCCTGCTTCGCTCTAAAGGAAGAGAGGTTCGGCGTGCGGTGGGTGTGGTGCTGGCTAGAGTGCTTGGAATCCTCAAGAAGCGCTAGGAGCATCCATCAATGGAGGTACCCAGTTGAGGTGCCAGGTGATCTGTTACATTGGTGGCAGCGGTGGGATGGCTTCCTAGCCTTGGGAAAACCAGCACTACTTCAGAGATGGAAGACCGTGCAGTATCTCATTTTGACGCCAGGCTCCAGCAGCGACTACAGGATGTAATGCGCAGTATGGAGTATCTTATCCCAGAGGAAAGAGAGACAGAGTGGAGGGTGGCGCTTCGTACCGATCTCGGAAGGCACCCCCAGGCATAAAAGGGTTAAACCGCCGTTTAGTAGATCTTCCCTTCCAGAGACACAGGCACAGCTACTGCAGAACACCAATCCGCCGAACAGGAAACCATATGAATGCCGTAAACAGCCGAATAGGAAAAACCATCCGAATAGGTTTACACTCCTAGCATTCAAACTGGAACAGCATACAGTAAATCCCCCCAAGAACGAGACAGCTCCATGTTGAGGGTCAAGCAGTGAACAGACAGAGCTGTGGGTTTATTGTTCTTATGTACAAATTCTTACACATTAGTACCACCCACAGGGTTTTGGAACACAACCAATAAACACATACAATACACTCAGACACTCCCACACAAAATCCTCCCCTCTGCCTGTGATACAATTACCTTACACAATGGGTAATGTAATTATAACAAGCAGAGAAATTAAATTTTTCCACATTATTCATAACTTGAAAAGTATGCATCACATTCACATATAACTTACATTTTCAGAATCAGCATACTCCAAATACAAACATACGTCAACATCATACAAATTGGTCCAGTGGTTCAAAAGATAGATCGTAGTCCTTTGTGACCAAAGGAAGCATGGCTTTTCTGCCCAAAACCAGTTCCACAGAGTCTTCTATCCTGGAGATAATTGGGAAGTAATCCAATTATCTCCAAGGACAGAGGCAAAACTCCATTGAACACATGGCAGCAAAAGACAATAAAACACATAAAAACATATAACTGTGCAGCCATTGCACAAAACAGGTACATTCAACATATCCCCAGATAGCTCAGATCTAAGTGCACATTATTACTGAATGGCGCTCAGAGCACACACATACAGTTCAATTGCCATGGAGTTAAAGTCTTTCCCATAGTCTTTCATTATACGAATGGGCTCCATGGCATAGCTATCTGGGGTATCACCGCTCAAACAGGGCAAGCACCAAACGACCCGGCTTTCATGTCTTTGCAGGGGAAAATCAAGCCTTTTAACATGGGGCCATAATCCAAAGGCAACAGGCGAGCAACCAGGCTTCACCAATGCAATGTGGCGAGATTGGTCTCGTCACGGATAGCGACGAAATTCGACCCTTCCGGTGCAAGGAAATCCTAACCACTAACAAGCGCCAAGCAGAACAACTAGAGCTGCGGATGCCATTATTGGGAAACCAGCCCTCAGAGGAATGGGTTAGCAAACTGGAGACGCTAGTTGAGACTGAGGTGTGGCTGGATGATTCCTATCGGGCCCTGCGGTGGCATGCTTACCACCTCTACCCATGGCTGATCGAGTACAAGTGTATTGAGGGGGAAGACTACGATGGCCCTGGTTTGTTGTGGGATACTATTGAAACTAGTCTCTGGTTCGGAGACACCGACATTGCTCACTTCTGGTCCATCCGAGCTGTGCGGGCAGACAACTGGGACCTTATGGAGATTGATGCCATTCAGCCAGATCTATCTTTTCTTGCCAACCGGGAGTGGGAACTAGAACAGGATTATGTTTGCCTATTCCAACGTATAACACCGCCTGTCTCTGACATGATGGGGCTTATTGACTGTATACCACCGGAATCATTGAGCTTAGTTCCTCCTCCCCAGCAACCAAGCCTGTTATCAGGGGACCTTGGTACTGTACCACATATGTCCCAACAAGACCCAGAGATGGAAGACCTTATTGACTTGTCCTGGGAAGACACCCAGCTGGCAGGTGGAGATGGGACAGAGGTCTTTCTACTGGCCATACAGGGATGCTGGGCAGTCGGCCCAGATCCCCAGTGGCAGTATGTATCCCGGGGAGCTGATGGTGCCGTCCTTCCTCCCCAGCGGCAGTGTGTGTCCTTAGGAGAGGAGACAGTTGGTCCCTCTCCCCAGCAGTCCAGTGAGTTACAGGGAGATGAAGGTGCCGTCCTCCCCCCCCCAGCGGCAGTATGTTTCCCAGGGAGCTGAAGGTGCCATCCTTCCTCCCCAGCGGCAGTGTGTGTCCTTAGGAGAGGAGACAGTTGGTCCCTCTCCCCAGCAGTCCAGTGAATCCCAGGGAGCCGACGGTGCAGTCCTTCCTCCCCAGTGGCAGTGTGTGTTACAGGGAGCTGAAGGTGTCGTCCTTCCTCCCCAGCGGCAGTGTGTGTCTTTAGGAGAGGAGACAGTTGGTCCCTCTCCCCAGCAGTCCAGTGAGTCCCAGGGAGTTTAAGGTACCATCCTTCCGCCCCAGCGGCAGTGTGTGTCCTTAGGAGAGGAGACAGTTGGTCCCTCTCTCCAGCAGTCCAGTGAATTACAGGGAGACAAAGGTGCCGTCCTTCCTCCCCAGCGGCAGTGTGAGTTCTTAGGAGAGGAGACAGTCGGTCCCTCTCCCCAGCAGTCAAGCAAGTCCTTCCTCCCCAGCAGGAGTGTGTCCGGCAGGAAGCAGAGACAGTTGGTCTCGCACCCCAGCAGCGGGACAATATATTGAAAGGGAAGACAGTTGGTCCCCCTCTCCAACAGCAGAGAGAGTGTCAGGGAGAGGAGCTTGTTATCCCCTCTCCCCAGCAGCTGAAAGTATGTATGGGAGAGGAGCTTGTAATACCTTATTTTACCCTATCCTCAGCGGCAGCTTAGCCCACCAAGGGGAGACAGTAAGCTCCACAACAGTGCAGATGGGACCGTGGTCTCTGCACATGCACCACCAGGGGTAGGGACAGTCGGTCTCCCCCTCCAGCAGCAGGGCTGTTTAGCCAAAGGGGAGACAGTCAGTCTCCCCCTCCAGCTCCAGGACTATGTAACCAAAGGGGAGACAGTCGGTCTCCCCCTCCAGCAGCATCCCCAGATCCCGAGAGAGGAGCCTACCAACTCTTCTTTTCAGCATGGCTCCAAGCAGGCTACTCCCGTGGTAGCGCTGGCACCAGGGCAGAGTACCGCGGGTCTCTGCCCACTCAGCAACCCACCAAGGCAGCCTATCAGTACCCCACACAGCCGTGGTGAGGCACCTGGACATGGACAAGCTAATCTTTTACCCAGGTGTAGTAACCATGTATTGTGGGTGGGCTGTATTACTGTTTGTGCTTCGTGGGTGGGTTGCTGGACTAACCAGGGCACTGACCGGCAGGAGCTCAGATACCCTGTTAGTCTGTTTGGAAAAGGGGAGAAATGTGGCGTTGGACATTGGAGAAGACTGATTGCCAGCCTCCTGCCATGTGACAATGGCCCCTGGGATGTATTGACTGCATAATATGCCTCCATCCACTCAGATCTGCTGTGCATGAGCATCCTGTGATTCAGTATCTCCTCCTACTGCATGCAGACACTGAACTTTCCTCATAGAGATTCATTGATTCAATTCATCTCTATGAGGAGATGCTGATTGGCCAGGGCTGTGTTTGAATCATGCTAGCTCTGCCCATGATCTGCCTCCTTGTCAGTCTCAGCCAATCCTATGGGGAAGCACTGTGATTGGATCAGGCTGTCACATGTCATCATACTGCTTGTTTTTCCTGAGTCTAACAGCAAGCAGATTTACAGCTTCTGGCTTGAATACAGTAAGATTTCTACTATATTTATGGAGGCATGAGGGGCCCAGGGGGGGTCATGTTAACATTATATGGTCAGGAATACATGTAGTTGCACTGGTGACTATAGCGTCCCTTTAAGTATGAATTTAAAGGTGAATTTAAAGGGTTACTCCAAGTTCATGACCCCTAATGCTGTTAGAAGTAGTCATGGAGCAAACAATCTGTATGTGCAATTTTTTGACGGGGTGAGTTACACATGTGTTAGGCAGCCCGGAACTCTGTTCCAAACAGCCTAATGTTAATCAAATGCAAAGAATACGTCTGTCGTCAGCACGCACCTGCACTTCCAAGGAGAAACTTATATGTCCCCTCCCTCCATTCCTTATTTTCATCCCTCCCAGCCTTCATTCTGAAACAATTATTTGTTTTATTATATCCTCTGCCTTTCTCCACCCCACACCCCCTCTCTCCTCATGCACTCTGCCCATGAGAATGGTCCAATCGAAGGAGTAATGTGGCATGACGACAGATGGGAGTGGAATTGATTGAGGAGAACATCATCTGGCACTGGATTCAAGGTAAGTCCTAACTTAATAAAATAAGTTTTCGCTAAAAATAAGTGAAGGAGGAGGAGAGAACCTAGTGACACTGTAAAGTAAAGAACAGAACTATAGAAAAGGGTTGGAGTAACCCGTTAATTAGATTTACAGAAAAATTCAGTAACATTTGAATTTTCAAAAATTGTGTATTTTATTGTATGTTCTATCTTAGCTATGTTGGCTTAAAGTGTGCACGATTTTTGAGACTGATATTTCCTGTGGCTCACTGAGTAAGAAAAGAGAAGTACTCTGTATCTATGGCTGTTTAAATACAGCAATGAGACTTGTTTAGTTGTCTTAGATCATTTTAAAATGAGGATGGGAGACCTTCTTCTTATGTTGTCCCACTCTGACCTAGTGGATACTGGATGCCAGGAAAATCTCATAGGCCACCTGAATATGGTTTGTCAAAACAGGGGGATACACCAATAACAATCTACACCTATAACCATCACTACAATAATCTACAGTGGATGTGGTGCTTATTCACAGATGACAATTCTGGGGTGAGTTGCCAACAGACAAAGCTGCCCTATGCGCCAGATAACACAGCTATGTCTCTAAACATGAACTAAGTTTGTTAAGTTTTTGGTCATTAACAAAATATTTTTGCAATGTCATTTAGTTTCTGGTTTGTGACTACGGTTAGTGGGAAAACAAATTTCAAATACACAGTGACATAAGCAGGGTAACTGTCTTTTCCTTATGAGAAGGTCCTGTCAGTTGCGAGGCAGAACCAACATCAAATAAGAGACAATTAACACAATTGAAACCTTACTCTCTAGTGAGCAAGTGACTACCTACTTGCAAAGAAAAACAATGCATATGCATTTTATAGGCACATTGTGATTAAAAATCTGTTCATCGTAACTGAGAGAGACTTCCAAATGCTCTTCCCAAAAGGGCTAATGGGGATGTCCTAAACTACAGAGTGGCGGGGCTTAAAGAATAGCTTTCTTCTTCTTCATCCCAAGAACAGAAGAGTAATAATTTGACCTTCATTTAAATGGTAGCACTGGATAGCAGGATAGTTGTCCATTACATCAGTTTATTAGCTATGTCCTGTTGGCTATGCAGATGCTTTATGTATAAATGATTCAAAATAATTAATAATAATAATAATACTATTTTATAAAAATAGCTGTGTTTAGTATTATTCCCATGAGGTACATTTTGGTCCTTTGAGGACCCAGTGGAACTCCCTTGACACCAATGCCATCTCCATCGTCAAGTCCTTAAAGATCCCATACCAGCATCCCATTTATCTAGTATGGAATTGCCTTTTAGAACAATATAATTAAAAACTGGATTGTTACAAAGACAAGAACTATAATGGTCTTTAAGGGTTAAGAAAATTAAGGCTTAGTAGAATTAGGCAAAGCAAGCATTAAAAATAGGCTTCATTGGTTACCTGTCAGTGAGATAATATATTTCCAATACAGCAAGTCGAATGTCTGAGTCTGATTCTGACTCATTTTCAATGAATATGCTGAGATTCTATGATGAATTGTCAAATCTATTATTCAATACCTTGGCAAATATTGCGTGACTTAAAATGTATTAACTATCCTATTACCCAGTTCAAGCTTCTGGACTCTAATGATTTACGTTGCTGTCACACTGGGAAAAAAAATTACATTTATTGGCAAGTTTAAATACAGTGGGCAATTCATTCTATGCTATGGCTATACCCCACTCAACCACATGAAAACAGTTAAAGGGATACTAAAAGGTAGGTTTTAATACTTTATATTGAACAATATTTGTAAATCATCCATAAATAAATGTAATACCTAATTTTATCTCTCCTGAAGGTGGTCACCTACCCTGCTACTACCTGCCTACAGTGGGACAAAGCTGGGTGCTCCCAGCCAAATGCTGGTCTCCTGAAACCAATGGGTGTTGTACAAAAATGCAGAGTGTAGTGTTTTCTCAGTAGAAGTGAATGGGAGACTTCTGTGTGCTCTGTTTCTAGACAACACATTTGAACACTAGGGTGGCTATCAACCTTGGATATTTATTCCATTGTGTAGAATTTTCAGGCTAGAATACAATCTCTGGAATGCTCTTCTGCTTAGGGTCAAAGGACTCTGAGCAGAAGAGCAGTATTATTGCAGAGCCAAATCTACTCTACCCAAGCCATTAAGACTATGTTGAAATTCAACAAAAAAATGTTAGACAGTGGCAAAGGAACCATGAATGTGCTTTCTCCCCATTCCCCATCTCTATGTGAAGAATAAAAGCGGTGGAGGGGAGGAAGGGCAAACCAGTAATCTGTCTGTGGTCCTGTGGAATCATAAATCCTTCTCTGGTTGAACCAAATTTCCTAAAAGTGCCTTCTTGTCATATTTTGTGCTATATAACTGCATATATTTAGTCACAAAGACCATTGTAATGTGAACGAGAGACTGTGGTTCTATGCAAGCACTTACATGTTGACGTATACTCGATGAAAAGCTGAAAGAGAAGCCTTAGTGAGTTTCTGTATTTAGACCAAGTTTAAACATATTGGCCCTCAACAGTTCTTTATAAATTATCCACATTGTCACATATTAAAAGGTTTCCACACATTCTTTTTTATGATTGTGAAGAAAGGAAAAAATGTGAAGAAAGCCAAATAGACTGAAATGACAGTACAATGTTGGGCCAAGATTTTCACAGATGTGAATAAAGCAAACATTTTATGATATATTGTTTCCTGATAGTGATGTACCGAACGGTTCGCCGGCGAACGGTTCCTGGCGAACATAGCATGTTCGCGTTCGCCACGGCGTGCGAACATATGCGCGGTTCGACCCGCCCCCTATTCGTCATCATTGAGTAAACTTTGACCCTGTACCTCACAGTCAGCAGACACATTCCAGCCAATTAGCAGCACAGCCTCACTAGCAGACCCTCCCACCTACTGGACAGCATCCATTTTAGATTCATTCTCAAGCTGCATGCTTAGTAAGAGGAGGGAAAGTGTAGCTGCTGTTCATAAGATAGGGAAAAGCATAGCTAGGTTAGGGATAAGGGTATGCTTTTTTTGGATTTTTTTTTTCTATCTAATGTAAATGCACTTAGTTGTCTGCCACTGCTGCCAGCTTCTGTGTCAGGCTCACAGTGCCCATTTCCCCAGTCAGTGCCACCAATTACATCTGGTGTCACAATAGCTTGGATTTAAAAACAAAAAACTTTTTTCACTGTTATAGATTGAATAGCAGTCAGTTGTCTGCCACTGCTGCCAGCTTCTGTGTCAGGCTCACAGTGCATACTGTGCCCATTTCCCCAGTCAGTGCCACCAATTACATCTGGTGTCACAATAGCTTGGATTTAAAAACAAAAAACTTTTTTCACTGTTATAGATTGAATAGCAGTCAGTTGTCTGCCACTGCTGCCAGCTTCTGTGTCAGGCTCACAGTGCATACTGTGCCCATTTCCCCAGTCAGTGCCACCAATTACATCTGGTGTCACAATAGCTTGGATTTAAAAACAAAAAACTTTTTTACTGTTATAGATTGAATAGCAGTCAGTGTCCTTAAAGCGGGTGTGTTACGCTAACAGTGGATACGGTGACGAGTGCCACCACTTAGATCTGGTGACACAAAACTTGTATTTAAAAAAAAACAACCACTTTTTTCACTGTTATATATTGAATAGCAGTCAGTGTCCTTAAAGCGGGTGTGTTACGCTAACAGTGCATACGGTGACAAGTGCCACTAATTAGATCCTGTGTCACAATAGCTTGGATTTAAAAACAAAAAACTTTTTTTACTGTTATAGATTGAATGGCAGTCAGTGTCCTTAAAGCGGGTGTGTTACGCTAACAGTGGATACGCTGACAAGTGCCACTAATTAGATCTGGTGTCACAATAGCTTGGATTTAAAAAAAAAATAATCTTTTTTCACTGTTATAGATTGAATAGCAGTCAGTGTCCTTAAGCGGGTGTGTTACGCTAACAGTGGATACGCTGACCAGTGCCACTAATTAGATCTGGTGTCACAATAGTTTGGATTTAAAAAAATAATAATCTTTTTTACTGTTACAGATTGAATAGCAGTCAGTGTCCTTAAAGCGGGTGTGTTACGCTAACAGTGGATACGCTGACAAGTGCCACTAATTAGATCCTGTGTCACAATAGTTTTGATTTTAAAAAAATAATAATCTTTTTTTACTGTATTAGATTGAATAGCAGTCAGTGTCCTTAAAGCGGGTGTGTTACGCTAACAGTGGATACGCTGACAAGTGCCACTAATTAGATCTGGTGTCACAATATCTTGGATTTAAAAACAAAAAACTTTTTTTACTGTTATAGATTGAATAGCAGTCAGTGTCCTAAAGCGGGTGTGTTACGC
>OW240913.1:29622511-29963551 GCA_933207985.1 Pelobates cultripes | reverse complement strand
CCCTGCAGCTGAAATAAGGCTGAAAAAAACGGCTGAAAAAAAGACTAAGTCCCATCGCCGAATGGGACTTAGTCTCTGCAACTGAAATAATTTCCCATTTACTGAACCAAGTGGGAAATAGCAAGGCAGGCACAAAGGGTTTGCACCAGGTCTGGGGACACAGGGGACACCGTCTTAAAGGGGCCGTGTCCCCAACAAGTCTGGGGACACGGCCTTAAAGGGGCAGTGTCCCAATCTTCCTGATGTCCCAAAAAAGGTGTTTAAAGGGCCAGCACCAGTCACATAAAGAGTCCATAAGCCCCAATATGCCCACCGACAGTCTTAAAGGGCCATACACACCAAATAAAAGTGCATACATTTTCACAATCTCCCAGGGGCCATAGTCATGCGGGAGGAGGCTGGCAAAGAGGCTTCTCCACAACCCAGGGAAACAGGGCAATTTGCCATTTAAAGGGCCCGTTACAAATAGCAGTTTGTAACAAGGTGTCAATCCATATCTGCCAAGTGACCCGATGTAGGGGGAACAGTCCCTATTCTGCTCTGTGTCAGTGTGTATCAGGGATCCTTAGGACAGGTGTCAATCCATATCTGCCAAGTGACCCTATGTAGGGGTACCAGTCTCTATTCTGCTCTGTGTCCGTGTGCATCAGGGGCTCTGAGGACAGGTGTCAATCCATATGTCAAGGTGTCAACATGTCATATGTCAGGTGTCAATCCATATTGATTGTGATTTAGGAATGTTAGGTGATTTCTGCCCTTTATGGATTAAAACCAGACTCTGTATCAACTGTGTAATTTTCCATGGGAGTTTTGCCATGGATCCCCCTCCGGCATGCCACAGTCCAGGTGTTAGTCCCCTTGAAACAACTTTTCCATCCCTATTGTGGCCAGAAAGAGTCCCTGTGTGTTTTAAAATTCGCCTCCCCATTGAAGTCAATGGCGTTTCGGGCGGTTCGCCGGTTCGCGAACATTTGCGGAAGTTCGCGTTCGCCGTTCGCGAACCGAAAATTTCGGGTTCGCGACATCACTATTTCCTGAAACACGTTGTACTAAACATAGAATAAAGGCTTAAAAAATGATACAGTTATACAGCCTAGCCTGTCAATAAATGGACAATTCAGGCGTTCCCAAATTTTAGCAACAATAAGCAGTTTTGTTCTGCAATAACCTTTTTGTCCAGTAATATAGCTGTATGGATATAACAGAAAACATTTCTGATAAATTTTACAAACAAAAAATAACAACTTACCTAAACCTTGAAACCTGTACTGTGCACATAAAACTATGCAGTGCAATAAGATAAACTCTTAACCAAGGGAACCAGAACATTGAGTTTGCTTGGTCCCCCTCACCACCCCTAAGAAGAATGAAGTGGGGTGCAAACTGGTAACCCACTTACAGCTCTGTGGTCTCTACAGCACTGCTGTAGAAAGTTAAGTGAGCATAATTAACTTAGTCACTTCCTGATAGGGTTAGAAATTTAATTATGGTAAACTCCAGCTTATATATATAGGGGCTATATAGTATATGTGTTTTAGGGAATGTTTAGGGGATGTATCTGTGTGTAAACACAAATATAAAGCACCGCACTTACAGCAGCAGTAGCTTAGTATCCAACAGCTCAAAATACATAGTAAAAACAAAGAGAACGTTACCTGCGTGAGCTTATATATTCAAATGGCCATTGGAAGAAAACTAAAGAGCCTCCATTTTGTTTAAATGTACATGGGGATTTAGGCCAGAGTGCAGGTAACGTTCTCTTTGTTTTTACTATGCATTTTAAGCTGTTGGATACTAAGCTACTGCTTCTGTAAGCGCGGTGCTTTATCTTTGTGTTTGTATATGATGTTTGTATCACACAGCTATGTTACATTGCTGCCAGCCACCCCATGTTTGTCTTATTAAGAGTTTATAAGTATGTAGGGGCAGCACCACTTCCTGTCTCATCAGAGAAATTTGCCTTTTAGCTGATACCAGCAAGGTGATTTATATGTTATAGCCCTATTCAGAGTATGTAGGAGATGTTTACACTTTGTCTGATACCATCAAAGTTTATTGTATGTGTAGAAGCCCTATAAAGGGTTAAATGTGAAAGGGTTTATAAAATACCCCTTCCTGTCTTATTGGAGATTCTTGGCTGATATCAGCAAATCTAATGGCTAGAATAGGACTCACCTCTTGAGGCTTGCCTTGACGTGGCAGGTGAGCTTATATATTCAAATGGCCATTGGAATAAAACAAAAGAGCCTTCATTTTGTTTAAATATACATAGGGATTTAGGCCAGAGTGCAGATGTATCTGTGTGTATTGGGGATGTAGCAAGTGTGTGTATAGGGAGTGTAAGTATCGGGTGTGTAGCGAGTGTGTATGTATGTATAGGACCTGCATGAGTGTGTATGTATGTGTGTATGTATGTGAAGAACCTGTGTGAGCTTGTATTCAAGGGATCTAAAGTGTGTTTTTAGTAGATGCATGATTGTGTGTAGGAGTTGTAGTGTCTTTTTGAAGTATTCCCATAAATTTGTGGAACCAACTGAGCCATTGAGTTAGGGATACCATATTCTCCATGTTTTACAGGACACATATCATTTATACAGATTGATGGGCCACATACAGAAAGTGCTGTCTGTGGTATGTAGAATTCAAATGCTGCATATAATACATCAGGTGATAGATCAACAGGAATTCTGTAGCATATACATTATCCATAATACAGGGCAGCATTTTCATGTGCTGTCAAACAACTTGATAAAATTATGTGTGTCCCACAAAACATTTAGTCACATTTGACATTTAATATACTGATTGTTTATTTCATCTCCAAGTATAACCATTATTAAGGCAAAAAAAATAAAAAAAATTGATGGGGCGGAGCCTGACTGTGGAGTCGAACAGACCCCCTGAGCCTGATAATGGAAATCTGGGTATAATCACATGCCACTCAATCAATTTGGACCAAATCCTGTTAAGTAGGCATCGGTGCACTGGGGGGATACCCCACACAAGCATTTCTGACACTGGTTTGCCCGTACCGAGGCTTGCAGCCTACACCAAGCTGAGCTGAAGAGACACAGCCACTCGCCCAGCTCTTAGAGCCTCAGAGCAAATACTGTACACAGCTATTCCCCCCTCCCCCGGACCGGTGGGGGTTATCCCGGTTCACCAGCTCCAGGCCCATGGGAGCACAAGCTGAAAGTGAAACGCTACTCTACTTACCTAAGATGGCGGCTACCTGCACGGAAATGGCTCAAGTGCACCATGCTGACCCACTACAGATCTGTGACAGCCTGCCGGCCGTAATTGATCGGCTTTTTGCTGAATTATGGAGGAGATTGCAGGAGAAGCTGGAGACCGGAGTCAGAACAGAAGCGACACCACAGCAGTCTACCTCTCCCCATAATAGCATCACCGCAACAGCTCCAAGACCAGGCCTGAATAGGAGGAGATGGGGACGCCCTTCACGCCTAAAATAAACATCCACCCGACAGACTTGCGGCAACAGTGGGACCGATTTGCGGCAAAATGTAGCTCTCCCCGGGGACTGCTTCAGATTTGGCATCTGCACACAAGCCCAGAGAAACAACGGACGGATCATGACAGCTGACAAACAGCTAGGCGGCATCCAGTTCAAGCTTCTTCCCGGGCTTGCACATCAGGCCTCCAGGGTTGGCGTTGGGTGACTGGCATAGACTGCTTCAGGAACTAACCTTCCTTAATAACATAATTTAGCAGGTTCAGTCCAAATAGCTCACCATTAAATATGTCCTATTTTTACGTTATCTGTTTGTATATGCTGTCCAAAATCTTTGTTTTACTTTCATTTTCTTTCTGTTTTCGAGTAACCGCAGTGGAACCTTAATGCTATATGCTCTTTGATACACGAGTTTGTACAGATAATGTTAATCTAATCACTGTGGTTCTCTATATTGATAATCTCTTGTCAGCCTGTCTCTCACTATCTTCATTAGGCTACATATGCAGACACGACTAATGCTTGATTATTATAATTAACATAAAAATGTGCTCTTCTAAACATGCCATACTTATGTTAAACTATGTTTGATTTGACTATACTTGTTTATACTGTTGTGGCATTGTTTTTTTTAGATTCCCTATCTATTTTATATCAGTTCAGTTGCTTTAGATAATATTGTAAATACGTTTATTGAAAGATGTCAGTCTATAACATTGAAAGGATGTGTCTCCTATTAAACCGTGAATTATTGTGCAATACATTTTAGTCATTTGTTGGCTATTGTCCTGTTTAGTGAATAGACACCTTTGTTCACATTCTAGCTGATGATTCTCAAGGCCATAGTCCTGGATGAAACACAGAGCATCCACAAGTACATCATGAATATAGATGAAGGCCTTTCATACGCACTGCATAGTTTAAACACCCCCCGAAGGACCTACACACCGACAAGGCCCCACAATCAATGGCACATTTGGCTTCCATTAAAACAACCCAATTTCCCTACACACAACTACACCAAGTTGCTTTTACAATCTACTCACACTACCAAATGTTACTTTATTTTTGTATTCTTGTTACATTTTTCCGTGTTTACTTTTAATTACCAAAGATTGTCACCCTGGACTTGGCCATCATAACCCACCTTCACTGTACTCTTGATAAATGCCAGATGAACTCTTAAGCAACACAAAACACTTGACTATGTTTACCAACATGTCATTTGTATGTTCTGTCTCCTGTTTACCATACTGTATCGGAGTAAACTTGTATGTTATTGTAAACACCAAAATAAATAGAAATAAAGAATTGTCAAAAAAAAACAAAAAAACAGGAGTTCCTTGGAGAGTGGTTTGTATACTGTGGTGAGTGGCTTGTATTTTGTTTAATCTGCTTAATGAAAGTTTTATTTATTTTTTTATTTTGTGTTCTGTTTTTTCCCCTCCTTTGTGCTGCTGCTTGGTTAATTGGGGGAGTGTTCCTTAATTTACACTTGTGTGGGATGTGTATTCCCATATAAGCATACCCCTAACTTACTGAGCTTGCTCACATATGCTTGAAAGCAGATTCTTAAGTAGACTTTTTCCAGCAAGGTAATTGTTCTACTGTCCTGGATCTGGGGAAATGAGTGTTGGCAAGATTGCTGGTTTGACTCAATGTACATCTTGTTGCATGTATGCATGCCTGGATGTAACCATCCAGGGTCCATACCTCTGTGATGGTTGTGTGCGAGTGGCTTCTATGGAAGCTCAGCTTGGAGATCTGAAGAAGCAAATTGCAACATTGAGGGAGATCGACAATCTTGAGAGGAGTCTGCTGCTTACTGAGCAGAGTTTAGTGGGGACAGGTAGTGGAGTGGGAAGAGATAAGACAGATGGGGAACAGACACATAGCTGGGTAACAGTGGGACGAGGTAGTGGGGGGGGGGGGGGGAAGAGGAAAGGGCTACTTAGTCCTGAGTTTGTTCAACCTAGCAAATTTGCCCATTTGAGTGAAGATGTTGGGTGCATCAGCTCAAAGTAGCTGTACTAGAGGAAGCTGTTCCTTCCAACAGCAGAGGGAACTGCCCCTCTAATACGGGTAGGTATAAAAATGTAAGGAAGGCTAGACAGGTTGTGGTGGTAGGGGAATCCATTATTAGTAGATAGGGTAATCTGCCACTCTGATTGGCTCAGCTGGACAGTTTCTCTTATTACATTACATATATTTGCATTTAGCACCTTAATAAATACATACAAATAAAACATATAATCACCAACAGCCATGTGATCTTCCAGACAGCAATCTCTAGTGCGGAAGCATGAAGTTCAAGAAATGAGGTCTGAATACTCTATTAAAACATTGATCAGTTTGTACCTTGAACAATATCATAATCACTGGGTCCCAGTTGTAAAAAAACTTATTTTATATTCAACGGCTTCTTGAAACAAGTTCTAACGAGTGAATAATAGATATATGTTCCATTGTTTTTTTGAGAGAGGATTTTAAATGTTCATGAAACATTAATACAGGGCTGTACCACGGGAATCTTTCTCCCACACAAAATTGCCCCCATGTTTTAAAACACTTTGAAAAAGAACACGTCTTGCGTACGTCTAGATATCATGGTGCATATTCATGTACAGTATACAGCAGTGAATTAACAACAGACTTGGGGGGGGAGGGGGGAATAAAGATCCCAAAAGTGTCTAATTTTACATTTTTTTTCTTGATTTTATTATATTATATCAGTCTTGTTAATGAATGAAATAAATATTGATAGGCTCACTAAATTAAAAACGATCCTCTTTATTCTACGTTATTTGCTCCATAAAAGGGTTACTCTAACCAAAAAAAAAACGTTTTGGTTAGAGTGACCCTTCTTATCCAGACCCCAAACTTAAAAAAAAAAATAAAAAAGCATAATTTACCACATTTCCAGTGACTGAGGACAAGTCGTTCCTCAGGCCGATCATTTACGCTTATGTCACTATGCCAAGCGCTTGTCAGGGAGGAGAAGATATGGCCGGTATGCAGTGAAATATTTTGCACTGTTTGAACATGAACAAAAAAAATAAATCAAAACATGGGAGATATACAGATTGTTTTTACATTTTGTTTGGCAGATATGTGGCAAATTTATGTTTAGTAATTTTAAAAAATTTTTCAAACTTTATAAATTTGTATCTGGAGAGCAATAAGGGATGTTCTTTCCGATACAATAGAGAACTAACTCTCTTAGACAAATGCTCTAAAATGAATGAGTCACCTTTCTATCGATACAGATCCAGTTTGCAAAACAGTAAATGCTAAGAAGTGGTAGGTACCAGTGGAGTCAGAAGATGGTAACATATAAAAGTCAAAAGCAATTATTGACCCTGGAAACCACATACATCTGATAGCTCTTGATATTTGCAATGCTTAAGAATCACTGCTTTATACTGAAAAGCATGGAAATCTGTCCAGGGTAGGTTGTACACAGCATCACTATGCACCATCGCAGGCTATCTTTCTAAGAGTGTGTGATGTACAGAGAGCCGAGCAACATCTGTTTTGGACATTGCATGATAAGTTAAAACTCAACTAGACAGGGAATTATTGCTGCAAATATTCTTTTATGATGCATTGATTTAGTGATTTCTTTAACTTCTTAGTCCACATTGAAGCTACAGCCTTTGTCTGTACATTAATCCATATCAACAAATGTTGCGTAGTCTAATAAAAATCTTACAATCCATTCGGTTTTACTGAACCTAAAATTGAGTTATTAGTAGAGATTGTGAATTTGGTCTTTAGTAATGAGAACAAGTCTTCTAAACCCTTAAACCTGGACCCAAATCGAAACCACCATATAAGCTATCAGTAAAACTGCATTGACTGAAACAAGCACATGATTCGTCAGGCTCTAGGCAAATGCCCACAATACCTTCCGCACTATTGAGGCCCTGATTTTGCCAGTAATGTCTTTCTGTTAATAATCTATTCAAAGTATTTCGCAGAATTTAAGTATATCTTATATTAAAGAATTGAGTTAATGTTACATTTTAAAAATAGGCTGTCAAGTTAATGCCATGCACCTAATTTCCGACTTTATAAAAAAAAAAAAAAAAGTCTGTAAAATAAATAAATAAAAACCACGAGTTTAGAAGTTCACTTTTCATTTTTAGTTGATAGCAGTATAAAAGCATTTGATACGCCAGCAGAGTTTAAACAAATGTCAGAAAAGTTCAAAATAAGGGTTTGTAGTTGGCTAATGATTGCTCTAGTCTATTCAGTAATATCAGATTATTAAAAAGAAACACCAATGTTGGTTAAACTTAACTTGCCTATGCAAACGTGCTTGAAATGCCCCTACTAGCATTCTCAATGTTGATTGGCTTTAATTATTGCAGCCAATCACCATCAAGAATTCTGTAACTGCAGATTTGTATACTTTTCCATCAAGTGGACATACATCAGAACAATGTATGGTAATTGCACAAGCTAACTGTAGTGATTAAAAAAAAAAAAAATCACTGAAACAGGAGCTTTAACCCATTAAGGACACATGATATGTGTGACATGTCGTGATTCCCTTTTATTCCAGAAGTTTGGTCCTTAAGGGATTAAGTTTCCGATATAAAAAGAAGACGCTATATCTCATCCTTTGATTATACAATACATTTTCAAATCTGAACAAAGCTGATAGTGAATTCATATCCGCTACGGTATCAATATAATAATCAAATAAATAAAACGCCACAAAATACTAACATAAAAAAAAGAAAATGTAAAATTATGTCCAACATTAAATATCCCTTGTTAAATTGGATTGCCTGCAAGATAATCTTACATTATTGCCATGGTGTTAACAAGATTATAGATTTTAGTTTCAAACTGCAAACCTGTTTAACATATTCTAAATGGGGGAAAGAAAGATTAAATAACAACAGATAAGGAGTCAGTTAAGGAAATGTGTCACTGTATCACATCTCTAGTACATCTTGCTAAATTAGATTTCTTCATGAATCGTTAGTTATGATACAGAATGCTTTAGTAAACAGTGAAATATGTTTCAGAATGTGTGCTAATTATGAGACAGATCAGCCTGTATAATGTGAAGCTGAGGAATGGCATTGAAAATTGGTCCGAGCTTTGTTTTCGCAAAGCAAACAATTGCTTCTTCTCTTTTAACAATAAATATAAAGCCGTCGAGAATAAGATGCAAAACTTTATAGTAATGCAAACATATAACACATAATGTCCATTGAGGACCTGCTGTGAAGTTTAATTAACTTCTATCCAATTATTAACCACTCAAGTGCCAGAGATGAGAGCAATGTATTACATGTTCCTCTAGATTTTAAAGGACAACAATGTAATCTATAATTAAGGTTTGGTAAATTTTGCTCAAGTATGTAATATGTAATAGATGTACATGTTACACATACACCCACATGATATACCTATCTAGCCAATTGAGGCTGGATTAGTAGAAGTGGATATAGCTACGGAAAGATAAGTGCCCATGTTCCATAACCTCATTATTGGGAACAAAGGGTCTAGACTAATTTGAATAAGTTGGTGTGTAGCTCATGCATGGGGTATATAGATAGACATACTGACTGACTGGCAGGCAGACTGATAGACAGACAGATAATCATTTGGTCAAGGCCCTCTTCACTTACGCATCCTATATGTCAAATATGTTTTGTTACTGTAGTGGATTGCATTAAGGTTGTCCTCAAAATTTGTGTGTTTTAAAATGCCTTCGTGTATTGCTTATTCTATGTATTCACATTGTATGCAGCATTCGTTTGATTGTTTGGTAAAATCACTCCGTTTATTACCAATTTATTTATTTGAAACTACCAAACAATCAGACCACCCCCAGGGATATGTGTGCCTCTCATTACCGTTCGCAACAATGTTGCAAACCCATAATTGGCAATCAGTACTTTGTTCTATGGGATACGAACACGTGGCTGCAGCCATCTTAACTCCCGAACATCGGTGTTTGGTCATCGAGTGTCTGGAACCCAAATCGGACACTCAACTAAGCAAACACTGCTGAGACCTCCAGACTTCCATATCTTTGTGCTGAAACAACCGAACGAGCCGCCGTTCGGTAGAAAGACTCATACGAACAAGGGGATTCACATGAAGGCAAGCAACAGCTATTTAATTCAGTATTTTCATCTGTTTATACCCACGAACAGAGACCGACCGCAAGGCCAAAACTTATGGAACTATTTTCAGCTACTGTTACCTGTGCGGTCGGTTAAAACTTTACTCCTCCATAATTCCCGAACCCCTGGTCCGATCTGGGGGATTTTTGAGTATGTTACTCACCCAGATCAGGGCTATCAGGGGATAACATATTTAGGGGTGTACCCTATGTATTTGGGATACATCCAGGAACTGGGGAAATAATGCACATGGATTAAGTGGATTATGTGTCATGCTGAGGGGAGGAGATGTGTGGGAGGTAACATGTATTTTATTGGTTACTGTAATAATTACTGTGGGTGTCTCCCTCACATGGGAGAACTGCTTAAAAGCAGGGATGTGAAATTCTGTTCCTGATGCTGTGTGTAGTCCAGTCATTGGGAAATGTATGGGATACTTTTGGATTACTTTACTAACCGTGGATATTATTCTCTTGGGTTTTATTACTTGTTCCTGAGCCTCACTTGGATTACCAGCGGAGATAGTCTGTGAGAGACCAGCACTCCGCTACAGTTACAAATAAACACTATGGGCAACACAACCACTTTAGCTTAATGTAGTGTTTCTGGGACATAGAGCCTGAGAAAACAGAGTGTTTACACCACTACTTAATGCCACCTCTAGTGGTTGCCCCTCTGACAGCCTTTAGATGGGATTCCGGCATTCGGTCCTGCAAAGGAGAGGCTGTTTTATTATTTTCCCCTAATACATACTTCAAAGCTACGTATCTTTCAGATTACATGATTTTGTAAGGCTAGGGTAAGGGCAAGCATTAGCATATTTTCATTTTAGGCCAGCTCTGGGGAATAAATGTATTGCTTGGCCTGAGACTGGTGGGAGTTAGACTCCACAGCACTGGCTGTTTTGTGTGGCTGCTGTTATTAATGTAGACTTTTCCTGATAGTGAAATGTCAGTAGAGAAAGCTAAGAATGCAGAATTGCACTGTCTCCGTTTCCCCAAATACATCATACACAGGATATGACTGAATTCGCATGCAGGTACAAATAGCAGCTTCCCACTAATATTGTGCATGTGGGGATAGGTATTTTGTTGTATTGTGATTAGAGACCCCACACTGCGTAACTGCCTCGCTTAGCAGTACAGGATTTGAAACCACGATCTAGTCATTATATTATATAATAAATGTCTAAAATTAGATTAACAGATAAACTTCTAATTGCTAATTGCAGGATTTCTGATTAAAATATCATAGTTCAGAGTAATGATTAGCCCTAAATTTGAGGATATTCTGATTTATTTATTTTTTAAAGTTTATTAAGCATCCACAAAGACATATAGTAAAAAGGTACATAGCCATGTACAATGAATCAAAGTTATACATCAAAACCCATATGGCAGAAAATAAACAGAATTAAACACAAAAAGTGCTGATATACAGATCCACAATAATTGTTATTATCTAAGGCAGGTAAACCAAGTTTGAACAAACTTAGTATACCAATACGACATGCATAGAGAGACATCGAGGAACAGTAAGCTTGCATCCCCAAACCCTATGGGGCTCGGCATAGGAAGTATATGAAATAGGCAAGGTAGCACAGGATTTACACCAGGGGTAGTCAACCTTTTAATACCTATAGCCCACTTTTGTATCTTTGTTGATGTAAACATTTCCTTACTGCCCATCAGTGCCATGGTAATTAATATTAAAGCGCAAGTGCGATTTTTTTTTTTTTGTTTTTATTAATTTTTTTTCTCAGTGTGTACTTACATTTATCAGTTTGTTTTCCTTTTTTTCTATTTTCTATTCTACTTTTTTCAGTGTGTATCTGTGAGGTGTTGTGTGTGTGTGTGAAGGGGGCTGTGTGTGTGAAGGGTGCAGTGTGTGTGAAGGATACTGTTTATGTTAGTCGTGCTGTGTGTGTGTGTGTGTGTGTGAAGGGTGCTGTATGTGTGTGAGAGGGAAGTGTGTGTGAGGGCAGTGTGGGAAAGTGTGTGAGGGGTGCAGTGTGTATCAGGGGGTTGGTGTGTGTGTGAGGGGGCAGTGTGTGTGTGAGGGGGTAGTGTGTGTGAGGGGTGTAGTGTGTGTTTGTGTGTGGTGCATATCTATGATATGTGCAGGTGGGTGAGATGTAAAAATCTATCCTAATGACTCCCCATCCCTTCTTCTTACCTTTTGCCAGGGAAGGGGGACAAAGTGGTGACAGGCTGACTTTCCTGTCCTCCACGCAGAAGGAACACAGGGGCTCCCAGGCCCTTCCCTCCCTCTGCTGGGACTAAGTGCCAGCAGGCCGGTGAGGGAGCTCTTTCATCTACTCACCAGCCTGAGAGGGCTTACAGCAAGGCGGGCTCTGCATGGGCTGGCAGAGGAGATGAAAGGATCTCCCCTGCCGGCCTTGGTTCACGGCCATCGAGGCCCACATGGCGTTTTCTGCAGAACCCTCCACCATCCACCTTAAATCCCAAACCACCCACTAGTGGGCAGTAGGGACCAGGTTGACTACCCCTGATCTAGACAGAGAGAGAGCTTCAGGAGAAAAATCAATTCCTGAGTTATGGAACTTGTTCGGCCTAGGGTGGGTGACAGTTAAAGCTTGCTAAGTGGAGAGCTCCAGATATGTCTTCCAAGTATGCCAGCAATCCAGAACTAGTAGAAAAAGAGGTAATTAGCTCCTCCATGACCCTAGCTTGCTCTACTCTACGGACCCAGCATTGCAAAGTGGGGGAAGTAGGCCAGTTCCAGTATAAAGGGATTAGTACTTTAGTTGTGTTAACAAGGTGACACTGAAGTTTTAAAATATTTCAAAGGAGGGTTTGAAGTGTGAAGGAGCAGAATGGCCGGTAAAGTGGTTCATTTAGGTGATTTTGATATTCAACTGATACACTGTAGGTTACTTGCCAGTAAGGTTGATTTTTATGACAGGTCCGCCATATATGAAGCACTACATTGTGAACTGTTTTTTCTGAATTGCTCATTCTGCTTTTCAGGGCCTTATCACTCACTTCTGATTGTGTTCAAGGTGAACATCACGGAACTGTGAAAACCGGTATAGCAAGAATGCTCATATAACATACAGGGCCAAACCAAGTGCCTTTTTCTACAATGCAAGGTGCAGAACCTGACTTTTTGTTTAACAATGAGATCTTTCTTATCAGTTTCTGGACTAATTACCTTGCTACCCATGTTCTGTGCAGTCAATGATACATCAGGTAGTCACATTGCTACACATCATTGTAGGCAAAGGGTTTCAAATATATATATATATATATATATATATATATATATATATATATATCCATCTATTCTGAACAGTTTCAGTGTTCACAAACATTTTCTAAAATCAAACTGCATACTCTTCCCTACATTCATTTACACATTTAAACTAATAACACACACGCACGTGCGCCCACTTTTGTTTATTTATTTATTTTACTGACTTTATGCTCAAGAATATTAAATCATAATATTCAAAACCTTGTGAAACACAAAGGAGAAAAAAAACATTCCTTATTCCCTAGAACTGGGAATCCAGAATGTAGGTCTACTGCAGCATTAGCTGTGTTTATTTTCTTGTAGGAAATGCACGATAACAATAGCTGATTGATTTTTTTATAAAATTATCTGAGGTTGCTTGTAGGACATTACTTGGTTTCTCACAAAGCCGTAGCAAACAATTTAAGGGTCAGTGACAAACGCCCCAGGCATTTTTTGGTTTTGGCTTTTATAAAAGGGTCAAGTCCTTAATAGAAGGAAGGATATGCCGTGTATATTTATTTTAAACGCAAGGACTCTATGTTTAGAAAGCAAGTGGTTGTACATCTTATGTTACGATTTGTATTGTTTGGATAAAATTACATGTACATTTAGATATGAATGCACTTTCTTAATGCGATCTATCTTTTGACTTAGCCACATTTTGGCAATGAAATGCTCTCCTTTTTAGTCTGAAAATTAGTTTTTATAGATCATGAAACATGTATTAAGCTTGGTTTTATTATGTTAAAATATATAAACATTTTGGGAAAGTGTGCAATCAAATAAATAAAATAAGTAATGGCTACTGCAGTAATTCTGATCCATAAAGCTATTATCAGTTTCTGAATGAATTAAAAAAGATTCAAACCAAGAAGAGTAAAAGGACTTCATGGAACACTCCGGACATCAAAAACATTACAGAGCACACTGTAGTGGTTATGGTGCCAGGAGTGTCCTGGTACTCTCCCATTGTAAGTAGTTAAACCTTTTTAAATGACTTGACTTCTTACCTTGGATCCGCTGGATGCTACTTCCTGCTTTCACAATATCTTACAGAGAGCCGGAAGCTGTGTGAGCTATGCCCAGTGGTACAAGGATGACGAATCAGCTCATGCTCTCAGACAATGAGTTACAGCTCAGGAGAGCTAATGCAAACTCCTAAGCAGCAGATTCTAGCTCTTTGTTGGATATAATGGAGGTGGGGGGCATTACCTTGTAATTTCCAGGTAAGAAGCTAAGCCATTCAGATGCACCATTGCACCATAACCACTACATACACTGCATACTCTAGTGGTTATGGTGCTTGGAGTGTTCCTTTAATTCCATCCCCTTATAGACATTCATTTTTCAACTGTTTCATGGTTATTCAGTAAAGTAAGAATTCCAAGTGATTTCAAAGTAAATGTTAAGCTATTCTTTCAGTTAATCTACTTTGCCTTACATTCAATATTCACCTTGGCTGACTTAGAAAAAGTCCAACTCCAACTTGGCTATAGTCACAGACTGTCTGTTTTTGGCTGTATTTTGCAAGCTGATTTCCACTTCACCACAATTCAATGCTTACTAAATAAACCACTTTGGGTATATCCATTATTTTATCTAAACTGGTTAAAAAGAATATGTCAGATTTAATTTGCACAAACTGAAACATTCAATAAAATATGTGCATTGTAAAAGGGACACTTCAGGCACCCAGACCACTTCTGCCCATTAGAGTGGTCCGGGTGCCAACTCCCACTACCCTTAACCCTGCAACTGTAAATATTGTAGTTTTCATAAACTGCAATATTTACATTGCAGGTTTGACTCCTCCTCTAGTGTCTGTCTACTAGACAGCCACTGGAGGGCACTTCCTGATCTATAGCACAGGTTTGCTTTAGCGTAGCTAAACGTCCTCATGCTATGCTTTTTTCAATGCTTTCCTATGGGGAGGTCTAATGCGCATTAGGTCTCATCCCACCGGCAGCCGCGTATGCGCAATCTGCCTGGCTATCCTACTTCCTCTCCTCTAACATACCATCCCTAATTCTCGGGGACTTCAATATACCCATTAACCCACCCCTGACCTCAGCAGCCTCTAAACTACTTTCAATTACTTCCTCCCTTGGGCTATCATAGTGGGCTAATTATCCCACCCATGTATGTAGCTGGCAATACCCTCAACCTCATTTTCTCTTATGTATGTACAGTGTCTAATATCTCCAATACTCCATTTCCTCTCTCTGACCACCACCTCTTATAATTTGCTCTCGAGTACCTCCTCACCCAACAACCAAAGCCTAACCCCTCTCAACTCAGGAGGAACCTTAATTCTATTGACCTCCAGCAGCTGTCAGCTGATATTGATTCACAACTCCTATCCATCCCTTCCCTCTTGTGTCCCTCACTGGCCATCTCCATGTATAACACTACCCTTACCTATGCCTTGAACACTGCAGCCCCGCTCCAAACATGCACCTCGAGGAGGACACGCCCCCAACCATGGCATACTAAATCAACACGCTACCTGCAAAGAATCTCCCGTTGTGCTGAACGCTCCTGGAGGAAGTCTCGCACCCAGTCAGACTTTCTCCAATATAGATTCATATTGTGTTCATACAGCACAGCCCTTGCCCTCACCAAACAGTCATACTTTTCCTCTCTCATTAGTTCATGCTCCCGCAATCCCAGGCATCTCTTTGACAGTTTTTACTCTCTTCTTTGCTCTACTGTGGCGACCCCTCAAACTAACCTTACAGCCAAAAACTTTGCATGCTACTGTACTGACAAGATTAAACAGCTAAGGAAAGAATTTTCCCCACCCTGCCTTTCTCTTTCTCAACCACACATAGGTCATGCCTTTCCTACCCTTTAGACTTTCTCCCTGGCTATTGAAGAAGAGGTGGCTGTGCTTCTCCTTTCCTCTCGCCCCACCACTTGCCTGCTTGATCCTGTCCAATCTCACCTTATCAGATCTCTCTCCCCTTGTCTTGTGCCTTCCTTAACACATCTTCAACTGCTCTCTCTCTCTCTTCTGGCACTGTCCCTGCTGACCTTAAACACGCTACTGTAGTACCTATCCTGAAAAAAACATCCCTCTACCCATCCACCCCCTCTAACTATCATCCCATAACCCTGTTTCCTTTTTCCTCTAACTTCTGTAAAGACTTGTCTTTACTCGTATGTCTCACTTCCTCAATTCCAACTCTCTCCTTTTCCCTCTTCAATCTGGCTTCTGCCCCCTCCACTCTACTGAGACTGCTCTTATCAAAGTTACAAATGACCTAAATCCAAAGGCCACTACTACATACTAATACTTCTTGACCTCTCTGCTGCCTTTGACACTGTTGATCGTGCTCTCCTTCTTCAAAATCTTCAATCACTCAGTCTATGTGACACGGCCCTCTCTTGGTTTTCCTCCTATCTCTCCCAATGCTCATTCAGTGTCTCCATTCTCTGCTGGAGTCCCCCAAAGCTCTGTCCTTGGTCCCA
This sequence comes from Pelobates cultripes, assembly GCA_933207985.1. Lineage (NCBI taxonomy): Eukaryota > Metazoa > Chordata > Amphibia > Anura > Pelobatidae > Pelobates > Pelobates cultripes. The sequence goes on along the minus strand of OW240913.1, from coordinate 29,947,201 downwards.
TTCTATTTTCTCTTTACACTGCCTCTCTTGGCAAACTTATAACCTCATTTATAGTTTTTATTTATACTGATCCTCTTCTTTAGCTCTCCCTTCAAGTCAGTGGTATCCACATCAGTCCATTCTTGCAAGCGCGCTGTCTTAGTGTCATATTTGATTTTAGCCCCACCTTTGAGCCTCACATCCAGCATGTTACCAAATCCTGTAGATTCCATCTTAAAAACATAGCCCGCATGCGCCCCTTTCTTACGCAAGATGGTACAAAAGAGCTTGTCCATGTTCTAGTAATTGCCCACATGGATTATTGTAACCCACTCCTAATTGGTCATTCCAAAAACCCGATTGCCCCACTACAGTCTGTAATGAATGCTGCCACCAGACTGATTTTCCTCTCCTGTCGCTCCTCTCACACCTCACCCCTCTGTCAGTCCTTACATTGGCTTCCTGTATCCTATAGGAGTCAATACAAAATGCAAACACATACCTATAAAGCATTGACGAATTCTCGCCCTTCTTCTATCTCTTCTCAGATCCATAGGTATGACCCTTCTTGGTCTCTCTTCTCTGCCCGTGACCACCTCCTGTCCGCTGCTCGCACCCGTACTGCCAACTCAAGCTTGCAGGACTTCTCGCGGGCAGCTCCCTTCCTATGGAATAGCATGCCTTCTGCCATCAGACTCTCCCCTAGTTTCCAATCATTTAAGAAGTGCCTTAAAACCCATCTTTTTAGGAAAGCTTATGGCCTCCCAGAGTAACCTCTACCTCACATACCTTTCTCTTGCTCCCTCCTAAAAGGCAGCACTCTATTCTCTCCTTCAGCTTTGTTTCACTCCACCTTGTTTGACCTCCTGTCCTGTTGGGTTTTATACCCCACCTCCTATAGACTGTAAGCTCGTTTGAGCAGGGCCCTCTTCCACCTATCGTTCCTGTAAGTTTTCTTGTAATTGTCCTATTTATAGCTAAATTCCCCCTCTTAAGATATTGTAAAGCGCTACGGAATCTGTTGGCGTTTTATAAATGGCAATAATAATAATAATAATAATAATAACAGGGTATAAACCTTTTTTTGCCACGTCCAAAACATGTGAAACAAATACACACTTACATATTATAATTGAGAAGAATATTTGCCTCTCAAAATATTAGTAACAATATATTACTATTATTAGTAGTACTAGTAGTAGTAAAAGTATTAATAATAATGCAAGTAGTAAAAAAATAATGAGATTAGCTTAAAGGGACACTTTAATTTATTGAAGTGGTGTGGATGCAGTGGCCCCTTAACCCTGCAATTGTAATTATTGCAGTTTTTTGAAAAACATCAATAATTACCTTGGAGGGCTAACTCCACCTCTAGGACATCCAACATGAAGAAATCCAGCGGACATACAATGCTATTCTATGGGGGAAGTCCTAATGCGAGCGCGGCGCTCAACGTGCATGTGCATTAGGTATCCCCTGCTGGCTGACGTGACTGGTGTAGAATAAGGCAAGTGCTAGAAGGTCTTATGTGACCCCTTCTGCACCACATGGGGGGAGGGAGAGAGTGCAAGGAATGTGGGGCGCTATAGTTTACCTTTAATGCCAGGACTTTATTGTTCTTATATTTTACCATCTCAGCAGCAAAGAAGAGATCATCTAAATACATCTGTTGAGGCACTGGAAGAGCACATTTTCTTAATGGCGAACATGACAATCATGTTTCAGTAAATAGCCTGGCATTCATTGACGAAATGCACAGTTCATCATTCCACCACAAACTGTTTTTATTTTCCTGACCAAAAAAAAATACTGTAGCTATGTACTGAAAAAAAATATGCCTTTGTGGAATATGTTTTTCTATATTTTTTGAGTAGTAGGAGGATATTTGGGGAAAACTGTTAGGTTTACTTTGAGAAACAGCCAAATATGTAATCATAACCATCAAGAGATTTTAGTAAAAAGGAGATATTAAGTTTTTCTTATTTTCAAATGTTGTAGTACATATATCTGTGAATCCAAATCTTCAATAATCATTTTAAGAATCTTTGAAGTATAGAACACCCTATGAAGAATCAGATGCTACATTTGGCACATTGACCAACTGAGAAATGTCTAAATGCCGTATAATATCTGAACATCATTGGCAGTGCATCCTATAATGGGGTTAGTGTATCGAATTTTAAGGAATAATGCCCAAGTAACAAGGCAACAATTGTCCGTGATTGGTTCCTCAATCATTACATTGAATTCCGTTTAAAGAGGACATCACTAGATCTCAATCCAATGATGCAACTATGAAATGTGAGGACATACACTTTTCAGTGATTTTCAAAGTAAAGCTTCACTTCCAGCCATTGGTTTCTAATATGGGGGACATTGGAATGGCCTCCATGGAAACCTTTGACATCTTATAAATCTCATGCCTTCACAACCGTAGCATAATATGGGTGAAAAAAGAAATGAAACTCAGAACCAGGAAGGTGGTTTTAGTGTTTGTACAAAACACTCAGTTTACATTACTGCAAATTAGAGCCTGGGGAATAGCCCTGACAGTTTTAATGTTGTTCTTTGTATGCTCATATGTCATGCACATTTTATTATTTATCAGACAACTCAGAATAAGGTAATTTATCTTTTGGTCTTTATTTCATGAGTGAATGACAAACTATGAGGTGAACATTGTAACCTAAGGGATCTTCATATTGTAGACATTTTTCTTCCTGTGTGGACGTAAATGTGTCAATGGAGCAGGCATTCATTACTTTATGAATATTTCAGAGATTGGCAGCATTTATCCTTTTCCGTGATTAGCTAGAAGTATGCTCAATGATACATAGTTTCTCTAACCTGTGTCTAATCTGTGAACCTTTCTACTGTTTGGAGTTTTTGATACCATTAGAAAAGAAATGTAAAACAAACAGGTGCCTCCTTTTTGTTCACCGGAGAATATTCACAAAAACAAAGGACAGAAGGGAGGAAATGCATATGCATTTTTTTGCAGAGCACCTGGGTTTATTCACTAAATCATGAACACTGAATGCCAAATTTGCTAAATAACTTAATTAGAAAAGTTTCAAAAATCTAAACTGAGTAAACTCTAGTAATACCCTATTAAAACCATATTAATACTAGTGATTATGTCTCCCCAGTAATCTCCCAAATAACTCTGGAACTACATTTTTTTAAACAAGCTATGCTTAGAAGTCTAAAACAACCTATGATAATTTTACTTCAAGGGGTAAGGGTGGTGAGATGGACCCTTTTATCGCGATTTGATACTCTCTGGACCTATAGGTATTGGGACCAGCAAGATTCCGAGTCACCTGGCTCTAGTATTTTTGCAAAGAAATCTTGATCACCCACTAGACCTATCTTAGTCCTGTAATTATATTACCATCCACCCTACCACTCACATCTAGAGGAATGTGCAAAGGCTGTTTGTCAGACCCATCTTGAATCTTCCTCCACATCTCATCTGTGTATGTGGTTGAGGAAAGCAAGACAATTGTTTTGAGCCTAGTTAAAATTTAGGTCTAGGGGACCCCTTGTCATATTTTGTTGGTTAAAGGAAGCTCATTATGTCTTGCGTTGCATACTGAGTACAGTCACTAAAAGTGTTTATTTTATTTTACTTCACACTGCTATATCAATATTAATTAAAACAATGGCATGCATGTGCACGCTTTATTAGGATTTACACCATAAAATGCAGAAATACACTTAGTAAATATCTAACCCAAGTCACAGTTTCTAATGTTTCCTATGGTTGGAAGTCTTATTGCAGAAGTCTTAATGCAACTCATAAACAGCATTATGTCACAAAGCTGATGCAACAGCAGAAAAGTGTTTGGCTCTTGTAAATTAACCCTAAACGTTTCTCTTTATCAGCAAGATCGTGCCTCTCTGCTGTTTCTAACTGGATGGCTGCCCACTTCCTCAAACTAAACTTGACCAAAACTGAAATTCTGGTCTTTCCTCCCTCAAGTGTTGTTACTCCTGTGTCTGTCTCCCTCCAAGTCAACGGTGCTACCATCAGCTCCACCACGCAGGCTCGCTGCCTAGGTGTTCTTTGACTCCGACCTCTCCTTCAAGCCTCATGTTCAATCTATTGCCAAATCCTGTCATTTCCATCTCAAAAACATTGCGCGCATCTGCCCCTACTTAACGCTAGATGCGACTAAGGTGTTGGTCCATTCCACTGTCCTTTCTCGCCTTGACTACTGTAATCTGCTTCTCAGTGGTCTTACGTGCTCCCAACTAGCGCCGTTACAATCCATAATGAATGCGGCGGCGAGGCTCATCTTCCTGTCCGCCCGCACCTCCCATGCCTCACCTTCTGTCAGTCCCTACATTGGCTTCCTATAAAATATAGAGCTCAATTTAAAATTCTGGTTCTTGCTTTCATATCTCTACATAATGCTGCTCCCGCCTATCTATCCTCCCTTATACACAAGTATGTCCCGTCTAGGCCCTTACGATCTGCTGAAGACTTACGTCTATCTTCTGTCTGTACTCCCACCTCTGATGCTCGCCTTCAAGATTTCTCGAGGGTTGCACCATTCCTGTGGAACTTGCTTCCCTCCTCCGTTAGATGCTCACCCAGTCTCCACTCCTTCAAAAAATCGTTAAAAACCCACTTCTTCATAAAAGCGCATCAATTAAACTGTTAATAGCTCCTGACTGATTCCTCTTCTGCAACTGTCACTAGTCTAATACTATTCTTACCTTTTTGTGTCATTTTACCCCACTCCCTCTAGCATGTAAGCTCATTGAGCAGGCCCTCAACCCCTCTGTTCCTGTGTGCCCAACTTATCTGGTTACAACTACATGTCTGTTCGTCCACCCATTGTAAAGCGCTGCAGAATTTGACGGCGCTCTATAAATATCATAATAATAATAATAATAATAATAATAATAGTGCACACTGGATCTAAAAAAGGTCTGACTAGGAGAACATTATAATTTTATATTATTTCAGGATAGTCTCTGTCTTTTCTTTAGTATCATAGGGTATGCAGGTACATTGTGCCCATTTTGTGATGTACTGTAAAGCCTCTGTATGTTCCTTGTGTACCTGGAGTACTTGCGTTCTAGTTGAAAGAAGAAATACTGCTCTGCACAGTTTTGACTTAAGCTATGTCCTCTATGTCCCCAATCGTAGTCTGCCATCTTCTTATATCACCCCACCTTGATACATTCCATGCTCAAAAGAATACGTCAAATGCCCATATGCCATCCATTCTCTGTCATTCACCTTTATCCAAGGCATTGTTCTCTACAAACAAAAGAACCAAAGCCCAGAAGAATTATTCTTTAAGCATTCAGTTATACCGATTCCACAAGTTGTTTGCCATATATGCCAAGAGGGAAATACCATTATGATTAGAGGATTTCCCAATATATTTCACTACTTGATATCTTACGAAAAATTATCTTCATTCCATAATTTATGCCCCCATTAAGTGTATGCATAGAACAGCAACTGACCAATGTTACTGATTCTTTTAAATCTGTTCTAGAATGGCACCAGTTTGAAGTTACTTGATGGTTCTCGTTCTTCAACTCCTGTAATATCGTTCTAACGAGGAATACAATACATTTTTATTTGATTGAATCTTTAACTTTACTTCCATGATTGATCTTTACTATACTAGAATGTTTCCTGTTACATTGTATTAGTGTTTTTAGTGTCTGTGTCTTCCTTTATTTCTTTTTCTAAATAAACTAAAATATTCCTTCTTTAATTTTTGAAGAAGCTGTGCTAAGTGGAGAACAGTCTTGTCCGCTGGCAATTTTCTCTTTTCGTATTAAAATATTAAGGCTCCATAACTTAAAATAGCACATACTGCCATTTAATACAGTCATAAAACAGTGGCTTGCCCTTTTCATGCATAATCCATTGCATTAGCGTGCTTCATCGGGAGCTCTATAGGCTAAGAGCCAGTCACATTTATAAGCTGCTCATGAACAATCTTGGCAGAAATTAACAAACTTTTCTTAAGATTATGCATGCAGAAGTCGAAAGAAAAATATTGTTTCTCACCTGTTAAAAAAGTTAAAACATTTTATATTGGATTATACATTCTCCCTCCACGTTCATGAAAAACAATTGGATTTCTTAGTAACATGGAGTCATAGAGGGTTTAAAACAAGACCATGTTCCATCAAATTCAGCCTTCTAGACGTTCTATTATCTGCGGGTGCTGAATCAAATTTTGAAAACTACAAATTAAAACAATTTCCGGTAATACCATAAGAACAACAACAAAAATATGTCATACTAAAACAATCAAATTTCTCTCCCTGAGAGAATTAGCTCTGAATCCACATGTTGTTCGTTATATAGAAGCCATGACTAAAACATATGGATAACTTCCCAAATGTACACATCATTTTAAAAATAAACTAATATTTGTTTCATTAGTCTGGGCTGGGCTACACGTAGGACCCCCCTCACTGCAAGAATTTCCTACATTCCAGTCATTAAGTGATGATTAGAAGCTCACAAATACTCTCAAGATAGACATTTATGTTCTTTCAAAATGTAGTTGTTCAAGGCCAATGTTGAGCTGTTTGCATATTCTTAGGGCCTCTTCACTTTAACATGTAATATAGATGTTGATCCTTAAATGCCTAGTGGCTACAAGGCACACCTCATTGACAATATCTAAATGAGGCTAAAAAAACTATTACCTGGGGTTATTTTATCTCTTTCGGTAAAGGAACGTTTCAGCATTCAGGTTCTGAGTTGCCCATTGTATATGTATAAGGTACAGGTTGTTTATGTGTGGACATAGAGGGTTAATCCATTATATTTGTTTTCCACATCCTCACATTTTTCGTAACTTCTCTTTTGGGTGTTTGTTGCATGTTCTTAAAGTATAAATGACTCCAAAGTGTATTTCATATGCAGTACCTTGCTCGCTATGCTACATTTCACTCACATGTCCCAAAAGTTACCAAAACAGCTCTAATTTCATTCAGAGCTTACCTGCTGAACGTTTGATTCTGAACTGGCCTTCTGCGTGGGATCGTCCTAAATTCATATATTCTTTATTTATTTGTACTACTCAGAATATTATAATTAGCTGTGATGCTTTCCATGGCTTCTTCAATTAAAGGGACAGCAAAGTAAAATTATCATGGTTAAACAATATATATAAAACAAAATATGAATTGCTTTAAACAATATAGTCTGATCTCTGCCAGCTTTAAACTGGTTATTAAGCCAATAAATTAAAATAATACCTTGCTACCATGTGGACTGTGTTTACCAACATCATTGATATAGACAAGAGTGTTGAACTGCTTGTCAGGTCAATGCTGGACTATATTTTCCACAAATAACTACCAGCCATGTTCTATTTGAGAATTGTGGAGTGCAGTGAAGCAGCAGTTTAAGGGCCAAGACTTTACACCCATGATATAGAACTTAAAGGAATACTATAGCAAAATGTGTATTCCTAATGCTATTGTGCCGTCTTAGCAGTTTAGGTGCCCCCTCCCTAGTCAAAAGGGGAAAAAAATTAGTTTTGCTTACCTATTCTTCTTCGTAGCACCAGTGTCAGAGCTGGACTCCATGTCTGAGATCATCAAGGCTGATGATCTCAGTCAATCCAATGCTTTCCCAAATGAAAGCATTGGAAGGCTAGTTGACAAAATGTCACACTACGCCAATCAGGTGGTCTCTATGAGACCATCTGAAAGAAATAGGCAAGTTTTACTCGACTGTTTGAGTGGCAGCCATTAGAGGCATTTAAACTCTGCAATGAGAAATTATCGTTCTGCAGAACATCAATGCAGGGTTAAACAAGCAGGGACAAGGCACCCAGACCACTTCATCGAGATTAGTTTCTATAGTGTCCCATTTAAAGTCTGATCTGAGAAAGAAACATTGTATCTCCCCATAAAAGTTTCAGCAGGTATAACACAATTCCTTATATTAACCATGTGTATTTTATTGTAAAGTAGGATCTGATTCACGAGATGCTTAATTAAAAATAAATGTTCTCACTTTGAAGAAATGGGAAAGGTTGTCAGGATATTTCCGTTGGTCTGTTTGTAAATTTTTCTCCCTTGCTTGTACTGCTGCCAGACATTCCCATAAATGTTTGTTTCATGGAAATGTTTCATTGATTATAAAACACAAATGTTTTTATAAATTGATTGCTCATCAAGTGTCAATAAATCACTCACATCAGTTCACCCCAGATGGAATTTATTTAGTAACAGGAGCTAGCAGTATTATTTATTAGATATTTTATACGCTGCTGAGAAAAGACGGCTTGCAGGAGAAATATGTAATTTCTTCGTTTCGTCTGTACAGCAAACCCAATACTAATGGACAAAAATACAGAGCCATCATTACGTATGCATGTATACTGTATGCAAAAAGTATTTCTCTAAATCCATCTCATTATCTCTCTGTCTTTAACTCCTTCTTTTTCAATCTCACTATCCTTTTGTCTTTATATCCAACATTCATGTTTATTCCCTCACTCTTTCTCTGTATATATAATTATCTTTATCTCTTTGTTTCCCCGTCTGTCTTTTTGTCTTTGCTGCTGTCCATCGTATTACCTCTCCCTCTCTGTGTCTCTATTTCCATCCAATTATCTCTCTTTCTCTGTATTTCCCAATACCTCAGTCTTTGATAGTTTACACAGTCACTATCACACAGTCACTCTCACACACACACTAAAATTCACTATCCCTCCGCTTTCTCTCCTTTCCTTTTTATATTCCATACTTAATCTATTATTCTCCTTCCATGTTTCCATTCTTTTTTTAATTACACTTTAGAAACATAGAAACATAGAGTGTGACGGCAGATAAGAACCATTCGGCCCATCTAGTCTGCCCAATTTTCTAAATACTTTCATTAGTCCCTAGTCTTATCTTATAGTTAGGATAGCCTTATGCCTATCCCACGCATGCTTAAACTCCTTTACTGTGTTAACCTCTACCACTTCAGCTGGAAGGCTATTCCACGCATCCACTACCCTCTCAGTAAAGTAATACTTCCTGATATTATTTTTAAACCTTTGTCCCTCTAATTTAAGACTATGTCCTCTTGTTGTGGTAGTTTTTCTTCTTTTAAATATAGTCTTTACTCATCTATCCGTCTCTCTCTCTCTCCCAATCCTTGCCATGGTTGTTTTCTAAACTTGTGCATGGCAAAATATTTCTTTCAGCTGTATCGATTCACCAAAAATAAATAAATAAATAGTTTGGGAGGTCTGAATTTTGTTTATATGACATTACAGTTGACATGTATTCCAATAATGTAAATTATTTGGGAAAAAGGATTTGGACAAACCAAAAGGACACGAAAGTGGGCCAATCGGTGTTCTGCAGATTTTGGATAAACCACAATTTGTTTGATACCGAAAACACAAGTCGATCGTTTTTTTGTCCCCATTTCATTATCAAAGGCATATGTCAGTGTTAGGATATATACAAGTGTTAAAGCATTAACTGATAGTTTAGGTCAACATGAGTTCCTCTTAGGAGAAAGTAGGGTACAATATGGACTTGCACAACTGTTAGTGAATTTGCCATACACACTTTATTCTGTGAACCCATCTGAGTACACCAAAGTCGTTTTGTAAATTGACTTGTGTAATGAAAGTGCATCCATCTTCTGAATAGCCTGTTATTGGCCTGTTCTGTCTCACGAAGCTTTTTGGGTAACCTCACCATGTTCTGATCTTCCCAATAAGCACAGACAAGCCCGCATCACCCCACAAACAGATTTTTAAAAGCTGAACCAGGGGATGTGGCAGTGGGTGCTGGTGGAACTCAGGTAAGTAGACAAGCTATATTAATATAGATATATATATCTATTGTAAATAAAATTTTAAACACAAATCTGCACACACCAGTCACCAGTCATGTTAAGACTTTTTTGATTTGTGCTCTGCAAGTAACACCAAGCGAGTAACCAGCTGCCCATGAATGGTTCACTGGGTTTGCATCTCTTCCTGAGTTGGGTTTCCAAGCTGTTGTATACGGCAAACATAAATCTCCAGCAATCTATTTTTAAAATGGAATAATAAGGCAAAAACTGTCTCATTCTTTGTTGAACTTGTTGCATATGCCCACTCCCTTGCAGTAGTAGACTGATGTGCAGCTCTTTGTTTAACAATGTATTGACTACCCACTGAATTCAGGTGGAAGGGGTTTTCAGTCACTTTTTTTATCCACAATAACTTCTCGATATGTTCTCTGCGTATGTATATTTATATACAGGGTGCAAAATTTCCACTCACCACTAGCCAATGATGCGTGACAACTGAGCGAGTAGAACATTATTGTATGCATGAGGACTTACAGCGTCATTGGAATCCCCATAGGAAAGCACTGAATAATGCTTTCCTATGGGGAGATCATAATGCGAGCACGGCCATTGCCGCGCATGCACATCAGGTCTCCCACGCTGGCAGCCATTATTAACCCCTTCTGCACCAATGAGGGATGGGGTGGGACCCTGACAAAAGGGGAAGCTATAGTTTCAGGAAAACAAGTTTGTTTTCCTGGCACTGAAGTTTCCCTTTAACACGATATTGCTATGTGGTTTAACTGAAACATTTGTTTGCTGAGATAGTTGATTTTTAGTAGCCTTGCAGAATATGAAACTGTAGTTTTGTGTGTGCACTGTTCCTTAATCTGTATTTAGAATAATTATATTGCCTCTAATTTTATTTTTGTTTGTGTGTCTTAACCATAAAATAATTGTAATGATCAAATCTTCCTCAGTTAAAGTTTTGTTTTGGCAATCATACAAGATGTCTAAAATATCCTCTCGTTCTTTTAAGATTTAGTTCAAATATATTCTTAATACTCAAAAAAAAAAGCAGTTAAATAATTATTGTTATGTAATTGCATAATATAATTTAATTATCCGCTGATCTCTATTGAGATTTATTAAGAAAATCCGTATATTACATTTTAGATAATTGTATCATGTTTCCACAATTATATTGCATAATTTTTTTTGGTAGAAAAATTAACCCCTTTGCTACCAAGTTCTTAAACTATATATTTTAAAAATAGGTAGGACAGTGCAGTTGTAATTTAGTAAAAATTGGTCTTCATACAGTTTGCTGTTAATTAAAAAAGTATATCATTGTAAAAAAGTATTTATTTTTCAATTGCTTCTCCTTTTACAGAGGTTTTGGAAGGATAATAATTATAGACAATATGGTATCGTATCTTGACAATTTTCAGATAGGGTGGTAAATATTTGCATAAATGCAGAAATAGAATTTTTGCTACATACAATATACAGAAAATAATAAAATGATCAAATGTTCTGTTTAGGGTATATGTACGGAAACTGCCTGTGTTTTAGGTTTCGTTTAGAGGGTTTCTAGAAATACCGCCAGATTGTGAAAATATGTCTGCATTGAAGGTATAATAACCACGTACATAAATAAATAAGTGGGCTTTCACAACTTGCACACTAATAAGTCATATCATACCAATCATCTCTAGGAGTTGTCAGAGGGGAAGCTCCTCAACTTGCAACTTGATAGCGAAGAAAAACAAGGAAGTACAAAAACCCTGACAATCCATAAAGGCTGTCCTCCATCTGTGTGCTCAGCGTTAATAGATAAACATCTACGTTTGTCTTGATCTAGTCCGTTGGGGCACTTTTTGGATTTCAATTTTTGTCTTCTGCTTTATTTTCTTTCATGGTACATTATATTTTGATAATAAATCAATGTTCTAAGAGCCCTTCTTCCTCCATATCATATGCTCAATGAGCTGAGTGCCCACTCCACTTCATAGTCTAGCTTCTAGAATGGAGTCATACAGTTAGGCCTACAAAGGGAATTGCAAGTAGATATATACAGGTATATGGATAAGTTTGCTTTTCGGTACAAATACATAAAGTAATACAGAGAGGGTAGTGGATGCGTGGAATAGCCTTCCAGCTGAAGTGGTAGAGGTTAACACAGTGAGGGAGTTTAAGCATGCATGGGATATGCATAAGACTATCCAATACTTTAGGATAAGGCCAGGGACTAATGAAAGTATTTAGATAATTGGGCAGACTAGATGGGCTGTCACATTCTATGTTTTTATGTTTCCATGTATTTATACACAGTGCTAGGAGAGAAGGAACTAACAATACTTATTGTGCATTGCTTCAAGATAGTTCACTTGTTTAAATCAAATGACGATTGCATGACACTTTTACTTTTGCATTTAGTTCTTGTATTATATTACAATTTTCTTTGTTGTGATTTTCTTTTTTTTAGGTGGGAAATTAATCATTCTACCATCAGGACCAGTGCATCTCCACGCGCATTATGTTTTAGTGTCACACGGTGGAATGCTTCAAGCCGGATCACCAACTGAACCACTTACTGAAAAAATACAAATAACCCTATACGGCAGCTCAAGTTCCGCTACATTAAATCCATATGGGGTTAAATTTATAGCAGTTCGAAATGGAACTCTTTTGCTACATGGCAAGTATTCATTTAGTGTATTTTACATTCACTGTAGTACAAGTTATATCAAAGATAACATACGCAACAAAGAACAAAATCTAAAAATGATTTGGGAGTAGCTCAGTAAAGAACATTTCTGAGTCAAGGACCTAAAAGTGGACGGAGAGAAAAATCCATCATATTAATAGTGATCATTATAGCATTGTTTTTTACGTTATTTTTTTTAACGTGGTCATGTGATATTCTGTCCAAAGTCTGTCTTTGTTTCAGTCCATCTGTCTTCTGATTTATTTCATTTTTTTTTTTACATTACCTAACACACACGAAAGGTATATTTGAATCTTTATAAGAAGATATTGATAGCATTATGCCTTATAATTCAATATTGAAATGCCCTCGCGTGGACTCCCAGTTACTTGTATAAGCAGCTTCGAAGCTGTTAATTGGCCCTATTATATGAAAGATTTTCTCTGGTTTTCTCTGGAAGCACATCTAAGAACTCCCAAGCATGTGCTGTGGGTGAATGACGAGGCATCACTAGCACATGTTCCTGGTTTAAGTAGAAGGGTCCTCATTGAAGAAATTTGTACCAGCTCTCCTTGTTTCTGAATTAGATTACCACACCTATAAAAACATTAGGTCTTATCATTATCAAGAGGATACTGTTTTTTAAACAATAGATTATGCTAAGAGATACCAGATTACAGTCGTAACATTAAAAGCTTGCTGGCGGATTGAAGGTCTAATTTGCCTTCTGAGATGGTGAAAAAAATCAGCTGGTTCTCCTTTCGTTGGAGAGACAACGGAGCCAAACTAGGCAGTTTTTTCCATGCTCTGTGTAATGCTAAGTCCCACTGCATGGCTACAATTAGCTATCATTAAAACCAGTTGTGCAAGCCATGATTTAACACTGAGGTAGTGAAGGAAACTTGAAAATAAAGCATCTTAGACTGTATCAATTTGCCTGAGCTGTAAGACTCACATCACAGAAAACACTCTATTCTGGTTCTAATTTAATATCATTTTGGTCCATGGTATATGACAAATTGGAGAGCATGTCAATGTTATTTTTTATAGTGATATCACAGTTCAAAATCATTAAACAAACAGACTTTGAAATTCTCAGCCAGCTCACGGGAAACTAAGTCGAGCTAAATTTTTCTGTTCTTTTCTGTTTTTTATTTTTTATTTTGTTTCTTTTTTTGGAAAGTTAAAATAATTCCACGGCCACGGCTGATTTCAAACTGTTTAGTGAGCTGTGTCAGATGTTTTCGCTTTCTTTGATATGTTAATATGAGTAAAACAACCCAGAATTCTCTGTGAATGGCAGGCAAGTTCTCGGGTGGCCGTATAGCACTGGGACATTTTATTGTTGCCCTTGGCTAAAGGCAGCTCTCCTGCCAATCAGTGCATGCCACCCATAAACCGGCTGCCAATCAGATGTCAGTTTAGAACGATGTCACATTCACAGTGGGAGAGTGGAGTATTTGACAATTTAATCATGGCCCCTGACACTGTAGAGGCAAAATGTTCAGGATTGAAGGGTTTTATTGATTGTTCAGTAAGGAAATTTATCACTGTCGTCATTCTAGCTTATTGTGCTTCCTGAGTCAAAAAGTGACAGGACTATGGCGTCTAAATGGCAATGCATTGTTTGTAACTCTCAATCCTATATTTCTTATTCACTCTAACATGATTTTTAAATGAAACATAAACTCCGGAAAAAAACGGAATCACAAGGTTATAGAACAAGGGGTTCCTTACAACTGTTTTCATAATTTTCTTGAATGTCACAGAATGACCTTCTTGTTACTTCACAGCAATAAAACCCCTCTACTAGTGGAGGCTTTGTGAAAACAGTATTGCTGTACATTACATTTTAGAACAAACCAGGGTTTTGCTTTGAGACATGATTCCACCTCAATGGATACGCTTACCAATTGTCTGTCAATCAACTTATTTCACATGAAACAATACATAGCTTTTACGGGGTCATGTAAAACATCTGTCTCGGATGAAAAATGGGACTCAGTCACATCTTATGACAATTACATGCCTACCTTGCAACCTTAGCTACACAACTAAATGCCAAATACAGATGCGTTGACAATGCATACTATATGACTAAATCACAGTTTTGTTTTATTTTAGATGGACATTTTCTGTATCTTTGAATTGTTTTATTTATTTTTTTTCATTGTGGATTGTGTTGATCTGTCTATGCCAAGCGTTTGTTCATTTGAATTTAATAGATGCTTGCTTATCTATATATAGTCATGTATCCCAATTAATGCAATGACACTTATACTTTGCTATTAAGAAATAGATTGTCTGTTCAGGAAGTCCCAAGTGCAGTCAGAGCTGCACGGCGTTGGTAAAATCATTAACAATTAAAATTCTGAGTTCCCCTGAACCCCTACCCTTTTTATCTAAAATGCAATGATTAGCTCTCTAAATATTTAAACTATGCTTCCTTTACTAATGGACAACGATTCCTTTTGTTCTATGGGGAAGAATTATAAAATATTGTTTTTATTTTTCTTTATGAAATGTATCCTCATAGAAAAACATCACAGTGAATTAATGCAAGAACACTCTCTTTGTCAGAAATTGTTGCGTTACTTGATTAAAACAAATTAAACCTGGGAACGTGGTTAACCCTTTACATGCCGAGGGCATTGAATGGGACTCATATCTGATACACAAAAGGTTAAATTAATATTTTGAAAAGCTTTATTCTGGGATTCTTAAATTACTACTTCAAATTACAGTGTTTTAAGGGAAATATAATAACGTTAAATGTATCTCTGACACTCACTGGAGCTAGACTTTCTATTCTGTATGCAATTCATTTTCGATCTTGTACACGATTTCACAGTCCCTCGGGAAAAGCTGATGCTAAAAACACAGCCCTCATTTGTAGAATTTGAGGCAAGAGTGAAAGAGACCTAAATATCCCAATGAAACATCTCAGTATATGCTAAAATATCGGCTTATAAATAATTCACAGCGTTTAGTTCTCAAACTTTTCTAGCAAGGATTTTACTTTTTTTTTGCTTCCTCGGGGGTCATATCCTTCTTAGGCAAAATGTCCAAAATCGGTCATAATGGGGCACATGTTCAGTGTTGTGTAACGTATAACTCCCATTAACAATAATGTGTAATTCAATTGACAGCAATGAAAAGTTACCTAGCAATATGTTGCTGTTATAGCCAACTGCTTTTAGCATTTAAACGATCATTTCAGCATGCTTCCTAATTCCTGCAGGCAAATATTCCTTGCCTCATTCAATAGCACCATAGATTAAGTGGCTATAATGCAAAAACAGTACCAGCTGTATGGAGGGAGCAAAGCATAAACTGATTGTCATGCTACAGTGTTAAGAGAACTCCTGATGCAGGTAGATGTCTTTGAGTCTTTTTTTTGTTTTTTTTGTTTTCATGCAAATATCCTGTAGATGAGCTAACCTTAGCTCTCTACATGGATGTGAATTGCATTCCCTATTATTCTCAGCCAACCTTCAATCCACAAACTGATGTGGTAAGTGTGACAGATCTCCCTGTCCCTGCATTTTACAGCTCTTTGTTCCCTTCGCCTGTTTGTTCGGTGAAATACATTCATCACATATGTTAACATTGCCCCGTTTGAATTATGTTTAACTTACCGAATGACAGACCACCCATATGTGGAGTGTACTGTTTATTGGCCCCATTAACCTCTGCTACCACTTCTGTAACTGCAATCACCTCAACGTTCTAAGCAGTCGGCTGGGTGGTCGTCATTTATATGTGCGAACACGTGGCGGCGGCCATCTTGGGACATGAACGCAGACAGCGGTGTTAGGTCGTCGAGTGTATAGAACTAAAATCGTACACTTGATGGCGCAAACACCGCTGAGACTTCCATACCCAAATATGTTCAGTAATATTCATACGAACAAAACGGCGTTCGGTAGAAACATCTCCCAAACCACAGATACTCTGTGAACATATGCACAAACTGTTATTCGTTTATAAATATTGTATATTTGATATTCCCGAAAGAGACTGACCGCGCAGCCTGATTTCATGGAACTATTTTGGGCAGGCGCCTAGTGTGCAGTCGGTCTAAACTATACTTGGTGGCATTTTGGCTGCATTCGTGGGATCTGAGTGCTTCTGGGATATGTTGGGCGCTCAGATCCAGGCTCTTTGGGGATATAGAACTTGAAGGTGTATCTCATTGTTAAATATGTATCGTGAGGTATTTTTTATTATGTGTTTCCTGGACCTGAGAGGTAATGTAATTTAAGGTGTGCTTATGTTGCTGTCCCCTCTCAGTTCCAGTGGGGAATGTGCCTGGAATATGTCATCAGAAACATCTTTCATGGGGACTTGCATAAAAGGCTAGTTGTGGCTTCCATTAAACAGTTCCAGTTTTACCCTCAACACAGAGTCTTGTCTCGTGCTTCTAGGAAACCGCTATAACAGCTTTTTCACTGCGTTTTAGGATTATCGCTTCCAGGATTATTGCAGCTCTACTCACACTGGGAGGAAAAGAACATCTCTGGCAACGAAACTCCTCTTCCCATCGGGGTGTCCGCCACAGTAACAAATTAAATCTAAAAGCTAACTGTGCATTCTTGGATGTGTAGTTGACATAGGGAAAGGCAGGGGTTAACATCCCTAATTTAGAATATTAACACTATCAGATCCCCTGGCCTTCTCTCGCTACTCGCTGCAGTTGAAGAGGTCCTCAGTTAAGAGCACTCGTTTGTTCAACCTAAGATTAGATTTTTTTGACCCAACAGTCACAGATGATGTCATTGCAATGTGAAAATACTACAAGCAAAGCAGTATGCTGGAAGCTCTCTGTCTGAGCTAAGCACTATGTCATTAGCTGAGAGCAAACAACTGACACTCTCAGCCAATGAGCTTGACCTGCACTGTGGATCTTAGCTCAGGAGAGCTAATGAAAGCTCCCAAGCAGGTGCTTTCGGCTTTCTGGTTGAGGTAATTGAGACAGGAACAGTGCCGGTGGCCCAGCAGACACCGTGTAAAAAGTCAAACTGTTCTAAAAAGAACCAGGAAACTCATTACACCATAACCACTATACCCTTATGTAGTTGTTATGGTACTTACAGTTTTTCCTAAATGTTTTTACTGTATAATTATTCATTTGACTTAAGGGTCAGCTCATGGGATTACTTATTGGTGGCATGGTGAAGTGGAGGGTACTTCAATGTACCAATGTACTAAATACCATTTAAACTGTGTAAAAGTTTGGTGTGAAACAGGAACAATTTTATTGTTTTTGATGTATACATGTATGAAATCCTCAAAAAACAAATACACTTTGTGCCATTATCACAATCTGTGAATTGGAGACCTTATGATGCTGCGGTAAGTTCTAACTATTTAGTTAGAATGTTAAATGAGCAGATAGCTCCACAATGACACCAGGTATTCAAGTTTGTGATAAAAGCATAAGACATAATTAGGAATTAAGGCATTAAAGCTGAAGATTTGCCATTATGGTAGCTTTTGGCAATAAACCACTATTATTGTTTTTTTGTTTTTTTTTATACATATATATATCCTGCTTTTTATGTGTGTTTGTCAGAACTATAAATTGACTTGATTTTGCTGATGATCGAAAATGCAATTTGTGTTCTCAGGATGTGTACCAAAGCTAATGTTCACACATCTGGCTAAAGAAGCATTCGCTCAGGGCGCAGAATTGACATTAGAGGAACCTGTGGATTGGCACATTGGGGATGAAGTTATCATTTGTGGAGTAGGTTTTAAAGACAGCAGCTTGCAAGAAGAGATTGTTAGGATCGAGAAAATCAACAATGCAAAAATTTCTATTAGCCCTCCTCTCAGGTATGTTAACCCCTTCACTACCAAGATTTTATTTGCTTAAAAAAGTTACATACAAATAGCATATAATAACAATTATAGCAATCACAAGTCATATTATAGGTAATTATAGGTCATAATTGTAATTACGTATACTTATTTATATACAAGTTTCTCTTCTGAGATCGGTGAAGAAAAAACTATTCTATAAATATACTTTTTATTTATGTCTTCATACTTAACTGAAATAAGGCAGCAGAAAACATTTGTATCCCTTATGTCACAAACAGTACAAACAGTACAAAGGATACAATTAGACAAATATGCTCATGGCTATTTGCTAGGAACATGAGGACATCTCTGGGAATTCAACTTCCTAAAAAGGCCTCCAGAATGTAAAAATTATATCTATGCATTGGCCTCATTCACACATACACTATACACCAGGGACACAAGGTCAGGATAGAGCTTCTCAGTTAAATGTATTTCTTGGTACTGTGAGAAAGGGGAAGGTAATTGGATCGCTAGAATCTCAGGTGAGTCAGGCACGTACTGGAATATATTGTAACATGTTGCCAAACATGGTCCCCTGTATTATAATCCTGCCAGAGCAATGTAATTAAAGGAACACTTAATGTATCATACCCAGTACCATGTCCTGTAGTGGTTATGGTGCCGGGATCTTATTGTGATCTCTTTTATACATTTATTTCCCTTTAAAATCGGATTAAGTTCACAAATGTTGTTTTGTAAAATAGCATATTGTAAATAGATATAAAAATCATGAAATCTGGGGAAACCTTATCTGACACACTGTAGACTCATAACAAGACAACAATTTTGGTGCAAACTTCTAAATGTGGAACAATCAACATGGAAACAAAAGGACATACTGATTGATCCAATTTGCAAATTTAGTCTCAGAAATTCTCTTTATAACCCTATATACCTTTTGCACAATAGAAATTTACAGAATTTTTTTTTTCTTTAATGCTAATAGCGCACCCTGTTTTACTGAATAAAAGATAGTGATGTAAAATGTTCTCCTTATCTTTGTCTTTATATGTGCTGTTTGAATATATTAATGTGATTGAACATTTTAATCAAGGAATACCTATGAAGTCATAGAACAATTTGTGGATGGACAGGTGATTTTACTGAGGCCTGTTGTAGCACTACTGAGCAGAAATATTGTGGTACAAGGAAACCTAACTAAATCGTATATCACTCGCTACCAACTATGTCTTCAGTCTGGGATCTCAGGTGAGTCAAGCATGTTTTGGAATATATTGGTTCATATTGTCAAACTTGGTCGTGCGGATTATAATCCTGCCAGAGTAATGTAATTAAAGTAAAACGCAAATTATCATACCTAGTACTACGCGCTATAGTGGTTGTGGTACCAGGAGCGATCTGGAGCCTGCCATTGAAAGTTCTTACCTGGGTTCTGCCAGGAGCCACTCCCCACCTCTATTGAACTACTTCCTGCAGGGGCCAGCAGACTGGATAAGAACATAAATGGCCATGCTGTTGTGGTTAAGATGCCCCAAGTGTTCTTTTAAAGGAACACTGTACAATGTTGTGATATTTAATTGCATTACTTCCATAGTGCCAATATAAATATATGTCACACTTGCAACTCTCTCAATTATTACAGTTATTAGTAAGTATACGTTTACTTACCAGTATTTCATCAAAGTCAACAGTCCCCTCACAGTAAAAAAAATGCTGATGGTTGTGCTCAGAAAGAGACCTCATTCATAATTTTACTACATACCTGGACTGTGGATCCAGAGGCCTATAATACTTCTTAGAGTGCTTGCCACCACCCTCCTGTCTTTGTCTTCCCTCAGTCTGTTCTACTACTTTTTCCATCATCAGGTTTTATGACATTGGTTCATTCCAGTGCTTCTCATACAGAAGCATTGTGGACCATAAGTGCATGTGCATCATTCACCTGTCCACCAAGGAAAAGCTTGTTATAGAGAATTACTGAATGCAATGATTCTGTATGGAAAGTCATTAACAGAGTAGCCCAAATCTGCTGATATTAGCATGTTAGGTGTGCTGACGTCATGGTGTGAATGAGTATGAGAGCTGATTCAGAGAGCTTGGAGGTGTGGCTTGAAGCTGCATTTTTAAGCCTTCAAACATTTGAACTAGATCGCAAATGTAAAGAATTAAGCCCTGCGCTCAAACTCCCATTGCTCCTGCAGCAATACATACAATATTGCACACTATCCTAAATCTCTGTGCACATTCAGATAACTGTAGTTTTTTTAGTATCACTCCAACAACCATTTATGTGTAAGCTCACATGCCATGTCAAGGCAAAACCTCCCAGGTGGGTCCTACACTAATAATTCACCTTGCACAGCCATGTTACATGTGTTCCTTATTAAGGTTTAATAGGTGTGTAGGGGTTTAGAAAAATACCCAGTCTTACAATTTGTGTGTTTATGTGATCGTGTAGGTGTAGTGTGTGTGTGTATATGTGTGTTTGTTTGTGTATCTCTGTGTGTGTGTGTGTGTGTGCGCGCATATGTGTGCATGTGTTAATATGTGCCAGTGAGTGTTTAAGGGTCAAATGTAACCTAACGTTTTCCTTGGAACTGTGTGAGGGGAGCACAATGTAAGGACTTGCTCCCGGCCACCACATGACCATTCTATGCTTCTGTTTAAGGTCAGCTCTTTTACCTTTGAAATGAGAACAATTTTGTGGTAAAGTGCTACAAGTGGTGACATTAACACTAATTAACAATATTTCATAGGTTTCCATGCTGAATGTGAATATAACTTTTTTTATGTATTGATTTATTAATTAATAATATTGATGTGTTAGTACTCCACTTGTGTCAGTATGTCTTAGCTTGTACCCTATTCCATGATGCAGTGATATGTTTTTATGTGTTTTTAAATTTTTGATGTTTACCACAATATTTTTGCTTCTTTTGTTGTGCTCATTGCATTGAACACTTCTTCAATCCCCATCAGTTATGTGTTTTTTTAGTTACATTAATAAAAAATACGTGACAAAAGACATATCATAAGCTGCAGCAAGTTTGATCATATTTGTTTTACCTCGTTTTTTTCCTTTAGATATTTCTAAGTGTCTCTATGATAGAAGTGAAAGGGAATTAGGATCTCAGGACCTGGGCTCAGTAATAATAATGCAAGCATTACAGAATGAACAAAACCATTTCCAGATTTCTGGAGTTCAATTTCTGAACATGGGACAAGCATTCAAGAAACAAGTCAGTGCATTGACTATTGCTGGAAATACCCATGTATCAGGTATGTCAACTCAGGTCTCTACGATGTCTCTAAAATGTTATCAATTTTAGTATCAAAAGTGTACACCAAATATAGCACGAAAATATGGCAATATTTAACTGCCCAACAACTTATCATCGTGTGAAATATGCTACGAGAAAGAAAATGATATAGCCTTGAATCAACAGATTTAGGAACTGCCAAATGGTTTTCAGTTCTATGTGATACGGAATTATTTTCTCAAAATCTTAAACAAGCACATTAAAGATAATTAACAAAAAATATCAGAAACAAAATAATTCAAGTTAGACTGTCCCAAATCATATTTTTGTTTCCATGAAAGTGAAATTGAAATATAGAGAATTCTCTGCAATGCAGAAATGTCTCTTGTCTGTGTTTTCCTTCCTTTTTGAGTAAAATATCACAAAAGTCCTTCAAGCACTATAAAATGTAGCAAAAAGTGAGCAAAACACACTGTATACCCCAGACACAACATTCCGTCTGCTCTGAGTTACTGTAAAATGTTTGGACTATGTGTTCCCATTAGTCACTTGAGCTATGCAGCAGGAATGGAGGAGATCACCACCCAACACCCACATCATGGATCACATAGACTATGCATTCCATGCCCATATTAATATCGACACTGGTGCAGTTACTCTATAGTCTATATTTCTCCTTTGAGCACAAAGCACACATTTCTATGCAAAAGACATGGACAATTTGAGCAATAACCTTGAAAAGTGCTCAAAGGGCATGTGCCAGCAAAATCTAAGATTTGTCATGGATAAGGTATTGACATTGCATGCACAATGAGCAGCTTAAGAAGTTTAATTTAAATAGCATATACATATTAACTTGGTAATTTACTTTCAAATGTAAATACTGAGCAATAGCCATGATATAGCTACTCAGAATTTAAAAAAATCAAGCAAAAAAAAGTTTATCGATTGACCTGAATTATAATACATTATTGATGTATTTGCCTAACAATAGGGTTTGGGTAATTCTATTAAGGATGTTCTAACATTGTGTTTTAACAAAAAATGTGTCAAATGAAATGCAGGCTAAAGTAAATAGTATCTTAAAATTATCTTACTCAGCTATAGTCACTGCTTGACTAAGTTGTGCTATTTGAAATTTAGTCCACTACAATTCAGAGGTTTCATAAACAACTATATAGGTTAGTCAAGCATCCTTAGTTTGGGTATGGGGACTGGCAAATTTTACCCAATTTCATTTTTTGAAGCCAAACAGGAATACCCGTGACAATTTTTTTGATTTATTCTAATGTTCTGCATTTATGATTAAAAATGAAAAAAAATATATATAGTAATAATCCAAAACAATGAAATTAGTTGGATATCACTCATCAATGTTTGGTGGGTTTGTTTTGTGCAGAAAAATAAACAAAAACTCACACGTGCAAAAAGTGAACAAAACAGGTACCTGCCTCCAAACATCTGTGTCCTGTTAAGTGGGCTGGTGGGAGGGGTGAAAGGGGAAGTGCCATTGACATGATTCACATCAACTAAACAAGGTCCAGTCACCATGGAAAGCAGTAGAATTAATCAATAATTATAATTTTGCTCACAGAATGCACATATTTTTCCAGGATAGATCTGCCCTCATTGTTTTAGCTATCGATTTGTCAATTTAGGCAATTATAAATCCTAGAGCAACATGATGGTTTTTTTTCTTAATTGTTATCTTTATTATTTATCAAATTATATGTCACATTGTTTTCTAACAGGTTGCTATGTAAGACGATGCTCAATCTTGAACTCTTTTGCAAGGGGTCTCAGTATATCTGGAGTTTCTGGCTTTAAAGTGGAGGATAATATATTTTATAATATAAGAGGTCATGGTCTTCTTGTTGGTAAGTCCAATATTTATTTATTTCTGGTATTTATAAAGCGCCAACAGATTCCGCAGCGCTGTACAATTAGTGGAGAATGTACAATATACACAGACAGAGAGAGCCCTGCCCGTAAGCTGATAACTAGCCATTGAAGCTCTTTTATACAAAGTACTTAGCTAGATGGCCCGTGAGCTTACAATCTAAGGGATACTGTGGGTATTTGAGACAAAATGTAGCAGAGGAAATTTGGGGGTGATGGCTGAAAGAGTTAACAGAGAGAGAAGCAGCTATTGGTAAAATGTAAAAGGAATGAATAGGTAATGGGTGAGAATCTCAAACAGCTGGAATGAAGAGGTAATTGAGTGAGAATCTTTAACAGCTGGAGGAGCATGCTATATATTTAGGGGGAACCTGTGTGGGCGGGAAGTGGTGAGGGAAAAAAAATGCAGAGCATCACAATCGCTGTTCCTATGAGTGTGTATGAGTATGTTACTGGTTTACATTTGTGTGAATTGTTTGGAATGTAGAGTGAAATTAAACTGAATTTAATTTCTTAGTCTACACTAGCTGAATTGGAAACATAGCTGACCTGGATAATGTTCCAATAAATAACCGTGTTTGTTACCTTACATTTTCCTGTTTTTCACTATATGAAAATTTATTCATTATTTCTGGTTTAAAGGAACACTATTGTCACCAAAACATATTTAGCTTAATAAAGCAGTTTTGGTGTATAGATCATGCCCCTATAGTCTCACTTCTCAATGCTCTGCCATTTAGGAGTTAAATTACTTGTGTTTCTTTTTATGCCGCCCTCACCATACCTCGTCTGGCTGTGATTGACACAGGCTACATGAAATTATTTTTTATAAATTCTAAATTAAACAGACTGTGCAATAAAGGAAGTTCAAACATGAGATGTCTCTTTATGGGAAGTGTTTAGGAAGGATGTCCAAGTCACATTACTAGGGCTGTATAAACAAAGAGATTTAACTCCGAAATGGCAGAGAGACTGCTTGGGCATGGTCTATATACCAAAACTGCTTCATTAAGCTAAAGTTGTGTTGGTACCAATAGTGTATCTTCAAGTTTTCTCTCAATTTCTATTGCTTATACACAATAGCAAGACCAAGACATGCAATGCTTAAAGGTATTTGATTGCTGTTGCACCAGTAGACCTTTCAAAAACACTTCTCACTGAATTATTCCCCAAACTGTGATCATATTCCTGACCTGATGAGGTTGCAGCTGGCAAGGTAAGTGGCATTCTTGTTTATAAAATATTTTTGTTCTTTTAGGAGAATATATAGAGGAAGATATTGAGATCAAACGTAATCTACTGATACGAATACTGGGCACGAATGCTCTATCTAATATTGAAATGCTAGCACCTGCTGCTGTGTACATCAAGGCACCTTCTAACACCATAGAGGTAAGATCATAGTGATTCAATCATAGGCAAAATATAAATAATTAAAACTTTCAAATAACTGGCTTTCATTCCTTATATGCTACACATATATTACATGTATTGCCTGACTGAGACACTTTTTGTACTTATGTTCTCTCCGCAGCATTAGATTATATTGGATCTGTTTATATGTTTTACCTGCTTATATCCCCCAGTCAACTGACTTTTAAACCACTTCCCTTTCTTGGATTAATGCTAAACCAACCATTAACTGTGTTTGTTGTAAGAGACTTCCCAACTCGCTCTACAGCTTCTCATCTTCTTTTAGCTGCTTACAGGGTTATTCAATAAAGTGAGAATTCAAAGTGGGTTTCAATTGTAAGGCCCAAGTAGTGAAACTAGAATATAATGTTTCCTGTTTGACAATTTATTTTCTCACATTAGTAGATAACCCTGTATATATGATTGCCCTGTTTCAGGAAAGAAAACTGTTTATAATTCCTGCTTACAGTTGAATGTGTCTGATATTCCTGCATAGACATCTAGAAAATGTGATGGTAACGTACAGAGATGAGAGGCCTATTGTGATATCTGGACAGATTTGAGCTGCACATTCTGCCACCTAGTGGCCCACTTATACTATGCTTGGCTTTGGCATGTGTTGTTAACCTGCAAATTCAAATGAGTTTCAGAAAGGTCAGCTAGATTGGTAGATCCTGTTGTTGAGACAAACAATTTCAGCAATTACTATAGGAGTAAGCAGATCATAACCCACTTCGAGAAGCAAATAGGATATCGGAGCGAGTGTAAAGGGGCTATTTTACATTGTAAAAGCAGTGTAAGCCAAACTAAGAATTCAATTCTGGAGGATATCTTCTTTTATCCTATTATTTATCACACCAGTATGTATAATGCTGCAGTAGCAAAAAGCCAGAGGCTCTGAATCTACATCTTAAATCAAATGTACAAAGTGTCACACAATGCAAAAAACAGTTTAAATGTATATGCTACTCACCAATGCTTGATTCATGTGTGTATGTATTTGGCTTGGAAGGATGGACTGTAAATAATGTATCAAAGTGTAACAATGATTAGAATGGATTTATTTTTAAAGTTAGTCATTTCTATAAACAAGCCCAGAGAGGCCATGTAGCTTTAATATATTTCCGATTTGTTATCTCAAGAAAACTACTAAAATATTGAAAATAAATGGCCTGTCTGGGCTTCTGTACTTCCAGGATAAGCTTGTTACAGCCATCTGTTTTTTTTTTTTGGTTTACCATGGAAAAGATAACTAACGAACTAACTTTGTTTACCATGGAAAAGATCCTAGTATAAGGCAGTGTATGTATATTATTGTATGTGTATATATTTCTATATCTGTTACTACACTCCTGTACACTCCCTTTCACTGCCTCCCAGAGCATTATTAAAATCTCTTACCATGTTATAATTCCTACTTTTCTTAATCTCAAATTACTATGAAATAGTCAAATATAATATATATATTTTATTTTAAATGGAACTACCCCTTTCAGAGACATTATGCCGATATTTTTCATAAAATAGTATTTTATTCACTTTTATCTGCCTTTTTCACTCATACTTTATTTGATTTTGTTGAATAAACCTATTGCAACTTTATCTCACTGTTTAGTGGTAACTAATAGTATAATACATCCCAAAATTGCTCAATATAAGGTAAACATAGTAGTTATGGATATGAAGGTCATACATGTAAATATTTTGTATTTATTTAGCAGAATCAAACCTAGAATAATTAATTTACAGTAAACAAAGATATACACATATACTGATAATAATAAAATAAAACAGTAATTATAAAACTTTATTTTATAGTTAGACATATGCAGGTAGATATAACATTTGTTGAATAATTATTGCACATTGTGAGTGTTTTGCTCTTCAAATTAACTAGAAATATGCAGCATCACTGGAAGGGTGGCTGTAACATAAAAAGTCTATTTCTTTTCAAATGTGTTTATTAAAGGTTTTATATATTTACATCGATATATGCAGTACTATTATATTGAATACATACAAGACAATAAAAAGTCTGTTTCTACGCTGTCCTAAAACTGTACCCAAGCTTCTCTGGTCCTGTGAATGTCTTTGCTCAGTTAGTGCTATGCTACTGAAGTTTATTCAGGTGAGATTTGATGTTCATACCAAGGTGTCCTCAGGCATTTATAGATTAGTAATTTCCTTCTAAAATTTAACTTGCATAAAACCCTATAATGTATTGAGTTCGGAACCAAATTGATTTCTACACAAATTCTCTGCTTGCCTAAACCTCTATCAATATTAAGGTGTGTGCCCATATGAATGAAACGATTTCATGATGAAGCATGCACAAAGTAAATGCCACAAGTAGAACTGCAATTTGGAAAATGGCATTAGGTAATTCTAGAGAGCGCCAATGCCTAAAGCAGAGATGCTGATGTGGAAACTCACCGTGTAAATCACAAAGTTTGGTGAGCGTGTAGTTATTCTGCAGAGCATTTTGTGGGATCCTTACACATCTACTAACCAAGGGCTATGCTGTCAATCACTGAAAACATCAACAGTAAAGCAAATTGTCCTCATAAATTGTGGCTAAAATAGAAATGCACGGTGCGCGCGCGCTTATTGTTAGGTCATTGTAATGCGTGTAATGATGGAAGCAGTCAACTTATTATATGCAAGAAGGAATCCTGCAAGAAGAAAGGCTTGGAAGCTAGTTATCATAACATTGTTTATCAGAACCTGTTCATAATGAAAAAAATGTAATCAAAGATTATGACATTACTGTTTGTCATTGACCTGTTAATCATCGAGCTTCTCATTCTGGGACTTTTCAGCATCAGACTATTCATCACTGGGCCGTTACTTATTGGAATGCTCAAAATAAGACTAGTTTAATGGTTGTACCATGTTTCACTGACTCATACATCATATGGACTTTCTTCCATCCCCACTCTTTTTGTCTATTTCCCCCTTCGCCTCCCCCATGCCCCTTTTTTTTTCTCCTACACCTACCTCCCACTGCTCTTCCCTTCTTACCTATCTCTCCGAGATCTTGGTGCGGGGAATGCCCCTCACTTGGGGAACACTATTTTGACCCTTTGAGAGATGGAATCTCATATTATGCCTAGTTTTTATTGCTACACTCTCTCCCGTTTGTACTTCTTTGTGATCCTATCTATTGTCCATATGTTGTTTTGTCATACTGTGCTGTAATCTACTAAATAAGGGGAAAAAAATAAGATAGCTCCTCACAAGATAATTTATGACCCGACTTATCATCATGGGACTGCCTATTATCGAACTCCTCATCATCAGAATTCTTCTAATCGGACAACCCATAGCAGGACAGTTCATTATTGGATGGACCATCACATACAATCATTGATCATGGGACTATTACTTTTTTTTATACAATAAAAAATTAAATTAGAGTTACCTCTCTACATGCACTATAATCTTTAGAGCCTGTACAAGGTAAACAAATAAACTAATACATATTTGTTCACCAGATATAAAAGTAAACTTTCTAAGAGAAAGTCTCCATTTACTTAACCCATATGCTTGTCCATGTGGTATTAAACCAAGCAGGGGTTCATCATTTGCCCCATATATTTTTTATATTTTGGGAGGGGGTGGTAAAATATCAATTAGACTTGAGGATATCAATTTCCATCTCCACTACGTTTCTCTTGAGAAACACTGCATACAGCCCCTTTCTTAAAATATTTAGTTTATGAATGAGGGAGAGATTGTCTGTCTTTACAGTAGTACAATCCCTGCAATTGTTTGTTCTTTGTCTTATGTCGGCACTGCATCATAAGTTTGCACTGTGTAATTTCTGTCCCGTGTTATGTCTGTGTTGTGTCATGAATCTGCCATTTTGGTCCTGAATCAGCTTCTGTTTTTGACTTAGACATTATGGAATAACACTGCACTCTGACATTGTGATACATAAGGGCATTAGCTTGAACTATGTTTGTTACTATATTTGGAAGCACCCCTCGAATCTAGCAACACGATATCATCTATTCTATAGACTTGGATTTCACATATTGTTTTAATACACCCTACTTGTATACATATATATATATTTTTCACTTTATATATTAATATTTAAAGGTACACTATGGTCACCAAAACAACCTTAACTTAATGTAGCAGTCTTATAGATGTAGGTGTATAGATCATGCCCCTATAGCCTCATTGCTTAATTCACTGCCATTTAGGAGTTAAATCACTGTGTTCATGTACCCTAGTCACACCTCCCTGCATGTGACTTGCACTGCCTTCCTAAACACTTCCTTTAAAAAGCCATCTAATGTTTAGCCTTCCTTTATTGCAATTCTGTTTAATTTAGAGTTTGTTTTATCTCCTAGTCTGTTAATAACATGCTAGACCCTACATGAGCCTCTTGTATGTAATTAAAGCTCAGTTTACTGAGCAGGAGATACAACCTTGTAATGTTACATGTGATTGAAAGTGAAACCAGTTTTTTTTTTTTCATGCAGACGGTGTCAGTCAAATCCAGGGAGGTGTGGCTATGGCTACTTAAACAGAAACAAAGTGATTTAACTCCTAAATGGTAGAGAATTGAGCAGTGAAACTTCAGAGGAATGATCTATACACTAAAACTGCTTCATGAAGCAAAAGTTGTTATGTTGACTATAGTGTCCCTTTAACACTATACAACTTTGCAGTTTGCTCTTTGTATTGTACATGAGTGAAAAGTTGCATTTCTTTGAAAGTTGCATTTCTTTCTAAGTGCATAAATGGGTTCTCCATGTCTTCACTGCTAGATCTACTTCCCTTGAAAAGCACAGAGAATATTAAAAGATGAAGTAAGCATAATATATACATTTCATATGCAGTGCCTCCTGGTGTAAAGTGAAAAAAACAAAATGTTACCTAGGGAATATTCATATTTATATACATATATTTAATACAATATTCCTCATTTTTATGTTGTAGTAAAACATGTACCATTGATAGAACTTCTCTTAGTATAATTTCAGGCATGGTTTGAGGGCTTCCTAATGTGATGGATCCTGTCAACATCAACAGGTCCCACATTACCTCTGGCTCAAATGACCAACAGTGTCAGTAGAATAAGGGGCAATAGTGAAACCCCAATAGCTTTAGGTATGCCTCAATGTCATGTTTTTTTTCTTTCTCCTGGATATATTGTTTCACACATTACAGCTTAATTGGTTGTGCTTCATCTTAGAGTTCCAGAGATAGTACCTTATATGCTAAAGTGTGATGTGTATCAAGATACTCAACCATGATTGTTTCTGTGTGTGCTGTGTGGCCACCTGGTTCATGTATGTATTTTTGGATATCTGGTACATAAGTTTTTAATTTCTGCTGGAGTTTATCAAACATATAATTCAACAGCAGTGCCATCCTTTTTCAATGCTAGCAGTATTGCTATGCTGTCTTGTAACCATCTGGGTGAAGAATCATCTAGTACCGAGTCCTGTGTACCACCATCTTGGTTCAGATACAGTGGTTTCTAATGCTTGGTCTGCTGCAACCATATAGAGGAGAGCTCTCCTTTATTGTTATCATGCTTGTGTCTCTGTTATTTTTCCAATTCTAATTCTGATCTGTAAGAATAATAGTTTGAATGATTTTGATTTTGATTGGCCAATTTGAAAGGTGCTCATTTTCTCCCCTTGTGGAATTTATCATCTGGATGAAAATATTGAACCCATAGTCAATCTTTGTTTGACCAGTTTTGACTGTGATGGACAGTTCCCTCATAATTATAATGAACTGTTCTATGATGAACAACAATTCCTGTACCTATGATAAATTAAGAGCTACTTACACTGGGCTTATTTCTTCCAAAGTGCCCGTTGAAGTACAAATGCAATAGTAACCATTGTATAAGGTTTAAAGTAGTATTTAGATGCCATGTATTCATGCAGCTATTGCAACTGAAATAGTTTAACATTTTGATTTTACATTGGCAGTTTGGCTAGTTTATGTATTTGCTCTATTAACAGATACTCTATAATACTTTTCTAACAACCTACTTCGTACCCCTACTTTTAACCTCTGTGTCACTATACCCCACTCCCTCTAGAATGTAAGTTCATTGAGCAGGACCCTCCCCCTCTCTGTTCCTGTATGTCCAGTTCTCTGGTTGCAATTTCATGTATGTTAGTCCACCCATTGTACAGCGCTACGGAATTTGATGGCGCTATATAAATAATAAAATAATAATAATAATAATAATATTTTTTCATATATTCTAACCACTATCAGTCACGTTATTATTTGTAGGATAATACTGCATGGAATGCTGGGTATGGATACTTCTATCATCTTTCACCTGATGGACCTTCCGTGGCCCCTCTGCAGTCATTCAGGAAAAATACAGCTGTATCATGTCTGAGGTGAGTATTCGATATTGGTTAATATTCAGTTTAAAATCTAATTGTGGACTCAAACGTGAACAGACTTGAGCATTAGCAACTGCTTGGTGATCTCCCAAGAAATGTGGTGGTACAATTGCTGTTTCAAATTGAGATACAAGTGAACGAGGATTGAAATAAGTAGAAGTAATTTGAAGGTACATGGCACAGAATTAAGAACCATGACCAAAGGTCTGTGGCAAAGGTTGGATGTTTTCAAATCCATAAGGCAGATGCAGACTAGCACTACTGCCACTGGACATAGATGTGAGTACAAGAGCATAATAATAACTAAGTATGGAACTTGCTTGGAGTAGTTGTAGGGTGTTGTGCTTAAATGTTCATTGCCAGTGTGTAGACGTAATAGAAGGAGCTTCCTGTATGTCAGAACTTACTTCCACGTGCCCTCATTCAGTGATCAGTTTAAACTGACATGTGCACATAGTGGTGAGATTGATGTGTGATCTTACTAGTCTCTGGAGCAGGGCAATGATGAGCTAAGACAATTAATGGATAGAAGGGAGATACACCCCAGGCCTCACATACATTAGACTTTTGAGATTAACTACAAATGAGGTTATATATAAAGAAGTAGAGATACAATGACAGCATCGATCGAAGACAATGCTAACCATATAGTATTAAACGTGTATCCTAGCTAGAAAACCAAACTTACTAAGGTAACCCTACTTTGAAATCTTAAATTTTTACTAAACAAGAAAATGTAGATAATGGAATAATGGAACTGTTTTGGGCTTCTCTAAACCTTTTTATTGAAAACAAGAGAGAGATACAATGTAAAATATGGAAAATAGGATGGAAAGGAAATCTTAGAGATGGAAAGATGGGAAGACAAAAGACTGAAGAAATATGGGAAAAACAGATAATGATAATAGTGTTACAAAATAGAAGAAATAATATCTAAACTATAAAATTACCGACATTCCTTGGATCCAGTATTTAGTAAGCAATGGTTTATGTAGCTAACTATATTTTTCTCTGTATAGATATGGATTGTGGTTGTACCCAGATTACCAACCTCCAAATAACGAGCCTAAAGCTGTATTCCAAGGCTTCTCTGCCTGGAGGAGTGGAGGTGGAGCTCAGGTATTGTAAAATCCACGCTCTATTAATAATTGCCTTCAATTAAAGACATCTTATATTGTTACGTTTTGGCACTCGCTTCGCAAACTGTTAATGTTTACTGCAAATCTCCAAATGTCTGCAGCAAATTGGCAGATAAAAAAACAGAAAGGAATGAGAGCTGTTTACGGAAATCCTACAAAGAAATTAGGAAAATGGCATCCCTCCTAAATGGCGAAGATTAAGATACTTTAGTGTTGCAAACAATCTGGTTAAATGATTCAAATTCTCATTTCTGGCTTTGCTTGCAGTTTAAACAAAAGAATGATTGGCTACAGTTCAAAACAGCATTAGAAAAGATTAGTAGTGACTAACGATAGCAAAGCAACTTAACCGTTTGTGTTTCTTTCCAATGTAGATATCAAGATGTGGAAATGTCTATTTTAAAGAATTTAATATTTATTCTTGCAAAGATTTTGGAATTAATATCATTGAAAGTACATTAAATACTGAGATTGGCGATAGTTTATTGCTTGGCCACCTTGATAAGAAGGTAAGTTGCGAAATACAATCTTTTCAGTATGAGATAGCAGGCATAAATAACCTTTTGACAATTCTTCTAGCACCAAACAATCCGCCACACTGTTGCTATATAAACAAAAATATAAAGAAACACTTCCGTGATAGCTCTAAGCTGTAGAAGAAAATTTGATAAAGTTAGATTCAAAGGTTCCATTAAACTCATGTCTCAATCCCTCAGCATGTTTAATAACTGGGAAAAAAACGGATTTTATTGGCTTTACTAATAATAACAGTCTGTTTTCTGTCCCGGAGCATATAGGTGATGACTAGACCTATATCTTATTATTTTGAATTCTCTAGAGGTTTGTACAATATACAAAATCTTGAAGATAAACAAAGAATACTGAATATAGACAGCTAGTATTGGGAGATGTCTTTATTGAATTTTGTCTAGTTTGGTAAACTTAACGTAGTTTTTGTTCGACAACTAAAGTAAGTTTGTTGGTTTATAGTAATTGGTAGTTCATTAATGTCATTTCAGGGTGTAATCTCTTTTTTAAGGCTTTTGTAATTCTTTGAAATAACAGAAAATCTCTTCAGACATTCCTGAACTGTTTCCTTTCAAAATAGAAATTGCACACAGTGTGTTTCAAATTAATCTGAATGCCTAATACTACATTATCTTATCAGATACACTCTTTCGCAGTCATTCACAAGTAAGCATTGCAGGAATTTACGATTTTAGGCGAAAAATATTATTTCTACCATTTATACAGTGTCAACATATTTCACAGTGTTTTACAATTATTTAAAAGGGATATTGGAAGGCCCTGCTAAACAAGCTTACAATCTATGAGGATTTAAGGTAGACAAATATATAACATTTGGTGTCCTGCCCAAGGACACTTATTGGGTAAGGTGGCCTGACTCAGATTTGAACCTGGGTTTCTAAAGCAGTGACATCACTGCTCTAACCAGCTGGCAAATAACTGATTTGAAAGCATAGATGACTTGGATAATTTTTCCAAGTCAGTAATTTTTGCCCCCACTATTCACATGTTAGTATAAATAATGTTACTGGACACAGGATAGGATTCTTATCTAGAGAGATAACTATAATTTTTTGTTTTATATAATTAATACTTTTGCCCAAAAGTATAATTTGGACATAACCTCTACAGGAAAACATCAGTAGCATTGAATGGGGACACCTCAGATATGTTGGACTTCTGCTCCCCTAAATCTGTACCATTGGACTTGCAAAGCATTATGGGTGTTCGAATACAACATATGGCAGTCAACATTTTATCTTTTTTATTTCTCACACATATGATAATGAAGCTATATCAAGCAAAATAAAAAACCTTAAATTTTTGTGGGAAGTCTAAGTCCAATGGGCAATACACCCAGTCAATGTAGTTGGCACTGGTGTGCCATTCTGCATGGGGTTGCCACCTTTCTATGTTAAAGTTGAAGCCTCTGCTTGTGATATGGCCAGCAGGCCCAGTAGCGTTAGAAATGTTGGGTCATCGGATGAGTCGAAGTGAGGAGCTCATCCCCATGTTTCGCCAGAAGGGATCCCTCCACTTCCCAGCGATCTTTCTTCTATACTGCTTGTAATTTTTATTTTCGTTGAAATTCCTTCAAAACTGTAGGGAGGGGACAATCGGTATTACACCAAACATGTTTTTCTCCATAATCAGAAATCTTTAGTGGGGTGTATTCAGTAGGGAATTATTTAAAAATTATTTTCATTTAAAAAGAAAAAATAACTAAGCTGGATACTTTTTCTAATTCAGCCGTTTTTGTTATTTATTTTTTTATTCCATTAATATTTTATACACAGGTGAAATTATATATAATTATCTCAATTTCCTGGATTAGTGAATGCATTCGAGTGTTTCTGGCATGTGATCTCTTTTCCTGATTTCTGCTTGTTTTATAAGAATTCATACATAACTGACCTAATTGTAGAAATTGTGACTTGAAATGAATTGTTTTTAAACAAGCTGTTCTATTTCATATTATGAATAACCCCAATATTGCCTGGAAAATGTAATATCAAATAATCATCTCAGCTACAACCAAAGGATGTGATGGGGTATGATGGTGTACATTTGAGCAAAACCACATTAGAGTTCCACGTCCCCAACCAGCCTAAATAACATCCAGAGAAGCAATCTCTAAAGCCAATATTATGTAGAAGCCAGTAACAAAGTATATAAACAAAAGTTTGTTAAAAACAAAAATGACAGAAATATCAACATTAAATAAGAAAAATAAAGGGCATATTATTTGTCACTGTCAAAATACATTGAATAGATTTTGTTAAATGAAATATAGTATTCATAATTGCCTCTTATCTCCCAAGTATGAATCCATAGCCATACTCCAAAGTCTAACAACAGTTTTATTTCTTCCATAATTTCTATTTCTTTCTTTGTTCTCCCCAAACCCATATTTTTAGCTAACAGTTAATACACCTACTTCATACGTAGCTAACCACAGAGAATAGACGCAGATCTTCAGCAGAGCGTAGGGCCCTGGTTGGGACATACTTGTGTATCAATGAGGATAGGTAGGTAAGCACAGCATTATGTAGAGATTTGTAAGCAAGCACCAAATTCTTAAATTGAGCTCTAAATCGTATGGGAAGCTATTGTAAGGACTGACAGAGGGGGGTGGTGGGAGTGGCGCAGGGAGATAAGAAGATGAGCCTCACCACCGCGTTCATTATAGTCTGTAACTGGGCAAGTTGGGAACATATAAAACCACAGAGAAGTAGAATACAGATACATGTCTGTTAGTCCACTTATTGCACAGTGCTACTGAACTTGTTTGCACTGTATAAATAATAATAATAACAACGAACCATTCTCCATTTCTGATCCAAACGTTCCTAAGATGATGTAAACTCCTCAAGCCATTTTTTCAATGATCGTTCTCCACCAAACCCTACTTCAGCACTATTTTCCCAGAATCTCTATTCCATTCTAATTTCATTCCTTATAAGTCTCAGACCCCTGC
Source organism: Pelobates cultripes (assembly GCA_933207985.1). NCBI lineage: Eukaryota > Metazoa > Chordata > Amphibia > Anura > Pelobatidae > Pelobates > Pelobates cultripes. The sequence continues at coordinate 29,911,297 of OW240913.1, read as the reverse complement.
TTTCACATGGCATGGACCCCCAACAGTGGAGCAGAGTTAAGAGTCACATTTATGTCTTTCCTAAACCTGGAATAAAAAGTATTTATTAAACAATAGTAATGGTACTAAATAATAATTAACGCATTCATATTAATATAAACGCTCATCAATTATCATCATCATTTTTAATTATACTTTTATTAATTTTGGGTAGGTACCCATTTTTCCTTGTACTAACAATACACATATTTTACTAGTCGTAGGTAAAACATACATTTTCTATATCCATGTACTTTGTGCTATCATAAAAATAATCTCTCTGGCTAATGAAATAAAGTTGCAATAATTAATTCATGTAAGATGAACATATTTATTGCTATTTTCCATTGAAGGTTTATTTTCAGTGCAGAGGAGCCTAGAATAGATAGAATTCTATGCAGCAGTTATTGTTTCATGGGATCTGAATGAAACAGCTCGCAGATTGTGCAAGCTTCACACCTTGGGGAAATGACACATTTTGCTGCGAGTTTTGCCAGGGGTTCAATTATAATTGTTATTATCTCTGTTATCTCATAATAACATCCCCTGTGTGATAATTTGCATCTTAATTTATGTAACTCTCCCATTAATAAGGATGTCTAGTTTGCATCAATTAAATAGCGGTAAAAATTTACTCTCCCCCTCCCCCTTTTTAGTTAGGTAACCTGATTTTCTTTCTAAATAAACATCTATATTACAAGATAAATATCATATTTTATACGTGTTTCGTGCATAGTAATTCTATGAATATGTTTTGAATGTTTAAATGAACCACCTGAATGTACTTATTACTTACTAAACTATTAAGTAACTTAAATAGAGGCATATAATATTTTTATTATTATTATCAGCGTTTATAGAGTCCCAGAATATTCAGCAGCGCTTTTTACTTTAAATGTGAGGATATAACAAATATCAACAAGGAAGCAAACTATTAAAACTGTCAGCAGGAAACAAGTGATTATTGGGGACCCTGCTTGAACGAGCTTACAATAACATATATATATAGTCACACAGAGTATACATCTTATACCGCACGGTTTAGTGAATATACTGAGAGAGATATAATACTTCAATTTATAGCGTAAGGCACACAAATCAGGAATTACTGCACTATGCACTATGTAATAGTAATTGTAGTTTAAAAAAAAAAAAAAAACAATCAGAAAAACAAAGAATGGAGAGCTATACATACATTTAGTATTCAATACATACATTTAGTATTTAGTATCTTTCCCTATTCCCTGGAAATTTGTCATTCTCTATCTCCCCTGTGGAGAGGCTGTAATGTGGCTAACTATGCATTCCTTGGTATGGGGACATGTAGAAGAGCAGACCTTATTTTAGACTTTTTGTATTCACATGCATGCAAGTGACTGTCACATGTTCTGTCTATGTACAGTCACAATTTTGAGTAGTTTGTTTTATGGCACACTAATGGATGTTGATTAGAATTGTCCTCATATCTACAAAAGAAGAAATATTTTCATCACTTAAAATATGTAGATCATTCCTGTAATTTTTTCAATGTTTTTAAAACTCATAGAAATTGCAAAAGTAGAATCTGTTTTTTTTTCATGCGCCTTATTAAAATGCAACAGAGGACAACATGTTAATAACAGTTTTTGTGTAGAAAGGACTTTTAGACACTCAGATAACCACATGCCATTTGTTTCCTCTTGCTTCCATAGACTGGTTGTATGAAAACTGGCATAAAAACTCCAAAAAGGTTTCAGTCTTTTCTCACTAATATAACCTTCATGAACTTTGACCATGCGATGTGCAGCGCCATAGAACCCTGTTCAGGGTGTTCCTTAGGACAAGGTAAGGTCATATATTATCATACCTCCTAAGTTTGACTATTTAGGAGGAACAGTCCCTTTTTTGGGCCAAAATTCATCTGTCCCTCTTTTCTATCCTAATGCCTACCCCTCTTTTCTAGGAGCTCCATATTGTGAATGTAAATAAGATACAGTGTTCTTGTTCTAAATTACATTTTATTTTTATCAATTATTATTAATAAGTCCCCTAAAAGTTCTCAGACTAGCTCACCCCTGACCACACCCCTACTCACACCCCTAAAATGAAAGTATCCCTCTTTGTCCATTTAAAATGCTGGCATGTTTCTTTTATAAAACATTTCACAATTATAATCATTGTGTTTTCAGTAGAATTTTTGTGTTTATGAGCTTGTTTCCACTAAAATAATATAAACTATGTAAATGTAACAGACACATTATGGTTCAAATGCAAAAGAGGCACAGGTGCCAGGGGTTGCTGGTATTGTGCAAATATCACATTGACAAATATCACCTTGACGTGTGATGTATGCAGAGAAAAGAATACAAACCTCTCAGGTGAAAAGTCCATTTTCAATGTACACATGCCCTCGTATAATCTCAGTACATAATGTGTGTGTTGTGTACTGGCTGTATGTAATATGTATCTGTGTTGTGTGCTGATTGTGGTCTTTAGACAATCACCTTGGTCACCTGAAAGGTAATCTAGCTCTGTTACAGAGCAATGTTTCATGCATTAACCTGTCTTTATCAAGCTATTTATGAAGCTTTGTAAAGACTGGTTAGCAGTTGAAAGGTCGCTCTGTATCTAGGACACTGAGGAATTGAAAATGTGCTGGAGTATCTTTCAATTGTGCTAGTCTACGGCCTTTTCAAAATAGTAGGAAACAATTGTCCATTTTTATTTTTTTTTAATAAAAGTAATTAGGTAGGTAGGGCATTAACAACCAAATTTAAAGCCATAATTTAGTTCCAATTTTGGTGACAACTTTTAAGTTTTTAGTATCAAGTGTAATAAAGTATACATTGTTAAAAGGTAAACAACTAAAATGTACAAATAAGAAGTCAAGATGTAAAGTGAACATAAACATACCTGCGCTGAGCATCTCAATAAATTCTCTAAAATAATTTTTGCGTATAATTGTGTATAATAACATTTAATGCCACACGTACAGGCCTGTTTGACCAATCAACAATTTTAATGAATTCTCACAAAACCATCAGAGAGGAAAGTTAGAGAATATGTCACATCCCGAGATTTAACCGAGGGACACATGACATGTGTGACATGTCATGATTCCCTTTTATTCCAGAAGTTTGGTCCTTAAGGGGTTAAAGGGACACTATAGTCACCAAAAGAACTCCAGCTTATTGAATTTGTTCTGGTGAGTATAATCATTCCCTTCAGGCTTTTTGCAGTACACACTGTATTTTCAGAGCAAATGCAGTGTTTACATTACAGCCTAGTGATAACTTCAATGGCCACTCCTCATATGGCTACTAGAAGTGCTACCTGGGACAGTACTGCCATTCAGTGTCTCCACCCTCTGCATGCAGACACTGAACTTTCCTCAGAGATTCATTGATTCAATGTGTCTCTATGAGGAGATGCTGATTGGCCAGGGCTGTGTTTGACTTGTGCTGGCTCTGCCCCTGCTCTGCCTCCTTGACAGGCTCAGCCAATCCTATGGGAAAACATTGTGATTGGATCAGAGAGTCACTTCTGATTATGTCAGCCAAGCAGGCAGATCAGGGGCAGAGGCAGCAGCTGCAGACCTGAATAGCAGTAAGCGCTCCCTTTATTTTGTTTTCACTTCACTTGGTAGCACTTTAATTTAGTATGCAGTAGTTTATTTTTATTTAGTTTTAGGCAGGGGTACTGGTTCAGGTAGGCATTAGTGGTTAGTCCATGGTGCCGAGGGGGCAGAGGCAGTAGCTGCAGACTTGAATACAAGTAAGCTCTCTCTTTTTTTGTTTTCACTTCACTTGGTAGCACTTTAATTCAGTGTGCACTAGTTTATTTGTATTTAGTTTTAGGCAGGGAGACTGGTTCAGGCAGGCATTAGTGGTTAATCCACGGTGCAGAGTAGCCTTTTTTGGTTTATGGTTATTGAGGCTTAGTTCCTCCCTCTGCCTCCCTGTGATTTTTACCTTTAGCTATACCTGCCACTAGTATACATGCTGGGAGTGTGGAGCTGGGGATTCCAACATTAATTTGATTTATTGGACACATTGTGTGTCTGTCTAGTTGGACCTTAGCTCGTTTGTACATATACCTTACCAGCTGTATAAGTGTAATTCTCCCTCTACACTAATTTTTACCCGCTATTCTTTCATCCCTAGAAGTATCAAAGGTAGGGCATCCTCTCCTTTTTATTGTTACTCTGTCCTTGGGGCCTTAACTGATCCGCTATTTTATTTTATTTTCCTTTCATACTACCTGTGGGTCATCCCCCATCCTCAGTGAGCGTAACGGTGGGCGTGTTTCTGGAGCTAATCCACCAGCCCCTTATCCTTGTCTTTTGGGGCTCCTGGATCAGTTTATTTTTCCTTATTATTTTACCTCTTATAAGATTGTACTATATTTAGGGAGGCCAGGCGGGGCTAGATGGTGGTTTTAAAACTAGAACGTTAGGAATACAGTATGTCACCAAATCCTGTAGATTCCATCTTAAAAACATAGCCCGGACCCGCCCTTTCCGCCCTTTCTTATGCAAGATGCTACCAAGGAGTTTGTCCATGCTCTTGTAATTTCCCGCATGGATTATTGTAACCCTCTCCTAATTGGTCTTCCCAAAAGCCGTATTGCCCCGCTACAGTCTGTAATGAATGTTGCCGCTAGACTGATTTCCTCTCTAGTCGGTCCTCTCACACGTCACCTCTCTGTCACTTACATTGGCTTCCTGTATCCTATAGGAGTCAATTCAAAGTGCTAACCCATACCTATAAAGCGCTGAACAATTCTAGCCCCTCTTATATCTCTTCACAGATCCATAGGTATGTCCCTTCTCGGTCTCTCCCCTCTGCCTGTGACCTTCTCCTGTCCGGTGCTCGCACCCATACGGCCAACTCACGCTTGCAGGACTTCTCGCGGGCAGCTCCCTTCCTATGTAATAGCCTGCCTACTGCCATCAGACTCTCCCCTAGTCTTCAATCGTTGAAGAAGTGCCTTAAAACCCATCTCTTTAGGAAAGCTCATGGCCTCCCAGAGTAACCTCTACCTCACATACCTGTCTCTTGCTCTCTCCTAAAGGTCAGCACTTTACTCTCTCCTCCAGCTCTGCTTCACTCCCACCTTATTTGATTGCTATTTCCTGTCCTAATGTTTTTTATACCCCACCTCCTATAGACTGTAAGCTCGTTTGAGCAGGGTCCTCTTCAACCTATCATTCCTGTAAGTTTTCTTGTAATTGTCCTATTTATAGTTAAATCCCCTCTCTCGTAATATTGTAAAGTGCTACGGAATCTGTTGGCGCTATATAAATGGCAATAATAATAATAATAATAATGATAATGGCTATAGCCACTAAAGTATCCTAGGCCTAATGCAGATACAAATGATATAAAATATTGAATTATTATTTTAAGACTTTGTAATGACAACAATATCTGCCATTTATTTTAGGAGGCTTCACTGTAATGTCTAAGCAACTGAAATTTTTGAATTCACCCAAACAAGCTAATTTTCCTTTCCATCACTCTGCTATAATCGAAGACCTTGATGGTTCATTCTTCGGATTGAAAGGGAGCCATCTGCTGTTTTCTATGAGTATTCTTCCAGACTCATGTTCAGAATATTTGAACATCAGTGGAGCTGTACTTGGCAGTATTTGTGGAGAAGAGGTCATATTTCATCGCATGTCTATAGGCCTGTAAGTAATGGCAATAACACGGGCAACATAAAATCAAATACATTTAATTTTATATATATATATAAGCAAAGGAAAAGTACCGTCACTCAAGGATTTTCCAAAGTTTACTTCTCCATTTATTGTGGAAAAATCAAAATCTAAGTTTCAGCTCCTCTAGGGAGCTTTCATCTGGACACAAATAAATGGAGAAGTAAACTTTGGAAAATCCTTGAGTGCCGGTACTTTTCCTTTGCTTATAATTGAGCCACCAGGGCACCAGGTATTGTTTTCTTTTTGTTGGAGTGCAGGGGTTACTTGTGTGTGTGTGTGTATATATATATATATATATATATATATATATATATAACAGTAAAAAACAGTTGTTAATACATCAAAGTCATGTTTTATTTGGCAATGAAACAAGATGGTTGTGAATAAGGAGCTTGAATATCCGGACCAATCTTTTATTTACTTTCTTCTGGAAGCCATCTCACTGTATTTTTCACCTGAGAAACTAATATTGCATTGTTAATTTGATCAATTACCACAAAAAAATATACTCATATTATTTTAATATATTGTAACAAATTTAAAAGGTTATGTCAATGCATTGTTTAGAAACAACCTTTCTAATTATATATAGCATGCATTACATGATTTTATGTTTTAAAACATGGCAGCTACAAAAATAGTTTTATTAAGACAATTGTATTATGTAGTGGAGAGTTTGATACCTACTCACTTATGCTCCATAGTGAGGGATATATCCAACCTATGAAACGGAAGGGTCAGTGAGTCTGCAGAGGATAGGTATTTAGGGTCAGTCTCAGGGGTCGTTGGTTAAGTTTTACAATGGTGTGCTGTATGCGCAAAATGTTTTTTTTCTCAGAAGGTCTCAAAGCTATCAGGACTTGGAGACATAGAATTCTGTGTAGATTTTTTTGGTGCAGATTGTCTGTATTTAATGAGTGATTCATGCCTATGACTCCCTTGTAAATGTGTGAATCACTTTTACAACCAGTCACATGACTTTGAAAATTTATAATAGTCACACTAGACGGCAAGACAATGGACAACCTCAGAAAGGCCTGATTAATAGAAAGAAAAGAGGCTAAGATATAAAAATGTATTCTAACAGAACACATTTGACATATGGAAACAGTAGGTGAAGAGAGCCATGCCCAAGCAAGTCAACAATCAAAACGTCTGAAGGGAAGTGAGGGAATCATAAGATCTGGATATACCTGAAAAGATGGATGGGACATTTGGGAGGAGGAAGCACAATGTATGGGAGACATCAGAGGAAGGTTGTCAGGGGTGACCAGTTATGGGCAAGCTTTTAGGATTTTCTAACAAAGTGTGTTGTAAGGACTTTTTGTAAGCACTGCAGAGATGAGGAGCATCAAATGTGGCATGGGAGGGTATTCCATAAGGGAGGGGCAGCCCTGCAGAAGTCCTGAAAGCAGTTGTCTGGTGTACAGGTATGAGGACAAGACAGTAAAAGGTCATAGGCTGAGCAAAAAGGCCGAACTGAAACATATATACTAATGAGGGAGTAAACATAACTAGGGGCACATTTATGGAGAGCTTTGTAAGTTAGCATAAGGACTTTAAATTGAATCATAATCAAAACAGGAAATCAGTGCAGAGATTGACAGATGGGTGAGGCTTGAGAGTCACATTCTGTAAGGTAGATGAATATCAAGGTGGGTAGGTGTCCCAACATGCAACACTAGGAAATCTAGAAAGATAGAATGAATTACTCTGAGGCTTAATGTCCTCAGAGGTGGCCAGGCTTAATATAACAAAAGCGAGAATGGTCAGAGAACAAACCGAGTCAAAGGATACAGAAAGACAACAAGACAATAAGACAAGTCAAGGGTGAAGGAGCACAGAAATAAAAGTAGTCAAACAAGAAGCCACAGTCAAATTCCCAAAAAAGCTATCACAGGTAGAACGCACTTTCGGGCTACTGAGACCATATCATGGCACAGATCCCCTTGTATGGTGAGATTATATAGCCTTAGCATCTGACAACATCAGAATAGCACCAAAATATCATTATCAATATCAATAACTCCAAACTTGCGTCATTTTTGGCTACACATTTAGTGTAAGTATTGATGTCCACATCAATATTGACGCAAGACTATCATGAGGTTGGAATTTTGCTTTGCATTGATATTGAAACTGGAACTTAGTAAAGCATTACACTTGGCATGAGAATGAAGCAAGGTGCAAGGGATTGGGATCAAAGAGATGTGATAGGGCTGGAAGAAAGGAAAAGCACAGAAACTTCCTCTTGGGAAACTGGGGAGAATGTACTGTGTAGAGGAGGAGGAACCTGCCCCTTTAAATATATAATCTGTTGATATATTTAAACACTATAGAAGATGAATGTTGTGAAACTATTTGTTATTTATTATTTTTTAAAGGGAAAGAGCCCCTGGTACCAGCTATAACGTGATTATAAATAATAGTATGAATAAAACCATGACTTTAAACTATGTTGAAGATACATTGTCAAATGAGTATGGCTGGATGGCATTGCTCGTGGATAAAGAGACTTATACAATCACATTCAACTCTACTGAAATGAGTAGCACTTTGCAAGTAAGTGTTAAAAGTCATCCCTGTAAGCATGTGACTTATGGAAGCGTTAGAACTATAAGGACATTTGCACCCTATACGAATTCTTGCTCTCGATAGCCAAGGGACTGCTGTAATGAAAATGTCAGATGGTCAGATAATATAACCAAATCCTTTTATTTTTATATATACTGTAATTATTATTGGTATTCTTATTATTTTAAGTCACTATTATTATTGTTACTACTGCTATTATTGTTTTTTTTTAATTTCTAAGTGCCACTATATCTTATAACACTGTATAATGGCTTATTATATTTATTCAGTTCTTAGGAGGAGTACGATCTTGAATTCGGATTATTTACATTTAACATGTATTTCAGCCTGTAATTGATTAACTACTTCAGTAGTAATGTTGTACTATAGTATCTGAGCTTGTTTAAAGCTTAGAGCACCCTCCTTTATCTTAGCTAACACACTTTGTAGTCCACAATATCTGAAGTGCTGAATGTTTCCAAACCTTACCTTAGTAAATAAACCTCTGATTGGCTCGTACACTCTGCCCATTATAACCAATCTGGTTGTGTACTTCTGCAATACATTGGAGTCTGTAGTATGTAGTGTAGTATACTTATCAGGTACAGTTAAAAAAAAAAAGTTATAAACGTGAACAGGAAATGAAGAAAATATTGGAATAATGGCTGGTCTTACTTATTTGTATGTGTTCAAAGTGAAACTGAACAAAATTATTGTCTATAAGAAAAAGCATATATTTTAGAACAGTTGCAATTCATGCATTTATTTGCACAATTATGCAACGGGATAACAGCTCACTACTTGGTGACTAAATCACTGATAGCCACAAAACATCATTACTTTGATAAATACTATTGTAGATAGCATATGTCCTAATGAATATCAAGAAAGGTACATTGATTTACTGTAGATGCCGACATGCCGTGGTCTTTTTTTCAGACATCTCATCAATGTCAGTCTTGACAGCGGTGAAGGACAATCTCAGTTTAAGGCATGACAAGGTTTTATTGAAATTAACACAAAATGTCAGCAGCGAACGTAGCATGGGAAAGTGGACAAGACTTGCAGCAAATTTTGTTTTATAAAATAACTTTTGACTTTAGTAGTATTTTTTAAAGAACAAAGAAATTCACTGTAACAAACAGATTTCATATGTTTTAAAATTCTAGGTATAGGCTTAGTAATTAAAGACATTAACTGCTTGATTTCAAAAGAAAGTTAATGCTGTGGAAATTTTTTATTAAAGTGGCGTTTAATGATTGCATAACAATAAGGGACATATATAATAAAAAAAATAAGAAGATTTAAATGAACGAGAGTAACCAAGAGTTGCCAAAATGATTGTTTTTCAGTTGTACCTGTTTCAAATCATGTGTAATCATCAGTGACCTGTTTTATCCACCTGAATTTAACCCCTTAAGGACCAAACTTCTGGAATAAAAGGGAATCATGACATGTCACACATGTCATGTGTCCTTAAGGGGTTAAAGGGAACTTTGCCAGGATTTTCATATAATCTCTATATTTAAAAAAATGTTATAAAAATATGTAAAAATTCACATCTCATTATCTTGTAACTGGGTGCCTCCATCTTAGCTTCCTGTCAATTATTTTTGTAAGCTCTGTCCTTTGCACCATTAAGTCAGCATAGAGAACGCATACATAGAAACATAGAAACATAGAATGTGACGGCAGAAAAGAACCATTCGGCCCATCTAGTCTGCCCAATTTTATAAATACTTCCATTAGTCCCTGGCCTTATCTTAAGTCTTGGATAGCCTTATGCCTATCCCACGCATGCTTAAACTCCTTCACTGTGTTAACCTCTACCACTTCAGCTGGAAGGCTATTCCATGCATCCACTACCCTCTCAGTAAAGTAATACTTCCTGATATTATTTTTAAACCTTTGCCCCTCTAATTTAAGACTATGTAATCTCGTTGTGGTAGTTTTTTTTTTTTTATGCAGAGAAGAGGAGAATAAAAATCCAAATTTCTATAATTTAAACCCAAATGGAAAAACGTAAGGAAAAATAACCAAGTTGTGACTATCAGCTGAGAGCAAAAAGACTATTCTCTCAGTCAATCAACTAGACCCGCACTGCAGGATGTAGTTTAGAAAAGCTAATGTAAGCTCCTACTTAGGAGCCTCCGGATCTCCAGCATTAGTAGTGGATGCAGGGATGGTCACCCAGTGGACCCTCTGAAAGATGTCAACCCATTCCAAAATGGTTTGACTTTTTAGAATAGCCACCGTGAACTGTAGTGGTTATGGTGCATGTTATGTTCCTTTAGCACAAGTTATGTGCTGTTTAATATTTTATTCAATGATTGAGAGAGAAGTGACAGTTGCCTGTTAAATATAACCCATGACTAGAAAAACCAACAAACAAACAAAAGTAATAGAAAAACTAAAATCAATATAAATAAAAAACAAACCAAAACATTATTTACTTGTTAGGGGGCAATTTATAGTCCAACCAACAATATAGGAGCCGTCTTTCAATATTCTGGTGTTTAATAATGGTATATGCCTCCCTGTAGCTAGCTTATAAAGGACAATTCAACTCAGGGACATTAGTTTCACAATGAAGAAATATAGTCATAGTAATTCTCTCGTGGTGGAGAGGGAATATGCTGGAATCTCTAACAAATGTGAAGAAACAACAAGATTCCGTGGTGAGAAGAGAACTATTTTTTTTAAAATAAGACCAGCTGTGTGTAAATATATATCCATTTTTGCCTTGATGTTATAATGAATGACTAATCTTTACCTTAATGAGCATAATGATTATTGAAACATATAAGAAGTAATGTAGAAATATACATAAACGTTTATTCTAGGATGTAGTTATACAATCAATAGTTTATTCCTTATCTATATGACCTTTATATACAGCGGTATTTAAGAAACTCTCATTATGTTTCTATTCCAATAATCTGTTGCCTTTTTCAAGTATTTTAATATTAAAGCAACTCTGTCACTTTCGGAGGATTCCTCATATTTTTCATAGACCCACCAGGTTATATCCCACTTAACGTGTGGAGGTCTCAGGGTCAATGAAGGATATATATAATCACCTGAAACTGTACCCTACTGTCACCACCACTTTCTGTCTTCAGCTCATTTATCTGCTATGAGCTATGTAAGTGGTGTAATCTCATGCATGTGCAAGACTAACATCTATGGAGGGTTCCACGAGACCAATGGAGTTTCCATAGAATAAGTCATGCGATTTGCAAGTAGCAGCTCAATTACCAAAATTGACAACACTTGATGGCAGAAGCACTGCTTTTTGTTACATATTGTCAACCACAGGCCTTACCATAAGAAAAAGTACACTTTCCTTTAATAGTTTAAGAATTTTTTAATCTTCCCACCTTTTATGTTACATCTTTGACATTATAGAGTATTTATAAAAAGGAATAAAAGAATCGATATAACAAGACAAATTCTACTTATGTCCTAAAAAAAAAAAAAAAATTAAAACATAAAGGGTTTCTTTTGGCAATTGTTCATTTTCATGATTTAATATGCCTTAAAGAATTGTAATGCACTATTATTTTTATTTTATTTTGCTTTATTCTCAGTACTCGGCTACATTTGACAATTTCAGAATTGGGAATTACATTTTGGTGGAACACAAGGATTTGCCAAACTTTGAAAACATCAACATAACTTGTGATTCACAGATTGGTCGACCATTTCTGTCCCTCAACTTATCAGGGGAGAGCAGACCTTGTGATTGGTCTTTTGACAGCAGCCTCAGAACATTAACCTACTTGGGTAAGAAGATCAGTTAGTCTTGTTTCCATAAATATCTTTGTTCTTCATGTCTTACGTCAATCACCAATTTATATAAGATTAATGTCAAGACTCAAAATTTCCGCTTGCCGCTAGCCTTTGGTGAGTGAAAATTTAGCCTTGGCTAGAAAACATTCACCCTTGGAGGGTACACTATGGATATAAACTTTTATGGTTTGGCTAGTAGCATAGGATTACAAAGGTATACTTGAAAATTTACTATACTCATATAGTTCTATAGGAATATACTCTAAAGCAGGGATTCCCAATTCATTGTTCCCATGTATCCACAGTGTATCAACATCGTGAGACAGCCCCCACCCCTCCAAAAAAAATACCTTTCGATTAGCATTTTTTTTCCTCCTATATATACAGCGGTATATTTTGTATGTAATGTTTGCATTTGCGTTTAGGGGATTGTTTGGATGTAGTGTTGGTTTTTAAATGCATGTGTGTAATATTGGTGTGTAAGTGAAGGGTGTGTTTGAGTGTTTGTATATAATTTTGGTGTTTGAATTCAGGGGTATTTTTGTATGTAATGTTTGTGTTTCCTGGGGTGTGTTGGCATGTTGTTTTGGCGTTTGATTGCTGGGATGCATGCCACATACGTACATACATACAAATTAACACAGAGATACACACAAACGCACTTCACATGTACACACATTCATAAACACACAGACACAAAGATACACACTGACACATGAACACATCTTGACACACAAATACACACACTGGCGCAGATACACACATATACACAAACACAGACATATACACACACTTGCGCAAATACACACTCGGATACACACAGTGACACACACACACCTTAATACACAGATACACGCACACTGACACATAGATACACACAGTGGCACTCGGATACAGACAGTGACACACAGACACACTCAAATACAGACACTGAAACAAAGATACACACAATGGCACACACACTTACACACAGATACGCATCCTGGCACTTACACACACACTCAGATACACACACACACACACTTACACACAGATACACACCCTGGCACATACACACACTTAGATACAAACACACACACACACTTACACACGGATACACACACTGGCACATACACACACTCAGATACACACACACCTTAACACACAGATACATGCACACCAACAGAGATACACTGAAAGATACACACACTGACACTCAGAAACACACTGACCCACAGATAGACACACTGGCACATACACACAGATACACAACCTGGCACTGACACACAGATACACACACTCAAATACACATAGTGACACAAATATACTGACACACACAGGCACATACACACCTTAACACACAGATACACACACACACACTGAAAGATACACACAGTGACACTCAGATACACACAGTGACGCACACTGTCAGATACATACCGGCGCATGCATTCAGATACACACTGACAGAGATACACACAGTGACACTTACACACAGATACACAGTGGCACATACACACACAGTGACACATATACTGACACACAGATACACACAGTGACACATTAATACACACAGTGACACATACACACACTAACACACAGATACACACACACATACACACTGTCAAATACACACATGTCACTTTATATATATGCAGTCACCCTCCTGTTAGCATACCTGTTGTCTGCCAGAGGGGGACTTGCTGGCTGAGTCTGGTGTGTGGGGGTAGCTGCTCACTCCTGGCAGCTGCCTCTCTTCCTCCTATGCAACGTTTTCTATATAAAGCTGCGTCACTTCCTTCAAGCATCCCAACTACAGGTACCCTGTAGCGCTATTAATCAGCCACAGCACTGACCGGGTCCCTGTGCATCAATGCCCATCGGGTGGCACTAAGTACATGGACATCCCGATGGGCAAATCACTGCGGGACCCCAATTTTGTTCTCGTGGAACCCTTTTGTGAAAGACAATTTGTTGACTTTTTTGTACTACTTGCCTACATTGGATTCATATCTATACCTCATCAAACTTATCAAACCCATAAAGTGTTTTTTATTTTAATTTATGCCTCTTTCTGCAAAATATTGTCACAATATTAATTTAAATCGGACCTGTTACCCACAAAATCTGTGGATTATAGGCCTTACTTCAGCTATATTGAAGTAGAACTATATTACATGTTGTCAAAAAATCTACCAGATATATTACTAATCAAAGTTTTAGCCCAGCTGAGCATTATGGGTAATGTGGCCTTTATATAACTGCTGCAGTGTGGTAGCCACTAGTGACATATCGATATATTTTTAAAACCTAACCTAAAATGTAATCTATACATTTGCCAACAATTTGACTAGCATAATATATAGATAGAAACTAACTATTTGCAATTGATAATTTTGCACTGGCGAGTAGAATGATACCTATGGTGTGTGTTATATGGCTTGCCGTGGCAAGTAACATTGAAGGCCTAGCTAGTTGAATATGATTTCACATTTTAAGTCCTGGATACAATTATATTTCCTACAGAGTTACAAATTGCACTCATAAATTTTTCTATGGGAGGTGCACTTTATAGAACGCCAAAGTGGAATCTACCACACAGTAAAATGTATTATATATATTGTTTCCCAGCCTTGTTTTTATATTGTATATTGTATATGCTTATTGCTGACTGCTGATATTTCTTACACACCATATATGTAATGTTCACGTTCTCTGCTATTGTCTCTTGATTAACAATGACAGCTTACATTGTGGGTCCATGCCTGGTCTTTTTATTGCCTAGTGGACATGTGTATATGGTGAAATGATTCAAGCCCATCTGGCCTTTTGTCATGCATAACTAATACAGTCCACAAAAAGATGCATTTAACCCCATGGGTGTTTTTATTCACTCCCCTGTAATTCAAAGATTTAATGTAACAAGAAGACAAGTAAACACACCGACAAATTATGAAAGTTAAATAACATACTAAGAGCAATCTAGGCTTGAGAAAATGATTCAAGCACATCAGTTTCAATATTTCACACACCCACTTTCCTGCTTTGATTCTAAAAAAAAAATATTAAATTATTGAGAAGCTGGTAAGATAGCTTAGTGGATACGACAAATATATATTTTCAGTCATAGGTTTTATTCTCATCAATGTCATTTCAACTTTCAACATCATTAAGATAAAATGGAAACTGTAGCCTTGTAGAAAAACTATTTCACATATTTAATGAAACTAAATAAAACTGTACAGCATTAAACCGAATGATACATATGATTATTAATAATCAATTTAAAATGTAGTCAATATATACAGGTCTTTTGCATGCACATGGGTAAGAATTACAAAATGTATAGGTTAAAATAGCTGGGGATAAAATCTGAAAAAAAATCACATGTTGATATTTAGGTTTCACATTCTTTAATGCAGTTGCCCAATCAGCACAATTGCCTGTTTAGCATATATGACCTTTTTATGACTTTGAAGTTTGCATGAAATTAAAGGGACTCTCCAGGCAGAGGATTTTACTCACCTGGTTCCAGCGCCGCGAGCCTCGTGAAGCCGCGCCCCCTATTATGTCAAAATGACGAAATAGGCGGGCGCGAGCAGGGAGCAATCAGACACTTCCATTTGGAAGCATTATTTTCTCAGAAAATACAGTGTTTACATTAGATTGCCTGCAGGGAGCTATAGATCATACCTGAACAACTACATTAAGTTGTAGTTGTTCAGGTGACTATAGTGTCCCTTTAATATTTCCTCTATTACCTCATTTTATTGGGTCATGGAGTCTAGTTTTTGTTACATGCAACATATGTCCAGCAAATAGGGTGTGCTAGAACATTGTGCCTATTGGAGCTTGACATGTAATTTACACCTATTATGACCTTTCCAGACAGTTTTTTTCATTGATGGTTCAGTGATTGCAAAAGATTCACAAATAATCCAATTATCATTGGTGAATCCCCAGTGAATTGGATTTAGGAATTTCACTGCTTAAAATTTCAGATCAAGCGTTATCTAAAAGACAGTGCCACGTCTTTAGACATTCCATTTCTTTTAGATCCAAGGTCAACCTAGAAAAAAAATATTGATGGCACATTCTTTATATGGAATAGGGGATAAAGTATAAAAAATAGAATCCTGATTTATCTCTTATAACATACAATTCATTATGATAGGAAAGAAAAAGAAAACAAATATTTATATAAGGCTTCACAACTCTGCAAAGACTTAGTGAAAACAGTAATAATCACATGCATTGCTGATGAAACATAATAAATATAGAGTATGAAGATTTTAATAAATATTCACTAAATGGAGTAAGTCCTGAATTACTGAAGGGTTCAGGAAATGCCCAGTCCCCTGGCAACAAAGTTGTAAAGGGGCACACTCCTAAAAAGCCAGATTCCTGCCCCCCAAAGTGCCCAAATATTCTTAAATAATTCCTGGTGGGCTGACGGACGCTTTCAATGTAGAAAAAGCCTTACTTGCATGAAGATTTCTAGCTACATTGACTGCAAGAAAAAGATGAATTTATTTTTATTTGTGTTGTGTTTTTATTTGTTCTGTCATTTATTTATTTTTTGTGATCACATAGATTTGTTTATTTTATTTAGTTGCATTGGAATGTGATGGATCTTTTTGTTTGGACTCCTTCTTCTCAACCCTGCAGCTCATATGTGGAGAAACATTTATTCGGGGTTATTCTTTTTTACTGGGTTCCAGGTTGGACTCACATTTTTCAATCATTGTTATTTATTTTTAATAGAGACAATTGCTTTCCTGGGTGTGAGGGTGTCAAATGTTTCTTTCTAATTACAAGCTGTGACCTTGCAGATTCTATGCATTGATTTCTTATTTTACTTTTAGTGTCACGGTGGAGAGGAGTGCATTGCACTAAAAGGGTTAATTTTACTGGCAAAGTTCACATAGGAAGACTTTATGCCTGTTGTCACTAGGCAGAACGTTTACATCAGTAAAAGGGCTTTTCAAGCCCACAAAACCACAAAGCTATTTAGTAAATAGTATTTGTGCATATCTGTGTGTGTCAGTGTATGTGTGTCATTGCAGTTTCTCTGGTTTCCTATGGATCACTCCACTTACAGACCGAACATAACGGACTAATACTATTACTAACTGGTGACACATCAAAGTTATGTCAGTCAGTTGGAGTTGTATTTTTGGTGTTACTTTGCTACAATACCAGTTGTATGTGTCAGGCTCAAGTTAATTGGGTGGGCAGACCTTGTAGGGGGCATCACCAGTGAAGCAACTTGCATCACTGGTAACACAAATAATCAGCGGGTCTATCAGGGGAAGTGGGTGTGTCTGTCCACTAAAGGGGTGTGTAATCCTGGCGTCAAGCACACAAGGCTGACAGACAGACTACCGGCCCAATCTCCTATTTGCATTTCAACAGCACTCTCTGCGTGGTCTTAATGCCTGATGCACAGCACAAACACGTCTAATGATGAGCTAATGCTTTACTGCCCGTACTGTCCTCGGACAGTTTTCTCTATTAGACTTGACATTTAACAACATACCTATGTGACTAGGTAATCAATATTATAAATACTATAGAAACAATCCTGAGATATTTCAGAGCACAACATGATAATCTCATAATTCAAATGCTGTTACAACTATCAAAAAAAAACAGACCCAGCCTGGACTCAGGGAATGATGGGCACATGCTAGTTACTCGAGGTGAAGCATTAAGGCCTATCCACCCACTATCAGTGTTGGTAAGGAGGTGTTTCTTTCTAACAAGACCTCTACTGGATTTTGTTGTCAATTCAAAATACTCACTTCTTCCTGCTATGGGCCACAGCTGAAGAGAGCGCATGCACTCATGAGTTAAATCACTGCAGATGCACCATTAAATGGGCTGTAGACCTGCTGTTTATTTACAGAACTACGACACCATGAGTGATATCCATGTTGTGTTGCATATGGAAGTCAGTGAACATCAGACGTTACCTGGGGCTCTGGATTCATTGCTGCCTCTATGATATTAGGGTGATCTCCAGGGACTTGTGCAGCTCATGTGCAGCTATTTTACCTTTTGCTATTAAGTTTTGGCTTTTTAAATGGAATTTATATAGAATATAAGAAATGATGAAGAGATTGTTGAGAAAGCTGTTTTTTTTAAAAAAAAACATAAAAGTGGCAATAAAATGGGGGTTCTCTTTAGAGTAGAACTTTTGTTTAATTTGAGGAGAATAGAGTGAGAACTGTACTTCGCAGCAAGCGATAGAGAACATAATTGTTGGTATGGACACCCAAGAATTCTGTGTCTACAGACACCTGGGATGTAAATCCATCTCTGGTTCAGTACAAAAATGTGGAGTCGGGGGAGTGGTGAAAAGGGCCAAAGATGTAGGAAAATGGAAATGGGGAGAATAGTAGAATCAATAGAGAAGCAGGTATAACAAAATGCCTACTGATATCAACAATAAATGGGACATTTACATTTAACATAGATGGTAGTGGGTAAATTACATTTTCAAAGGTTTTTTTTGTTTTTTTTGTTTTTTTCATATAATCTTTCTTTCCTTCTCTTTGTCCATCCCTCCCAAAGGCTTTTGAATGAAAAAGTGTACTTATCTCCTATCCAACTTGTAAATGTGCATTGGCAAGATTAAGAATTTACAATGTATTTATATTGTAATGTAGTCACAAAGTTCTATTTGAATTTGACCATTTTAATAAAAATTAAGAAATTTGGGATGACTAAATATACGTTTTGATTAATTTATATTATAATTATAATAATACAAATAATTGGCTAATTTAAATTTTACTTTTTGTTAACGCAATGGTTAAAATGACTCGAAGTGTCATTCTGTACACATGTGTTTGTGATTTTAATTACGCACTATGTTTATATATCTAGTCTTTAGCATTTTCTATTTGTCTATGAATAAGCAATAAGTATAAAACAGCTCTTACTCTTGCATGCTTGCTGGGCCATTGTACAGTTTGTGTTTGTTTTCATGTTTCCTATATTAAGAAAACACATTTTGCCAATGGGAGCACTTGAATATTTAAATAATAATGAAAGAAAAAGTCAATCGTACTTTGTCCTGCCTTTATTGTTAAATATTAATGAGGTCTAAAACTATGTGATTGGGATACCTTTACTGATATAATGTATCTGTGTAGCTATTGTATATTAAATGCAGCTCGGTTAAGAGCTGATATGTGTTCTAGAGCCAACCCCCTCCACCTCCCTCCAGTTTGCAAATATAGTCATGGAATCAATGTTGAGGTTATTCATGTGTACACACACTTTCAACTCACATAGCTTTTTTCTGTTACTGACAGTTACCTAATTGTTAATTTCAAGGACACCCCTTGGGATCATGAAAGGTAGATGACAATAGGATTGAGAGGGTGGTCTAAACAGCAGAAGGCAGTAGGAATGAAGCACATAATGAAAGCCATACTTGAGCGTTCTTTAAGCAGCCATTATGTTGTTCTAATAGGATAATTCCTCACTTTACATACAGCCCTGTCAATTTATTCAATGCTGTGTGTTTCAGTCTGACGCTTTAACTATTCTCTAACACCCGTTTAACCTTTATGAGACAAAATAATGGCTCATTTTAGGACAGAGACAAAACATGTGATCTCAGCCTCTCCTTTACTTTTAAACATATCTATTTTAAAGCTTATTTTCATATGCCCATGCTCTGTAGTGCCTAATTTATTTTTTATTATTATTATTTTTTTAATTTGTATTTTAATCACAAAACAATTTAAAGCTAATAATTTATATGCATTTGGCTGTATCAAAAAAAACGAAAACTTGTTTTGTCTGACGGGAGTGAAGAAATAAATGACAATCATTGTCAGAAACTTTTGAGTACCATTGAGATTTTGCGTGCTGTATTTTGTGTTTCATGTCCAAAATATGAGATCACACATTTAATATTTTGAGAATTCATTGCTGCAAAGATTTTATTTGCATGGTGTGCTTTCAGAAATCAGTAAAGTATTTTATACAGGGATATTTTTCCATCTTTTACATTTAGATTTTTTTTTAAATTAATCTATTTTTTTTTAAAAGTGGTTAAGTAATGAACTATAAAGAGAAAGAATTGGCCCCTAAAATTTGACACGTGTCCAGTCTACTATGGGATTTACATTCAAAACATTTCAATTGTTGTCCTTAACGAATGGGTATTTTGCTGATATTCACATGTTTGTAGATCCAAAATAGCCTCAATGTTCTCTTTTAACACAAACAGCCCTCATTACAACAACAAACAATTTTATGACCATAACAGTTATTCACGAAATTCAATTAGATTTTGATGAAACCTCCAGTATTGCTTCAGGCAATAAAAATAATGTTACTTCGAGGTATAAATGATAAAACAACATATTTAGAATATTTTAACCCTTAACATCACGGACCATTTAAAAAAAACAAAATAAGAAGAGGAAAAATGAATATTTATGGACATGTTTTTAATTCTTTAATATTGGTTTCTACTCTTTCTTTTCAATTTTCTGTTCTTATTTTTAGTTACATTAATGGAATGATATAATTAGTCAACCAAGTAATCCAGTTTACAAGCTTTGTAGAATTCTTTAGCTGCCACTCAAGGAAAAGCCCGAGGCCGACATCGAGTCTCCTCGTTCATGTGACTCTGTCTCCATGGCTACTGGCTACATCTGCTGACATACCGCACTCTATTTACTGCTTAATTAAGAATTTCACGCTTAGACCTTATCAGCCTGGAAGAACAAGAACTTTAGTGTTAAAGAAATTCCACATTTAGGGAGCTCCACAAGGAAAGTCTTTCTTGTAGACCTGACAGAGTCAAGCCTTTTTTATTTTTTTATTTTAAACTACCCTTTTGGCAACTTATATGCCACCCTTCAATCAAAAATCATTAAATAGGGCAAAGATAACGAGCATGTAGCATATCAAAAGAAGGATGTTTGCTTGAGCTTAGGAGAAAAGGCTGTAAGGGGCTACATAGCAGCCTCCACATCAAAGAGAGATGGTCTGCCTTGTCAGCAGGCAGAGAAAGAATCATTTGTTCCCATTTGACTTATGCAAAAGGTCTGGTATGTTAGAGTCCCGTCTTGCAGACGCAAGTTCCCTCTTCTCGTTCGTGCGTCAGCAGTTAGGCAGCTGGGCCCAAACTACATCAGTCAAAGCGTATAATCACTTGACTTTATGTTAACAAAGGACACTTGTAGGGGGCGGTCAGTAGGAGGTCTTCATTACAATAGGAACACAATTATTGCAGCTGCTAGGAGGGCTATAATTCTTCATATAAAAAGCATGAGGCCTTATGAGCGAGGGGAAATCGAAGTTTATTATTTATGTTGTGACTTTTGGAAGCACTACGCCGTGCCGGTGGGGGTCCAGCAGCTGCCCGTGTGTAGATTCTTTCCAATAATTATACATTCTGCCAGGGGTTAACTTACTTTTGACCCCAGTCTTTCTCTTGATGAAAGGCTTTAGGAGTAACACTATTAAATGGTGGCAGGGGTGCATAAAAGCACTAACGAATGGTTATAAATTCATATCAGATGCTATTTCATTCACAAGCATGCTCCTAAATTCACACAGTCTTTGCTCAGATGAACCTGTCAGGGAACGAGTGGGTTATTCAGGAGCCGAACAGCTGAAGAAGAACTCTTCAATGACACTTTTTGTTGAGCTTCAGATGCTCCATGAGGACCTTCGATCACAGGAAAAGCTGTATAGCACAAACATATGAGAAAGAATTGTGTGTGTATTTGTGGTGAAAGTGAAACTGCATCAATAAAGACCAGGTGTTATTGATAGCCCATTCCCAGTCCACATTTGTGCATAAATATTGCTGTTTTTTGGTTTTCATTAATTTATCTATCACCAGGAATTAGCAGAATTAAATTGTTGATCTATACATATTGTGATTAAACTTCACAGATAAAAAAAGTTCTGTTTAAATAGTCGATACAGTGTTGTAAACACTTGCGAACGGTTCGCCACGGTTCGCCACGGACGGTTCGCGACATCTCTATTCCTAACCAGTGCTGTGTTTCTTTGCATGTGAGAATAGGTTAGTGCACAAATGAACAAAGTTACATAAATACAAAAAAAAATTAATTGGAGGAATTTATAGATGACAAATGACAATCTACTCACGGAATAGGCAAAATGTAACTCTTTACAACAATGCTTCATTATGACACTGTAAGAAATCCAACAAGAATTTTTGCTGTATTTGTAAAAGTGAATGTAAAATAAAAACAAAACACAGAACATCACTAAATAAAATAAATGAATAAAGGAATAGAAATGACCATTATGAGCCCCATCCGCTATTTATTGGAAACCCATACTAATTTTTCCAAGGTCGAAGTACGATAGAGAACCAGGACAAAGTTGCAATTGTAGCACATCCTTGTCTGAGTATTGTTCCTAGGTACCCCTGTTTATTTTTTGAAATGACTAGATTATGCAAATATAATGGTAATGCATAATGGTATATTAACAATCAGAAACCTATTTCAGTTATCATAAGTATATAATTTGCTATTTAGAAAAAAACTAATCTTAGTATGTTAACAGTGGGGTTTATTTGTTAAACAGTAGATTGTGGTAAAATGAAATCCAAAAATGCATAATTCAGACAAAAAAAAGTGTCCACGAACAAATATATACAGTTACTGGTTATTAATGCTTCAAGAGTTTTAAACAATTTTAGCCTCTAATAGTTAGGGTTATAATACCAAAATGTTTCAGATGTTAACCGTGGAATGTCAATTTTTAGGCTCAAGTAGCTAAACTGGATAAATAGCTGAATTGCAGAAGTGTTCCAATTTTATTTTTTTGCATGTCCCTGGTTAATTCTTCATCATTCCCAGATTGGTGAAGTAATCAGCAATGTTTTAAAGTAGGACTTACCAAATGTTGCCCCAATATTTCAAACTGTGCATTTATTTCTAATGTGCATAGATCAATATTGAGGTATCACGTTGAAACAATTACAGACAGCCGTAGAACATCA
Organism: Pelobates cultripes; assembly: GCA_933207985.1. Lineage (NCBI taxonomy): Eukaryota > Metazoa > Chordata > Amphibia > Anura > Pelobatidae > Pelobates > Pelobates cultripes. Next base: position 29,888,219 of record OW240913.1, on the reverse strand, counting down.
CAAAGTCATTATAATCTTTGAAAACTTTGAAAACTTCTTTTGTTATAAGGAATTATTCTGTTTTCCTTGATTAATATTCAAACTCCAAAATAAAATGAATTAAGGAATGAGGAGTGTGTTCTAAAATGTATTTATACTTTCAACTGATGGAGTCATTCACAATCCAATGTCGGTACCTAATAGATAATGATTTTTGTCTGACAAAAGAGCAGGAGTATTTTCAATGCTATCATAATCCAAAGACGCTACAATCTTTTTCTGCTGGTAACACTGTCAAAATTATAAGTTATCGGCTTAAAATCAGGTCCATCTTCAGTCATCAAAAAATACTTCCTCTAGAGATCGATATTTCAAAATAGTGACGTTAATGATAAACAGAATGGATATATCTTGGAACAATTTGACCTGCCGGCTTGAAACCTTTTGTAATTTAATGGTTATGATAACAGGTAATATGTGTGCCATTAATCTGTTGCAATTTAAACAAATGAACATTGATATTCAAGTATATTTCTTAAAGCATTTTCAGATTGCATATTTTGAACATGCAATATATTTTGCTTGGTTTGCCCTGTTATTTTGTTCTTACAGGGCTTATTTAGTAGACTTGTGCATGATGGAAAAATGATTTGGGCAAAAATTTTTTCCCAAAGATTAAAATTAGTTCGGGACCTCTGGTGCTCTTTCATTTGATGGTTTGACTCACCTGAATACCTGAATATCATGAAAAATATTTGGGGGCATTCAGTGTACTGCAAAATATATACATGATATAAATATTATATATATATATATATATATATATATATATATATATATATATATATATAAAAATATATATATGACAGTACATTGATAGGTGCATTTTCCTGCCATTTGGTTGACAAAACAAGTGAGAAAAAGTAACCTCTAGAGGGAAAAAGAGAGGAACAGTAAAAAAAAATGAAATTATATTTTTATATCATATATGTATTTATGATATATATATGTGTATATATATAGCAAGAGCATGTGTACTTAATGGCTTGTCCTTTTTTCTCTCTGTGGCTCATTTCTCACTTGATCTTTGGATAAAATCAACATTTTGTGGTTGACCTCAGTCATCTTTATTTCCATTTTTGGTGACATGAATTGTGAAGCAAACAAACTGGTGGATCCATTGCCCTAGTCGTTTACTCGATTATATGTCTGTATGGCGCTTTGGAGATACAGAATTTAACAGAACCACTAAATATCCGAAATTTGGATAAACTGCAATTTGGCCAAATCCCAATGCTCAAGTCTATTATTTTATTGGTTTAACTGATTCACTTGATTAATGAGGAATCATTAATAAAACGATTCATTGGGAGTTGTTTGTGGTGATAGTTTTGCTCATGTGTAAAAACTTATTTTGCGGTATTGGTTAATTGTTAGGTAAACTGGTTTCAGTGATTTTTTTCCCTCCAAGTGTACAATGGTTCCATTGACCTGAGGAAACCTTTTTCGGAACGATTGTGCTAAATTGGACTGTATGATAAAAAGGTATAGGGCCCTTTCGCGACTGAACAAAAATGTTTGAAAACTATGGGAATGCTACGATTGTGATTGCTTGGAGTTGTGGAGACTACCAACATGTTAACGGTTGTTGATGAACCATTAATAATGTAGATATTTATAAAAAGATACTTTGTAATGTACCCCAAAATGTGTTATTTCTTCTATACGTTCTCTAACATTTGTTCCCTTAATATGTGTGAAAAATACTATACAAAGGCAAAATGTGAAATTCTTAATTTCTTTTTTATTACTTTCATATTTGACACCAATATGACATACACATGCATTACAATAAATTTCCAGTATTTGTATTTGTGCAACTTTACTTTAAAGTTAAAACACCATTATTTTTATTAATTTCACATGTGAGCTTCCATCCTTGTTTTCACTTATTTTGTAGTAAAATCGACACCAAGGTGTATAATTATTTTGGACTTCAGCAGCCTATCCTTTTAAAAATCTCTGTCTTCCTCATTTAACTCATTTTTAAATTATGTCAATCTTGTATCTTACCACAAGAGGGCGAGAGAATGTGGCTATTGCACATCCTGCAGCCATATATTGCCCGAAGCAAACATAGGTTTGCCTTGGGCAAGTACAAAATGAAATCAAGTGATGACATTTGTTCTCTATATTCCCAAGTATGCATCCAATGTTCAGCCTGCTGATTCAGTATCCAGATAACAAAGTTGAGGGTTGCTTATGTTTACAGTTTTCTCTTTTTCTACCAAAAAATTAATATCTGGAATCTTTAGAAACATGAAAATAAATAAAATGAAGTATTTTAAGACTATACCATATACTGAAATATTTAAACACAGCATTAAAAATATATATCGCAGCTGCAATTTTTCATAACAGTATATTTTTGCATGTTTTTTTTTTATACAATATTCTCAGTTTCCAATTTCATCTCTTCTATAAAACATATAACTATTAACATATCTGTGGACATTTCAAGCTCTGAGATTATTAGTTGATTAATCTTTACAATGTCTCAGTCTATTTGTTGTTTCCAAAATACCTTGGTCCATTTGAAGTGTTTATGTATGTCTTGATCTGTAATCTCTAGAACTTTCTTGTCAAGTTGTAGTATTACGATACCTTGATTCAATTGTAGTGTTTGGAATGCCTTATGGGTAACTTTTGAGAATACCTTCACCTGACTTGTACTATATAGAATGTGTTGGATTTGTTGCATTACTTAATATTTTTGTCAGATGTGGTGCTTAGTATGCCTCTGTCTGTTTGCAGTTTTTAGTGTTTTGAATGCCTTATGTAGTGGCCAAATTATAATGATTTAGTTGACGTGTTTGGAATACCCTACATGTAGTTTTTAGAGTTCCATGGTCCAGTTGTTCTATTTAGAATGTGGTTCTTCTGTAGTAGACATGTGCAATTTGTTTCGGTCCAAATAAAAATTTGTCCGAATTGGCGAATTTCCGAAGTGCCGAATTTTGGAAGTGCTGAGCCGAACCGAACCAAAGTGCTGAATTGCCGAAATCCCGAATTGCCGAAGTCCCGAATTGCGGAAGTCCTGAAGCGTACCTAATTTTTCTGTCCATGCACATCCCTATTCTGGAGGAGTCCTTATAATGACTTTAGTCCAGTTGTAATGCTTTGAATGCTCTAGTTTAAATTATTTGATGTATTGATCCATTTGTAGTGTTTACTATAGGTTGGCCCAATTGTAATATTACTGTACTACATACTGTTGCAGTAACTATGCCTTAGCTGCATAGTTTAGAATGACCTAGTTGTAACAGTTAGAATGCCTTGGTCCAGTGTTTTGAATGTATTTGGTTAGCTGTAGTTGTTTTTAAATATAATTGTATTAGTATCTGGATTTAGATTGACCTGTCTTTGGAAAACTGTAGTTCATGTCGATGCTTGATGCGGTGGAGAGGGAGGATGCCCCACCTTTCAACAGTAGTAGATTAGATCACAATCTAATCTGAGAGACTGAGCCCTAGTCATTAGTTCTTAAAGGACCACTATAGTGCCAGGAAAACAAACACTATAGGGGCTCAGGTCCCTCCCCACCATCATGGACCCCTCCAAATGGTCTGAAGGGGTTAGAACTCCTTCAGCCACTTACCTTTCTCCAGAGCCAGACTCTCAGCTCTGGGGAACTCTCCTCCTCCTGCCGCACGTGCATTCAATCCGCCCATAGGAAAGCATTACTCAATGCTTTCCTATGGACGTCAGCGTCTTTTCACAGTGAGAATCACGGAAGCGGCCTCTAGTGTCTGTCTCACTGACTCACTGGATTAACCCTTAGTGTAAACAAAGCAGTTTCTCTGAAGGGTTCAGCTGCAGGGTTAAAACTAGAGGGACCTGGAACCCAGACCACTTCATTGAGCTGAAGTGGTCTGGGTGCCTATAGTGGTCCTTTAACAGGAGCCCTCCTGACCAGCAAGGATCCTCCTTTTTATAGCTAGCGCAGGTCATGTGGAGATAGTAGGAAGGAGTTTGTGGAAAATTTTGTTCTTAGCCCCTTTTTTAGCGAAGTCATTAATAATTAGTTCTCATTTTTTCTTCTATATTGCCTCCTCTTTTTTTATTTTATTTTTGTCCCTTCAACCTCTCCTTTCAGTGTTTCCCTCCTCTTATACTTTGGAGACTTTGTTTCAGGTGCACTTTATGGCTCAATTGTATTAGGTCTAACCTATGAATCACACTCTTTTCCATCTGATAACAATAATGTTCTCTTCTAATGCCTGTGTGTGCCTTACATTTTGGATAGTGGCATTTTTCTGTCCAATATTATTTAAATTTAATTAACCATTAATTTCAAAACTTTTGTATAAAACATGTATTACTGATACAAATGCAGTATATGTTTTATAAATAATAAATCAGTTTGTTTTTTTATATTTGTTAAAAGGAACAAAACCCAGGAGGGGTGAGAAAATGTATGTATATATAATTCCACAATTGGCCTGCACTCCTGGGTATTAAGTAAATATGATGGCAACCAGCAGTTAAGACAAACCTTTTCAAAAGGTAATCAGCACACCTGAGACTTCTAAATTTAAAACGTAATTTTTATTGTGTTTGAGTTTAAAACATAAACGTTCATTAGAACACAAATACATTACAAATACTTGTATGTACAAATCATCAAAGTACTCAGCCCACACCAATCCTCCTAAACGCCATGTAGGCACACGTAATACCAACCAAACAAACACGTGTTCCAAGCCTCATTCTCAGACGGACCGCCTGTATCCGCATCTTGGTTATACTCTTAACTGGGTTGCTCGTACCACAGCAGATACCTGTTTAATATAAACAATAGACTGCATTACTGTTCAAAATCTTAACATCTGGTTGTATAATGTTTAAATGTGTATATTCTATTACTCTATTAAATACATGCAATCTATAAAATACAGTGTGTGATGCAAAAGTGAGAATCGTTAAACTTTTACGTTTATACCTTCAAAGGGTGGAACGGAGCACAGTAAGTCAGTACAAATTAATTTCCCCTTTTTATCTGGCATTCAACAGATGTCTGGATATCTAACAAAAAAAAGCGTCACCTGCTAACACCTTCATTCGGAGTGTAATCCCCGACTATCGAAGGCATACATGTATTACTTTTCATTCATATGTAAGACCCAATAGATGGTATTTTGACATATTGGGCACAGGTTGCTTAAGGAAACAAATTTACTACATTAACTCAAAATTCCGCATGCAACTATTAACTATACCACGTTTTCATGTTAAACCTCAAAAGCAATGTTATACATTAGCATTATCAAGCAACATTGGGTGCATTATTCCATAGTTTGTCATGATTAATAAAAATCCATCACAAATAAATGCAGGGCTGTGTTTCATAACCGAACACAAAGCTAATCTTTATACAAGATATATAGATTCCAGCTGACTGAGCTATGTACTTGCAAGTTGCAATTTATATGTTACATACATAATGTTTAAACTATATGGTAGAGGTCTTTTTGTTACGACGTGTACATAACATCCCATTTGCAATCATCTCATCACTCAAAGACTTGAAACTATATATCACTTGGACCTATCAATGTAACATATTCATGTGCTCAATATTCAGAGCATAAACACAATATTCAATCAATATGGAACCCGTAACAAAGGTTCTATTCTCAGTAACAAAGATTACTAAGCTCCTACAGAGAGGACCACATTGTTATAGATCAGCAGTGCAAATAAGTATTAATGCTAAAAATTGCTATGTTCTATCCAGTTTTGAAAATCAGGAGTATGATTCAAAAAAAGAAGCATAATCCAAAAAAAATTAAAATAATAATTTCAATAAAATATATGGATGTCCTCACACTTTGCATCAGTGCTTTCCTATGGGGAAGGCCTATTGAGCACATTAAGTTCCCTCCCGATTCCCAGCGTGGGAGGGGGCTGAGATGTACGCAGCTCAATGGGATCTCGGCGCTGGAAAGGTAAGTGTTAGAAGTGTGCTTTAACCCTTCCAACATTCGGGAAAGGGATGACAATCACTTTAGGGCATAGGGACACTATAGCGTTTGGAATACAGTTTTTACAGTTTTGTATCCCTAACACTACAGTGTTACTTTAACATAAAAAGAGACTGAATTAAAACAGATTACAGTTAAAATTGTTAGTTAATTAATATTTTACAAACAAAAAAGGCCCTGTGTTCCAAAAACATTATCTCACATAAACCCAAGACAGATTATAAACACTATAAAACAAATTTAACCCCTTAAGGACTGGCCTGTTTTGGCCATGTTGTACGTTAAGGACCAGAGCGGTTTTAACACTTTTGTGGTGTTTGTGTTCAGCTGGAATTTTCCAATCTCTCATTTACGATTCCCATACAAATTATATATATTTTTTTTCAGGACAAAAAGGGCTTTCTTCACATACCATTATTTGTATCATGTCATATATTTTACTTCAAAAAATAATAAAATATGGTGAAAAATTAAAAAAAAAATTTGGGGGGACTTTTACTTGACAAATCTTTTACTTATCTACAAAAGCTAATGAAAAAAACTGCTAAATAGATTAAAAATGTTGTCCTGAGTTTAAAAACACCCAGTGTTTACATGCGTTTTTGCTTTTTTTTGCAAGTTATAGGGCTATAAGTACAAGTAGAAAATTTCTGTTTCAATATATATATTTCTTAAATTTATCAATAGTGACATTGATAACACTGTTATCTGTCATTAATCTCTGAAAAACACCCCACATGTACATATTTTGTTTAAAGTAGACAACCCAGGGTATTCAATATGGGGTATGTCCAGTCTTTTTTAGTAGCCACTTAGTCACAAACACTGGCCAAAATTAGCATTTATATTTGTTTGTGTGTTAAAAATACAAAAAACGCTAACTTTGGCCAGTGTTTGTGACTAAGTGGCTACTAAAAAAGGCTGACCATAGCCCATTTGCAATACCTTGGGTTGTCTTCTTTTTCAAATGGTATGCCATCATGGGGGTAATTCTCATTCCTGGGCTACCATACGCTCTCAAAGGCAACATAACCAATCTGACAAATTTCAATGAAAAAAAAAAGTTAAATCAAGCCTTATATTTGACCCTGTAACTTTCAAAAACACTATAAAACCTCTACATGTGGGGTACTGTTATACTCAGGAGACTATGCTAAACACAAATATTAGTGTTTCAGAATAGTTAAACATATCACAGCAATAATATCATCAGTGAAAGTGCCGTTTGTGTGTGAAAAATGCACAAAACTACACTTTCACTGACCATATCATCGCTGTGATATGTTTTACTGTTTTGAAACACTAATATTTGTGTTCAGCGAAGTCTTCTGAGTAAAACAGTACCCCTAATGTACAGGTTTTAGGGTATCATAGAAAGTTACAGGGTTAAACACAGTGCTAGCAAATTAAATTCTCTGGACTTTCGGCCTGGGTTGTCAGGCATGTCCCTCAAATTGCAATCAATAAAATTACTTAATTATGTAAAAATATTACATAAATATGCACATAGAATTTAAATATATATATACATATTTATATATTTGAAGTCTATGTGTATATTTATGAAATTATGTATATGGACATATGTATATTTCATATTATTTTTATTTCTACATATATATATATATATATATATATATCATTTTATTCTAAGTGTATTTTGATATATATATATATATATATCAAAATACACTTAGAATTAAATTACATATATCATTTTGAAAAATTATTTTTACATTTTTAAATGTATTTTTATTTATTTATTATTTAGATTTTATAATAATATATATATACGTGTGTACTTTAAATATTGTATGTGTATTTTTATATTAATATATGTATATATAAATATAAAAATACACTTAGTTTGACATTATGTATATAAGCTATATATACATATTATATATAGATATAATGCATGTATATATATCATATATATATATATAATTTTTTTTACACTGATTTATTTTTGATTTTACACTTGCAGTCCCCCTGCAGGCAGATACACAGGCACCTATTGCGGCCATGTGATCGAGCGATCACGTGGCTGCGGGGTCCTAATCTGCCGTGGGGAGACTGTCTGGACAGACAGGCAGTCCCACCAGACCGGGAGAAACGATGATCGCAGCCGGGGGAATGGCGGTGATCAGGTAAGTACCCCAATACCGTTATGACGGTTCAGGACCGTCACCCGTCCTCTAGGGTATGTGTTTGATGACGGTCCTGAACCGTCATCCGTCCTTAAGGGGTTAAAAAATTGTTGATCCCTCCTTGCATCATTTCAGTTATAAAGGTTTCTTTTGATGCATAAACTGCTCAATGTGTAAAGTTAAAAATAATAGTATTTAAAATGTTATTTCATTTACATTCAAAATCACTACAATAATTTATTTTTAAGATGATTAAACTGCTTACTGCTTGCTTACTGCTTGCAATCATCTTATGAACATGGGAAAGCCCAAAGAGTTTACGGTGATGCTGTCTGTTCCACAGTCGATAAAGCCGCATTCTTCTGATTTCTTCCGTGATACTTTAAGGGCAAAACCCACAAATTAAATAAAATAAACAGTTTTTTGTATTTTTGAGACTACAAAAGATCTTGTATAGACTCAGATTTTAAAAATGTTGTCCTGTGGGGCAAGCCTTGATGTTTTATGTTTGGACTAGGCATCTTGGGGACCCGCTACACCTTTCATTATATAATTCTCCCTCTCCCCCTCACCCTGGTGGATGGAGGAAGCAGGATGGACTAATTACTTCATCCCTCCACACACAGGATGGAGAAGAATAAAGGGTAGTCCACAAAGGAAGTTGTAAGAGACTGCCTTGTTATTTATTTATTTTCACAATGCCAACAGAGTATGAGAACTAATAACAGTTGTTAAATAGTCTAACTATAAGTCTATTCCTATGTATAGAACTGCACAACAAAACACACAATATCTACACCGTTATCAAATTTCAATTTTTGGAGTGTTGCGGAAATGCAACATATTAGACTTGATGTGTGTTGTTTTTCTTTTTTCACTGATATGTGTGGATTTGTGATAGTAATATATAAAGAGATTTTATAATATATATTTACATTTATATATTTTGATAGTACTCTATTCTATATAGAAATTTTATTTATCACCAAGTACAATGTGTGGCGTATAGTAGCAAGTAGTGGCTACGTTAATAAATACTACCTTAACCCGTTAAGGACCAAACTTCTGGAATAAAAGGGAATCATGACATGTCACACATGGCATGTGTCCTTAAGGGGTTAAACTTTAGTAAGAGAATATCTTGCATAATTAGGCATTGCTGTGACTTGTTTTTCTACTGACATGTTGACTAAATAATTGATAGTTTTTTTTGTTTTTTTTTAATTTAAGATACTTTTATCCATTCCTGGGATTTTCTTTTTATTTCAATTAGACTCTTTAACAGTCTGAGATGTGGCAATGAGGTTGCGTGGGCTGACTATACTTCAGATGCGTTGCCAATTCACATGTTGGCTTTGGTAATCTTTAGCTCCTCAGAAGACCTATCTGTTTTTATGCTTTGTTCCCACTGTTTAAAGTTTGTTTAACAGTTTGTCAGTAATTGTGTCAGTTTTTTTTTCTCCTTTATAGGACATTTACATATTTAGTTTTTGCATATTTGAGTATTGAGAATTGAACAAATGGTCTGATTGCAATAGGGAAAAAAAGGAATTATAGATTGGAGAAATAAAGAAAGGAATGGAAAATAGAGGAAAGAAAAAGGTTAAATCTTGTTTAAACAGAAGAGAAAAACCAAGACCCAGCAATGAATAGTGGGTTTTTTGTTACGTGTTTAGAGATACTATTGCCACATGATCCATCATGATTTTTATACTTTTATCCGTTAGCATGTTTTTTTCCATTTTTTTATTCAATCTACATGTTCTTTTTAGCCATTCTTTAAATGTATCTACCGATCTATGGATGTGTGAAAAACTCCACAAAAGCCAATGTGTGCAACTGGTTACTAGAGCCATTATGCATTTGTACATAACACTACCAGACCTTGAGGGGTTAAACATATCTATTAAATTCCCATCTCCTCTGGCAAACACTTGCAATGCGCAGCTCACCTCTTGAGAGATTGTATTTATAACCACGGGGTAACACTTTATATAAACTAAGCATCAATCAATGCTAAAATATAATGGGATTTTACAACAACATTAACAGAAATGATAAATATATCAGTTTGTTATAGTACATCGCAGTCAAAAAAACTATTCCACTTGGGCTTGAGGGTGGAAAGTCAAACAAAACAATAGGTATCATGAGGCATATCCTAAAGATTGCTCTTTTGAAACAGACCTTCGGGGAAAAACCTGTATACAGTTTTGAGTATAAGTTATGCTGGCAAACCTGGGACTTGGTTACACTTTGTGTTACAGTATATGAATGGTTACCAATGTAACTTCTGATCAATGTACCATTAGACCAAATTAATTGCAAGGAATATGAAATATGTTGTAATCTGTTAGCTAAATGTAAGGGGTATTTTAAACACCATCCATCTCATATCATTTTCTTGGATTTAACCCCTTAAAGGAAAAATATAGTTTTCAGCAATAAAAGCATGCATCCCTAACACTATAGTCCTGAAGTAGCTGTTTAGGTGTTCAGCCTCCCTCCGATCTCCAATGCCACACTGGTTTCACCACAGCTTAAATTTAAAAGTCTGCAGGGGCAGACTTTAGATACCAGAACCACTGCATTAAGCTAACTTAATATCAGATAGACAGAAAGATAGATCAGTAGATCTAAACTCAAGTGGCAACAACGTCCCAGAGCAACTGCATTACAAAGACTTCTCATTAAGCTGCATTGGGAGGTCTAGGTGGGGTTAGAAGGTGAGGACTTGCATAGGACGCGGGCAAGAGGTTTTTAGATACACCAACAATAAACTAAATGCATAATTAACTCATGTGTTCATATATCTACAAAACAGTGATATTTATTTATTTATTTATTTATTTATTTTATCAATGGGGTGTTCCTTTAAGAGATTCTGAATGCTGTCATTAAAAAAAAACATTGTTTGATTAAACATAAATATTATTTTTTACTTTAGTGTGTTCCTATATGATTTTTTTTTTATAAATACGCCCTTTTAAAATTAGAAAAATAAAAAGTAATTAAACTTACTTGTAAACCATTATCAGGACAGTCTCAGTAGCTGTTTCTCTTCTTCTGAGATTATCAGTTGTGATAATGTTGGACAAATCTAATGCTCCACAGTGAGAAACTCTGAGGACCTGTGGTGCATATGCTTCCCTCTCTACCAATGAAGTACTTCTCATAGTCAAATATTGAATTCAATGCCTCTCTATAAGAAGCTTTAACAGTGTTCAGCATCTTCAGGCTGTCTGCGGGGAAAAGGCAAAGACCTGCTATTTTTTTAAGTTCTAATGACTACGTGCCTCTAATGGCTTTTAGTCTCACAACCACTAGAGTCATTTTTCTTGTAAAATAAATGCTAATGTTTGCAGTGAACAAGGGATAGAGCCTGTGCGCCAAAATCATGTAATTAACACATTGTTTTGATACTTATAGTTCCCCTTTAAGGGGTTAAGATGAATGTTCTAGGACAGAATAATTAAAGTATTCTGAGCAGGTGGGTTTTAGGGGAATTATTTTTTATTCAACATATATTATATTAAGTTCAGATAGCCTAGATCTCCTGAATATATGGTCAAATATCCAGAGCCCCCATCAGGGCATATATATATATATATTTTTATACAGGCAGCAATGTCTAGGGAACCCAGGTCATTGCTGCCTGTATAATGAAGGTGGGGGGGGGAGAATAACCTTATAGAGAAATATATATATATATATATATATATATATAAATGTAATTTAACAAGCCCCCCCCATCCCACCACTATAAACACACTGTATCCACTATATACACATACTGCATCCACTGCGTACACACACAGCACTCCACATAGACACTGCATTCACTACAGAAAAAGTAAAAAATAGGTAAGCGCTAATAATATATAAAAAAAAAAAAAAAAAAAAAAAAAAAAGTAGGCAGCAACCTTACAGAGTGGCAACCTCTTACCCTAGATAATGTTGTAAAATCAGGGAAGGTATTAAACGGTGGCCAAGTAAAATAAATGTCAAATAAATGAGTAAGGTTCATACTACCGGTGCTTCTGCCTGTATTATCGCTCGCGATATGAAACAGGTGAATGTGGTATTATGCCGGAAGAAGAGTTGCACTGCCATTACCGCGAAAGCGCACAGCTGGCTGGCATAATCTCGTTGTGGGGATGGTAATGTTGTTCTTGTACCAATCTCTGAAATAAATGTGGTGTTATATGGGAATAGAAATATACTCAGTATCACTGCACTTGGTGTCACGTATAATTTACTCAGATATATAATGCCAGAAATAGGTAGTAAAAAAAGGTTATGTGTAAAAATAATAAAATATAGATATACAAGAATATAGCCAAACTTAATTTATTATTTAAAATACACAATAAAAACCATTAACGAATGGTTTTTATTGTGTATTTTAAATAATAAATTAAGTTTGGCTATATTCTTGTGCCATCTATATTATTATTTTATTATTTTTACACATAACCTTTTTTTACTACCTATTTCCTGGCATTTTATATATATCCTGAGGTGGGGATTATACCGCCCACGCGACATTCCAAGTGCAGTGATATCTGCACTCTATTTGTGAGTATATTTCCTATTCTTTTTATTTTTATACCACATTATATTATCAGAGAGCACTATTGGTTGTTCCTATTTTTCCTTTTCCTGAGAGTTGGACACCGTCATACTCCAAGAGGACAAGCATTCGTTATATCCTACAAGCAGGGATTATTCTGCTGAAAACCCATTACCCCTGAGCTGGTCATAGCTCATGATAATGTGAGTGCAATTCATCTTCTTATTTTATATCTACACATTTTATACATTCTGCACGATTGGTCCTTTCCCTTTGTGTTTTCCATATCACGAGACGATCTGAAGTATCACAGACAGAGGAAACACTTTTCCAGTGGAAATTGTGGAACAGACACTTCTACCCTCCAACATATATTGGGACTCATTTTATTTTATTTATTTATTTATTTTACTTATTTTTTCGTTTTATTTTGGCGCTACCTTTCTTCCTGTTTTACTGCATTCACTACACACACACTGCACCCACTATACACATACCTAAACTGCATCCATTAAATACATACACTGCATCCTTTTGGATGGACTTAGAGGTGTGCCTTGTGGGCAGGTTTGGAGCCGGGCACCGAGGGCCCAGAGCTTGGCCTATGTAGGGACACCAAAATCTATGATGGCCGCCCTGCATATACCTGACATTACAAGATACAACCGACCATGTGAAGTTGATGATTGGTTCAGTGTTGGTTAATGTGACATGTTGCATAATGATCAGAGTAGTAAGCCACTTAACTGCAAGGGTCTCTGAGCATTACTGGCTCTGGTACCCAATACATTTATAAAATGCATATATCTTTTCAGTGTCTATTTGAAAACGCTCTCTTTTGACTGACTTAATGTCAGGTGATAACACCCACCCATCCATAGAGCAGGGAGAGTATGTAAGGTCCAAGTCTGAAGTAAGGAGGATTCTGGAATGTGGACTTTAACAGATGCAATCCAAAGGCTAGACAAAATACATGAAAGGAATAGGCCAGCAATGTGTGTAACCAGAGCTTTGAATTGAGAACTCAACACAGAAACCTCCAAGGATTAAAGTCTAGAGAAGTCAAATAAAGGACAGATAAAAGAAACTATTCAAAATCAAATCAAGGTAAATAGTTACTGGCCAGGTGTCAGGCATGTGTGTGGGGTTGACATAAACTCCACTGTAGTGTTTTTGCTGTGGCTATAAATTAACCCAGAAAGCCAATGCCCGGCATTGAGAAGGCTTCTGCCTTGGGCTTTAGGGTTCTTAGTCACCCACACAAATGGAAACGTTCCTCCAAACAGTTAAAATAGTCAGTTTGACTTTAGAGTTGTGACCATACTTTCTGTAGAGCTACACTTTGTGGTGATTTAGTCTATAATTGCATTATCTCATTTTCAGCATTTGATAAGACTATATTAGTACATGGGAGTATTATATATCTTTATGCAGCAAACTTTTCCTCATTATTGCAAAAAATGAAGAATTGGCTGTATCTCTGTTTTAAAAACTATCATTCTTTGATGAATTGTACCCAATAAAATCACCATTCCAACATCTTTTTTAAACTTCTCATTCACTTATGTATAGGGTCACGATGGACCCAGACTAGGTGATGAGACACTATTTTACCTACATCCAAAAGGGGCCAGGACACTTACCTGTGTACTACCATTTAGTCTGGATTCTAGATTGATAATACATCATTTAGAGACTTATTTCACTATTGCAGGCGGTCCTTCTGCTCTCTAAACATAGCAACCACAGCGCATACACCATGGTTTCTATGGTAACACTCTAATCGATGCTGCTAGTGCTGGCTAGGGAGTATAGCAATAGAGTGTCTGACGTCACTTTGTTCAGATGCTGGTATGCTGTTAACAGAGCTAGTGTGTTGGCATCACAGAGGATGTTTACAGGAGACTGCAGGCATCGCGAAATATGGACTGGAGGTGTGTGTTACAGAAGAGGTAAGGTAAGTATATCCGAAATCTTACAATGAATAAATCATTTAATGTATTTAATGTATTTGTGGATGATTTACAGTAACTGAAATAATGCATTCACAGTAATATATAGTATGCTGAGGTGTAGGGATGGCTGTTACCCACTCCTCTTCTCTCTCACCTCTAAACACCACGAATGAAACACTGGATCCTCTGACAAAGGCATGCGACAGAGGAGGGAATGGATAATAAATTAGAGAAAGTTCTAGTGTGTGTGTATGTGTGCATCTGTAAATGCATGTAGGAATTTAAGTCTGTGAGAAAGCGCAACAGGAAAGGTGCAGTCCTAGAGAAGTCTTGAAAGCGAGCATCAGAGGTGGGAGTGGAACAGAGGATAGGCGTAGGTCTTCGGCAGAGCGTAGAGGCCTAGATGGAACATTGTGTATTAGGGAGGATAGATAGGTTGGAGAAGCATTATGTAGAGATTAGATGGGGATTTATTTAACTATCTTGTTTTACTTTCATACACCTCAACCAGTATTAATTATTTGACAATCTACTTCAAAAGAATGCACTTATTTAAGACTGAAGTTCTCACTGGGCTTTTAAGCATTAGTTACTAACAATGACTAGTACGTTTCATGACAGCCTAGAGTAATTATCTGTAAGACTGAAATCTTGATTATTTTTCCTAATTCAATGTAGTCTTAAAATTAATGATCCCCAAGTATTTTAAATGTGCTTGATTACCATGGGAACAGGGAAAAAAGAATTATACAATTTACCAAAAAAGATTGATGAGGAATAAATGACTCTTAAATTATGAACAATATTTTAACAGAGAAAGTCACACCAATGTTCTGAAAAGTTATACACTTGAGGGATAGCCACAAGATAAAGCAATGGTACATTTAGTTTGATAAGGACATAATGCATGTTATAATTAAGTTAATTATTGATTGTGAAATTCATCATTGAGGCTCTTTATCTAAAAAAAAAAAAGTAAAATAACATGTGATAATAAAAAACTAAGTAACCTATCTTCAAGGTGGTTTATTTACTAAAAAAGGATATTTGACTAAAACTTTATATCAAAATAGTCAAGATGAAAAAGAAATCTCAAACTTGGGTATATTTCCAGAATTACTGTTTTTCCTTAAATTTTATAATTATTTTATCTACTTGCCGCAATCTCTTTAGTGAATACGCTTTGGATATGCTATTGTCCCTTTTCTTATAAACTTCTGTCTGAACAACACACAGAAGATTGCAGTTATTTCAACTAGGTTTGCCTAATTCAAAAAAATAACATATTAAATAAAATTATCGTGACATGTGACACGTCTTGTGTCCTTAAGGGGTTAAACGAAAATAATAGGTCAACTGGTTTTCTTCTACAATCAGAGCTATATTAATCAATTAATAAAGATACAAAGTCATTTTGTATTGTGGTATCTGGGAAAGTCTATCCTAAAGCTTTTACATTTTTGAACGAAAAAAAGGTTTCAGATAGTCTGCCTTCTCACAGTCTACAGCAGGGATGCCCAAATGGTAGATCCCTAAATGTTTTCAAATTACAGCTTCCATGATGCTTTGTTATTCTAGAATCATTCAAAAGGTATGCAAAGCATCACTGTAGATGAGAGCCAGTTGACTTTAATGTGTACCATTCCACTATGAAAACAATTTATTTAATTAAAAAAACATCTAGGGAACTACCTTTTGGGCACCCCTGGTCTACAGCCTTTTTTTTTACGTGAGGGGAAGATCTCAAGTAGATAATTTTAAATATCTAAAAGCACACTATGTATTTATTTAAATTTGCTTCAAATTATATCCTGTGCGTTTGTTTGTGAATGAATGCCCATTTAGTTGAATCTGGAAATTACCCTTTTTTCATCAGAGATAAAAAATAAATAAAATGCATCTAATTAGTTTTGCAAACACAAATGCGAAATGTTCTACACAAAACCACTTTTTTCTGCCTTTTTTTATCTGGTTGGAAATTAGAATAACGTGTGATAAAAAAAAACAATGCACACAGAAAACTTGCATTAAGACAATTTCTTAGATGTTATGGATAAATGATTACTTTTAGAATGTGCCAGTCCCTTATTAGATATCTGTACTAACTAGAACATGGAATTATGGAGAAAGTAACTCTCTCTTCAATGTTATTTAATAGATAAAATACCATATAGTTAAAGGGACACTCCAGTGCCAGGAAAACAATCAGTCCCATCTCCCTCCCACCTCCCATCCCTGGTTGCTGAAGGGGTCAAAACCCCTTCAGTGACTTACCAGAGGCAGCGACGATGTCCATCGCCGCTGCTTCTTGGTCTGCCCACGCTCCTCCCCGTCCCCATGTCATCCAGCGGGGGAGACAGATCCCGCCGGCGAGGGAGACCTAATGCGCATGCGCAGCAATGCCACGCACGCGCATTAGAGCTCTCCATAGGAAAGCATTGAAAATGGGGATTTTAGCGACACTGTGCTATGAATCAGGAAGTGCCCTCTAGTGGCTGTCTGGTAGACAGCCACTAGAGGAGGAGTTAACCCTGCAAGGTAATTATTGCAGTTTATAAAAACTGCAATAATTACAGTTGCAGGGTTAAGGGTAGTGGGAGTTGGCACCTGGATGGGTGCCTGGAGTGTCCCTTTAATCCATTTCAAGTGTTGGCCTAAATAAATTATTTTAGAGTATATAAAATCATTTGCTAAGGTATAGCATTGAGCTATAAAACATGCTCAAATAACCCACTCTTGGATATTTGTAAATAATCTGCAGGTATGTTTGGGAATGTTGTTTACTAAAATGTACGCACACTGCCTACTGTAGCAGTAGAAGGAGTAGCAAATCAGCAAAGCAAGATTTTGTAATAAAAAAAAAAAGTTTTCCAAAAAAATAGAAAAAGGTATTTCAATTTAGTTTTTCAGATTGGTGTCGTACATAATACTGAAACCATCACATTAACTACAAGATACAATGTTGACTTTCCTATTTTATTGATTCTGCTTTCTGTCTCTTATATTAACCAAATCGAGGAAATCATTGATGAGACATATCAGCAAAAAGTAGAAAAACATACAAGCTAGGAAAACGAATTGGGGCAATTTATCAAAATATTGGTTCCACTGGTTTTCACAGTAATTGTCCAACTTTTGGAATTTTGCAGAATTTGTTGAAATTACCTGGATTCTTAAAGGGTTATTTACTATAGTACGAATTCAAAGTGAATTTAAAATTTCAGGTCAGGCAAACTGGAAAACCTCTCTAAGTCAGCTGTGCTTTCTGTTAGGCTACTCTGACCTCAAATTTGAAATTCACTTTGAATTCCCACTTTAGTAACCGACCCTGTAAATAATCCAGTAACTGTTCTTAGTACTTCTCTGTACGTACAATAACACTGGCTCATCACCTGTCACATTCATTCCTATCCTATTTCCCTCATCTTGTTCCTGGTTTTCACATCTTTTGAGAGCGTCCTGCTTGGCAAGCCCCACAATGCTTCTTCACTTCACTCAGTTATTGTGTATTGTATCCCCATCGGCTCCTGGTTTCCAGGTAATTCTAGTCAGTGTCTCAATATTTAATATAAATTTAGAATAAAACAGCATCTCATGAGAAAAGGTTACCATTTTCAGTATTCATTCGACAATCTTAGTTCTATAAAAGTAAAAGCAGTTCCCCTGTAAATATCTTCCAGGAGGGAACTTAGTCAGTGGAGAAGGAGACACAGAAACAATATGATGTATGCCTTGGCTGTGCCAGGACTGATCTGGATTGTGACGTCAATTGTCCACTCTTAAATATATATTTAAAAAAAAAACACATAAAGAAGTTAAGACAATTTACAGGTGATTTTCAATTGTGCATTTTCCACAGAAGTGACGGTTCCCCTTTAACTCTCTTCCCCATGAACATTAAAACACAAAACAGTATTTATAGGAACATTCCACACAACTAAATTACTTTAGAACATTTTTTGTATTTTACAAAAAGTGCAGGTTTCAATAGACATTGGTACTTTTATAAGTTAACCTGGTTATACCCCCCGGCTGTCAGTCAGGCAACCAATCTTGTTGTTTCCTGGTTGTTCAGCTTATTTGAGCTAAACTCAAAAGGCAGCAATTGCCCCAAGCAGTTGCCTTCCAAAGACTTCTGCATTGAGTAGTCTGTGATTGGACAGTCATGGAAAGCCTGGGCAGGATTAGAAGGGGAGGGGATAGCAGATCTGCAGCTTTTTGAAAGTTGTATAAGATATACCCTCAATTAAAAAATGTATAATTATACACATGCATGTTTTTATTACAGGTGTATCTACCATATCTCCCAAGCGTCCCTATTTAGGAGGGACAGTTCCTATTTTGGCCCAAAATCCACCTCTCCACCACTTTTCTATCCTTATGTCGTTTTCTAGACGTTTTATTGTTGTGTCTGGGTGTATAGAAGAAATAATACAATAGTGTGTATGTCAACTACAATAACTATGTATATGCATCAGCCAGGGTAAATAAGATACATTTTTCTTTTTCTAAATTGCATTTTAGTTACATAAAGTTATTAGCAATTCATCTATTTCTCAGAACAGCCCCACCCCTGGTCACACACCCACCTCACACCCCTAAAAAGTAAAGTGTTCCTCTTTGTTTATTTGAAATGTTGGCAGTTATATATCTACTATAATGTTAAAAAAATCCATTGTGTGTTCCTTTAAGTAATAAAGTCAATTTAAGCATGGAAACATGGTGCATTCTAAAATTGAAAAAAAAAAAATTAACATCCTTCTTCTGCACCCTAAGGTATTTTAAGGTTACTGCAAAAGTCACATAGGGCTTTACTTTCTTGCACATATGTAAAATTAAAAGCATGTCCTCAGCAGATCTTGGCTTGCAGGTCCTCTGTTTTCAATTTTAAACATTCTGCAACAGATAATCTTCAAACCTTTCTGTTTCACCTTTCTGTAGTATCCTATGGGTTTTATAATTATTCTATAACAATGATCAATTAGCAATTTTCATCTTTAAATATAACAACCTTTGGGATTTATAGTATGTTCCTCTATGATGTTACCGGTCATTTCTGAATAAATCAAATTAAAATAAAAAGGCTAAATATATATTAAAATCTATTGCACGAACAGGAGTAAATTGTGTACAGATGGTTAGAATGCTTGAGAAATAAATTCCGGTAATATTAAAAGACAGATTATGAGATAGTATTTGTTCCTTGCCCATTCTTTCTGTTTCCTGAGTTATTCCCAACAGCTATATAATCTGTGTTTATTTTTCCACATTCAGTCGCCGGTGAAAATCAAGTACGAGTGACGCTCACAGCAGGAGGAGGCATGGTCACGCCAACAGCAGGTGTGTAACTGTCATTTTAAAGCAAACAAAAATATACTTTGTAAAATTAAATAAAATGACATTGCCGTGACAGCAAGCTATAAATCAACTACTCTCAAAGGGGCACTGCAAGTACCATAAACACTGCATCATCTGTATCTGTATATAGTACTTCAAATTTTTTTTATTGACAGTCTCTCAGCTTCTACACTGCACAATTACTTTACAGAGGGATTTTATGCTTATAAATTTATTACTTGTGTATCCACCGCCTGTGTACAACGTAGTCCCAACTAACTAGCAAGGACATATGGATTAAAAACAAATCTGCACCTATAAAATAAAGGTTTATCAGCGATTAGCTTTCTGAGTATAATTATTATTATTTCATGTGTTTTTGTCTGATATACACGGTGCTCCCATTAACCCCTTAACGATGAGTGACGGAGCTTGTCCGTCACCCGTTAAAATTAACCCTGGATCGCCGCTATCGCCGGAACAGTGCTGATCCTGCCCCCTGTTAAAAAAAAATAAAGTTTATTTAAAATCCCACCCTTTACTCATTTTAATTAAAAATAAACCCCTTCCCTGCCAATTGATCATTGACTACAGTGATCAATTGGCAGGGATTACATTTTACTGTCATCTGATTTTTTGTCTACTTCTTTTTTTTTTAACCCTCAGGGCTTACATTTATTTAATTAATTAATTTAAATATTTTAAAATTATATATTTAGCTAGCTGGGGTGGGTGAAAGTTAGTGGGGAATGGGGGAATTTGGTGTTAGGCTAACTAGGGGTTAACTCATTTTAAAAAGTTAAAAATTAAGCTAAAAAAAGTTTTAATAACGTTTAAGTAAAAAATAAAAAAAACACCCCCCTTTACCCAGTCCAAATAAAAATTAACCCCTTCCCTGACAGTCGATCACTGTCTACAGTGATCAAAATACAGATCACAGTATTATACTGTGATCTAATTTTTTTTTAACCCCTGAGGATTAACTTTCATTTATTTTTTAACCCTCAGGGGTTCAATTTATTTAATTAATTAATTTAAATAGTTTATAATTATATATTTTGCTAGCTGGGGTGGGTGGGAGTTATGGGAAAATGGGGAATTTACTGTTAGTGCTGCTTACTGCTAGTTAGGGGTTAACGGTAAAAACAAGCTTAGAAAAATGTTAAATCTGTAAAAAAGTTTCAAGAAAGTTTAGAAAAGTTTAAAAAAAATTAATAAGCAAAACAAAAGTTTAAAAACTAGTTTTTAAAAGTAAAAAAAGTTTCAAAAAGTAAAAAAATACATTTAAAAATGCTCATTACCACTACACGTGGAACAAACTAGAGAAAAAATGATCCCACGCCAAGGTTCAAAATATGCCTTTTGAATTACCCCAGGGTGCATTCTTTAATAAATAGTGTGTGTTTGTGGGGAAGTTTCAATAACCAACTGTCTAAACTACTCCAAATTGGAACATGGACACATCGTAAAACTTCAAAGTTAGAAAAAAACTGAATGGCTGCGTCTCAAATGCGCTCTTTCAACATCCACATATACCTGGCAAAGGTACATACGGTGGTATTGCTGTACTCAGACTATATAGCTGAGCAACATTTGAAGTATTACACAGTTGTAGCACACATGAGGTTTGCAAAATATACTGTGCAAACTCACTTTGTGTGTCAAAAAGGCAGAAAAAACACTTATTACCACTACACTTGGTACAAGCTAGTGGAAAAATGATCCCACGCTAAGGTTCAAAATATGCCTTTTAAAAAACCCTGGGATGTTTTCTTTAAGAAATGGTATGGCTTTATGGGGTATTTGGATTATATAGCCTGGTAAAATACTCTATAATGGGACATTGGCACAGCGTAAAAATGTAAAATTTGAAAAAAAACTGGAATGGCTGTGTCCCAAATGTGCCCCTCCGATGTCCACACATACCTGGCAAAGGTACAAACGGGGGTATTGCGCTACTCAGCCGACATAGCTGAGTAACATATGAAGTATTATACACTGGTAACACACATAAGGTTTGCATAATATAGTGTGCAAACTCACTTTGTGTGTCAAAAAGGCAGAAGAAACACTTCTTACCACTACACTTGGTACAAGCTAGCGGAAAAATGATCCCACGCTAAGGGTCAAAAAATACCTTTTGAAATACTCTGGGGTGTCTACTTTAAGAAATGGTAGGCCTTTGTGGGGTAGTTTGAATTTAAACCCCGCTAAGATGCTTGGAAATTGCACATAGGCCCAGCGTCAAAATTCAAAGTTCGGTAAAAACTGATATGGCTTGGTCTCCTATATGGCACTGTAGCTTCACGAAATAGTGCCAAAGACATTCATTGGGGGTGTCTTTTTACTCAGAAGACTTAGCCAAGCATAATTTGGGGGGTTTGAACTTAGTGGCACATGTAAAATATACAAAATGCCCAGCCAAAATGCAATCCATATGTAAAAAACGCACAAAATAATTTTTTATCACATACTTTAGCATATATTGGTGAAAAAAATGGGGGCATGTTAAGGCACAACATGCACCTTATGAGATACCCTGGAGCAGGCCCGGACTGGCCATCGGGCACACCGGGCAAATCTCCCTCACCGGCCCACATAGAGTATACTGCGGCCGCTGGTGGGGAGAGAGGGAGGGAGCCAGCCTGCCAGTAGAGGAACCCAGTGGAGCTTTAACTTACAGCTCCGCCGGATTCCTCTCGCGAGATTTGGAGCGTTGCCATGGCAACGCTCCGGGTCTCGCGAGAGTGAACTTTAGCCAAACAGGCTAGAGTTCACTCACCACTAGGACCACCAGGGATGGATGGCAGCCCCAGCAGCAGGATCCCCCAGGATATAAGGTAAGCAGGGAGGGGGGATATAATCACTCATGTCACAGCAGCCTCACTTACAGATACACTGCACCCCTAACACTCACAGCACACACACTGCACCCCTAATACTCACAGCACACACACTGCACCCCTGACACTCACAGCACATACACTGCACCCCTGACACTCACAGCACCCTCACACACACACTGCACGTCTGACACTCACAGCACACACAAAATGCACCCCTGGCACTCACAGCACACACACACATACACACACTGCACCCCTGACACTCACAGCACACACAAAATGCACCCCTAACTCACAGCACCCTCACACACACACTCACACACACACTGCACGTCTGACACTCACAGCACACACAAAATGCACCCCTAACACTCAACAGCACCCACACACACACACACACACACTGCACCCCTGACACTCACAGCACCCTCACACACACATGCACTGACACACAGCACCCTCACACACACACTGCACGTCTGCACACACTCACAGCACCCTCACACACACACTGCACGTCTGACACTCACAGCACCCTCACACACACACACTGCACCCCTGCACACGCACATCAAACACATACACACACTGCACCCCTGACACTCACAGCACCCTCACTCACACACTGCACGTCTGACACTTACAGCACACACAAAATGCACCCCTAACACTCACAGCACCCTCACATAGACACACTGCACCCCTGACACGCACAGCACACACACTGCACCCATGACACTCACAGCACCCTCACACACACACTGCACACCTGACGCACACATCACACACACACTGCACCCCTGACACCACAGCACCCTCACTCACACACACTGCATCCCTGACACTCACAGCTTCCTCACATGCATAGACTGCACCCTCACACACAGCCTCCTCAATGCACATAGCACCCTCACGCAAACACAGCACCCACTCACACACAGCACACACACACTGCACCCATCACACACATAGCACCCTCATGCAAACACAGCACCCATCACTCACACACACACTGCACCCCTCTCTCACACACACTAC
The DNA here is from genome assembly GCA_933207985.1 of Pelobates cultripes. Taxonomy (NCBI): domain Eukaryota; kingdom Metazoa; phylum Chordata; class Amphibia; order Anura; family Pelobatidae; genus Pelobates; species Pelobates cultripes. Next base: position 29,864,297 of record OW240913.1, on the reverse strand, counting down.
ACCCCTTACACACACACACACACAGAGCACCCTCTATGAAGCAGCATTAGCCCAAGCAGCAATGGGTGGCATTAATTACCTGGATGTGTAAGCTGACCTATCTCAGCCCATCACAGCTGCCCATTGCTGCTATCCATTGTTATGGCTAAGGTAAGAGTTAAACTCATTAAAACAATTTTACATTAATGGAGGGACTGCATCAGGGGACTCCAGGCACTATAACCACTTTAATGAGTTGTAAAGGTTATAGTACCTACCTTGTCCCTTCAAAATGTATCTCCTTTATTAATGCCAATAAAGTACCAACATTTCATGGGAAATCACGTTGCTTTGGCTACAATAGGAGAAAGTGTTCTATTTCCCACAGACACTGTTACTGCAAGGCCTGAAGTATTAGAATGATACTGGGTGCGAACAATGCTAGTCCTAACAGCAGCAGTGATCGTATATATTTACTTATTTTTATTTGGTTTATTATTCAGGATATGCACAGCTATATTTAGATTTTTGTTAATCTTTTTTTTTTTTGTCAGGGATATTTGCAGCTATTTTCAAAGTTATCCTAAAGTTACCTTTCAGAAATGACGAGGCCTAGTCATAAGACAGGGAAATGGGGTGACAATTTTGAGGTTTTTTTCAATATAGTCCAAGTTTACGCTACTAACAATGTCCAGATTTTATAACTCATGATTCTGAAGGAGCCTGAATTTGGTCAGGATTTCAATACAAACTATTTGCCCCCTGGCTGTGGAATAATGCCTCTGTCTATGGTGGAAGGATCAGCTTTCTTTTAGAAATAAAACAACTTAAATACATGTGGTAATTATAACATGTTAATATTCCTTTAGATTCTTGTCACACTTTTGTTTAAAAAAAAAAAGCAGCTGCATAATAAGCCTTCAAAGTAACAGGTGCTCACTGAACATTGTGTTTGATGCTTTAAAAAAAAAAATAAGACACAATGAAATAGATTCATGCATCATTCATAAGTGTATAACAGGTTGTGTTTTTAAAGAGACATTGCAGTTTGGATTTACCAACTATTTTAATGTAACATATAGAAAATACATTAAAAAGAAACATAAAACAATGTCGTAAAATAAAGATAAAGGAAGATCTTTTAATAATTATATCAGAATAAGTTTAAAATTCACTGAAATATATTTGAACACACATGGGTAAGGTGGGTAAGGGGTGGTCTTGGTGGTGCCTTAAGCCTCTACCATGTGCTTCTCATATTGTTCTTCAGTCTGCCCTAATGCCAAGTGGAAGGAGGGAGAACTTGTTCTCCCTGCCTATACTGTATTCGAGTGTTGCAATGTGTCACCGTTGCAATGCTCTGATACATTCCCCTTGCATGCTGGAAGGAACTAACTCTCCCACCGGATCCGCAGGGAAAAAGATTCTCCTCTCTCTGACCGAAGGCTTATGGAAGGTGGATAAACACTTGAAAAAAAAAGATCCTTCCCTACTACAGCCTCCATCCCCATACATTCACTAAAGCATCTATCCCTGTCCTGCACCACACTAAAGCCTTTATTACCCATGCACCCACTGAAGCCCATATTATCCCTGCACCCACTTCAGCCTCTATCCCTCTGCTGCACTAACTACAGCCCATAACCCTATCCCTCCCCTACAACCACTACAATGTCTATCCCCCCTACAATCACAACTAATATGATTTAATGGTGGCATTTATTAGTGTGTCCCCCAGTTTTGACTGTGGTATCTTTAGTGCCCCCCGATGTACTGTTTCTAGAGTTGCCACTGTGTCTCTTAGTTGCTTAAGGCGACTCATAAGAGTGGCCCGGCGTTGTCTATTTAGATGAGATGCTCTGCTTATTAGTAGGCCTCTAATGACCGGTTTGTACGCTTGCCATAATATCGGGGGTGACATTTGCGGGGTGTCGTTAGTGGCAAAGTAGTTTTTCATCTCTTGGTCTCTGTGTTCTGAGAAATTATGGTCATAAAGAAGTGAGTTGTTTAGTCTCCAGGATCCCTTGCGTTTATATGTGAATGTGTCTGTAAGTGTCAAGATGACTGGTGCGCGGTCAGACCATGTGATGTCCCCGTGTGTGCATTGGTGGGTTTAAGGGAGTCCTGCTGATGTTGTTAAAAAAATAGTTAATTCTTGAATGTATTTGTGGGTAGGGGAGTAGTAGGTGTAATCTTTATCTCTGGGATTTAGAGTGCACCATATGTCGTATAGGTTAAATTGTAATATGAGTTTGTTGAGGAGAGCACAAGCTGTATGAAGTCTTTTCGATCAAGGTGTGTTAGGGTCGGGTGTGGTGTTTAATTCTGGTTCAAGGATATGGTTTACATCGCCACAGCAGATCAGGAGGCCTTGCTGTAAGTTGCTAGTTTTGGTCAGTAAGTGTTGCAGAAATTGTCTTGGGTTATCATTAGGTGCATACATATTGACTATAGTATACGTCACGTTATTGAGGTTGCATATGAGGATTAGGTATCGTCCTTTGCTGTCTGTTGTGAGTCTAATTAGTTCAAATGCCACAGATTTGTGTATTAGGATGCTAACACCTCTAAACTTGTGAGCATGCATGGAGTGGTACTGGTGTGGGTATGTTTGCAGACCTAGGGAGGGGTGTTTCAAGCGTTGAAAATTAGTTTCCTGGAGACACACCACAGCCGCGTCTAGCTTTTTGACTTCTGTCAGGAGTAGGTGATGTTTTTGAGGGGAGTTTAATACCCTAACATTGTGTGAGTATATTTTCATTACCTATGTTAAATATGTGAGAGACTGTGCGTTGTGTATAGCGTAGTCTGATATCCTGATAAAGTTTATAGGGAACATTTTTTGATATGTATAGGGTCGTTCTTGTATTAGTTGCTTTGCTTGTACAATTGGAATCCATAGGGTGAATGCGAGTGTGGTTCCTTTCTTAAGTGAGGGTTCGGGGTTTTTAGTCTTATTCAGCATTGTATGCATAGAGTAATTTTCCCGGGTTGTCCGGTGTGTATCTAGATCTGTCAGGTTGGTTCGCGGATGAGGCTGAGTATGATTGGTGAGTATGTATTATTGTCACCATGGTTACAATGGAGGGGGACGTTGCAGATTTTCATACATTGAAGGTTATCTTAGAATTAACATAGTTATATACATTGGTATTTTAAACAATGCGATTACCAGTAAAATCATTAAGACATTTTTAAGCAGAGAAATCTATAACAACAGGGTAAATTAGATTGACTTGTGTATGTATTGTCCCTTCATGTGGGAACTTAGGGAACCTCGTGGTGTATGTAGACGCCTAGTGCATCTCTATCTTTGAGAGTTGGTGTTGGTATATTGTTGTGGCTTCCCTCATTAATATCTTGAGGAGGTAATTATAGCTTTGCCATTGTGAGTTTCAAAGCTGCGCAGTTTGTGTTGCGTACGCCTGGCGTGATATCCTAAAGGATGTTGTTCGATAAGTATGTTGGTGTCACAAAGATTGCTTGTCATTATTATTTATTTATTTTTTTTAAATGTTGTTGTTGTTTTGGACATGCAGCTCCATACCTGGTATATGCAGCTTATAGATTTCTGCTGTTACTCACCTATATAGGCAAAGTGGGGTGTGTAGTGTGTCAAGACTCCTTTGGCAGGTTTTAATGGGTGAGTTGGGGCGGTAGAGAGTAACATTTGGCATATGGGTTATAGTGTTATTGGCATGTCAGGGTTCATGCGTGTCATGGCGATATATTCTATTGGCCTAGACATTATGTGGGAATGTTAGGTGTGTTTATACATTACCAACCCCTGTGTGTAATAATACAGTCATGTATGTGATACGGCTGGTGATAGTCCATTAAAGTCACTTTTTGTTCCATTCCCTTGCTACCATTTGGTTGCTGTTTGGTGGTTTGCTCGGCCGGGGCAGCTTCTATTTACTGAGGAGTTGTTCGCCTTCTTCTAGTGTGAGTACCGTTTCTGTTGTTCCGTTTCTGGTCGCAATGAGCTTAAGCGGATATCCCCACCAGTAAGCCACCTGGTGCTTCCTGAGGATACTGGCGACAGGCTGGAACACTTTTCTCCTTCTGAGTGTCGCTGCTGATAGATCTGGGAACACTGTGATATTGGCAAATTTTTAAGGGATATTCTAGTTATTTCTGCTCTGCTTCAGCAATGTTTCTTTTACATGGTGGTAATGCACACATATAATTACATTGCAAGGTATTGAGTCTGGGAGGTATCGGGGCTTAGGCACCCGGTGTGCCCTATCCAGGAGTAACATAGCTGACGGGGTATCTGAAGATAGTGCTCGGAAGAGCTCATGGAGGTAGGCATGTAGATCTGTTGGCATTATTGTTTCAGGAATGCCGCACAAACGCATGTTGTTTCTGCACGCCTGATCCTCTATATCCATTAATTTATTTTCCATGGTAGTCACTATGGATTGCAGTGTCTGCATTTGGTGTGCTAATTGATTATGGGCATTTGAGTTTTCTTCCAGCCTTTCCTCAATGTGTGAGGTTCGGGCTCCCAGCTCCCCAATGTCTTTTTTCAGGCTTGCCAGGCCAGACATCCAGCTGGCCATTAGCCTGTTAGATAGGGCATCAAGTTGTTCCAGTAGGAATTGCATGGTGACTGTTTCCTCCAGGGATTGGTCTTCCATGTCTGTTGGGTCGCCACTGTCAGATTCATCTCCGCCATCTTGTTGCTGTGCTCGTGCGGTTAGTTTTACAGCCGGCGTGTGTTTTGTCCAAAAAAGTTATGCTTGTCAGTTTTCGTGGTTTGTCTCTTTTGTTTGGGTTGAGACATATTGCTTTTGGTAGTTTTCTTTCATTTTTTGCTGATTAAATCGCCTTTTCGTGGAGCCCATGTGCAGGAGCTAAAGCTTATGTGCCTATCTTGCTCCGGTGGTAGCCACGCCCCTGAGTTGCCACTGTGAACGCACTACCTATCTATCTCTCTATATTATTTTTCAAAAAGTCATTTCAATCACAGTTTATTAAAAGCTGAAACAATGCATATGCCACATACATAATATCTTCCCAGCAGAATGAGTGTAATATATTATACATTTATCAGATAAGGAGAACCTACAATTAGGAACAGAAGCTCTCATATATATGTGATTTTTTACTTGCAGATGGATCAGATTGTCTCATTAAATTTCAAATTAGTTTTCGATGGGTTTCTATTTTCTAGTGCCAAGTGCTCGACCTCATCCAGTTTTAAAGTGGTCCTTTCCGGCATCTTGGGAAGGGGTTGGAAAAGGTTGGGGAGGATATAATTCGACCACTCCACAAGCTGGAAATGATGTCATCATATTACCAAGTAAGTACATTTAAAGCAAGTATTTTGACTACAGTTTAGATGTGGATTTAGAAACCACCCAACCTGTGATATAATCGATCTGTCTTAATATGTTACTTCCTTGCCTGTAACATGGTATTTTGCAGATTTTAGTCACTTTGTTGATTATTTTCTTTTGCTAAATACGAATGAAATATTTTGGACTTTATTAGTTTAATAGGTACTTAATAAATCATTACAACCCTCCTCTGGATTTAAAAGAATAAAAGAAGTAGTATCTGATATGTTTTGTGTTTTTACATTTTTAGGTTAATACTTGGCATCATAGAGTGTCTATCAGAAAGCAAAATTATTTGAATAGTATGACAAAAGATGATACAATGTAATAATTGTATTAACAAATGGATGCTAATGAAGTGAGAAACACATTGTATTAGGAATGGCCTTGGTTAGCATGTGCAGAGCATATCAAACCAGACAAAGTGATCTATACAAATGTCAATGAAACCTAAAGCCAAAAATATTAGATAGTACACTTTAATGGATCGGTAAATATATAATGAGGGACTGTTCCGAGGATTTGTTATATTATGTTATCGTATCTCTATATTTAACAAATATGTATTTGTGTAGTCTGAAAAGTAAAATTAAATGTAGAAATCAGCAGCTATTTGTCCTGCAACTGGGCATCTCCATCGTAGTCCCTATCAATTATTGTAATAAGCTCTGTCCTTTACACCCGTGAATCAGAATAGAAAAAGCAAACATAAAACATATCCTGTTAGACATAGGCATCACAGAACTAGGGGGTCCATCTTTTAATGCTTGCCACTCAGCCTATGGGATATGGGGCAAATGGAAAAAGGCAAATAAATATTATCAACTTACTCTCCATGTTAACATTTGCAGATGGATAGTACAGAAAGAGGAACTACTGAGCACCCACATTGTATTTGTGAAAATTTACTTTTAAATGTGGACAATTCAAGTGTATTAAAGGAGCACTCTAAGCACCATAACCACTGCAACCAACTGGGTTTACCTGTCTCCCACATACAGCATGCCCGGGTTCTGCCTGTTGCTTTCAATGCATACACAGTATCTGGTCTTCTCTATAAGGAGAGGCTGGCTTGCTCTATAAAGCAAAGTGAGTCAAAACAGGACCATGCTAATTGGCTGAGAGCACTCTGCTGACAATCTCAGCCACTGATTGTGCTCCTGCTTTGATCTAAGACACCCAGTAGGACATATGTATGTTGCCTAAAAAATTTAAAACAGTTTGACATATTTCTGTAGGATGGTGCAAGTGACTCATAGCACTATAACCATTACAGTGTGTACAGTAGTTATGGTGTTTGGAGCGCTCCTTCAATAATGTAAAACCTTCCAGTTTGTACATATATCTTGAACATTGCAAGGCACTGAAAAGTCTTTTGGTTTTGTTTTTTTTTCAATCTAGAAGATGTTGTACATGGTCATACATATTTTTCACATATGTGCATTTTATGGAATAACTGAGCTTTTCACCAAAGCAAATAGAACCACTGTTTACTTTTTTTTGGTACTAAGGATTACATTTTCTACCTGGAATGTCTATCCCAAGCAGTTTAAGCTGAAACTAAGTAAACGTGACAAATTAAGCTATAAATATTGCTGTAGAACAGTCTGTAATTCCTGTAATTGAAATAAAATGTAAATCTTAATGAATATTTGACAAATTGAACTGAATAGCTTCTGGTAATATATATATCACATTAGGTTTAAAACCAAGAATAATACTGGAAATATATTATCCTGTCTTCTCCAGGTATTACATGTTCATTTTTGGTCCACTGATGGGCTGCGGATAATTTATTGTAGAACAGATACACATTAAGACAAAACTACAGTTTGTGACCAAAGCATAGTTAACAGCACCTATGCATGGGCTAAAATTTGATTCCTATTGCAGACCATTGCAAAATGAAATTATATCATTAAACTGCAGCTACTTTATTTATCCACTTAGACTCCCCACCTTTGGGAGAGCTGAGTGGACTTTCCCTGGGGTCCAGTGGGGCTGCTCTCTCTTCCTGTGTGAGAGGGAGCAGTAATCTACCATGCAGCTCCTCTCTGCTCCCTGTGATGCCGGGGCCAGAATTACGTCATATTCCGGCTCCCGGCATCATTAAACAGCGCGAGGGAGCAGAAAGGAGCCGCTGGAAGATCACTGCTCCCTTGCACGCTGCCCCAGCCAACCGCTTGGATGCTACACTGAGCCAGCCACCTCCATGATGATCAGGTCGGCCGACTTCAACGCTCACTTAGCCGGCCACCTCCATGAAGCTCAGGGCGGCCGCCTACAACGCTCACTCAGCCGGCCTCCTCCATGCTCCCGCGGGTGAACAGCCGGCTCCATTATTTGCTTAGTTAGATAAAAAGTTGACAAATCCCAGGCGCCCTGGCAAAAACTCTGGGATTTGTCGAGCCCTGTATTAATATAAAAAATACACTTAGTATGGCATGATATATATATACATATAATATATAGATATAATATATGTATAAATATAATATATAGATACGATATATATATATATATATATATATTTTTTTTTTGATTATTAACATTTTTTATTTTATTTTAACAGCAGCAGGGAGACTGCATGCCATTTTAGGCTGTCCCTCTGCAGGCAGCACTATGGACGCCTATTGAGGCCATGTGATCGCTCTTTCATATCGATCACATGGCCTGTGGGGGCCTAATTTGCGGAGGGGGGACTATTTGGGCTGTCAGGCAGTCCCCTCAGACCGGGAGCCACACTGATTGCCGGCAGGGGAACGGCAGCGATTGGGTAAGTAATATATTTGCCGCGTACGTACCTAGTCCTGAAGGATCGTTTTTGCCGGATATACTTAGTACGTCTGGGGTCCTTAAAGAGTTAAGAATGCACTAGACAAGGGTAAAACACTTACTACAATGTTCCCTCTAAGCAGTTTCTAGAAGATATCAAATATAGGAAGCATCAAATAAACACACAAGTTTTGTGAGATGCCAAATATGGAAAGTCAGAAAAACACCCTCGATAATACAGTACAGGAAACAACTTTAGTTTTAATGCTCTAGTTTTTATGTTTTATGCTCTAGTCTTCCTCCACTAAGGTCCTATTCGACTAGGTCAACCAATCCTGGGCATCCTATTATTATTATTATTATTATTATTATTATTATTGTTAGAACTGTATTTTGTGGAAACAATCCATAAGGAGACTTGGTAGCACTTTTGGAAACAAAGAAACATAGAGGTGTGATAATTGAAAAATGGATGAACAAAATTAACAAAGCTATCTTAATATTAAAGCAAATAGGGTATTACTATAATAATAAAATATCAAATAAACTAAAAAAATAAATAAATTAGTCAGTAATAAAGTATGCTTATATCCAAATCTAATCAGACAAGCACTTCAAGAATATTACACTTCTTTATGCGATCTTAGAATAAACGGTAGTCCCCTAAAACATATTACAACTTTCTTATATAAACTCAAACTTCCAAGACTATCCAAAAATGATATAGAAACCTTGAACAAACCTTTTTCACTAAAGAGGCCATTAAAAATTTTAAACCAGGAAAGATCCCATCCCTGGATAGGTTTTCTTCTCTTTTTGTATACAAAATTTTAACCAATTATCTCCCTATTATCACTATTACCTTTTCATATATTTCTGAACATAGGGCTTTTCCAAAAAAACATATTACAAGCTTACATTTTTCCAATACTTCCACAGTCTGATTACAAATTATAGACCCATATCTCGTATAAACACTGATATTAACATTTTCTAAAATATTAGCTGAAAGGCTTAATTATATATATATGTGGTACCTGGTGCCATCCAGACTATACAGAAAAAGAAAAGAAAAATGTTACCTGCACTCTCTCCTTAATCTCTATGTATATTTAGACAAATGGAGGTCATTTAGTTAGTCCAATGGCCATTGGAGGGAATGCCTACCTGCCAACGTCAAGGCAGACTCTCCCTAAGCGGGTCCTACTCTGACCCTTCACCTTGCTTCCTTGAGCTTCTGGCAAACATATCTCTAATGATACCTTAATAGGGAACACATGGGATGGGCAGCAGCATTGTAACCTAGCTGTGTGATACAAAAAGTGAATACAAATACAAAAAGAAAAGTCCTGCGCTCACTCCCATCACTCCTGGGCGGCAGCAACTACCATAGTACACATCAGCTCCAATACATATAGTAAAAACAGAAAACGAAATCTGAATAAATCCAATTGAAAATGTACAACATATGTTAAAAGGGTCATTATAGTCACCAAAACACTTTCAGCTTAATGAATCGGTTTGGTTGTATATATCATGCCTCTGAGGTTTACTGCTCAATTCTCAGCATTTAGAAGTTAAATCACTTTGTTTCTGTTTATGCAGCTTTAGCCACTCCAACTCTTGCTGTGACTAATGCATCTTGCATATAAAAATATGGTTTAATTTTCAATGTTTTCTTTAGTTTGTATCTCCTGCTTTTTATCTTCTGCTTTATAAATTTAATTTGCATCACACAGAGGAGGCTCCTGCAAGACCTAGCAAGCTATTAATAGAGCAGAAACTAGGAAATTATAGATTAAACAGAATATGTAATAGAGGATGTGTAAACATTAGATCTCACTTTACAGGAAGTGTTTAGGGAGGCTATGTAAGTCACATGCAGGGAGGTGTTACTAGAACTGTATAAAATAAGTAATTTAAACTCCTAAATGACAGAGAAATTAGCAGACTGCAGGGGCATGATCTATATACCAAAACTTCTTCACAAAGCTAAAGTTGTTTTGGTGACTACAATGTCCATTTAAGTGTACAATACAGCCGCGTGCATAGTGACAAGTAATTTACAATGTTCCAAAGAAACAAAATACCATATACTCTGTGTATCTATGTATTGACAAATGTTATATCAAGAAATTAGGTTTCATATTGAGACAGTGGGTAGTTACCTGACCAGTGTCATATTGAAACCTAGTATTTACCCACTAGTAAATATACATTTTAACCCTTCAATTAAACCACAGTTTTTAGACCTGAAACTACCCATCGTTAGAGGAAGGATGCCATACTGACTCACAATGAAAGGTAGTGCGACTATAAAGCACACCTAATAAAATGGTAACAGTTTATGTACTTTAAAATAGCTTAAATGAGCAGCACATATTTAAATATGATAGCATGTGACCTAAATGTGAGGCTACAAAATCCGGTTTTAATATGATAATTCACAGGTACATGATGGATGCTAAATGTACAATTTTGAGAACTCACTAATGACTCCAGCACTGACATCAAATGCCTTTGATCAACCCTATTTCTATATAAAACATCATAGCATGCCATTCAATGGAAATCAGGTCTAACAGAAGAACTATTATGTAAGATACAGTACTTTGGTATTCATCTCTTCAAACAGAGAAAGTTCAAAGAAAAACAGAAAATGAATAACAGAGTGGATTCCACTACTAAAACAAAATGCCTTAGGCTACATGATATCATATCTAGACCCTTCAAAACAACATTCCAGAGCTCGGAATTAGAACATATTTTCATTTCTGTCGATATGTCTCGTGTCACAAATGTGTCATATTAAAAATCTCGAAACATATATCTTCAATTTGGGATTTTAGGTGGCTTCAGCAATAATATTTTTTGTTATCTAGGTTTGATGGCAGGACGATGGCAGTTACTCAGCACTGTTTGGGATTGGAGAGAGACATGTCTGAATACCCTCCGAACATGTGTTGATGATAAGCTATAGGTTATGCAGATGAAGGTCCATTCCTAATAAAATAAGATATAATAAAGAAAAAAAGTCTGCTCTGGAATCTGACAGATATTAACGAGTTCATTCACTAAACAATGAATAATCCGTATTCAATAAACTCTAAACTGACAAATTGTTGATTTTAGGACAAAATAAATTCAAAGAGAAATTGTGTGACTTAGCAAATTTAGATATTTTTACAACTAGAATATTTTAGTTTAATATTTAAATATTGGTAATTCCTTTTAATACCAATTTTAGTGAAGCAATGCGTTGTCACATATTTTGCTTCAGAATGGCTTATATGCTGACTTTTTCAAATGTTATATGTGTTATCACTGGTATAAAGTCTCATACATTAACAATAAGTAATTAAAGGTACACTCCACTGCACAAATAAAAAAAAAATATATATATACATATATATATATATATATCACTGTTTAGTAGATATACCCCCAATGAAAACATGCATGCATTTAATTATTAATTGTGGTTGTATCTTAAAACAAACTGCAAAAGCAGCAGATCTCTTGTCTGCAGTCTTTTTTTTTTAAAACCCTCCCCTTCTTGCCCAGCCCAGACTTTCTTACCAATCATAGACTTCCCAATGCACCTCAATGAGAAGTCTTTGCACGGCTACACTGTAGTAGAGCAGCCTGAAGCTGCTGTTGCAGCTCCTGTCCTTGACCTGTGCCTGGCCAGCCAGGTCCCCACCCACACTGCTAGATATACACAGAAATGCAGAATAACCCTCCCCTCATACAAATAATACGAACAGCCCACAAACAAACACACACAATCCACACAAATGTAACACCACTAACAATCCACATACATGCTCACAACCCCACATGCAGCCTCTCACATGCAATATCCCAAACAGCCCCCACACATACACACAGTACCAAACACAAAATGTTACCTATCCATCCACACACACAATTCCACAAGCAGCCCCCATACACAGCCCACATTCATATGTATCATACACGATACCACAAACTACTCCTGAACATATACAATATAATAACTCATATACGCACAAATACAACGATACAAAGCAATTACAGTATAAATAACACAAGCAGAATACGGCAGCATACACATCTCAATTTAAAAAAATAGGTCCGGCACGCTACGGGGCATCACAATCCTATATCGGCACAGTGCTGCTAAAAGGTTGACTACCCCTGCACTAGACCATCAGTTTTGTAGGATTAACAATTGTAAATGTTTTTAAAGTGACATTTATTGTTAAATTCACATCAAGACATTATAAAGCTCATTTTCATTTATTCAGACAGGACTATTGTGGTGGATATAGCCCTTCCATCGTTAAGAAGTCTTTATGTTCTTGGAACCTTGGAATTTCCTCCACATTCCAGCAATGTCCTGAATGTTTCCTGCATTCTAATAGCAGGAGGGGAACTGAGAGTCGGTACGTAATTCAATTATTTTACAGCCATAATCACTTTCCTCATGTTCCTCTTGCACAGCCCAAAGCAAATATTGCTTCACAAGAGTTTAGTCTTTGTTTTAAAACTGTCAACCTGACACCTACAATTCTGCATTAGTGATCCTAATGTGTGTGATGTTCTTATCTAGGGTTATGATGGTTATTGGTTCTAGTTATAAAGCATATCCACGATGCTAAATGTGCTGAATTAGAGTATCAAATGAAAATCTTTATATTTTACATTGTTACCAAGTTACATAGCTGAAAAAATGTGTCCATCAAGTTCAGCCTTTATCACATTTGTGTTTGCTGTTGATCAAAAAGAAGGTAAAAACCCAGTCTGAAGCACTTCCAATTTTGCAACAAACTTGGGGATTTTTTTTTAACCTGAGAATTGCCGTCAGAAATCTCCTTGGATCAAGAAGCTATTACCCCACTAATTGAAAAGTATATCCTAAAAATGTCTTGTACGTTTCACATTGTATTAGGCCAATAACATCTCACTGTGGTTTTGGATGGCCTTTATCAAGTTTCAGGTGTTTCACTGGTCATAGGTGAATGCAAATACAAAAGGATAAGTCCTGTGCTCACTCCCATTACTCCTGGGCGGCAGCAACGACCACACTACACATCAGCCCCAATATATACATTAAAAACCAAAGAAAAAGTTACCTGCCCTCTCTCCTAAATCCCTATGCTGTACGTTTGGCACAATATGTCTTCATAAAGTGGTCAGAATTCTGTGTACTTTTTCTTTTTAATTTACCCAAGTGTTTACATCCTTCATTAAAAAAAACTGTACTTTGTCTACATTGATGATGTATGTTCTTTATGATCACTTCAGGAGCACCACTGTTCAGTAACACGTGTTCTAGATCCATGACAGAACTACTGTAGAGAGGGCCCTGCTGCAGGAAAGTTGTTTGGGACCCCCTCTAGTGTAAGAGTGGCCAAAAGGTAGAACCCTGTATCTGTCGTACAACTCCAAGATGCTATGCTAGCTGAGGATCTGACATATGCTCATCCTTGCAGGGTTTTATTTGTGAGCAGTGTTTGTGTGAATGAATGTAAGCAAGTTTTAGTATAGAATATATGTGTTAAAATTACGGAGAACCAATGGAAAATAGCAACTAAAACCCTTCAGATAACCTAAATGGGAATAGGTGAAGGCACAAATAGGATATGGACACTGGAGAAACAATAAAATAAAATGCAATAAAATCAAATAAAAAATAAAAATGAAAATGGGAAAAATAATAATAGAAACAACATAAATTAAATAAAAATGCCTGAAAAAACATGTAAAATATATCCACTACAACCGGTAATCTGGAAGCACCCACCCAAGGCTAGAAAATACAAGTAAAAAAACCAAGAGTAAAAAGTTTTGTAACGACCAGGAGTGGATATATATAGAACAAGGATATATGTGAATGAGTATAAAAATCCAAAGGAGTAAAAAGGGGATACGTCCACTAAACAGTGGGTTTTGTCCAATAAATGCAACATCCCAAATAGTTCAGTTAATATAGAATATTGGTCCAAGTCCAAATATAGATGGTGCAGCAATACATTGATGAAGGAAAAAATATAATTTAATGAAGGAAAAATATAAATAAGTAAATGAAGTCCCATCCACAATCTATCAAAATATATCAGCTGGATAAATACCTGGATATCAGGGCTCCTGCTATAGTGGAAACAAGTGACCTAAATTATAGCTGAAGTAATATAGTATCAAACTATGATTCCAAATGTAAATAGAAGCTGATGTGTATGCAGCAGGTCAATATTGGAAGAGGTAATCAGAATCCGATAGATCTATAATGACAGTGCTCTATGTTGAAGATAAAATGTAAATTTCAAATTCACTCACAAAAGGTACAGGACATAGTGATATTAGGATCGGAATCCAACTCTTATCAGCCCTGGTCCCACTCTATACTCCCTCCCAGTAGCCGGCTTGGAGGAAGATCGGTGGGGATGGAAGGTCTCCGCTTGCTGTATTTGCTGGTTCTTGTGTTTTACTTATAGAGTATATGTGTGCATCTATTGGTGCATTTGTATGTAGTGTTGCCATTGGAATGGGATGGTGTTCTGTTTGAGTTTGAATGCAGTGTTTTTATGTAGTGTTGGCTTTTAAAAGCAAGTGTGTCTGTGTGTATAGTGTTGTTGTTTGAATGAAGGGGTATTTATATATATATATATATATATATATATATATATATATATATATATAATGTTAGTGTTTTAATGTGTTTATACCTTATACTGTATGTAATGTTTGCGTTTGATTGCAGGGTTGTGTTTGGATGTAATGTTGGCTTTTAAATGCTGATGTACATTTGTGTGTAGTATTGGTAAAGGGTTAAAGTTTGATTGATGGGGTGTGTTTGTATATAATCTTAGAGTTTAAATCAGGGGTGTTTGTATGTAATATTTGTGTTAGATGGCAGGAGTGTGTTTGCATCTTGAGTTGGTGTTTGGTTTATTGGATGTTTGCACACATACACTACCACATACATGCGTACACAGATATACATACACATTAACACACATATACACACAGATAGAAACATACTGACACATGCATACACATAAACATACAGAGAACACATAAAAACACTAACACGTGCATGCACCTTGACACATGCACACACCCTGACAAACAGATACGCACATTGACACATGCATCCCCTAACACACAGATGCACACGCTGACACACAGATATACATCCTGATAAAGACACACACACTGATTTACCAATGACAAAGCATAGAGAGCATTTATC
Source organism: Pelobates cultripes (assembly GCA_933207985.1). Lineage (NCBI taxonomy): Eukaryota > Metazoa > Chordata > Amphibia > Anura > Pelobatidae > Pelobates > Pelobates cultripes. Next base: position 29,848,961 of record OW240913.1, on the reverse strand, counting down.
ATAAGAATCAAATAATATGATGCATCAAACTGTGTACTTAAATCCAATCTTCATTATATAAAAGACAATAACAAACATAACACACAAATGATAATAATACAAAAGAAAGTGACTAAGGCTTAGCTACAATAAACAATCCTGATAAGCATCAACGATACCTTTCATGGAGCCTGTAAGAGTTAAGACACATGTCAAGAATCCCCCCTAATGTTTCAGCACCAAGTGTGCCTTTCTCAAGGGACAGCATCCCTTGACTGGTTAAGGCATCTATACTGTAAAAAAAATATTGCTTTCTGTATTTGATTACACAGTTTTGATAATGGTTATTGTCTTTTATGTAATAAATATTGCTTTCTGTATTTGATTACACAGCTTGGTGTGCATCCTTTTCCTGTTTGTACATATACACAATGACACTTTCACTCAGCCTGTCACATACACACCTTGACACCCAAATGCACATACAGACACACACACACACACCTTGACACAGATACACACTGATACATACACACTGACACATGCACACTCTCTGACATATACAGGCACATACACACATAAATGTCATAATTTCTATATTTTCAGCCACCCTCCTGTTAACATACCTTTTGGGTGGGTGGAGGGTGACTTGCTTGGGGTTCTGCTACTGCTGGCTGAGGCTGTGGGAGCGGGTGAGAGGCTTTGCAGAAGCTCACTCTTTCCTCTCCTCTCCATGCTGCCTGTGCTGCCACCTCCTCTCTCCCATGGGACAGTCTCTATTTAAGCTAGGAGGAAGTGACTGACTTTCTCCCAGCTAGCTGATACTACAGGGGCCAGTCGCACTCTTAAAGAGCCTTGGCGCCCTACTGAGTTCCTGTTCAGCAATACCCATCGGTCCTACCCAATGGACCACCAAAGATTGTTGGTCCCAGAGTAGTAACACCGGCTGCACCAGCATTAGTTTTACCACTGTTCTAGATAGTGATTTCAATTTCTAGGGGGCTTTATGCATTTCTGAAGCCAGAATTAGTCCCTGATTGCAGCAACACAACTGCACATTACAAGTATTCTTGGAGAAAAAAAGTGTAGCAAATCAATGATTAGATGGGAAATTAAGGACTATGGCCTTTGGTCATATAAAACTAGGTAACATACACTTGATGGAGAACAGGGTCTAGCACAAACTGGGCATATATTTCGACCAAATACCGTGAACCTATTTTTATTTATTTTTTTTTAGACTTTTTTTGATGTTATGTTCTGTATACATGGTCATTTCTTTATATTGTGAATGGAATATTATTTAATAACACTTAATATGACCATGGGTCTTGTTCATCCCTCGCACGTTCATTAACTGTCTTTCACTTCAGACAGAACAGAAGGATCTTTGTTTCAAGTATAATATATACGTAGTAATGATACAAATAGTTCAATATTGCATAAATAAAAACAGTCTAGATTTTCGGCATAGTTTTGCTTTAAATGTCTAATGTTTATTTTCGTTTTTTGCCTATTTTTTTCAGATTTTATTAATTGGCTTGAAGTGCTTATTGTTTTTAGCCTAAACCTATGTGTTTTAGACCTTGTGTTATTGCTTGGTCACCATCTGTCCTTCACTGTTTGTTCAAAGCCCCAAGGAACAAGCTTTTTAATCCATCTGTCCAAATTCCACCACACCCTAAAGAAATACCAACATAGCAAAGATAATGAGCTTTTTGGGTAAACAATGTTAATAAAAATTGACATCTCTATTGGTGAATCCACGCTAAGCGCTTGTGGCTCTCCTTACGTACATTGCTCCACAGAAAAACTTTCCACTCAAACTTGTCAGAAAACTGACTCAACAACTCAGGATCAGTTCTGTCAGAATCTGTTCCATCTCTTTTGTCAATCATATTTGGTGACAGGAAAGGCCATTGGGTAGATGGAATGCTTTTGCATTGTCTTCAGGGACAAGGCAACCATTTTAACTATATATTTTCCCTAATTGTATACTTGTCTTATTCAGTAGTAATGAACTATAAAATAAATTGTACAATACAAAAGAACTACAAGCAGCTCAAACATACATTGTATCTGCAGTTAGGAATCAGTCTGTCAACATTCCCTTTCCATTTTTATACTTATACACAACCAAATGATCTTTTAATTCCTTTAGTGTGTTGAAAGCATCTCTATCTGCCTGTATTTCAGCTACCATAGCTGCTTAATCAATTCCACCCATTGCAGTGGTAGCCTTAGTATAATGAGTGAGACGAGTTCCCCAAAACACTATTTTAACAGATATCCTTGAAAAGCATAATGTATTTATTTAATGTGTTCACAGATGTATGCATATTTTTAGGTGTATAACATATTAAAAACACCCCTATGTGGTGGCCCTTTTGAGTTCATAGGAAGTGGCGTCTTTTGAAGTTAAAGGGGCAGTCTACTATAGTGGTTATAATGCCAGAAGTCCCATGGTATCATCCCATGGTAATAATATAATTGCTTTTAACAGTTTAGCTCTTACCCAGGCATCTATAGTCCGGCCTCCTTTTCTGATAGTACTAATGAAAATGTTTCTGTGGATGTCAATTCCTCAAGTGCTTAGATGGAATTCATTGGCATTCAGACAAAATATGGACAAAATTCGAAAACAATGTTTTGGAGCCTGTATGCCTCTCCAATTAAGGTTGTGGGGGAAAAAATGAATTTTCTCTTTTAGCATCAAGTGAACACTAAACAGAAAAAAATGATAACAGGTTCATATACCCTACATAATTTAGGCTCTCTTAAATGCCTTTACTGATCATAAATGGTCCAGTCTACTGGGTCTACATATTTAAATTTTCCATGAAGAATGTTAAGACAGTTTTCATCATTTATCAGTGCACACAAATGGTTTATGGTGTGATATAAGCTCCAGCTATGTTCTAGATATTAAATGACCACTATAGGCACACAGAGCACTTCAGCTCAATGAAGTGGTCTGGGTGCCAGGTCCATCTAGGGTTAACCCTGCAGCTGTAAACATAGCAATTTCAGAGAAACTGCTATGTTTACATTAGGGTTAATCCAGCCTCTAGTGGCTATATCATTGACAGCCGCTAGAAGCGCTTCTGCGCTTCTCATTGTGAAAATCACAGTGAGAAGACGCTGACATCTATAGGAAAGCATTGAGTAATGCTTTCCTATGGACTGATTGAATGTGCATTCAGCACTGACGTCGAAAGAGGGAGGAGAGTCCCGGCGCTGGAGAAAGGAAAGTGATTAACCCCCTTCTTCCTCCTTCAGCCCAACGGGAGTGGGACCTTGAGGGTGGGGGGACCTAAAGACCCTATAGTGCCAGGAAAATGAGTTTGTTTTCCTGACACTATAGTGGTCCTTTAATGGTGCAAATTAATGAATGATTGAGTGTCCTTGACTAGTTACAGGCAGGACGCTTTAAAATATTGTTTATTAGAAATAGGTCAACCCGTGCAATATGACCCCTAGAGATATATTGTTGTTTGATTTGAGGCATTTTAGTGCTCTCCCCGTGGCACTAGGATTCCCCATTGCCACATCCATCAGGTTATATTTGATGTCACCGGAACTGGGACTCCTTTGCATCATTTTGCTTGTGGGGTTCTTGTACACTAACAGGGTTATTTAATAAAGTGAGAATTGTTGGGAATTCAAAAAGAATTCAAAAGAAAATTTCAAACTAAAATAGTCAAAATGCAAACAGTCCCTTTGTTAGCGATGCTTCTAGTTTGGCTACTTTGGCGTTAAATGTGAAATTCACTTTTCACTGTAGTAAATAACTCTGTTAATGTACTTTCAATGCATGGAATGCCACACAGCTAGGAGAGAAGTTGTAAATTAATAGCAGGGAGACTTTGCCTCTCCTTTTCTTTACACGACTGACCCGTTTCCTTTAGAAATGCTTTCTTTTGTTTCGATTCTGAGCTTGCTTGGGCAGAGCCCTCTTCGCCTACTTTTCCCACATGGCAAATATATTTTGTTAGAATGAAATGTTTGTCTTGTTTGCTATTGTACAGCGCTACTTAATATGTTGGCCCTATATGAATAATTGTAATTTCTGAAACACAAAGGGTGAACCTTGTTATAATTTAGACGTCAACAGAAGTAAGGTTTACAGGGAAGAATAACATAATGACAACAAACAGATTGTTACTATCTGAAACAAAATATTTGTAATTTACTATTTTTTATGACCATGCAGAGAGGGTGTGAGGGGTCCTTTTACATTACTCCACTCTTTTATTTACTTATTTATTTTCGTGAACAACCGCAAATAGATCTTTTTGACCTACGTTGGGCAACAATTTTTTGCCCGTTGTCCCTTTGCAACCATGTTTTCTGCATCATTTAAAACTTTGGGGTTTATTCACTAAAGTATGCATGCCCTCTGGATTATAAAATATTCAACTGCATCCTGATTTTGAATATTAGTTTTTTAAATGTAGAACTCTATTAAAGAAATATGTAATTGTACTTATCCTGAAGTACTTAAATAAATTTTTGACACCTGTCATGCTTATGTTATTTTACACTCTGTATTTTATTACATTCATGTTAAAGTATGATTTTAAATTGTATACTTATTGATGAAAAGCCCTTCTTATTGCCGTCTATTCCGCCTTCTTATTTTATACCCTAGTTTTACTTGTATTTTTGTTTAAAATTGTTTTGCGTAATGTTTAATAAACATAATTTAAAAATAAATGTGTAATTGGATGCTCATATTCTATAATAATTCTTTAAAATTAGCCACTACCTGCCTGTCAAATTGTCTAAACCGAACTTGCAGGCAGACATTAGCCAATTCTAATATAAGCTAATGCATTGCAAAAATATGTCATTAAGACATTTAGTTATTTATGGCACCATTTAGATAACTAGTTCAGAAGAAGAAAGGGTTAACAACATAGAGGGGAGCATTTTACCCCAATGATTAAAATGTAAAAGTTTACTTTATACAATACATATTATATGATTTTTTTTTTAAATTATGATGTATTAAATCAGCATGATTGTACTATATTTTTACATTTTTAACTCTTTGCCCTCTAACTTTTTGTGATGCTGTTGGTCAAATATTCTGTAGATTCCAGAGTGGATAAAAAATTATAATTTCTTTTAAATACGTCCAAAATAAAAATAAAAATGTTATGTATATCAGATTTTATTTTTATTAAAATCAGATTTATTTTAATGAAATGCTTTTGAAAGAAAAGTATATTGCAAAATAGTTTTCTATTTGAGATATATTATAGCTGAAAGGTTAAGCATGAGACATGGATTAGTTATGTAACATGAGGCTTTATATTTATGCAATATTTAAATTTTTTGTAAATGAATTTTATTAATCCAAGTTAATTGAACTTGCGTATGCAAAGATAACATTTGTTTTTTCACTGTAAAGATATTCTAAAATACAAATAGAACGTTCATAAAATAATGTTAAACCTATTGTTATTCTGCAAATCAATGTACTAACAATGGACACCTTTACAATGATACTCCAGAGTCCAGACCTCTAAAGCAGTTTAACTAGCTGAAGTGCTTTATGTCTTCTTTTTTTGTTGTTTTTTTGTTTGTTTTTTCTTTTTTTAGAGAAGTACAAATTTTGATAGAAATTGGCACTTTTATAAATTAGCATTGTTACACACTCCTGATTGACAACCAGTACAGTTACTTCTTTACAAAGTAGGCAATTGCTCAGAGGACCTGCCTTGCAAAAACTTAAAGGGACACTATAGGCACCCAGACCACTTTAGCTCATTAAAGTCGTTTGGGTGCATTTTCCAAGGTCTCTTAACCCTGGAAAGGTAACTTTTGCAGTTTTTATGAAACTGAAATAATTACATTTATGTGTTAACTCCACCTGTAGTGGCTGTCTACCAGTCAGCCACTAGAGGGACTTCCAGGTCATTAGGTGACTTTTGGTCACCTAACTGATGCCGGACGTCCTCACACTATGCATGAGGACTTCCAGAATCACCCGAATATCCATAGGAAACCATTGTATAATGCTTTCCTATGGGGAAATCCTAATGCAAGCACGGCCATTGACGCACATGTGCATTAGGTCTCTCCCGCAGGCTAATATCTCTCTGCGCTGGACTCAGGCAAGTAGCAGAAGAGGGGGGCACTATAGGGAGCTATGGTGCCAAAAAACAACTTTGCCTCTTCAGAAAGAAGATATGTGAGAATGACTAATTTTAAAGTAGGCACTGAATGGTACCAAATTAAATGTGCTCATTTTGTTGATATAGCCAAGTTTCAACTGGACTTGCCTATAATACATATGAGTACACATGGTGTATACTAAAACATACAATTTTAAAAATTTCTGGGTTGTTAGGAAGAAAGCATTGAGGATTTGAACATGTCAGTAATGATAATTTATTAAATGATATCGAACCCTGTGATGAATGTAGAAAACATGAAGCTACATTAGCTATAAGACAATGAAATGTTGCAGGAAATACCGACTTTCCCAAGGCTCATGTTTCAATAAATGTCCCGAATTTGGACCTGAAACTGATTATCAGAAAGCTTATAGAGATCTTAATCCCTTATTCTTGTCTCTCTCTCTCTGACATTCCTAGTTTTGTAGCAGCATGTATAACATACCTGATATATAAAAGAAAATGTTAGTGGGGGGCAATTGTATAATATTCCAGGTACTGGCTGACCTATGTTATGCAAGGTGTCAATATAATTAAGCTAATATTAGTGACTCTGGAACCTAACTAGCTAACCTATGATATGGCCCATTGGGTAGGTTTGCCACCGAGCATTGTGGTGGGGTGTTGGCCTCTCTGCGACCATTAAAAAGATTAAAGAAATGTTGGTCATGAAAATGTGATGTCCTAACTGCTTTTCCAAAAGGGTGGAGATGTGAGGCACTAACTATGGCCTAAGGGGCAAAATACCTCAGGAGCTGGCTTCATGGGATAGCTATGTAATGGCTCAAGAAGCTGAAAAACTACCTATGACCACCTATTGTATCCTAAGAGTCAGACCAAGATAAAGGTAGCATTCTATAGAGGAATTGGTTGTTGTAAGGAGGTAGTGTCGTACTTGCGTGGTGACTAGACCTTAAATGCATTACAATAAAACAAAAAAACCCAACTAAAATAGACATACACCTGGCAGAATTAATAAAAACTAGAATTCCAACAGTTGATAGTAAGAAATAAATTAAAAGAATGGGAGTGCCAAAAATAACATATGAAAGTTCAATTATCCAAACTTAAACCAGAAATAACCCAGATAACTTAGTGTACATATTACAGATCAAAGACACTAACATAGTGAAAATGAAAAATGCAGCAGCGTGATTGTTGGAAAGGCGGAGAAAGAAACAAAGATCCCCTAACAAAACAGCCCTACAATGTTATTCTACCAAAGAAACTGAAGGAAATTTGAACAGTTAAAATAATGACCCAGTTGACGATATATGCTAAAACAGTCCCAGATAGTCAAAGGCCGGTATGAAGCACACGAAGTGAGACATGACGTACTAATATATAGACATAAGTCTATAGGCGATGATTCCTAACCACAAGATTTTTGAGTTGTGGATAACCAGCTGCAATCTTTTGACAGAAAAGTAGAGTATAAAACTGAACATATCACATCATAGAAAAGAGAATATAACAAGCCCCCAAACAATATCTAGAATATTGAACAAAGCAGTAGCTGAATAAACTAGCTACCCATCAGCAAGAAGCCTGTTACAGAAATTATCAAATGTTTTACATCGAGCCATGTAACTATGCCAGATGAGTGGAAAAAACATTATGGTGTACCCTTACTCCTGACTAGTAGTAAGTATATGACTAACTGAAGCAACTGTACCTATGTAGTGTGACAAAGTACTCTACTGATCAGGTGATAGTGAACCATTATATCTCGACTGTATACTGTATATCTAATTATGGTTACCCGGGAGCTGAGAATGAAACCCATGAAAGCATATGATATTACATGAATACCACAATAAAGCAACTGATAAACTGTAACCCATACATGAGCGTATGAAGTGCTTACAGCCTGAAACATACAGTAGAAACATACCTGCCTTCGTAGAATTGTCTACCGACCATCTACCGACAGAATTAAACAAAACTGACACAACCGAATGTAGGTCAAACCATATGGACCATCTAGTGTAGTAGAACATGAGTCTAATGTAGAGAACTAAGTGAATAAGGAGTACAACCAAACGTATGCTGAATTCACTGAAGTAATTGCACCTGTAGCATGGTGAAATGTAGTGATCAGGAGACAGCCGAGTGTGGTCGCGACTTAAAAATATATAAATACAGTGAACATGTTGTGTGGATGAACATAGGTTGAAGGTACTGATACAAGGAATGTACTGCCTGTATGGGCAAAGGCCAAAATTACAAACCGTAGTGAAAAAGAAATGTGGTCAAACGTAGGCCTAAAGCAAATCAACACAAAACCAATGTGTGGCAATGTGGGATGTGTTGGGATCAATATGGATGAATTGTAGGACATGGATAAGATAAAAGCTGTGGTGCAGTTTTAATTAACTAGGACATGTAGTCAATATATGTATATAAGATATACTAGTGGAATGCTGAGGAGGCTGAATAAGTCTTCCGCTTACATAAAATGGCAGGCAAGAATAAGGTGGATTTAACAGCAATGGACAAAATAAATGTAAAGGCTTGGCCTGCAGTTGTGGGAGGGGCATGTTACCCTATTTAAACCCCCCTACTCACCTTCCTCCATCCCATACGTTTTTTAGCGACTCGCATGTCCCCACCCTCCACTCCCTCTATCTATACTTTCATTACACTTCATGGGTGGGCCCTCTTTTATTACAGGCCTACCACGACGTCGGTTCCGGCACACCTTAACCGACTTATTTCCCCTTTAATTCCTATATGGCCTTATTTTGCCCCTCACACAAATAAATATTTAGTAACAAGATAACTTAATCATATATTTAAGATAAAAGGAAGACAATAATGAATGCAAAATGATGATTAGAAGGGCTTAAATAGAAAATGAGAAAGTGATAATCAAAGAAAGCAAAGAGAGCAAAACCAACTCCCTCAACAAAAAAATGTAAGTACATAAAGTAAAAAAAAAATGAAAGTGTAGGTACATTGAAATCAGAACAAATTTTATCTAGCAATAATTTGCAAATAGACCCTTCTTCAATTAAAATCTGTAAACATATTTAGTACCATAGTGTAATTTCTAAACACAGTAATGTGGTAGGAAGATTAAAAAAAAAGCACTCACAATTTACAGAGCCATTTTAAAGATTGGCTCTAAACTATAGGTGCACTTCATCTAGCTGGATACAGTACAAGGTTCACTGGAACAAGGAAATATCCAGGAGATTCAGGAACCAAAATAATAAACCATAAAGATACTTTATTTATATCAATAATGTTAAAACAGCGATGGAAATATAGAAAGCACAATGTGTTTGGACCATATAATGTCTTCCTCAGGTGAAATCTCATTGATGGAGAGTGGAACAATTTAAACAAGATCAATTATTATGGCAAATGTTCCTTCAAAATCTCGTAAATTACACAAATTAAATACGCATACTGGACCTCTTTGCCCATCTTCATCATTCTATGCCATTTACAGTTTAGTAAATAACCACAAATAGTTGTGCATAGTAAGTTGCAGAGAGAACTTAGATAGACAAAAGTGTTAAAACACAGAAAAAATATCCAGCTCAATTTGTAAAACGTATAAATATAAATATTTTAGCGTTAATTTTCTGTCTGTTGTAAAGCTCCCCAACTTAATATTCTAATAAATAAACCCTTCTTTGTAGAAACATATTCTACTGAATGTATTTTAATATTTAAATACTGGAAGTGCTTCATTTGAGATCTATGTACTAAACCTATGTTATGTAATTATTTTTCATATTCAGAGCTGTCACAAACAGTTTTCACCTCGTATACATGTCTGCAACAGCTCGTAGATTCCCTGTTCATATATTTAACTTTACAACAGTAAAAAATACCACATTTTATTTATTTCCTTTACATGATTTCCAATGCATTAAAAATTGTTGAGTGTTTTTTTTTCCTCTGTTAAAATCCACTTTTTTCAATATATTTTTCCCCATCTGTTGTATAATTGATTTAATCCCTAACCAAAGGAATTCTGGAGTCTTACTCTGGACTTTAAATATATTCCCCCAGGGTAAGCTTTGTCCTACATATCTCTCTGCAGCAATATCTGTTTGGAACGTAAGCATGTTAATAAGTCTATGTAAACTAACATCATTGAGATTAAGGAAGTCATAATAATTTTACTGTCAAGACCGGCAAAACTAACACTAAGTTATTAGTTGAGTGAATTACAAAACATACCAGATACGTGATCTGCTCTCCATCTTCTCACGTAATATGTGAACCCATAATTAGTCATTTTTATTCGCAATGTAATTTACACTATTCTTTAGTCTTGTTTGGAATGGGAGACAAAAGGCTACTGTGTTAATACAAATTTGGTGTTTTGTGAACAGTGAAAGAACAATCTCCATTAATTTATTTAAGGATACACATTTTTCTTTTATTTCATTGTGTTACCGTACACTTGGCTTACATTGTCATGCAATTTTTCAATGGAAATATAAGCTTTGGAATATATCAGTTGTGGACAGGTTTACTTTTTTTTTTAAAGTTTTGTTCATAGACGTGGAAATCATAAGCTATGCATGATTATATATCATATTTTATCTCAGGAAAGCACAAAATGTAATGACTTTAATGTTATGATGTAATTAAATTGTATACTACTGTAATTGAATGTAGTACCAATTCTATGATGTGTGATTTTCTGAATCTATTTCTATATGTTTTTATACATTTTTATATATAAATATATGTAAATTAATAGACAGTGTGTTGTAACGCAAAGAGTTAATCCCCCAATCCAGTGTTTTATGTAACTGTGTACACAGAGATACCCTTATTAAATTCATTCTTAACCAATATAAAGCAAACTTGTGTTGTGGATAAAATTTAGAGGTGAGCAGTATGTATGAGGAAACCACCCTAAGTACAAATCACCAAAAATAAAAAAAACATACCAATAAATTTTTTTTAATGAAATCACATCAGACCTATAATAGCTGTGTGCCAAACTTCACATTGGGTGGTTTCTGATACATAATATTCACTGTAACGGACCGCCTGGCACCCTAGCTGGGTACCACCGGGACATAGGAGTGCTTCAGCCTCTATCCGCCACAGCCAGGGAACAGTGTCCTTGGTACAGGTTCAAGTGATTAAGCTCTCCTGCAGAGAGTACAGCTGATCCACCCAAACACTAGTCCAGACTGAGTGAAGGGTGGAAAGGAACTGGTTTATTATGGCCAAGCTGCCTGCTTATATACACATCCCCCAGCAGGGGGTCTCCAAATAATACAATGCAAGCCCCTCCCTTCCTGGGAGATAATTGAGTTAAGCACCAGTAAGCTAATTATCTCCCAGGAACAGAGGGCCAAACACAAAACATAAAAAACATAAAAATACCCCAAAACATAATAAAATATACAGTAAACCCACATATATCCATCCCCCAATAGCCCTGATCTGAGCACCTACGTTGTCCAAATAGCACTCAGATCCATGCAGTGGAGGGGAAATGCCACCATGTTAGAGTTCTGACTGGCCAAAAACCTGGTCCTATGCCCAAAATAGTTCCAGGGTGTTTGGTGCTTTTGCTGGTCAACTTTCATGAGATCCTGTGTCCAAAATGTGGGGTGCTCTGCCTGGCTCTCAGGTAGCATTTGTTCCCTTTAGTCTCAGGCAAAAAAAAGCTCCAAAAAGCTGGTCGCAAAGTGGTTCAAAACCCCAGACCATGTTGTCTGGGAACCACAAGGTCACCTCGTGTCGAAAACTGTTTCATAACATTCACGGCTAAGTACCACTGAGGTGACTGGGGAACCACGAAGTCCTCATGCCAAAATTAGTTCCTTAGCGGTCATGGATACGCACTGCTGAGGACTGTTCGTGTTTTTTTTTCATGCGAACGGCCACCAGGGAGCTAGAGTTCAGTTCCATTCAAATTAAGTTAAAGTGCCGAACCAGGGACACTAAGGGAAAGCTGCTAATAGCAGCTGTGTAGGGTAACTCCCGAATGGGGTCTTCGACCTGGACCATAGTCGGTGGGCGGGAGGCCAGCTGTTAACAGGTGTGATGGTGGATTTTAGGTTTTCACTATTAGATGTATATAAACACAAAAAGAATTCAGCGCTAGTAGTCACAAAATTAGTCAAGGTAGGCAGCAACCCAAATGAAGGAAAACCCCTCGGGTCCTTCGGTGGATAGATACAAAAAGATATGGAAGGGCTGCGCCAAATAAGGGTAGATAGTCCAGTAAAGTATTGCTAGGGTGCCAATAGATGGTCTAGGATACTTGATAGAGTTCCTCTGTGGATGCGTCTGGTGTAGACCGTTCCGTATATGTAAATACAAGAGAGGTAGAGGCAACTAATGGTATAGTATGAAAGTTCAGGGTGTGATAGGTAACAAAAAGTAAAGAACTCACATTCAGGAGAGCTATGGCCAGCTCTGGTGTGGATTGCGTATAGCGGTATAATCCCCGCTTATGGGATATGTAGGGAGGGGTCTCCGTCAGCACCGTCTTGTAGTCCAGAGCTCGAAAAAGAAAGACAGAAAGCAACAATAGTGCTCTCAATTTTGATGTGGTTCAATGTGCAGATAAGAAGAGGTAAAAAACTCACATTTGAGGGAGCTATGGCCAGCTCTGGTGTGGATAGCGTACAGCGGTATAATCCCCGCTTATAGGATATGTAGCGGCGATACGTCCGTCAGCACCGTCTGGAAGAAGCCACTTATGGTGAAACGCGTTTATGGTTATTAATTCTGTATTTTACTGTGTATTTTAGATCAATAAAAGTTTTTTGGCTACTTTATTGTACCAATCCTCTTTTATTGCACTCTTTATGCACTTTAAACAACTTTTGTTTTTACCTATTCCTGGCATTTTAACCTTTCCTGGTTACTTTTACTTCCATTGGCAATTTTAAAGTTCCAGTACTCCAAGAAATCCTAGGTGGGGATCATACCACCGGCGCCTATCCATAGAGCAGTACCTCTGCTCCATCTTTGTGAGTATTATTTTATTTTCTCTACTACTCTCTTAACCTATCACAATTGAGAGCACTATTGCTGCTTTTTATTCTTCTATATTGGAGCCTTGGATCACCAGACGGTGCTGACGGACGTATCGCCGCTACATATCCTATAAGCGGGGATTATATCGCTGTACGCTATCCACACCAGAGCTGGCCATAGCTCCCTCAAATGTGAGTTTTTTACCTCTTCTTATATGCACATTGAACCACATCAAAATTGAGAGCACTATTGTTGCTTTCTGTCTTTCTTTTTCGAGCTCTGGACTACCAGACGGTGCTGACGGAGACCCCTCCCTACATATCCCATAAGCGGGGATTATACCACTGTACACAATCCACACCAGAGCTGGCCATAGCTCTCCTGAATGTGAGTTCTTTACTTTTTGTTACCTATCACACCCTGAACTTTCATACTATACCATTAGTCGCCTCTACCTCTCTTGTATTTACATATACGGAACGGTCTACACCAGACGCATCCACAGAGGAACTCTATCAAGTATCCTAGACCATCTATTAGATGTATATGTTTAAATGAATTCTTCCATGCACAAGCTTTCTGATCATAGAACATACAAAAAAGTAATAGTAAGGCAAATAATAACTAGTGATTTGCATGTTTCAAGACTGGGAAGGTCTTTATAAAGAACAATTACTAATTTAACTTGTAAAAGTGGAGCAATATAGACCTGTGAGCTTAACTTCTGTGGCTGGTAAAATATTTGAAAGGTTATTAAGGGATAATATTCAAGAATTCCTTGAGAAGAACATGGTTATCAGCAAAAATCAGCATGGTTTTATGAAGCACAGGTCATATCAAACTAACTTGATTGCGTTCTACGAAGAAGTAAGTAGAAGTATAGATCAGGGTGTTGCCGTGGATGTGATCTATTTGGATTTTGCCAAGGCATTTGATACAGTTCCACACAATAGATTAGTGTTCAAACTCAAGGAAATCGGTCTAGATGAAAATGCTTGTTCTTGGGTAGAACATTGGCTTAAAAACAGAGTACAAAGTTGTCATTAATGGTAAATTTTCAAGCTGGACAGAGGTGGCAAGTGGTGTCCCTCAGGGGTCTGTTCTGGGACCCCTTCTATTTAACATGTTTATAAATGATCTTGAAGACTGCATTGAAAGTCATGTTTCAGTGTTTGCAGATGACACCAAACTTTGTAAAACAATACAACGTGAGCAAGATATTACTTTGCTGCAGAGGGATTTAGATAGACTGGGGGACTGGGCACTCAAATGGTAGATGAAATTTAATGTTGAAAAATGCAAAGTTATGCACTTCGGCGTAAAGAATACACAAGCAACGTATACCCTTAATGGAAGCGAATTAGGGATAACAACACATGAAAAGGACTTGGGAATTGTTATAGACAACAAACTATGCAACAATGTGCAATGTCAATCAGAAGTGGCCAAGGCCAGTAAGGTATTGTCATGCATGAAAAAGGGGATTCATTCTCGGGACAAGAATATAATTTTGCCTCTTTATAAATCACTGGTAAGACCCCATATTGAATATGCTGTGCAATTTTGGGCACCTGTTCTAAAAAAGGATATTATGGCACTAGAAAAAGTGCAGAGGCGGGCTACAAAACTAATAAAAGGAATGGAACATATCGGCTATGAAGAAAGGTTAACAAATTTAAACCTTTTTAGGTTTGATAACTTTATACAAATATATTCGGGGCCAATACAAACCATTGTTTGGAAATCTATTCACAAACCGGACTTTACATAGGACACGAGGCCATGCGTTTAGACTGGAAGAAAGAAGATTTCGTCTAAGGCAAAGGAAAGGTTTTTTTACTGTAAGAACAATCAGGATGTGGAATTCTCTGCCTGAGGAAGTGGTTTTATCAGAGTCCATACAGATGTTCAAGCGGCTACTAGATGCATACTTGCAAGAACAGAATATTCAAGGATATAATCTTTCAATGTAGGGTAATAACTGCTTGATCCAAGGATAAATCTGACTGCCATTCTGGGGTCAAGAAGGAATTATTTTCCTAGCTTGTTGCAAAATTGTGCTTCAAACTGTTTTTTTTTGCCTTCTTTTGGATCAACAGCAAAAAACAAATGTGAGTAGGCTGAGCTTGATGGACGCAAGTCTCTTTTCAGCTATGTAACTATGTAACTATGTAACTACGTAATAAGTGGAGCAATTTTGGGACAATGTGCTATGTATAGAGCAATATCCATGGAAATCAATAGAATATTTTTTTCCACAACTCCACTTGTATTACTGTGTCTCAGAAATTATCTGTATACATATGCCACGTTTCTCTTTATTTGGTGAATTATAATGTGTAATATATCTCTGATTATGATGAGATATACCTTTCCAGTCTTCTCTATTTTGCTTACTGCATTCTCATTTACTGGAATTAAGAAGTCGTGGCACTTTTATCATAGATTCTCTTGCTCTATTACGATTGATCAGAATGCATCTCATTGGACAGTTCACGTATATTTGCATATCACATTGTTATTTGCTAAAATGCAGCCGGGCTTGAAGTTTCATTGTACATTCGTATAGTATGTGTGTGTATTGTTTTTAAAGAGAAACATATTCAGATTGTATCATTTAAATAACTTTTAATATTGCGAGTGGATCCATTATGAATCATTGATATTTATGCCCATATATTATGATCACATTCACTGGTACTCTTTTCTGAAAATATATGAAGATCACAAAATGCACTTGTGTAGAGCATGTCAATTCCCATGTCAATTCCCACTTTAGAAGTCAATACCCTTGTTCGGTTGGATACCGTTGATCCTGAATATTATTAGTACTGTCATTATTCGTATATGTTTTGTTATGTTTAAGGAAAACAATAAAACTTTTAATGCAATTTTAAAATAAATTAATTAAACCAATCGAAGGTAATTGGAACTACTATAGAAATTGTGTTTTTGGCATTTTCATGAAAACGTTGCTTGAAGTATTTTCAAAGTCTTTAAGACAAGCTTTTACTGAATTAATGAAAAAGTTTTTCTACTTTTTCATTTATAAAGTCACAAAAAACACAAACAAAGCAATAAACTGCATTGTTCATAGAATCCATAATGGAACTTTATACCAGAAATATTTATTTGAAAAGACAATCATTTAAAGACAAGAAGTATTTATAATTTAAGTAAACATTTAAAATTCCTCTCCAAGTGTCGATTGGAATTGTGAACTTTTTTAATCAGTTAAAAAGTATACCACCATACATCTTATGTGTAGATTTAAAGAAGCATGTTGGTATGCGATGAAATAATCCATGTTAGCACTTGCTGCGTATGGTTAAGATTACGTTTATCATAGAAAATTTAATTGTCTGCCTTTCTATGACAATGGCTAACAAAAATGTATTTATTTCATTGTCGGTTATTTAGTAGACAGTAAATTGTGGTGAACCAAATAGCAAAATGTAAGTGTGTGTATGAATATATATGTATGTTTATTGTATTATTGCATTTGTTCGCTTTGTGTCCCAGGCACAGCCCAACGCCCTCTTGCACGGGATCAGAAATTGCAGATCCTTCTCCGTTCATCTGAAGAAATTCACTGTGATCGCCTCGACGGATTTAATATATCCTCAGGAGTAATAGGTAACGTAACAAGCAGGAAGAATTAAGTTCTAATAGACAAACTGGTTGACAAAGCCAATATGGTAGAACTCTATAAATAAATAAATTAATAAATAAAAATAAAAAAAGAACTGGTACCCCGATGGTTTGAGTACATTGTAATATATGTGAACGCACTTTTTTGTATTATTATTTCTATGACAGGATGAAGCATATTAGAAAACCTGTGCTCATGTTTTATTTAATTTTTTTTTATTGTATCTAGTGGTTTTCTAACTGCGGTATTGTTATTAGCATAATTATTGCATTAAGAGGCAAATGGGAGATTGGCTGAAAATAGCCTTAAAGCATTTACTCTATTTTAGACTTCTACACTTTGCCCCGGTGCATGTTTTCAGCACAGCCAGTATGCAAATAGCAGCATATTATCAGTTATCTGTGTTTGCTTAAAGGGACCTGCATATGTTGGGTATCATCATATTATTCAAATATACTTAATTCCTTTAATAGATGACATTTTTTTCCTTAATAAACCCTTTTTCAACACCCAACTGATTGATTTAAAGTAACAATTGTCTCCTATGATTTAAATCTTTTTGAAGTTTTGTTTTATGAGTATATGATTTTCTTTGTAAATCACCCCATTCCATTAGTTGGATTTGTGGTGCATTTTTGTAAAAATTTTTTTTTTTCTTATGACATATATTTTTTCTATATTACTAGAAGATATCAGCGTTTCTCAGTTAAAGGAACACTATAGTGTTAGGAATACTAGAATAGTGTATTCGTAACACTATAGTGTCCCTCTGCCCCTGCAACCACCCCCAGTTCCTCTTGGCCATTTAAAGGGTTAGAAAAAAACTTTAAACACTTACCTGATGTCCCTCGGTGCTAGCTCGGCCTCCTCCTCCTCCTCCAACATCAGTCATTGGGGGGAACCTAATGCCCAGCCCACGCCGCACAAACACAAGCCTAGAAAAGTATTGACTCTTATGGGATTTTTGGAGGATTCTGGAGGAAGCGCCTCTTGTGGCTGTCTGTCTCTAAAGCTGCAATGTTTTACATTGCAGGGTTAAGGGAACAGGGACGATGCAATGAGATGAAGTGATCTGGGTCCCTATACTGTCCCTGGAACCTTGACATTCACCACTGTTGTTAGATAAGAGATTTTGTTATAATAAATATTATTATAGTATTGGAACTGTCCAAATGGCCTTTAAGATGTCACCTGAGAGAAGAGTTGCGGGACAGGTTCAGGTAAGTAAAACTAATCTTTGCCTGCCCTGAAAATTATTCAAAGTCTCCAGACGGTAACAGTTCCTCTTTACCAAACTTCTGGAATAAAAGGGAATCATGACATGTCACACATGTCATGTGTCCTTTAGGGGTTAAGTATTGCTTGGGTCTTGCCATTTCTGCTACTAAGAAATCTAACTTATTTGGCTAATGCTAGGTGTCATCAACATAAAGTCATGTACTAAACGTAATGGAAACGCGTGTACATACAATCTTGATAGACGTGAACACATGCATGTGTATCAGCCTACAAGACAATTAGTGATTTATAGAATAAATCCATGATGCAGCAAGTTGTTCCTATAATGAAAAGACATGACAAACATTGCAAACGAATAGGAGAAATATAAACATTGTTTAATTTCTCCAGTTCTCTATATGCTTTCTCTGTACTGGCTGCTAGGTGCAAAGGGTAGAGCTTATAACAATAACTATCAGGGAGACAAGATGGAAGATCCCGGTTGCAGGATACAGAGATGTGGATTGCTACATTTAATTTTATTTTTACACATCACAAACACATTTCTTAAAATACAATCTTGAAAATCATGAGAACTGACAGTTTCACTTTAAGCCTGTACTTATTCACTGTTGTGGTTCTCGAATTCACACTATGTACAAGCTCATGCCATATAGGAATTAACGGATGTAGGTGTCATAGTTCTCTTTGTACATATGGTGATTTTAAATTGTGATTTTTTTTTATATTATTCTACAGAACCATACCATGTTGCTCTTTATTGTATGATTTATGAGAGCATTTTTAATGCTATAGACAACTATATTTCCTTAAACCCTTTTCATCTTCATATTTCCTTCAGGAGTTTTTGGAACACTTCAGATTTATAGTGCATTTCCAAGCAAAACCTGGACACATCTTAAAACTGATGTTTCGTCTGGAAATCAAATGTAGGTTACCTTGGTAAAAATATAACTTAACCCCTATGCTTAATGCCTTTAGAAACACATGTGTCATGTATGTATGTAAGTATCTATCTATCTATCTTATTCAATTTAGTAAACCTTGATTATGAACTTTGTTAATTCTGAATAAATACATTCGGAATAAAATAAAAAAAACTGGAGTAATATATGGAAAAGGATCACATAACTATACACCCAACATCGAGGGAAGGAAATAAATATTCAAAAGACAAAGGGAAAATATTTGACTCTTCTCTTTGTTAAAAAGTTGGCGAGTGGTTTCGCAAAGCTCCGTACCGCAAGCGAACCAAAACTCATAAAGCTCAAGGCAATTTATGTGTAGGGCTCATTCCTCGTGAGTCTAAAGACCTCCCATAGCTATGTCTGAATAGGTTGCATCCCATTCTAATGAACTGGCTTTGGATTTTAGAAATAGATCCAGATGTGAACACTAAAGAAGTGCCACCATTCCACACCTCTATGTTCTGTAACCACCATTTGAGTGTTTTCCCAACCAATTTGCCACAATTCATCTGAATGAATTCATATTTTCTGAAGTTTGATTTTCATCCATCACTTCACCATGCTGCACTTTAGGTACACTACCAGACTGTCGTGCTGCTAATTCTGGACTTCTTCCACAATTTTAACCATGCCCAGTCTGGATTTACCCTCTCTGATGCCCCATGTCTAGGTTCCTCAGAGTTCCCTGGCTCTATATGCATACATATAGGTAATGTTCTGTCTATGTGATTGGATGGATGAATATAGTTTGGGATTTGATTGGATAGTGAACATGACTAGGTTGGTGGTTGGATGGAAATATATGTCACATTCACACACAACAACCTACCTCCACCCACCTGTTCAGAGTGAGTGTGTATAACTGGGAGGTGAGGTGGGACTGGTAGGAGAATATGACCGGCTCAGAGTATGTGGCTAGATGGATAGCCAAATACCAGTGTGTGACTGCATTAAAGTATGTAAATTGTGTGTGGATGTGTTAGGATGGTGGGTAGGGAGGTGAGGGAGTTATATAACAGGGAAGTTAGGGTATGTTACAGTATCTCACAAAAGTGAGTACACCCCTCACATTTTTGTAAACATTTTATTTATATATTTTCATGTGACAACACTGAAGAAATTACGCTCTGCTACAATGTAAAGTAGTAAGTGTACAGCCTGTATAACAGTGTAAATTTGCTGTCCCCTCAAAATAACTCAACACACAGCCATTAATGTCTAAACCGATGGCAACAAAAGTGAGTACACCCCTAAGTGGAAATGTCCAAATTGGGCTCCATTAGACATTTTCCCTCCCTGGTGTCATGTGACTCATTAGTGTTACAAGGTCTCAGGTGTGAATGGAGAGCAGGTGTGTTAAATTTGGTGTTATCGTTCTCTCACACTCTCTTATACTGGTCACTGGAAGTTCAACATGGCACCTCATGGAAAAGAACACACTGAGGATCTGAAAAAGAGAATTGTTGCTCTACATCAAGATGGCCTAGGCTATAAGAAGATTGAAAACTAAAACTGAGCTGCAGCACAGTGGGCAAGACCATACAGCGGTTTCACAGGAGAGGTTCCACTCAGAAAAGGCCTCGCCATGGTTGACCAAAGAAGTTGAGTGCACATGTTCAGCTTCACATCCAGAGGTTGTCTGTGGGAAATAGACATTTGAGTGTTACCAGCATTACTGCAAAGGTTAAAGGGGTGGGGGGCGAGCCTATCAGTGCTCAGACCATATGCCGCACACTGCATCAAATTGGTCTGCATGACTGTCATCCCAGAAGTAAGCCTCTTCTAAAGATGATGCACAAGAAAGCCCACAAACAGTTTGCTGAAGACAATCAGACTAAGGACATTGATTACTGGAACCATGTCCTGTGGTCCTTTGAGACCAAGATAAACTTAGATGGTTCAGATGGTGTCAAGCGTGTGTGGCGGCAACCAGATGAGGAATACAAAGACAAGTGTGTCTTGCCTACAGTCAAGCATGGTGGTGGGTATGTCATGGTTGAGGGAACCATGAATGATAACATATACTGTGACATACTGAAGCAGAGCATGATCCCTTCCCTTCGGAGACTGGGCCGCAGGACAGTATTCCAGCATGATAACGACCCCAAACACACCTCCAAGATGACCACTGCCGTGCTAAAGAAGCTGAAGGTAAAGGTGATGGACTGCCCAAGCATGCCTCCAGACCTAAACCCTATAGAGCTTCTGTGGGGCATCTTCAAACAGAAGGTGGGGGAGTGCAAGGTCTCTAACATCCACCAGCTCTGTGATGTCATCATGGAGGAGTGTAAGAGGACTCCAGTGGCAACCTGTGAAGCTCTGGTGAACTCCATGCCCATAAGGGTATCCCTTTCCTTCCACCACGTACTCCCGTCTTCTAATTACCTTTTATATTTTTCTCTCATTTCAAACCCTCACTTGTTTCTCGTTATACCCTTGCTCTCTCAACCATTTCTGTTCCTCTTCTAATACCACCCAACGTGTATACCTTAGCTCTTTATGAACTGTTTTCGGGTTGGTGGAGTAACTGCAAACAGTCGGATGTACAGGATGTCATGTGGGATTATCATATCATCTCCTTGTGCTCTCCTTTAATTCATTCTGCTGTTTGCTAAGAGTAGAGAAGTGAAAAAAAAGTATCCCTCTTCTTGACCGAGAACATAATTTATTCTACCAATTATCTAGGCTGCTAGCACGACCACTAATATATAAAGTTAACAGTAGTGCCCCTCTCCTTCATGTCACCCTGAGGCTATGTCCTGTTTGGCCCTAGGGAAATCTGTCTCCAACCATACCCAGGCACTGTAGGCTGCCATCAGTGTGCTGTCAAGGAGAGGAAGTACACCAACTAACCTACAGCTTCAGGTTTACTTTGGAAAGTACAGTATAAAAAAAAAACATCATCCCCCTCTACTAAACCACAGCACCCCCTCTATTAAATCCCAGTCCCCCCTCTACTAAATCCTAGTCACCCCATATACTAAATCCCAGTCTCCCCCTCTACTAAATCCCAGCAACCCCCTATAGCCAACAAGCAGACTCCATTCACATTGGTGCCAGTATGCGTCTCCGGAGTCCGGCCTCTGGTATATGCCAAATGGCGCTGTTCGCACCATGGTCCAAAGCGGATCCTCCCACTACTTCTTGAAACCCTGTGAAGGTGGAGCATGTTGTTGTCACATTGGAATGTGACGTGTCGTTGCGTGCCTCTGTGCACCTCCAGGTCCTCCATTGTCCAGCCGCGGCCATCGCAACACTGACCGACACACACATACTCATGGACACACACACACACACTGACAGACACACAGACAGACACACACATACTCACTGACAGACACACACACTCACTGACAGACATACAAACTCACTGACACAGACAGACACACACACACACATACTCACTGACTGACAGACACACACAGACTGACAGACACACTGACAGACACACACACTGACAGATAAATACACACTGACACACACTCACTGACACACACACAGACAGACACACACACACACTCACTGACACAGACAGACACACACACACTTACTCACTGACAGACTCACACACAGACAGACAGACACACTCACACTGACAGACACAGACACAGACACACACATTTAACCATTCTTGCACACACACATGTATGTGTATGTATTTATCCCTGGGGTCCAGTGGAGATCTTCTATCTGGAGATCTCCTTCTTGCTGCTCACTGCTCCCTTACGCTCGCAGTTTAGTAATGCCGGGTGCCGTAATATGACGCCATATTCCGGCACAGAGCATCACTACAGACGGCGTGCGCGAGGGAGACGTGAGGAGCAGGAAGACTGCACTCCTCCAGCGACCTCTCCGAGTCCCGGCCAGGTAACTTTTAGCAGAGTAGGCACCTGCAATGTGGAGAAAGCAAGTGCCTACTCTGCTTTAACACTAAACATGCACTCACGGCTCACCGGGCCGATAAGATGTCCATTGTGGGCCGCATGCAGACCGTGGGCCGCGAGTTTGACATGCTTGCCCTACAGCCCTACAGCAGGCAGATGATTTTGTTAAAATAAAGCACTCTCTTACAGTAATCTACTCTGTAAAAAAAATACAATACACTGGAGTATATCAATTAATTACTCTCTTTATTAATCATTATATTTATTAGTGCCAAATAGACCTGTGCATTTGGTTTCATCCAAAACCAAATGCACATCCCTTCTCGGCACTAGTTTCTAAGTAATTTCAAAAGCCTAAATATCATTATTACCCAACCTTATGGTTCTCATTTTATCAACCTTGGAACTGAATACAAAACATTTAGTCCAACCTATCTTATTTTAGCACAATTAATTGTTTAACAAAGAAAAAATCTCCAAAGTAGTGGGCATAATTACAGTTAATGTGATAGACACATAGAACAATTTTAATTGACAATGTGAAGGCACCATTAAATTGGTTCAATTTCCTTTGCATCTCCTATTATGCATTCTTCAGCAAGAACGTGATGTTTCCTCAGAAGAAAGTTTTTAGCCAATATATAAAAAGTAACAAATAAAAATGGTGATAAGAAAAAAGATGAGTCCTTTTCTGTGTAGTGTTTTTATTTAATTAAAATACATTTATGTTAGTGTAATCCCCAGTGTTCTTATATAATGATATAGGATTGTACTGACTGAGTCCGTAGATTGGAAAACTGGAGATCATATTGTTATTAGTTCTTCATCCTATGAAGCTCATCATGCTGAATTTGTACAGATACGTGAAGTATACGGCAACGTCTTCAAAATTGGATCAAGTCTCCGCTATAGACATACTGGTAAGCAATTAAAAATTACTAATAATAATAACTACTATTATTATAAATAACTCCTTGAAATTACCTGTCATTGTTAGAGGTTTCCAGAAGTATGCAATTCCCTGAACCTTGTCCCCAAAACATAAGGTTTTGGGAATGTCCAGGTGATCTAGTGCAGTGATGGCATACCTATTCCCCGAGTGCCACTTCTGGGTACCATTCAGCAACTGCCTGTGTGGTAACAATTAATCAACCTTTTTGCTAATTCTGATATCAGTGCATATAAAGAACTTTACTGATGCAGAAGCAGACTGTAGACATGGAGGGAGGACTCTATATGGAAAGGGACATTATTTTATGAAGGAAGTGACAGACTATGAGTAGGATAACCAGCAGGTTTATGGATATTAGCCTGAGCACTGCTTCTCTCCTAAACTATCTGAGATAAAACTGTGCCTTCTCACTCAACACAAAATGCTTTACGCTAGATTATCAAGAGAAGAATTTTCCATTTGCTATGTATAGATTTTGATGATGAGCATAGTTGTAACATCTGCATCTGACTCAATTTTTAACTGCAATTCTTCATCAGACCACCAGCAATCTGTCAGGCCTGTGTAAGTGTATCTCTTTCCAGTGTGTGCACTAGGCTACCGCACAGATTGCACATCACTAAGACCGGCCATGGCTCAGGTGTTAGGAGAGAAGAAGGTCTGTACATAGGGTGAAGAAAGGTGTGAGAGTAGTACACACATATAGAAAATTAACTATAGTGAATACTGCCTTAAAGGGAGATATGATGAAAGGGGAACTAACATTAATAGAAGCACTTTCATAAAGAGTGGGAGCTCATGTAGAAAGTCCTGTGAGATCTGTGAATACTGGTGTGATGTAGAGGGCAATGAGAGTGTTCTTTTCAGTGGAGGGGACAGGAAACTGACCAGGATTACCGAGATTCGGGAATAAGCAGAATCATAAATAGAGTGAAACATTTAAAGGGACACTCCACTGCCCAAATACAACATTAATAAAAGTCACTGTTTAGTAGAAATACCAGAAATGAAACTTGCATGCATTTAATTATGTGTTTTCTCCCCTTATAACCCTGCCCAGACTTTCTGTGGCTATCCATTAACAGACTTCCCAATGCAGCTCAATGAGAAGTCTTTTTAAGTCAGGTGCTCTGGGCAATTACCTCCCTCTTGAGGTCAGCTGCACGTAGCTAACAAAACCAGGAAGTAACATTACCTCTTGTGTGCTTGAAAGCCATGACCGGTGTATAGTCGCCATATGGGCAGTCGGAACCTAGGACAAAGCCCCCACATACCTAAACCAATAACGCTGACACTACGGTATATGGGTAAAATTGTCCACAGCTTTTATTAACAATTATAATAATAACGATAATACGTTTATTAGTAATAACAATTATAATGATATAATAATAATTTAACATATAAACATGGGTCATTGCCCCCATACTCCGCCCTCGCATCCTTCTTTTAATATAACGGGCAATGACCCCAACATAACTAACACATATATATCTCTAACAATTTGCAACCTTACTCCAACTTAACAATTTAAGTGCCAACAATAAATAACCACGGCAGGGGTATACCCGGATACCCCTACCCCACAAGGTTCTGAGCCACCTCCAGGACTCGAAACCTACCAACCACCAGTGACCACAATTTCCATGTGCATGACGTTCCTCATGGGAGCCTATTTCCTCTTCCTCGGCTCCCTATCCCGCCGTTGTGACAAAACAGGATACCCTCATTTAACTCAAAACCCAGGGAGGGTGGGTGGGACAAACTCAACCATGTAGGAAATTAAATGTGCTCTATCCAAAATGGCTACCTCTTTAAGTAGACCAACCCCTTACTCCCACAACCCACCAGTCCTGGCCGGCTCCTTCTAAGCCCGCCTCCTAACCCCTGTCAAGGCCCTCCTCCGCTAAGCTGTGCTTTGGCTACTTGGGGCTACAGGAGGTGGAGCCTAGTTAATTTATAAAAGTGCCAATTTCTATTGAAATCTGCACTTTTTGCAAAATTAAAAAAAAGAGGACACACTTTTCACACATATAGCTTTTCAGCAAGCTACAGTTGTTTAGAAGTCTGGAGTGTGCCTTTAATGAGGGAAGTAGGAATATAGGACAGTTATAGACCTTTATTTGGTTTCTGCAATAGATTGGGCACTCAGATTTAAACATATTTGCTATACCCGATTCAGAGTAAGTATGGTAAAGAGATCACTTCCACTTTCCCCTTAAAGGGACTCTCCAGTGCCAGTGAAAACAAACTGTTTTCCTGGCACTGCAGGTCCCCCTTTCCCTCCCACCTCCCATCCCTGATTGCTGAGGGGGGTAAAACCCCTTCAGTGACTTGCCTGAATCCAGTGCCGATGTCCCTCGGTGCTGGGTCAGGCTCCGCCAACTCTCCTCCCGCATGCATTACACCGCCCAATAGGAAAGCATTATTCATTAAAGCATTGCATGAGGACGTCCAGCATCACTTAAAACACTAAAAGTGTTTCAAGAACCCGGAAACTCCTCTAGTGGCTGTCTCATAGAGTTGGCACCCAGACCACTCCAATGGGCAGAAGTGGTCTGGGTGCCTGGAGTGTCCCTTTAACTTTGCAACATATTTCTGTTGCATGTACAATGTATCATTCATGTCACATTAACCCTAATGATTACAATCTCTGCTAAGGTAGACTTAAGACAT
This sequence comes from Pelobates cultripes, assembly GCA_933207985.1. Lineage (NCBI taxonomy): Eukaryota > Metazoa > Chordata > Amphibia > Anura > Pelobatidae > Pelobates > Pelobates cultripes. The sequence continues at coordinate 29,822,454 of OW240913.1, read as the reverse complement.
GGATACATTTTTTTTTAATTGCGAAAGGCATGAGATTTTGCTCCTGGCCATACCCTGTTTTATGTATCACAGGTTCAATAAAGTTATGTTTAATAAAGTTTTCTTAAAGTCATAACATTACATCACTTAAGTTCACTACTGTTTTTTTTTTTTATAACTGTTTTGTCAAGATCTCATGCCTTCCTTTAGTTGTTATATACTGAATTATTTCCTTCTTAATGATGCTTTTTATGTGTACATAGTTCCATGTACGAGATTTGACCACACAAACATAGCTCTGTTTAACTTAAACAGTATGTAAATACAGATTACCACTTCCTTTACGTGTCACAAGATAGGAGTGTGTATATAGCATAAGACCAACATTTAATGTGATGGGGATACTACAAAAAACACCATAAATTAAGGATTCCACAAGCCAATTTTATAGAAGCTTAATCCGTGTGAAAAACAATCACATCTGGCATGTTTCATCTACATAAAAGACATTCATATATGCACATATAATGCACCTCCACACTTAGAAGAGAGAACATCCATACCAGTGAACCACCCCTTACAAACATTAACTTGGTCCCAAACTAGATATAGAAACAGTAATACATTTAGATAGGGGCTTACCTGGAGCATTTGGCATCTGGGCATCTGGGCCATTGCGCAGTGTTTGCATTTTTTTTAATGTATTTAGCACTGAGCAGTGTTTGTGTGTTTGAATGCAATCATGTTTTTGTTTGAATTATGTATGAATTAATGTAGGGGTGTGTTTGTATGTATTGTTGGCATTTAAAGGCAGGCGTGCATTTTTGTGTAGTGTGTTTTTTGAATATGTGGTGTGTTTTTACGTAGTGTTGATATTTGGATGCATGTGTGTATATGTGTGTAGTGTTGGCGAAATGCTGAGATATATACACACACTGGCACACATGCAGATACATAGACACACAGATGCAAACACTGGCACAGACAGAATAATTTATTCTGTTGAAATTATTGCAATCCACAATAAATAGATGGTACTAACAATTCATACTATATCATAAAATACTGCTTAACTGAAATAAGCGGCAATGCATTAATAATAGGGAGCTATCCATTAAATGCTCACATGTGAAGTGAGTCAAAAAAAGTCCCTATCTATACATTATAAAAGCAATGTACCCGTCAATATTTACATAGACAAAACATCCATCAAAAGTAACTTCATTGCACCTATTCCTATATTTTTGATAGCAGCAAAGTAGCAAAATATTGAATTATATATAAAACAAACAAGGCACAGTCTAGTCAGGGCTAGAATAAAAACCAGACTCCTAATAGACACTGACTGTAAATCTACATTGTATATCAACTTTTTCATTTGATGGTTTAATTTAAATAACAATATAAACGTACAAACCGATATTTCTATTAAACCTACCTAGGTGGTATACACAGCAATGAAGAAATCTGGAGATTCCAACAATCAGCCGAGGTTGGACTCTTGTCTCGCAATGTACAGATTACAGCTGATGTTGCATGTGTCGGCAGAATTGTTGTTGGAGAATTCAAAGTTGACAATGAAAAAAAGTATTTAGGTACCATATGTTATGTATTTATGGTATATTTGCATAATTCTATAAACATTGGATTTTGAAACTTTCTCTATACCTTTATCTTCAACAATATGAACATCATCAACATGTATTTTTTATATCAGTGGTAGAAACAGGATCCAGGCACTCTGAGTATCTTCAACTGTATTTATTAGGATAAGTGAGACACCGTAACATTTTGACCCCTGAGAGGGTCTTTGTCAAGCTTCAGGGGTTGAAACGTTGCAGTGTCTCACTTATCCTAATAAATACAGTTGAAGATACTCAGAGTGCCTGGATCCTCTTTCTACCACTGATATCTACTCACTAGGGCTGGTGATGGCTCTTGGTCCAGTTTAGCACCCAGATCTTAATGTGCCAGGAGTGCGGTTTGTTTTTTTCTCTTTTTACATGTATTTTTTTTATAAACAAATGATTCCCATCGAGGGCTCTAGTAAGAGCAAAGATTACAATATACAATAATTAGCATACATGATTGCCTGTTGAAACCAATCTATAACCCATTGCCTATGTTGCACCTACCCATCCATCCATATAGCCATACATCCATCCATACATCCATCAATCCAATCTAACATCGAATATATAATGTGAACAAAATACCATCAAAACAAAGGGAAAACCATAATTAGATGAGAGGGCTCAGCCTATCCATGGCCCATCAGGCATAATTTCATCATTTCAATGATGCTCATGGAATCCATATAGACTTCATCCCACATAGGAATCCTCCATAAACCTCCATGTTGTGTGTTTAAGTATGAGCAAGAGTACAACACCAACACAACTCCTTGTGGATTAAAAAAAAATATGGTGATGACCACAGGGGACAGTTTTATTGTAATACATCTACCCTCTACTGCACACCCATACATCTGCGAACCAAGCACGGTTGTCAGAGCCATTTTAATATAAATTGACTGATAAGTATATGTGAACATCACTATGAAAGATAAAACACCTGCATGTATTTAACAATTATCCATCATATAGGCAGTATACTAGTTGGAGTGTTTAATTTTGTCTGGTAAAACTGTATTTCATGACAACATTCTATTCTGTACATGTTGTAAGCAATCTGCCTATAAACACTGTTGTATAATAATGTATGTATAATTTTAAATATAGAAAGAACCATTTATGATATAAGAAAAACAAGCAGCACAAAAAAAAAAAAAATTTAACCATATTAAAATACCAATGTTTTCTCTTGGCAGGTACTCTGCAAGTTTCGAATGTTGAAATTTCTAACTTTGGTTCCTCATTATATTCATCTATAAATTTTTTAAACACATCCCTTCCATCTTCTCTGTTGTCAGTGAGCATTCACCATAGTTGTGGAGGTGGAATCAGGGCACTCAATGGCAGGGATATTGTGCTACATGGCAATGTGATCTTCAATACTGTTGGACATGGAATTCAACTTGAGGGCCAAAACCACAACCTGACCAATAACCTCCTTGTTTTAATTAAGCAACCAGATCTGCAGCAGGAATGGGTAACTGCAATAAAGATGAATCTTGTCAATGGCTTTTTTCTATCTGGAAATGCAGTAGCTGGTTCAGAACGTATAGGTTTTCATGTCAAAGGACAACTGTGTTCTCTAGATGATCGACTTTCATATGTAAATGTTGCCCACTCCAGTCTTCATGGTCTTCATTTTTACTGGGGTGATGGATTTCAGAACTGTACTAAAATAGCAGGATATGTAGCATACAAAAATTATGACTATGGCCTTATTTTTCATCTGGAAAGCAGTGTAATCATCGAAAATATAATTCTTATGGACAATGTCATTGGCATCTTACCTGTCATCTCCCAGGTATCATCAGAATACAATAGGAAATATATATCTATTCAGAAATCTGTAATAGTTGCAACAAGTCCTGGGTTTGACTGTACAATGGACAGGATCAAACCTTTGTCTGCTGACGCAACTGCAAGAGACAGAGCACCAAGACCCCCCCTTAGGGGGCGTGTTGGCATTCTCTGGCCCACATTTACTGCAAAACCCCAGTATTGGTCAAGTTACCCCTGGCACATGCTGGGAAGATATGGTGCTGTGCCTGGATTAATGAAATTGCAAGGTTAGTTAAACATGTATTTAACATAAATTGCAAACATAGATATATAATATCTGATTCAATATCTGTACGTACCTAGATTTGGAGAATCCTGTGTTTTGTATTCATAGAAATATGTTCCACTTAAAGAAATACCATGTACATGAGTGAGCACATTTAAAAAAAAATAGGTGCCTCAATCTTTTAATATAGACAATAAGATCACTTAAAAGATCACAAAAATAAATGAATCGTTCTTTTTATTGAGGTCTGAGAACCTTTATTATTTATCATTACAGCCCATTGAATTGTGTCAAGAAAACATTAAAACGTCATATACCCTAGATTAAACATAAGTTTTGAATATCAATTTTATACCTGAAATGACTTTCCAACTGTGCGATATCTTCCAGGCATATTGCAGATACATAGTATCCGTATACTTTTCTAAGTAGAATTGTGTTTAATTTTGGTTATTAATTATCATAGAGAAATAGAAATAATTTTTTATGTAATTTGTCACATCTTATAAACATTTCTCAATTTATTAATAAGTGCACAGGCTTAAATTATTGTATTAAGTAAGAGTAGGATTAAATCAACCGTACATGATGATCATATTCTAGTATTAATGAAACTCTAAATATCTCATACATTTGGCACATTATAAATACATTTAATTGTATAAATGATAATGAAAAAAATTAGAAAAAATGAATTAAGTATATATTATTCAACATTAAGTATAATTTCCAAATAAAACTAATATTTTATTAAATGATATAAAAGTTAATGCTGTTGAGTACTATACCCATTATAAATAATAGTCTACACAGTATTTATAAAAAATATATAGAATTATTATTACATTATTAGAAATCCGTTATTAAGCTTTTTTTATTGCGTTATAATGATATTGATGTCATAAAGTTATCTAAAGTAACATTTTTCCTTTTTTCCTATAGATGTGACTTTTTCTGGTTTTATGAAGAGCTGTTACAGTGATGATGTTGATGTATGTTTTATGTCCAATCCTCAAAACACGGGAATAATGTCTCCAATTACAACAGAACGAACCTCAGTACAGAATATGAAATATGAAAACATGTTTTACTTTCATTCAACAAATAGGTATATCTTCACCTCCATTTTTTATCAACCTCTCTGTTTCAGTTACAATTTTATAGCATATCTTTTTATCAGATCAACATGGTACAACTTTAAGATTTATAAATGATTGGCATGGATGGTGTATTGTCTTTTACATAATAAAATGAAAACCATTGATTAAACATATATTCCGCATGCCATATATTCATAGATTGTTGGACATCACATATTATAGGGATAATGATGTGCATAGGGCTGCCATCAGAATTGCAGTGCCCTCTACCAACTCTACCAACTCTAGCATACACTCCCACAGATTCATGCTCACAGACAGCTCTCTGTGAGACACACACACAGATAAACACGCAGATGCTCTGATTGGCATACATATATTTAAGCACTGCCAGACACAAACATTCCCTCACAATTTATACTGCTAGACAAATAACAAATTAACACTGGCACACACCTGTTCATGTGCACGGACACACAGATACATACATGCAAACAGATACACAAGAACACACAGATATACGCATGAAGATAGACCTGGATATACACATTATCACCTACACAAATTTACACACACTGACACAAACACAGATACACTCACACTGACACACACACACACACACATACACAGAACTAAATTCATATTTTAGCCACTCTCTTGTTTCTATAACTCATGGGTGCAGGAGGGCAGCTTCCCTGGGGACCAGTAGGAGCGAACTGGGGTGGTCAACTTTCTAGCTCCTATTCCCTGCATGACACACTGTGTGCTGGGAAAAAGTGATGTGTTATTCTTAGAAATCTATCCCAGAATGAATTATCGTAATGCTTCATATTACAAAGTCACTGTAATACTATTTGAACTCTTGGTATTTGAGCAGTACTATTCACCATCCCGTGGAGTCTTCAATGCATCTTGGTTGTACTCCGATCAGAGCATACAGTTTTCCTTAATTTGTTATTTTTCTTTTTAATGATTTAATGATTTTAAGATGAAACCTAAACAAAAAAAGTGGGGAGCTAAGTATCATTAAAGCAATCCCATCTGTGTCCTCACCGTGTAAAATATGGGGAAAAATACTCATATAACACCGGATGTCTTTCTATACAAAGTTTGTCTTGAACGTATGGCACATTAAAAAGAAGAAAAAAAACATGAATCTAAAATGTGGCAATTCAGTTAACAGATATATTTATATCATAGCTGTGTAGCAGCAAATAGGTATAATAAAATCCTTTGCATTAGTCATTTTAAACATTTTTAACTAGGGTTTCTTTCCTTGTGGTAGTTTAAATAAGTGCTTCTCACATTCTTTTATTATTTGTTGTCTTTCTAAAAATCCCTAAAATGTATATTTAGAAGAAAAAAAACAATAATTAGATTTCAATGATTTCCAAATAGTATGAATTTAGATAATTTCCTTGCATTTTAACAGAGATCCGGAGTGTCCGTTAAGTATGGAATGTTACGGCTTAGGAAGGGTTCTGTTTAAGGATTTGGACGGCATGTCTCTGAATCTTGTTCCTCCACCAGTTACAGTGTTTCCAAAAGCAGATCTTTCCATTTTGCTACCCTGTCTCAACTCAGGTAGGCACATAAATAAAACATTTGAATGGAAGACAATGTTAAATGTTACTTCTAGTAATAGATCTTTTATGTTCTGTGAAATTTAGTTTTATTTAAATTTAGAACAATAATTAGAGTTATGTTTGAACTATTTGTTTATTTAAAGCACAATTTATTAAGTCTATATTAAAGGGACATTCATCCCTTTGAGACAACAATCTCATTCTAATGTTTTGGCCTTGAATGAGACAGTTGCATCGCTCTACAGAGTGAAGAAAGCAGGCAAATATGATTTTACTTTTTCTTATGCTTTCCACACTCAATCCAGGAGGGAAATAATCTATCCAATCAGTATCCTATCCCTAGGAATGTTGTGAAAGGGCATTTGGCCTGCCTGACAGATTCACACATGGAGGGTGTTTGATCAGTGTGATTCATGCAGAGTCAATTTCTCTCTCTTACTGCTGCACAATGATGCAGTGTTTCTGTCATTAGTGGACTGGTCTGAAACGAAGATGGGTGAGTAGAAGCGAGGGAAGTAACTAAGGAAACTCCGCTAGCTGAGAGGCATGCCTACTATTGCAATCTGACCAAGTTTATAAACATGTATTACATACTTTTCAAAGTTTTTCTTTCTTATTTTAGGTTTGTACATTTGTTCAAAAGTGTTTGCTTGCTGGTGTAAAAAAATATAGGTCAAGTGATGCATGTTCCTTAAAAATATGATATTGTGTTGTTCTTAAATGGACACTGGAATCACTGCAGCTTATTGTTGTTTATGATGCTATTTATCTTTGGGTGCAGTGAAACTGGTATGTTCTGTAACTTTTTACTCAATGTCCAAACATTCCTGAAAGGTTGGTAGAGGCATTCTGAAAATTTCAGCATGGATTTGGGTAGTGTGCTTGGTATTATGATACTTACAAGTAGCTGATGGAAATAACCCCTATCCAAGCAAACTGTAAAACATGCTACATTCCCTTTAATATACTTAAAAAAAAAGGAAAAATTACAATCAATGATATTTAAACTAGAATTTGAGTATGGCAGAATCTGGCCAGGAGTGTGTCAAACACGGAGATGATGCACAATAGGCAAAATATCATTAACCTGCAACACTAAACTAAATAAGTGCATTGTGTTGGGTTATGGAAAGACCTTTTTTTTTTTTTATTCAGATAATCATGTTAAATCCAACTTGCTATACTTTATTAACAAAATGACGATAGACTTGATTGGTCACTCAATGGACTGTGCTCCTGCTGCTGTAAGTCAAAGTTATAGGTTTCATTGACATGAATGTCAATACAGCCTTTTTAACTTCCAGAATCAATATGAGTGCCATTGCACTGGGTAATAACTCGCAAACAGAACCCATGCACTTGGAGAGCTACAAAAGCTAAATATACCTTCTGTTTTAAATACTTTGACGTTGTGATTAATTTTTTCTAGCTGTCTAACTGCCCACACATTCTTGCACGCACCATGAAAAAATGTATTCTTTTGTTTTATTGTAGTTTAATTTTTATTTGTTATGTATTTATTATGCAATTGAAACTCTTACTCACACATACACAATATCCAAAAATTCCAACTATTAAACTGTAACCACAAACGGGTCTATACAACACCACACTCACATGGGGTTAATGTGTAATGCTGTGTTGGGAATAATATGCAGACAAGAGGCTATGAAATACATCTTTAAATGGATACTCTATGTCTTGATTGTGAAGAAATGAAAGACAATGCATTCCTTGTCCAATGGTACAAAAACTTCAAACGGGATTCTTTATAAGCTTTTTTTCTGTGTGCTCCTCAATTCTTCAGGACTGTCAGAGAGCTGGTGTTGCAGATACAACTGGAAGGCTGACAGAAAATGTGTCTGCCTATATCTAAGCGTGAATATGGCATTTTGTTCTAGCTAGAGGGGAAATTTTATTCTCTTTCCTAAGCAATTATAGGCCTCAAAGAATGAAACTAGGTATTGGGTGCTTTAATCTCCACTGATATTTATGTTTGACTGAGACTAGGAAGAATCCGGATGTCACAGCTTTCAAACATAAAATTCTGCAAAGAGTTAGAAAATGTTGTGAAAATAAGAAAGGAATAGGAAAAAGTCTTACAGTGCTATCATTTTCCTATGTCCTCTACCCCTCTATATTGCAAGCTTTCTAAAAGGATGGGAGGTGAAAGCAGCATTTAAGTGAATCACTGACAGGGAGCCTGGAAGATAGGACTTGTTATTCTGATAGAGTGCATTGAGTGTAGGCATGGAGCAAGCAAAACTCATCCACTTAGGACTCATTGCCATGGTCCCATCATTAATGGAGCTACTATTCTCTAAATGTATTATTAGATGTAAAGGGATTACAGGTCCTTACTAATGACAGGTTTACAAAGTTAACTGCGTTTATCATCTGCACGAAAATCACATTCTCTATCAAGGAACATTCAGAAACATCCATACAGAGCCATAGTGTTGCTACCTCACTAACCTCTGCCTTATTCCTGCCCATTCATCAGTCTCTGCTCAATGCCCGCTGCTCACAGTCTGTCTTCATGAGCAAAAAAAAGAACCTGAATTACAAACCCCCAAAACATGCAAAAACATGTTCAGGTTGGCTCATGATTCTGGATTCCACTCAGGGTGTTGAAAAAAAGATAATATATGTTAAATATAACAAATGGTGACTCATGTCTGCATTCTTACTGTGACAAACTCCCATTTTCAAGTGAGTTTGCCACGAGTTCCTGGAGGAGCCTACTTGCCAGCCTCCTGCCCACAGACTATGGACCTTAAAAAATGTTATATAAAAGTCTCCGTTTGTGTATTTGGACTATATGGTTCGGGAACCGAACAGTCGCACAAACCGGAGACCACCCTGGAGCTTTGTAAGCCTAATTGCTAATTTGTAGCAATTTCCACCTCAGTGTTCTAAGTGTTTGTCTGGCTGGCCGCAATTCCTATGGACAACCACAAGGTGGCGGCCATCTTATTCACATGAACGCAGGCCTTGGTGTTTGGTTGTCGAGTTCATGGAACTATTTTCGGATACTGAAACTCCCGAACACCACTGGTCTTCCATGATCGCCTGCGTTCGGTTCGACAACACTTAGAAAGACACTGTTCGATAGAAACGTTCCCACGAACAAGGAGAACTATATCCAAGGTAAGACTATTGACTATGTTTGGTAGTTTGTTCATTTTTAAACTACCAAACTAGACCAACCAAAAGCCTTGATTCTCTGGCACTGTTTTGAGCATGGGACCATGCGTGCGGTCGGTCAAACAAATGACTTCCAGGAAATTCTTGATCCCCTGAACTGATCTGGGTGATTTTTTGATATGTTGGTCACCCAGATTAGGGCCATCAAGGGATGTAACTTTTGTGGGGTTTTTATGTATTTTTAGGGTAATTTTGGGGTGTTTGGGAAAAAGTATGTTTTTGGAGATAAGTGGATTAGATTAGTACAGTTCCTGATCCAATGATCTCCCAGGCACAGAGGAGGGATTATCTGATTATATATGGAAGTGTCCTGGATCTGAGACCAATGTAATTGTGTATTTGTTTCTACTGTGGTTTACTCTCAGGTCCAAGGTGGAAATGCCCCTTGCATGGGGACACGCATAAGGCCAGTTGTGGCTGCCATTAAAGTGTTCCAGCTTGTACTCCCAGAACTAAGTGTCATATGGTTACTGGGAGGGGAAAGGGCTATTCTTTCATCACTGTTCCAGTGTAGAGGATTCAATGGGGAAAGTTCTTGTAAGGACTAGAGCTCCCAGGACTGAGTGTCATCCAGTGCCAGGGGGTGTCTAGAGTGAATTCCCCATTCGGCTGCATGAGAGAGCAGATCCAGGGCCCCAGTCAAGCCACGGCGACTGTGGGCAGAAGTGCTGTGGTTACACTTACTAACCTCTGCTTTATTACTGCCCCCTCACCATCCTTTATCCCAATGCCTACCAATTACACACCATATCTGCTCAACAGCACCCTCTGCTTCATACCTACCTTACAACAGCCTCACCCCCATGCCTGTTGATTCAACAGTCTCCCCATTTATACCATCTGAAGTCTCTTCTGCAGTGTGTTCATCATGTCCATAATAATTTTGCAACCACCCAGCCGCATGGATAATCAAGATGTGCTTCCTGGCTCCATCTCTGAACTCTCCCCTGGCCATTCAGCCAAATTCTGTGTGGGGACAAAGACAAGGGGATATAACTTCACCTCTAATCCCACACATAGTATCTGCACTGGAATAGCGTATGGGGAGTTTCTAATCCAGAGGCAGACAGACCTATTTGTTAGACAATATAGATGATTGCCTATATGCTCTTATAAACATACAGAGACAATATAAATCTACCATTTAGCAATTAAAAATGTAGTATTAAAACAATAAAATTAAATACTAAATGGTTAGTAAAAATAGAGAGGCAATATACTGGATAGATATAACTTCACAATCAGAATAAAGCCATGATGTTTAAAAGAAGCAAAAGACCAACATTATTTTGACAGACTGACACACTGTCTGGGTTGGGCTTGAATATTAGCTCTAAATAATACAAAGAATACAAATGGAAGTTGTGTATTCATGAAAAAAATCGACACAGTACACTCAATGATGGCATTATAGTTCCAGGTTATTCAACTGGTGATGTAATTTCCGATGCTGCAATTGTTCAGTCTGGCAAGTGTAATGACAGCAACAAAACAAACATTACTAAAACTATGTAAATATAATAGCAATGATAATTAAAAACTTCAGAAACAAAAAAGCAAAAATTCATAAACTGAATATAATGCTGACTGGAGATAAAGACGTAGGCACCAAAGCATCCAGTTGTATGGAACAATGTAACCAGAGGGAGACCACTAAATATCTGAAGTAACAGATAATTAATAATATATAGATAATAATAGCATAATAATATAATAATACTAATAGAATAATAATAAATTTTTAATAATAAATACCGACCTAGCCTTATAAGGCTACTCCAACGCCTGAATTAGTGAGGAGATAAAGTTACTAAACACCTAATTCTGCAAAATACATATAGGCTTTATTAGTCCTGGCCTTTTAATGCATAGGGTGTTAGTAGATCTCCCCTTAATTCCTGAGCACCAGTAAAAATGCTAAAGGGAGAAAGGTTACTGTCTAGAGAGGATCAGCAGCGCTAATAATCAAAAGTAGACCAGATAGAGTAAAGTAGATAAAGCCTATCTCACTGTTAAAGTTGCTAAATAGGCATAGAAGAAAAAAATTGAAAGGAAAAACTTAAATCATAACAAAAACGTGTATCACACAGTGCAGTGAAGTGCCCATGTGTGTGCATGTTAAAATTGACCCATAGGAAAGAGCCTCCAGTCAGCATTATATTCAGTTTGTGAATTTTTGCTTTTTCGTTTCTAGGGTTAAACCCTTGGGCATTGCCGGAGTGCCCTCCTGGTGCATGGGATCAGTGTAGAGGTGGTGTTTATTCCCTTTTACACCCATTTTCACACGGATCCCATTTCTTTCTATTTTTTCTGGGTAATTAAAAACTTCACTTGTACCCAAAATACAGTACCAGGTATCCTCTGTGTCATTGACTCCATTTTGATGCACAGCATCGGGGTCCATATAGCAGGTAGATTGTGATGACTTTATGAAAGGGTATCTGTAATCTCTCCTACAACATATGCTCATCTTAAAGAGCATACCATTTAATCTATACATATATAGCAAATAGTTTTGCTAGGAAATGTATAGATTGGGAGATGTAAAATATGTCTTTCTCTGGGTCTTTGACCTGCTTGGGGGAGTGTTACTAAGCAAATAAAATGAAATAAAGGAGCAGGTGAACCATGAAGAGTAAAACCCACAAAGACGAGGAAATGGCAGCACTGGAATGGATGAATGGTGTGTGTTATCTATAATTTTAGTTTGAATACATCACGTATCTGTGAAATATGATGTATTCAATGTACTCTGGGGTGGGGGGTGGAATTTAGCCTATTTTTTATATCCTATGACAGGTTCACTCTAACATTGTCCTATCAAAACAAGCATACCGAAGCAGTGTCTAACCCAGACATAATAACTTTCAGTTGTATTTTGGTGAATTGCAGAGATGTTTCACAGACCAGCATGGTCAAGAGCAGAATGACCATGAGTGAAAAGCAGCCTGTACTGCCATTTATTACATGCTAACATTTTTTTCCTGAGGCATTTGGAAGAGTTCCAAAACATATCTATAGGTTTTCAGAAAGAGTGCATTTGTCCATCTGCACTTATATTTTGCTATACTTACTGTAAATACGAAATTATATTTAGGCTTATTTGTTAAATATTTCTAGATCCGTCTGGAATAGTATGTGTCACATAACTTGCAACACAGCTCTTAAGCAAAAAATAAAAAAAACAATACAGCATTCGTTCCTACCCTAGGTCCATCTCCACCTCACATGTCACAAGTCATTATACCTTACCATAGCTTTTAATCACACTCTCGTCTGTGGTTGCTATCCTAGTGCCCTCAAAATGGCAGTTATCTCTCCACTTCTGAAAAATGCTCCTTAGATTCTGCCCTTGCTACAAGTTTTCAACTTCTCCCTTACCAAACTTATTGAACATGATCTGCAATCAAGTATCCACCTTCATTTGCTCCCACTTATCCTTCCGGCCACCCAACCTGGTTTCCAGTTTGCCCACTCAATTTAAACTCCTCTCTGTCCATAACTTTCTCACAAAAGCACAACTCTCTAAACTCTCATTCACAATTATCATTCTTGATTGTTGATTTATCCAATACCTTTGAAATTGTTAACTAGATTTGGAGATTCATTTCAGGTTGAACCGCAATTCAGCCAAATTTGGACCAATCAAACTCTGAGCTGAAATGTACCCTAATTACAGACCCCCTGAAACATGCACAGCCAAATATATTCAGTTTGACTCATGACTCTGGATTCCACTCGAAGTGTAAAAAAAAAAAGATAACTGATATCTAGGGGACACTTACTAAATGTTGATTTAAATCGCAGATCAAGTGAAAAGTAAGTAATAGAAGGAAAAAGGAATGGCAATAAAAAAATCTATACTTAAATATGTATATCTTATACGTTTAATAAAATTATGATATATAAATAAAAAATAACATAAATAAATTCCAAATGGCAGAGAATTCTCCTTTAAATGTACTGCAAAATATGTAATATTATATTATATTTTTTTTGTTCTTCTGATTTAATCTCCAAATTGGAAATCTCACTTATAAAATTCTGCCTAGCTAAAATAACATATGTCCAAAATGCCATTGTCCCCAAAAATATTCTGATATTGGGAAAAATGTCTTCTGTCAACAATTCAATTCTGTTGATCTTGGCCAATTTTAGTATCGCTGGTAGTGCCTTAATTTGTGAAATGGCTTTCATTTCCATTTTTTTTACATAGATGGCATAGATATTTTCCATTCTCTTTCCTGTCATTTATGCCCAATCTTCCCTCTTGTATCTCTTTGTGCCTCTCTATAATTGCCAGTGGATGTCATCATGCTGCTGTCCATACTCCATTTACTTATGCATCTGCCCCCTTATTCAAAAGTTTCAATAGGTCAATGGTCTTTCAGCATGCAAGCAGTTTCTCTTCAAAATATCTTACCCCCATGTTCAAATCCCTCCATAATCCCCCTACCTCTCTTCTTCTCCCAGTACATTCCAAAATTGTCCTCTCCACTCAAATCTTTTTCTCTTATCCAACCCCTACACCACTGCACTCTCTCATGTTTTCACTCATTATCTCTTAACCCCCTGCCACTGAAACAAGCTCTCCCTACATCAAACCTGCCACCTCTTTTTCATCTTGCCGCAAATTTTTAATAGGATACCTCTTTACTGAAGCTTTCCCCATCATGTCCTAACCCAATCAATCAGCTCAACAAATCTGACCATAACACCCTCCCACTATTCCCTGATCCCTAGCAGTGCACCCAGCACCCAGGCATCTTCCTATCTCATACATGCAACTCTTCCCTATCAACTCAAATTGATTCCAGTCATATGATCCAGCTAGGTGAATTTCTTATACAATAAACACTCTTCTTTAAATACAACCTTCCCTTTTCTACAAGTCTCTGAGCAAGTGTCCATCCTGACTTATTGACTCTTAGCAACCTAACTCTTTGTCTCTGTTCTGTACTGTACTTACTGTATGCTCATTGTGCTCTATTTTCTCCACTTTCAATGCGTAGTGACTGTAGAGCATTGCTTCTAGTATGTATTACTATCATACTCACTGTGAATGGTGTGCTGATGTTTAAGCAGTATCCCTTATATTATTACAATTGTGGATACATTTCTGTTATTTTACAATTGTATTTTGTCCCCACAAGCTTTTGGCTAAACTGTAAGAGTACTCTTCTCCTTTTGTTTCAGTGTCTTCAAATATTTATCCCATTTGTATAATTACAAATGCTATTTTTGCATAAATTTTAAAGCCCTCTGAAAAGAAGTGCTCTATTAGAACTGTTAATTAAATAAATAATCTCGAATACTCTTGCCCACTCACTACTTCCAAAAAGAATGTATGCATGAAGTAAAAAGAAAAACAACGGAAAAATAAGAAACATACAAAATTAGCTGTATGTGTAACTACTCATCTTATGTTTTAAATCAATGTTACACTTAAAAGAACACTAAAGTTACGCCGACAAGTTCTTAATGAAGTTGTCTGGGTTCATTGGTCATGAATAGAGTTGAGTTCGGGTTCGTACCGAACATTATGTTTTTTGGACCCCGGACCCGAACACGGACATATCACTGTATGTTCGGGTTGGAGTTCGGTGTTCAGCGATTTAATGACGCATTTTGAAAGGCCGCAGGGCAGCCAATCAACAAGCGTTTGACTCGTGTGCCCTTAGAAGCCATCACAGCAATGCCTACTAATGGCATGGGTGTGATTGGCCAGTGTAGCATGTGACCCAGCTAGTAGGGACATGTCTATTAAACAGTGAGCTCACTGTTAAAAAAACAAAAATCCCCCCTCCTGAGCCCCCGCCCGCGACGCGTGAGTGGGGGCTTTTAAACTATTGCCCCCCTGGCCCCCACCCCTGAGGGGCGGGTGGGGGCCCTAAATACCAATAAGGGGGGGACCTATTGTCCCCCCAGGCCCCTACCCCTGAGCGGAGGGTGGGGGCCATAAATAACAATAAGGGGGGGGACCTAATGTCCTCCCCCCGGCCCCCACCCCTGCACAGCAGGTGTGGGCCCTAAATGACAATAATGTGCTCCCCCGGCCCCCACCCCTGAGCAGTGGGTGGGGGCCATAAATAAAAATTCCCCCCACTAGGTGACTAGGGGTCCCCAAACCCCTAGTCACCCCCTCCCCCCAAAAAAATTACCCCTACCTACCCCCCTCATCCTAAAAATAATGAGGGTGGACCCTTGTCTAAATACCTGTAAAAAAAAAATAGACTTACCATTTGATGACTTCTTTCTTCTAAAATCTTTTTTTTCAGCCCCAAAAAAAGGCCAAATAAAAATCCAGAATAACCGACGCATAAAAAAAAAAAAAAGAGCACCAAAAAAAAATAATCCATCTTCACCCATGGAAGGCTCCGCGCAGACTGAGCTCTGCAGGGCGTGGGAAGGCTTATAAAGCCTTGCCCCGTCCTGCAATTAGGCTCAGAGCACTCTGATTGGTGGGTTTAAGCCATCCAATCAGAGTGCTCTGACAGGTAAATGAAGAGACTGACAGGTAAGTCTCTACATTAACCTGTCACAGCACTCTGATTGGTTGGCTTGAAATCCACCAATCAGAGTGCTCTGTGTCATTTTACACAGAGTGGGAAAGTTCTTTGGAATTTTCCCACGCTGTGTAATTTGAGTCATAACACTCTGATTGGTTACTTAATCCACCAATCAGAGTGCTCTGTGTCATTTTACACAGCGTGGGAAAATACAAAGAACTTTCCCACACTGTGTAAAATGACACAGAGCACTCTGAATGGTGGATTAAGTAAACAATCAGAGTGTTATGAGTCAAATTACACAGTGTGGGAAAATTCCAAAGAACTGATTGGCTGGATTTCAAGCTAACCAATCAGAGTGCTCTTTGTCATTTTACACAGTGTGGGAAAGTTCTTTGGAATTTTCCCATGCTGTGTAAAATGACACAGAGCACTCTGATTGGTTAGCTTGAAATCCAGCCAATCAGAGTGCACTGTGTCATTTTACACAGTATGGGAAAGTTCTTTGGAATTTTCCCACACTGTGTAAAATGACACGGAGCACTCTGATTGGTTAGCTTGAAATCCAGCCAATCAGAGTGCTCTGTGTCATTTTACACAGCTTGGGAAAGTTCTTTGGAATTATCCCACGCTGTGTAAAATGACACAGAGCACTCTGATTGGTGGATTTCAAACCAACCAATCAGAGTGCTGTGACAGGTAAATGTAGAGACTTACCTGTCAGTCTCTTCATTTACATGTCAGAGCACTCTTATTGGATGGCTTAGACCCACCAATCAGAGTGCTCTGAGCCTAATTGCAGGGTGGGACAAGGCTTTATAAGCCTTTCCCCGCCCTGCAGAGCTCACTCTGCGCGTAGCCCTCCATGGGTGATGAAGGATTATTATTTTTTGCGCTCTTTTTTTTTTTTTAAGTGCGTTGGTTATTCTGGATATTTATTTGGTCTTTTTTGGGGATGAAAAAAGAAGATTTTAGAAGAAAGAAGACATCAAATAGTAAGTCTTTTTTTTTTTTTTTTACAGGTATTTAGACAAGGGTCCCCCCTCATTATTTTTAGGATGAGGGGGGTAGGTAGTGGTAATTTTTTGAGGGGACGGGGGTTACTAAGGGTTTGGGGACCCCTAGTCACCTGGGGGGAATTTTTATTTAGGGCCCGCACCCGCCACGCAGAGGTGGGGGCCGGGGGGAGGACATTAGGTCCCCAATCCCAATTTTTATTTATGGCTCCCACCCACCGCTCAGGGAGGATCCGGGGGGAGGACATAAGGTCCCCTCAAATTCTTATTTATTGCCCCCACCCACCGCGCAGGGGTGGGGGCCAGGAGGGGAGGACAGAAGGTCCCCCCTCCACAATCTTATTTAGGGCCCCCACCTGTCGCACAGGGGTGGGGGCAATAGGTTTGTTTTTTTACAGTGAGCATCCACTGACAGAGGTTTACTAAAAACTTTTACTTAGTATTAGTAAATTTGGCTGAAAGACCAATTTAGGTGACTAATTTAGGCCTTTCAGCCTTTTGGTAGATAGTTCCCTAATACCGTGTGAATTAGGGAGTTATCTACTAAGTGGCTGCTTATTTTATTCTTAAGTGATTTCCCTATCAACATTTGTTTGCAGGGCACTTGTCCTACTCTTACCCCCATTTTACCTCCTTTTGCAGCACTCTGGCCCTTTCCAGGAGTTATTTAGAGCCATTTTTGGGCCCAAAAGTTTGGGTCCCCATTGACTTCCAGGTGTCCGCTCAACTCTAGTCCTGAATGTTTAACTCTTTACTGTAAAACATTGCAGATTTGCAGAAAGGACAATGTATACCTTGAAGAGTTAAACAAGCCTCTAGTGGCTTTCATACTGAAAAAAACATGGTCACGTGATGCAGAACTCATAGTAAAGCAATACTTACAATGCTAATGCTTTCCTATGGGGAAGCTTGAATGGGCACGTGGTACTACTTGCTCTACGAGAAAAGCTGGATTGGACCACCATCAGGAGAAGAGAAATTGGCAGCATTGAGGGAATAAATATCCATAGGGACAGGGACACCATAGCATTGGGCGTACAGGTTTGTATTCCTAATACTATAGTGTTCCATTAACGATTTGAAAACAAAAGCCTCTTGTGAGTAAAGAGGTTACTAAATACCGTGTTACAATTCAATACAACTGTTTCATTTTTTAAATTAATCTAGTGTCAAAAGTTACCTGGATTGCTGGCCACACCGTAATATTTACCACTTGGCGGAAAGACATTGACCCTTGCTCTCTGATGATGATGTCGTCAAGAGAGAGAAGAGGAAGAAATAAATAACAATTTCATTAACTGTAGTGCTACGGTTCCTATAACTGAAGTTCTAGAGTAGTGTAGATCAATATATGCTACAGCATATAAAAAGTGAATTTTTATCATTATGAGTTAAGAACATAATACATTTTACAATTAAGCTATTTTTCCATTTTAATGTGAAATAGACATCACTGGTCGACTTTAAGAATTGGTTTTAAGCTTGTTATTTACAGGACTTGGTCGGTTTACTTCTTAATGCAATAATGACCTGGGTAATGAAACATGAACCAGACAATTGCTTCTCATTGTCTTTAGCAAAGTATCTATTTATACACCATTAAGCCCTGGTTATTTCTAGTCTACATTTTGGGAAAGCTCTCACTCCCAGCACTGTGTCTTTTTATTTCATTCTCTTTGTGTTTGTTTTATTTCTGATTTTGTCTATAAATTTTAGGGGAGTTGTAATAGTTACATTTTTAATTGTGTAATGTGTTTGTCATCCATATCCATCTTCTTTAAAATAAGATATATTTGTAATTTCCATTTAGTCTGCGGAATTTGAAGCACATGCTGTTATATCTTATCACTGAATAAATTAGGAAACAATAAATGACGATGAGTAGAATGTACACAGAATGTTGAATTTTGAGTCAAAATAACTGATCTAGAAACACAGCCGACTTGAAGATTTATTTTTAGTTTGGATGTTTTGACCTACATTTTGCATTCACCTGGTGAACTTCCAAAAATTCATCACTTGACAAATAACCTTGAATAATAGCTCCATGATCTATAAAAATATTAGCAATTGAACGTATGAATCTTCCCTGTAAACAAAGAGATCTATATAAGTTCAGTAAGGCTGACTCAATGTTCAACATTCAAGTTCAATGTTAGTCCATTAGCATTCTTTACATATATCACTGTCTGGCCGGAAAAAAAAGTCACCACAAAAAAAAGGACACACTCTAATATTTTGTTGGACCGCCTTTAGGTTTGATTACGGCACGCATTCACTGTGGCATTGTTTCAATAAGCTTCTGCAATGTCACAAGATTTATTTCTGTCAAGTGTTGCATTCATTTTATACTAAGAGCTTGTATTGATGATGGGAGAGTCAGACCACTGTGCTAAGCCTTCTCCAGCACATCCCAAAGATTCTCAATGGGGTTAAGTTCTGGACTCTGTGGTGGCCAATCCATGTGTGAAAATGATATCTCATGCTCCCTAAACCACTCTTTCACAATTTGAGCCTAATGAATCCTGGCATTGTCATCTTGGAATATGCCCGTGCCATCAGGGAAGAAAAAATGCATGGAATAACCTGGTCATTCAGTATATTCAGGTAGTCAGCTGACCTCATTCTTTGGGCACATAGTGTTCCTGAACCTAGACCTGACCAACTGCAGCAACCCCAGATCATAGCATTGCCCCCGCAGGCTTGTAAAGTAGAGTGCATCACTTCATCTGCCTCTCTTCTTACCCTGATGCGCCCATAACTCTGGACTCATCAGACCACATGACCTTCTTCCATTGCTCCAGAGTCCAATCTTTATGCTCCCTAGCAAATTGAAGCCTTTTTTTCCGATTAGCCTCACTGATTAGTGGTTTTCTTAAGGCTACACAGCTGTTCAGTCCCAATCCCTTGAGTTCCCTTCGCATTGTGCATGTGGAAATGCTCTTACTTTCACTATTAAACATAGCCCTGAGTTCTACTGTTGTTTTTCTACGATTTGATTTCACCAAACATTTAAGTGATCGCGATCACGATCAATCAGGATTTTTTTTCCCAACCACATTTCTACCTTGAAGACAATGGTTCCCCACTATCCTTCCAGTTTTTAATAATGCGTTGAACAGTTCTTAACCCAATTTTAGTAGTTTCTGCAATCTCATTAGATGTTTTCTCTGCTTGATAGATGCCAATGATTTGACCCTTCTCAAAAAGATGTGGTCATCTTTTCCATGACCACAGTTGTTAACTCCTTAAGGACACATGACATGTGTGACATGTCATGATTCCCTTTTATTCCAGAAGTTTGGCTCTTAAGGGGTTAAGAAATGAGAAGCTTCTCATTGCATCAGTTGGAGTTAAATAACTTGTTGCCAGCTGAAAGGATGCAGTAACTATCCAAAGGATGCTCTTGCCTATTTGCTTAGTTAAATCCAGGTGGCAACTTTTTTTGGGGGCCAAGCAGTTTATCTTTATTTTTCACCTATTGCACTATAACTTTTTAATATTGCTAAAGGCCTACACTATGGCCAAAACATACTGCTTGCTATGGAATCTCAATAAAATTAGAGTGCGTTACATCTATACTAAAAGTGTGTTTGGATCATTACTTCTTTTTGGATTGCTACTATTTATGTGATGTTGGGACCAATGTTTAATTGCATCCACTAAATCTGAGTACTATTATATGTTTGTGCTGGCATCTTTCACATTCAGTATGAACACCGTTTAGAAACCTGCAAAACCAGTGTAGCTAAAGTGCAGGGTTAAAAGTCATAAAGTTAAAGAAAAACCTTTAATTTAGCATATATGCTTTTTACATAATATGTTCAATGCATTTTCTAAACACTTCTTTAGATATAAATATTTCTTCAATTATGTTGGCAGGTTTATTTTATTAAATATTTTAATTTAGTGTCTTTTTAATTTTGTATACAATACTTCTGTCGCATGCATCCTATCCTTTCAACTGAACCCACAATTTATCATAAATCTACATTCTCAAAACCACTTTTTTATCTCTTTTCCCACAAAAGGAAGCTCTTCAAAGGTACCAAAATTAGACCCAAGAAAATCTCTGCAAATTATTTGCAGTATCCTGGTAAAGAATTTGGAAGCATTTCATCAATTTTCTTGTCTTCCAAATATTAGCATTTAATGAAATACACATTTGCTTCATTTATTTTGAGATTCTTCCAAACTCCTCAAATAGCAGAAACTCCGATGTTATGATAGGATAGTCTTTTTTTATTGGTTTGTTTTCCTTTTATTCATTCTGTTTTCGTTCAGACTTTTTTGGAAATCCGTATGTTTGAAACTCAGGGAGCCTCACTAATAAGATGGACTTCCAGAGGAGGTAAGAATATTGCACACAATGTCTACAGATCTTTAAGATAAAGACAGCTGTTTCTCAAACAGGAAATTGGAGAAGCCAGATTCACTAGAGGAACAGGATTTAATTCATGAATGTTTTAGATAAAGTCTTGTAATAGTGCATATTTGAAATACATATATTTCAAAGTAAGGTCAACAGCGGCGGGGGGTGAGGGATATTAGTGAATCAACAAATGAACATTGCAGTAGCTGAGAATAGGTCGGGATAGGAAGACAAATACATTTTATTATAAACAAGTCAGAGGGTCAGCTGTAGGGTGTGTCGAAAAGAAACACAAGAAATATAGTAAGTAAAAAATTTTTTATATATATATATATATATATATATATATATAAATATAATATATTTAGGTTGAACCACCATGTTAAAATGTTGATATGCAATGTAGATTTACAGTCAGTGTCTATTAGAAGTCAGGCTTTTATTCTAGGCCCGATTAGGTTGTGCCTTGTTGGTATCATATGTCTTATGTTATAATATATTATAATTCGATATTTTGCCAACTTTTTGCTATTTTATATTTGATACAGCAAGTATGATGTAGATGTATGGGCTATGATTTGTAAACACATATTGTGTTAACTATTTAAGGTTTATCTATAATTGCTCAAGGAACTTTATTTTATATATATATATAAACTCCTCGTGTCCCGCACTCACTGCTACCGGTATTGTAATGCCTTGGTGCTAATCCTGGCCATAATATAGAATACCTTGTAGGAAAGCACTCACAGGACTTGATATGTTAAGTCCTGTGAGTGCTTTCCTACAAGGTATTATATATATATATATATATATATATATATATATATCTATACACACATATATAGATAATGTCAGTGCATGTTTGGGAATTTGAATTTCACAAATGCCCAGCATGAGTTCAATACATTATTTAATTATCATTATTGATTGTTATAGATGCTGTATTTGCACTACTTTTTTTTTCAAATTCTTTAGTTTTACAATGATAGCAGTCGGTAATAAATTACGCTGAAAGTGGAATGGATACAGTGGTAAAGACAATACAATATACAATGCAGTTTTAAACAGGTGATAGTATAATCATGCAGTAACCATTTATTGGAACAATATTGATTACAATATACCAAGTGATGTACTATGTTGTATTTCCACTTCTTGCAAGATAGTTTGGTAGGAAAGACACAATGAAACTCCAAATGGTTAAGGTGTCACTAATATTTGACAGGTTTTTCATTGTGGCGAAATAAAATAGATAAAATTACAATATATAATAATTATTTTTTTGCAGTGTTCACCCTTTTAGTTGGTAAAAAGAAATGGATCTATGATTAGAATACTCTGTTACTTTGTGTAAGTAAAATAATTTTAACATCCAACTTTGCTATATTCTCTCATCTGAAAATTCTGAAGAAAGGCTCAAATGTCACAAAACATTGCATTTTTGATGGGCACTAAATTCATTCTACATGATCCCTGAGTACCTGGCTGTCTTTATCTGTGATTTTTACACATGGCTTCTCATTGCAATGGAGTACCAGATTGTAATCCTCAGTCACAAGTGCCTTTCTCCTCTGTACAGATTTGCTGTTTACATTCTAATTTTGTATGTTAGTTAATTTCTACCCGCCAGGGCTAAATTTTCACTTGCCATAATAAAAACCTTAAATAGAAACGTAGAGATCATCCAAACATGTTTACATTTCAAAGGTTTAAACGAGAGATTCTAGTGATTATCAGTCTAACAGCCATTAGTAGTGTATTTTCAGACAAACATAATCATTGCCATTTTCTAACAACAGCACTGATTTTAAAATATCGGATAAAAGGACAGGACCTACGCACCAACATCATTTCATTAAGATGAAATGGTTTGGGTCCTTAACGTGAACCCTTTAAGAATATTTACTTTTAAATAAATTATTTATTGAAAAATGGAAAAGAGATTGAAAGTGTTGTTTTTTTGTTTGTTTTTTTTTACAATATTCAGGGTCATTATTTAAAGTTACCTAGAAAATGTAACATATTACTTACTTTGGAGATTCCAAAATGCCCTTCAGATCTATCTGGAGTATGTCATTCAATATGACAACAAGTATTTTGTCAAAAGTGTCAAACATTTTCAAGTTGCTACATTTTCTATTAGAGTTGACGTACACTTACAGATGAAATGCCTCTATTTTTCTGTGTAGTTTTTTTTAACATTTTTATTTTTATTCTGTGATTTAAAAAGTTAACATGTATTTAATTTAATTAATACAAAAGTGAATGTGTGGGAAGTAAAATCAAAGTGTAATACGCACTTCAATTTCCGTGGAATTGCTACGGTCAAATAAAGAAGTCGACATAAATGGCAAAGTTAAGAACATTGTCTACACAGTAATTTGCATTTATATTTTTGCTATAGATACACAATTTGAAAAATAGAACATTGTACATACAGTAAATAGGAATAGACTTTTGTTAGATCAAATTACATCTCGGTAGTAAACAATTGTCTGAACTGTTTGTGTCTAGAAAAAATATATAGTAATTTTATAATGATATTAACCTATTTTGTTTGAGTTACATAATTTAAATCACACATTAGGAATGTAGAAATACAAAGTTATCTGCTTATACACCCTAGGGATTTTCTAAGCAAGATTCAACAAAGCAATGCAGACAATATCCAGTGGCCACATGTCATCTCAGTGGAGAATTGTGTGTTTCTGTGTGACCTTGACCTTTTAAAATAAGATTAAAACAAAGATGAAGTTATGCAACATCAGGATATTTCCCAATACAAAAACATGACTAACCACTATTATATGCTATAGGTACTTTACGGTGTATTGAAATTAAATTTGCAGGATTTTGGAAACTGATTTGTAGGATCATCCAGACATTTGGGTGGAAGGATGAATAGAGATCACAATTTATGTGATTTTTTTTATGGGCATCACTACATGACCATCTAGTCTATCCAAAAGGATACATCTGCTGTATTCATATATTTTAACTGACCTTTTAAAGAAAATCAGTTAAAAAAAGTAGTTTAATTTAATTTTAAGATGACAATGTCAAGTCAGCTTGCATGCTCTCTGTGAACTAACAGCCATTAGAAGAAAAAGTACAGAAAAGTACAGAAAAAAGTCTGTTAAAGATTCTTGGATTGATCCAGATAGACCTATTGGTATTAATTGGATACAAACTAAAAAATATAAGTAATAGAAAAAAAAAAAGTCAACTTTTGTCTCATAGCCCACTTTCATGAGACATAATTTACTGATCCTTTGAGTGAGATCCTAATTTCGGTCCCTCAGAAAGGGGTGTAGGGAAGTCTGATTTCACCTGATTAGTTCACACAGGGATCTATGCCAAGTCAATAATTTTGTCTGTGACTGTCGTTTTAACAATGTCACCCTTTGGATGAGTTTGTTTTTATGCTAGCCGTAAAGTGGTAGGGGTATTAGAGGGGAAACTATTTGTCTCAAAGTATATTGGATACTGGATTCCAAAATATGGGAAAAAGCAGGATTTTGCAATAAAGTGGCAATAAAACTGAGGCTTGGTCAGACCATGACATGAGGCCACCATGCATCCCAGATTAGAACCCAGGATAAGGAAGTCATCTATTTGAGAGTAAGAGCTATGAACTTGAGAAAAGTAAGCATAGTCTCTGGTGGTGGGATAGTTAATACAAAGAAATCTGTGTAAAAACCTAATAAAGTTTGCAAAGTTTGAGATTTGTAAATGATCTGTTAAACAAACTAATGCTGGGATTGTTGCAAAGTCATTGCCATAGGGGCTTGCTAGGAATAGCAGATGGATTAATTTAGGATCTGGTAGACTTAGAGTTGTGGATAAAAGTCACATTGAACAATCTGTGTCTCTACATAATACATTTTCAGCACTTTCAGAGCATAGTGGTGGTATGGAGACAGACTCAGGCACCGATTTTGAGAAATCGCCATCCTCTATGTCTAAGGTGTGCAAGACAGCAGCCAATGACAAAAAAGGATAAGTGAGAGGCCTGATAGAAAGCAGTTGTTGTTGAGGGATTCTATCATAAGAGTTGTGAAGGTAAACAATAGTGGTTTTGTGAGATGTCTTCCTGGAGCTAGTGCTTAGAAAGACAGGAGACATATTTTTAATATTGATAAGCAAGCAATGCAGGAAGGGGAGTTGGTTGTTCTCGGGACAAATGTCTTGCAATGAAGTTTCAGAGGTAAAATAAGTTTTTGCCAATGATATATGGCAGGTTGTGTCCTGTCATTGTGTCCTGTCATTCTCTGAAGTTCTGCCTGTGTATAATATTCAGAATAATAGAAGGATACATAATAGGGACTTTAGCTTGTGGCTTGGTGAATGGTATTGGGAGCAAATATTTGGCTTTGTTTCTCATGGTAGCTCTATTTGTAATAGAAATTCACTGTACAAAAAAGATGGTTTGCATCTTTGTCAAAAGGGAATGGATGTTCTCAGTGATCAGTTCTGAGGTTTTGATAGGAATTATTTAAACTAGGAGGAATGTACAAAAGGGTGATAAAACATCAATCCAATTGACCCCCAAAGGACATAAGTGCCTGTAGCAAGTTTGTTAAACAATTATAAACTTAGAGTCATGTCTACAAATGCTCACATTTCAGGAAATAAGATCCATGAACTTGTGGCAATAATGGCAACTGATAATGTAGATTTAGTGGCTGTTACTGAGACATCGTATAACAAGAAAAATGCCTGGGACATAGCAATACCAGGGTACTCTTTTTATAGAAAACCGAGAAGGCAAGAAAAGGGGAGGGGTGACTTTGCATGCAGGGCCGGCCTTAGGGGTGTGCGAGCTGCGCGGCCGCACAGTGCGCCATGTCAATAGGGGCGCCGGGCAACTGACACAGCTCGCACAACCAGGTCCTGTCCTACCTCAGAGCGCCCTGGTGGGTTAAAGATTGTGCCCCGGCTGGCCGACCCTTAGAGAGTGAGCTCTGCTTTGGTATTGGCCGGTGAGGAGATTGGGGACCTCCCTCACCGGCCCGCTGTTTGCATAATTGGGAGGAGCGAGCAGTGAGCACTTTGATTCTGCCCTCCTCTTGCGAGCTCGGCATTCGGAATGTTGCTGCGGTGTTACCATGGCAATGTTCTCATACTATCAACGCGGAGCTCGTGAGAGGAGGGCTCCTGTTCTGCAAGGTGCAGAACTTCAAGAGCTGGCAGAGACCGCTGGACCACCAGGTCATCAGTATTCCCCCATCCCTGACCAAAGGTATGCAAGAGGGAGGAAAGCAGAAGGGGGGAATCAACATTAATTAATTTAAGAAAACAAAACATGAAATTGCTCTCCCCTCCTACCCACAAAGCATCACTATCCCACCCTTACTTTGTTACCTACACACACTCCATAACACACACACTACATAATCTACTCACACACACACACTACATAATCTACACACACTCATACACTACATAATCTACTCACACTCACACACTTCATAATCTACTCACACACAACATCCCCTATAAACACACTATATTCTCTACACACATACACACTAGATAACTCACAAACACTACAAAACATACAGACACACTATGCTCCCTATACATACACACTACGTAACTTACACCCATACACACTACATCCCCTATACACACACTGTTTCCTACACAAATACACATTACATCCCCTTTACACACACACACACACACACACACATTACATAACCTACACACACTCACACTACGTAACCTACACACATGCACACTACATCCCATATACACACATATACACACACACACACACTACATCCCTATCCCACACCACACTGTTTTCCCTACACACACTGCATCCCTATTCCACACACAACATAATGGCATGGCAATTTCAGGGAGACAGGACACTCTTAGAAATAAGTTTTTACTCCTAATGCTAGAGTGTTCATTCACATAGGTTTGTTTTTCCCAAATCTATACACATGGGAGGAATTCTTCTAGCCCATATATATCTAGAAATTTCTGCTCTTTAAAAAGACCAGAAATTGTGTGTACCATAATAAGTACAATTTAACATGATTTCTGAGAGTAATATTTATATATATGTATTTTAATATGGGTGTATTATTATTATATGTGTTATTACACCTATAATATTTACAAATGTATTAATATGCGTGTATATGCATGATATGCCCAGAAATCACATTAATACATAACACCTATGTAATGGAGGCTTAGCACTTTTTACAAGATGGACGAGGGCATGTGACCATGGGGAGGCGCTGTGAATATTTTTTGCACAGGGCGCCTAAAGGCCTATGGCCGGCCCTGTCTGTATGTGAAATATATCATAAAATCTAGCCTAATAAAAGTTAGTGAGGTGAACATAGAGTCAGTGTGGATTATGTTAGAATTTAGTAATCGCACAGTAACTTGCGTAGGTGTGAATTATAGGCCCCCTGGATAAATAGAAGAGTTAGATAATCTACTAGTTGAGTAAAATGACATTAACCGGGGAGTTATCATCACGGGTGACTTTAATCTTCCTGATATTAACTGGAAAACCAAAATAGATGCTTGTGCCAGGAGTACACATATTCTAAAAGATTATCACTAAAATAATGAGGAGCCAACTCGTAAGGAGGCCATACTAGATTTAGTGTCAACAAATGGAGACTTGGTATCAGATATTACTGTAGGTGAAAGTTTAGGATCCAGTGATCATCATTGATCAAAGGTTTTAGATTTTACAAAAACAGACTTGTCTAAAATTAGAATATGTGTAAAGGAGTCATCATCAGACTGGAGTGTTTTAAATGGAGTCCAAGAGAAATGGGATTATTTAAAAGTTGCACTACTAATTCCATTAGGCTTGTCAGTACGAGCAAAAAATTAAAGAAACCATTGGGGTACTCTGCAGAAGTGGCCAAAATAGTAAAAAACTAAGTTAGCATTTAGTAATTGGGAAAAGAAAATCAGAGTGAGGAAGATAGGCAGATATATAAGTTGAGGCAAAAAGAGGCAAAGCAAGTTATAAGAGCTTCCATAGCAGGCAGAAGAGAAAATATTTCAGTCCGTAAAAAAGGTAAGATAAGAGATAAAACATTTCTTAAATAGATAAATGAAAAAAGGTAAGTAAAACTAGGATTAGTTAGACTAGAAACAAAAGAAGGAAGGAATGTAGAAGAGGATAAAGATCTAGCTGACTGCCTCAATTAATATTTTTGTTCAGTATTTACAGTTGAAAACGAAGGAAAGGACCAGAGTTAGGAAAAAAGAGAGTCATTTGTTACATGTGAGTTTACAGAGGAAGAGGTTCTGTTTCAACTGCCAAAAGTAAAGACAAATAAGTCAATGGGACCTGATGGAATACACCCAAAGCTATTAAAAGAGCTTAGTGTTGTACTAGCAAAACCATTAACGGATTTATTTAACCAATCATTGTTAACAGGAGAAGTACCAACATATTGGAAATTAGCAAATGTTGTGCCAATTCATAAGAAATGTAACAGAGAGGAGTCAAGCAACTATAGGCCAGTAAGCCTTACTTCAGTAGTGGAGAAATTGATAGAAACCATGTGAAAGGATAGGATTGACGAACATCTAAAAACACATGGATTTCAAGATCAGAGACAACATACGTTTACTTCAGGGAGATCATGCCAAACTAATCTTATTGATTTTTTTGATTGGGTAACTAAAATAATAGATCAGGGTGGTGCAGTAGACATTGCTTACCTAGATTTCAGTAAGGCTTTTGACACCGTCACACATTGAAGGCTTATCAATAAACTGCAATCTTTGATTTTGGGTTAGGCAGTGCCTGAATGACAGGCAACAGAGGATTGCAGTCGATGGAGTAAATTCAAAGCAAGGCCTTGTTGCCAGTGGGGTACCTCAGGTATCTGTAATTTTCTTCAATATTTGTATTAGTGATATTGCAGAAGGTCTTAATGGTAAGGTATGTCTTTTTGCTGATGATACAAAATTTTGAAACAGGGTTGATGTTACAGGAGGGATAAGCCAAATGGCAAATGATTTAGGTAAACTAGAAAAATGATCAGAGCTGTGGCAACTGACATTTAGTTAGGATAAGTGCAAAATAATGCATCTTGGGTGTAAAAGCCCAAGGGCACAGTATAGAATATTTGATACAGTTCTAACTTTAATATCTGAGGAAAGGGCTTTAGGGGTAATTATTTCAGATTAAATAAAATTAGGCTGACAATGTAATAGAGCAACATGAAATGCTATCAGAATGCTTGGTTGTATAGGGAGAGGTATTAGCAGTAGAAAGAGGGAAGTGCTCATGCCATTGTACAGAACACTGGTGAGACCTCACTTGGAGTGTTGAACACAGTACTGGAGATCATATCTCCAGAAGTATATTGATACTTTAGAGAGAGTTCAGAGAAGGGCTACTAAACTGGTTCATGGATTGCAGGATAAAACTTACAACGAAAGGTTAAAGGAACTTACATGTATAGCTTGGAGGAAAGACAAGACAGGGTTGAAATGATAGAAACATTTAAATACATAAAAGGAATGAACAAAGTAAAGGAGGAGACTATATTTAAAAGAAGAAAAACAACCACAACAAGAGGACATAGTCTTAAATTAGAGGGGTAAAGGTTTAAAAATAATATCAAGAAATATTACTTTACTGAGAGGGTAGTGGATGCATGGAATAGCCTTCCAGCTGTTCCATATGGCCCTGGAGCCTGCCAGGCCATTATGCTGCTGATACCAACCAGGGGCTGCCCTCCTAGCTCGCAGCACTTCAAACCCTTACACTGCTCTGTAGTAGTAACAGGGGGCAGAGACCCGACCACACACCCACTGTGCTGATGCCCCAGTTTGCAGTCCGCTCTGGCCACCTTGTAGTTACCCAGTCCTGGCCCGGGCTCAGTTGCTGTGGGGTTCTCCTGGTCCTCATCGGGCAGCTCTGACCGCCGCCATTTTGTTCCACTGCCATTTTGTTCTCTTTATATAGAAAAGACAGGGAAGGCAAGAAAGGGGGAGGAGTGACCCTGCACGTGAAGGATAGCATAAATTTTTCCTAATAAAAGTTAGTGAGTCGAACATAGAGTCTGTTTGGGTTACGTTAGAATTTTGTAATCACACAGTAACTCGTGTAGGTGTGATTTATAGGCCCCCATGACAAATAGAAGAGTTAGATAAGTTACTAGTTGAGGAAATAGATAAAATGACAATGAAGGGAGAAGTTATCATCATGGGTGACTTTAATCTTCCTGATGTGGATTGGAAAACCAAAATAGCTGCTTGTGCCAGGAGCACACATATTCTAAACTCCCTACTTGGATTGTCTCTAAAACAAGTCGTTGAGGAGCCACCTCATAAGAGGGCCATACTAGATGTAGTGTTAACAAATGGAGATTTGGTATCAGATATTACTGTAGGTGAAAGTTTAGGATCCAGTGATCATCAGTCAGTGTGAGTTAATATAAGAACAGTGACTGTGTCACACCACACAAAAACAAAAGTTTTAGACTTTAAAAAAACAGACTTTTCTAAAATTAGAAAATGTGTAAAGGAGTCATTATCAAATTGGAGCAATTTAAATGGAGTTCAAGAGAAATGGGTTTATTTAAAAGTTACACTGCTGAAGGCAACCGAAAATTGCATTAGGCTTGTCAGCAAAAGCAAAAAATTCAAGAAACCACTATGGTACTCCGCAGATGTGGCCAAATTAGTAAAAAACTAAAAGTTAGCATTTAGTAATTATAAAAAAAAACCAGAGTGAGGAAAACAGAATGCTCTATAAGATTAGGCAGAATGAGGCTAAGCAAGTTATAAGAGCTTCCAAATCACACACAGAAGAGAAAATAGCACAGTCAGTAAAAAAAGGGGCCAAAACATTTTTTAGATACATAAATGAGAAAAGGAAAGTAAAACTAGGATCAATTAGATTAAAAACAAAAGAAGGAAGGTATGTAGAAGAGGATAAAGGTCTAGCTGACCGCCTCAATTAATATTTTTGTTCAGTATTTACAGATGAAAATGAAGGAAATGGACCTCAGTTAGGAAAAAGGACAAATGAGCCATTTATTACATGTGAGTTTACAGAGGAAGAGGTTTTATTTCAACTGTCAAAAGTAAAGACAAATAAGTCAATGGGACCGGATGGAATACACCCAAAGTTATTAAAAGAGCTTAGTGGTGTACTAGCAAAACCATTAACAGATTTATTTAACCAATCATTGTTAACAGAAGATTGGAAGTTAGCGAATGTTGTGCCCATTCACAAGAAAGATAGTAGGGAGGAGTCGGGCAACTATAGGCCAGTAAGCCTTGCTTCAGTAGTGGGGAAAGTAATGGAAACCATGTTAAAGGATAGGATTGTTGAACATCTAAAAACACATGGATTTCAAGATCAGCGACAACATGGGTTTACTTCAGGGAGAACTAAAATAATAGATCAGGGTGGTGCAGTAGACATTGCTTACCTAGATTTCAGTAATGCTTTTGACACTGTTGCACATAGAAGGCGTATCAATAAACTGCAATCTTTAAGTTTTGATTACAATATTGTAGAATGGGTAAGGCAGTGGCTGAGTGACAGGCAAGAGAGGGTTGTAGTCAATGGAGTATATTCGAAGCTTGGGCTTTTCACTAGTGGGGTACCTCAGGGTTCTGTACTTGGATCCATTCTCTTTAATATTTTTATTAGTGATATTGCAGAAGGACTTGATGGTAAGGTATGTCTTTTTGCTGATGAAAGATATGTAACAGGGTTGATGTTCCAGGAGGGATAAGCCAAATGGCAAATGATTTAGGTAAACTAGAAAAATGGTCAGAGTTGTGGCAACTGACATTTAATGTGGATAAGTGCAAGATAATGCATCTTGGGCGTAAAAACCCAAGGGCAGACTACAGAATATTTGATAGAGTCAACATAAGGAAAGGGATTTAGGGGTGATTATTTCTGATGATGTAAAGGTAGGCAGACAATGTAATAGAGCAGCAGGAAATGCCAGGAGAATGCTTGGTTGTATAGGGAATGGTATTAGCAGTAGAAAGAGGGAAGTGCTCATGCCATTGTACAGAACACTGGTGAGACCTCATTTGGAGTATTGTACGCAGTACTGGAGACCGTATCTTCAGAAGGAGATTGATACTTTAGAGAGAGTTCAGAGAAGGGCTACTCAACTGGTTAATGGATTGCAGGGTAAAACCTGACAGGAAAGTTTAAAGGATCTTAACATGTAACTTGGAGAAAAGACGAGATGGGGATATAATAGAAACCTATAAATAAATAAAGGGAATCAACACAGTAAAAGAGGAGACTATGTTTAAAAGAAGAAAATCTATTACAACAAGAAGACATAGTCTAAAATTTGAGGGACAAAGGTTTAGAAATAATATCAGGAAGTATTACTTAACTTAGAGGGTAGTGGATGCATGGAATAGCCTTCCAGCTGAAGTGATAGAGGTTAACACAGGGAGTTTAAGCATGCATGGGATAGGCATAAGTCTATCCTAGATATAATATAAGGTCAGGGACTAGTGGTTCTTATTTGCCATCACATTTTATGTTTTTATGTTTTAAATTGACTGTTGTGACTTTTAAACCTTGAGGAAAAAAGATTGCGAGTAGTGTCTAGATGTTGATCTGTAACATGGTTAACATTTCTGTGATACCTTTTTAAATAGAGGATAACTAGGAGAATGAATGAATTTATCCATAGATTTTTCACAGTAGTTGTGTGGAATTGCAAAGGGTGTAAAGATGAGTGGGCATTTGTTTTGAAATAAGATTTCATGTTGACATATAATGTCAGTGGATGTCCACTTTAATACTATCTCTTGAGAGAGGTATTTCAACCTCGAAAATTTTGGAAATAAATTCTCATGGGATAAAATCACGGAAGAATAAATGACTGAACATGTCCTCCCTATCCGATAGTATTCAAGAAGCCCTAGAAAGGTTTCACCGCTAGCATACTCACACTCACTATTTTAATTAAGGTTCATATGATGAGAAGTACTTGGTTAGAAGAAAGGGGTAAGGAGTTCATCACTCAGTAGTCCAAAATTTGGGAAGGAACCAAATACAAATGCGAAAAAATGGGCAAAGCCCATGCAGAATGCAATGCACCTAAAATAGGTGCAATGGGGTTCAGTAAATTATAGATTGAGAAATAATTCCTAGGAGTGAACTAGTTAACTGCTTGAGAGCCAATCAAGTCTTAAGGGCTCTCATTCATCAATAGAGTTAAGGCATCATGGAAAATAATTAATTGGCTTTCTGGCTAAAGTATTGTTTTTCCATGGTTTGTTATCTTAAAAAGGAGAACTATTACAAACAGCTCATAGCCCAATTGTGGATTAATGCTACGAACACAATGAGTGTTTGTATGGATGAGAGCGTAGTCTATTTGAAAAAGACATTATCCAAATCATAATCCATGACAGTCTAAGGAACTAAATAGAAACGTAGGGTATGGTAATATAAAACTACAGTATATGTCATTTTAACCCTTTAAGGACTGACGACGTACTAGGTACGTCCGACGTAAAATGGTCCTTAACGACACTGGCCAAAGTTAGCGTTCATAATTGTATTTTGCATTTTTTTTTTTTTTAAATGTTTCATTTTTATTTGAGGCGAAAAGGTATGACCTTGCATATTAACACACAGTGTACGGTAAACACATGATACATAGGTACAGTAATCATGAAAATGCAACAGGTTATGTAAGCATTGAACATTACATCATTGTTTCAGTGACCCATTGCTGCGTTATGTCAAACATACAATAGTTACTGCGGAAGATGGTTAGGTATTGCACTTGGTGTGCCTGGTAAACTTGGTTGCTCCTTGGTGTGCTGGGGTGTTGTTGGAAGGGATATACTCCTAGGTATCTCTGGCGAGTACCAGGATGTATCAACTGAGCAGTGTCCTCCGCAGACAGTTGGGCTGAACATATGTTAACAGTAGGTAGTACTTTACATTGATGCGTATGCTGTGTGAGTGAAACTAGTTGTACTACCCAATCACCTCAGGTTCTGGGGCTTACCTAAACAATCTAAGCCCTTGTTTTGTGGGAGATGGGGATAGGGTGGGGTGTGGAAGGGAGGGGTTGAGATGCTTCTCGTTATTATACTTTCATAGGGTGAGGCATGTCAAGTGGATGTTACCACTATCGCTACTATTTTGAGCAAGTTCGGTTATAAGCTCTACTGTTCCACTAACTGTGTGTGCCATCTTCTCGTACTGTTGGGTGAGACTTACTTTGGCGAGCACCAACTGAATGTCCAGTGCTGCTGTGGATTTCCACAAAGCAGCTAAACATGTTTTAGCGGCCAGTGTAATATGGGTGATCAGAGCTGCTTCGTAGGTTGTAAGGCTCTGTGGTAGCATGTGGAGCAGATATTGTTCAGGTGCTAGTGGTAGTTGTTTCCCTACTTTGGATCTTATCAGGTCTTGGATTTGTTGCCAATATTGGCCTAGTGCAGCACAGTACCAGAAAATATTGCTCATAGTACCCAATTGTTGACCACAGCGCCAGCACCGTTCCTGCACCTCTGGATATATTTGTGCAAACCTATGGGGCGTATAATACCACCTCAGCCACATCTTGTAGGCTGCCTCCACGTGGTCTAGACAACGTGTATCCCTTTTTACAAGTGCCATGGCCCCTAGCCACCTAGCAGGTTCAATCTCTCAGTTCAGCTCATTTTCCCACTGTAGCATATAAGATTGTTTAGTCGGTCTGTCTATGTTTAGCAAACTTTGGTAGCAGAGGGAGAGTGTTTTTTTGTTTTTGTTTTTGTCCTGGCATAGTAAGTCAAAGAGGTTTTGAGGTGTAGTAATTGTCATCTTATTGGTGTTCCCTAGTATGTGTTTTATGCATAGGTACGTAAATATTTTGCTGTTTTGGAGGTGGTACTTCTTTTGGAGATCTGGGAATTGTAACAGCCCATCTGCCCCAAGAGGTGTGCTATTCTAGTCACCCCTCTGTCTGTCCACCCGCTCAGAAGCAGGTCATGGGTGTGGTGAAGGAGGCTGGTTAGAGGGTCGAGGGTCTCCACATTCTCACTAAACATATTGGGGGCCCACCTTA
The DNA here is from genome assembly GCA_933207985.1 of Pelobates cultripes. NCBI lineage: Eukaryota > Metazoa > Chordata > Amphibia > Anura > Pelobatidae > Pelobates > Pelobates cultripes. The sequence goes on along the minus strand of OW240913.1, from coordinate 29,786,920 downwards.
ACCACAGCTGCAGGGACACTTTTGTCGTTGTAAGAAAGTGGGTTTGTCGGGGTTGGGCTCTGGCTGAGATCCAGACCAGGTCTCTAAGGGAGTGGGGTGCACTTACAGCATTTTCCAGGTGATGCCATAGTGGGCATTCCGGGGGGGAGAGGAGGCGCGCTGTCTGAGAGAGATTTGTTGCTAGATAATATTTGGTTACGTGGGGCACTCCTACATCTCACCTCCCATAGCTAGGCTGATGTTCGTCAGGGAAACCCTAGGTGGTTTATTTTTCCATATATATGCATTGAGGAGGCGCTGAAGCGTCCGAAGGGTATAAGTTGGTAGGCTAACAGGTAGGGCCCTAAAGAGAAACAGGATTTGTGGTAGTATGATAATTTTTATGGCGTTGATACGCCCTAGCCAGGATGTATTTTTGTTGCCCCAGATCTCCAGCAGCCTCTCCGTTTTTGCTATGAGTTGTCCATAGTTGTGTTTTATTAGGTTTTGCTTAGAGGGTGCTAGTTGCGTTCCTAGGTAGGGTCGTGAGTTGGGATTGGGGCATGTTCATGGAGAGTACTTGCGTCTTTGCCACATTGTTTTTGTAATAGGAAACTCGGACGTAGTCATTTAATAGGTGCAAGAGAGCCGGAAGGGAGTCAGAGGGTCCTGTAAGGAAAAGGAAATTGTCGTCAGCAAATACTGCTATTTTTTGTGGGCCTAATGGGGAGGGGACACCAGTGATATTGGGAGTCGCTTTAATCTTGCGGATTAGGGGCCCTAGTGCCAGGATAAAGATGAGGGGGGAAAGAGGGCAACCCTGCCGCGTGCCGTTTGTTAGGGCGAATCGTGTGGAGATGAATCCTGAGCTCATGACTGTAGCTTGGGGGGCTGAGTAAAGGGAATGGAGCCCAGTCAGGAATTTGGGTGGAAAATTGAACTTGCGGAGGACCTCCTTCATATAGCCCCAGTGGAGCCTGTCGAAGGCCTTCTCTGCATCTAAGGCCATCATTAGTCCCTGTGTCCTGCCCATGCTCATGAGTTCCATTATGTCCAGAGCTCGTCTCGTGTTGTCCTCTACCTGGCGCCCGGGTACAAAACCCGACTGCTCAGGCGATACAAGTTGACAGAGTAGGGGGCGGATCCTGTACACAAGGACCTTGGCGAACAGTTTTGTGTCAGCATTAAGAAGTGAGATCGGCGGTAGTTTGCACAGGAGTCTGTAGTTTTATCCGGTTTGGGGAGTGTTATGATGGTGGCCTCTAACATTTCTGGGGGCATTTTACCCATCTCTAGGATGTGATTGAAGAGATGGGGAGCAGTTGGTCCTCAAAGACCCTGTAGTAGTGCATGGAGAAGCCGTCTGGTCCTGGGGCCTTGTGTTTCGGGGTGTCATGTAGTGCTTTGGATATTTCGGCAGCTAAAATTGAGCGGGTCAGTGTAGTAGCCTGTTCGCTAGAGTGCTGGGGAAGGTTCACCTCCTCTAGGAAGGTAGCAATATCTTGGGGGCTGGGATGGTGCTGGGTGGAGTCTGCAGATAGATTATACAGCTTAGCATAGAACAAAGCAAATTCACCTACTATCGCCTTAGGGTTCATAAGCTTAGCACCCGTACTATCCCTGACATATGGGATTTTCATCTGGGAGGTTCGTTCCCTGATTTGAGAAGCTAGCAGCTTGCCTGCCCTATTCCCCTGTCTGTAATAATTTGTTTTCATCTTTCGAATTGCCCATTCTACTTGTTGCATTTGTAGGGCTTCTATGGTGGTCCTAAGCTTTTGTACCTCTTGCCTACGGGCTTCATTGGATGACGCTTTATGTTGTATTTCAGCCTGCTTTAAGTCCTTGAGCAAGGACGCGCTTTTATCTGAGAGTTGGCGCTGCATTTTCGTATCCTGTTGAATGAGCATGCCGCGTGTGACTGCCTTATGGGCAAGCCACGTCTTGACAATGGTTGTGTTGTCTATCAGAGACTCGTTGAGTCTCCACTGTCCTCGTCCTCAGACCGGATGGAGAGTGATGAACGATGATGTAAGGGAAGTCTGGTCACTATGTCCCATGGAACATCTTGTGCAAGGTTTTGGGGCTTTGGCACCCGGTGTGCCCGGTCTAGGCGGAGATCCACCGGTTCCAGGCTAGGCTGTATTGCTTGAAAGAGCCGTAGCAGGTAAGATGGCAGCTCCTCCTGCGCTATAGTCTCCGGCACTCCGCACACACGGATGTTTTTGCGGCTAGAGCGGTCTTCTAGGTCTGTCATTTTTTACAAAAGACGCTTGTTATCTGCTTCCATTTTTTGGAGCTTCTCCACTATAGTGTCATTTGCGTGACAGAGTTCGTTGTTTTTTTCCTCCAGAGCACTCACGCATGTCCCCACTTCAAGTACGTCTTTGCCAATATCAGAGACCGCAGAGTGGAAGTCGGTTCTCATAGAGGTGCGCAGCTCTTTTAACATGGCCGCCTGTCGCTGTTCTGATACCTAGAGATCATCCGTGTGCATTTGCCTCGAATCAGTGTCAGAGGTGCGTGTGGGCGAGTGGGAGCCGCCGCCATCTTGTTCCAATCGCTGTCTGTCCTTCCTCCCCTGCCGGAAGAAATCTGATGCTCTTTGGGATTTTGGAGGTGCCATTATTGAGTTGTTGGGTACCTTTTTTAGGGTGGTGTGGGTCCTTATGACGCTGTTGTAATGGATCACCTGGCACCCCGACTGGGTACCTCCGTTGAAGGATGCTCCTAGCGCTTCCTGAGGACTCTAAGCACTGCAGCAGACACCATAACCACCGCAGATTCTTTCAGAGCAAAACAGGAACAAGCTCTTACAAGAGCTTAGGAGTGATTATAGCAAGGGAATATGCAGAGCATAGCAATCCCTTGTAGCAGATTCCCCCAATAAGAGACGGCACTCCAAATTGAGGGTGAGGTAGAACTGACTGTACAGACACATACAGCCTCTTTTCTTCCCAATCCACAAACTTAGTACTGCCCAAAGGGTTTTACAGAACAACCAATCATACACGGCCTGGTTGGAGCCCAGCTGAGGAGAAGGGTTAGTAGGCTCCTCCCTCTGGACCTGATGTTGCTGCTGGAGGGGAAGATAGGCTTTCTCCCCTTTGGGTAAACAGCTCTGCTGCAGGGGGACAGGACCGACCGTCCCTACACCCTGTGGTTTGGGCACAGAGACCATGGTCCCATCTGCACCGGTGTGGGGCTTATCATCTCCCCTTGGTGGGCTAGGCTTCCACTGGGGAGGGGGAACGAGACTCTCCCCTCCTGGTAGAATACTCTGCCGCTGGGGAGCAGGACCGACTGTCTGTACTCCCTGTAGCTTGGGCGCAGAGACCACGGTCCCATCTGTGCTGGTGGGGGGCTTAGTGTCTCCCCTTGGTGGGCTAAGCTGCCGCTGGGGAGAGGGGGTAACAAGCTCCTCTCCCTTACACACTTTCAGCCGCTGGGGAGGAAGGACGGCACCTTTGGCTCCCTGTGATACATACTGCCGCTGGGGAGGAAGGACAGCACCTTCAGCTCCCTGTGATACATACTGCCGCTGGGGATCTGGGCCGACTGCCCAGCATCCCTGTAGGGCCGGTAGAGAGACCGCCATCCCATCTCCACCTTCCATCTGTGGGTCTTCCCAGGACTAGGCTGTGAGGTCTCTCAACATTTGCGAGTAAGGAGTACCTGCTTCCGCACCTCGCAACTCCGTCTGCTGCTGGGGATGTGGGCCGGCTGCCCAGCATCCCGATGGGCCCAGTGGAGAGACCTCGGTCCCATCTCCACCTGCCTGTTGTGGTTCCTCACAGGACCAGTCTATGAGGATCCCTACTTCTGGTTCCTCCGGCCCCCTCAGGGGAAGACGGCTAACCTCCTTGGATGCAGCCTCTACTCGGCTGCTGTAACACTCCTTCTGCTGAGCATACTCTCGCTCTTTCGCCAGCCTGAATTCTCGGTCCAGCCTTGTGTTTCGCTCGGCCGTGACCTGGTTCCAGATCACCCGGCGTATCTCCATGGGTACATCATCCCCATACTGGGCCACTCGCTGCCTCACCTCGGCCAGCCAATCATCTTCAGAGCCAGAGCCTTCCATACCTGTCTGCTCCAATTCACTGGATACCTTTGCTCCCATGGGCGCTGCACGAGTGCTAGCGTTGCCCTCAATTTGTAACTCCACGAACGGTGTCTCTGAGCTGCTTTACCTCACACTAGGACACCATCCCACCGCTTCCACCAATGTAACAAATCACCTGGCACCCCGACTGGGTTTCTCCGTTGAAGGATGTTCCTAGCACTTCCTGAGGACTCCAAGCACTGCAGCAGATACCATAACCACCACAGATTCTTTCAGAGCAAAACAGGAACAAGCTCTTACAAGAGCTTAGGAGTGATTATAGCAAGGGAATATGCAGAGCATAGCAATCCCTTGTAGCAGATTCCCCCAATAAGTGACGGCACTCCAAATTGAGGGTGAAGTAGAACTGACTGTACAGGCACATGCAGCCTCTTTTATTCCCAATCCACAAACTTAGTACTGCCCACAGGGTTTTACAGAACAACCAATCTCCAATGCCCAGTGGCGAGGTTGGTTTCGCCACAGCTGTTTTTCCGCTTTTTAGGCCGATCCGATCACGGAGCTATTACAACATGCGACCGCTCCATCCGACCGGAAGTCCCGTGCCCACCCCCCCCCGTTTTACATTTTTAACACACAAACAAATATAAATGCTAACTTTGGCCAGTGTTTGTGACTAAGTGGCTACTAAAAAAGATTGGACATACCCCATATTGAATACCCTGTGTTGTCTACTTTACAAAAATATGTAGATGTGAGATGTGATTCAGAGATTTATGACAGATAACAGTGTTACAATGTCGCTATTAATACATTTTAAAAATATATTTTGAGACAGCAATGTCATACTTGTACTTATAGCCCTATAACTTGAAAAAAAAGCTAAGAACATGTTAACATTGGGTATTTCTAAACTCAGGACAAAATTTTGAAACTATTTAGTATAGGTGTTTTTTTGCAGTTTTGGATGCGTAACAGATTTTGGGGGTCAAAGTTAGAAAAAGTGCTTTTTTTTCATCATATTTTATAGTAAATTATATGATATGAGGAAAATAATGGTATCTTTGGAAAGACCATTTAATGGCAATAAAACTAGTATATAATATGTGTGGGTACAGTAAATGAGTAAGAGGAAAATTATAGCTAAACACCAACACCACAGAAATTTAAAAACAGCCCTGGTTCTTAATGGTAAGAAAATTGAAAAATGGTCTGGTCACTAAGGGGTTAAGCAAGGCAACATGCCATTAAGTAGCATACAAAGACGATGTATGAACCTATAGTATGCACAACCCTTAAGGGTTTGTAGGACCCCATTTTTATTATTGTATTATAAACCACACCTGATGACAACGACAGGTATTGGCTGGGGGAACAAGATTTATCCCATTATTTTTTTTTAATAGCCCATAACCGCTGGTTATGGGTGGTCGAGATGGGGGTGGACAGTGAACAGACTTCATCCATTCTTTATTTTACACACCTCACTTGATACCCACAGTTGTAGAAATGAGGGTGGGAGGAGCATAAGGGACTTTTATGACTAAAAGTGTAAATTATCAAAACAGGGTTAGGCATTAAATACCAACCAGATCTAGGAAAAAAAAACACTGAAAAGAGTTGATATTTATCAACTGGTTTTAATTGAAAGGATTAAAGAGATGTCTATATATGGTAATGGTTCTTCTGTAAATGTATGAAATACATGAATGTGTGTTGAATTTGTAAATTGCTTTTAACAAATGCAGCTTCCGTCCACATGTTTTGCAAGAAAATTGCACAAAATATTTTTGGGGTTCCTTTGACATTGCTATCCAATAAAGTTTCAATTTTGTTCATGGAATATCCAGTGCCTTTATAATATTTTTTCCACAACTTTTTTGTATTTATAGACAAAAATGTATTACACCTCTATATGGAGCTGCCAATATCCAAAAGTAAAAAAAAACAAAAAACTGTTACTGTTTATTTTTTCTAATAACTTCTTGTTTATAGCAACCTTAAGAAAGAGAGATATATTCTTTTGTCGTGTAAGCAAAAACCTTAACAATTCTAAAACAGACTCTGCTTGGTGCCCACCAAAATTAAATTCAAACTAATTCCTAATAGAAAACCTACAATAATTGGATTAGAAAGTGGTGAGATTTCTGCCTCTTCTTTTCCGACCGCGCAAGTATTAGAATTCTAGAAGGGCATTTTTAATAGCTCCAAGTTCACCGATAAAAGAATTCTGATTCACTAACATCTCCAGGTTGTTTGTACGATCTCTGAATAAAAAGAGTGATCTATCTTCATAAAAAGACAAAGGAAGAAAGAACCCCGGTACGTTAGATATCAAATAAATGGGGGATTGCTACTGACGCAGCTTCCTACTGAGGCTGAAATCCCTGTGACATGTGACACAGAGAAAAGGTCATGCTGCCCTGCATCAGTCCCAGCCAAAGTCAAGTTAATTAAGGCTTTGTTTTTTTCTAATTCAAATGGATAGAGCTAGAGGCATAGTGCTATTTGTAAATGCATAGCAATCCAGCCTAGCACAGCCTGACAGACTGCATGCTTCCTCATGCCAAGGGACATAAAAGACGCTTTTATGTAAAGTCAAAACTTTCTAGGTTTTAAGTGTTTTTTTTTCCTGTTTTTATGATAATTTGAGAACAAGCTGCAACTTTGTAGAAAATATAAGCATGCAAACATGTGTAATAATTCACGGTGATTGATTTACTATTTTATTTGTCACATAATATGCAGACAGGACAAATAAGACGTGTGTGTATGTAAGTAAATAAAACATATGTACAGGGATGTCTGTTTACTAATCTACCAGGCAAGCTTCAGTAGGTTGCTATACAAAAATCCAGAGGGGTATTGAGTAAATACACCTTAGAATCAGATTTTATATTGAACACAAAAACATCTGCATCTTCTTTGCATTCAAATAATTCTGGGAGTTGTAGGCTATAAACATATGTGGGGGGAGAAACGTTTGAGATACCAGACTAGCGAATATATAATAAATGTGCAAGAAACAAGGTTAGATGATTAATGCCCTATTTTTTATCAAGTGATATGTATATTTTATAAACCGAGTATACCTTTCAGCAACCTTAATTTTTATTCCATCCTTGTGCTTCCTGGAGCATGCAAACCTGTTTCTGATTGGTGTCTGTCCAGTGGAAGCTTGTGTGCAAGACTGTGATGTTGTCTTTCATTTTCCTGTATTCTCACCACAACAGGTCAGATGGACAGATTCATTTTATTGTAACCATCTTCAAAACAAGATTAACTTTTTATGTTCTACAATTTTGCTTTAGCCTAAAAATACTCCTTAATTCATTTTGTCGGCAATCTAAACACCTCCTATTTGTAAGTGAATTTCACCATCATATATATTTACTGTGCAATGAATCGACAATCAACGGGCGATTTTTGACTTGTTGGACAGTGAATGTATATGATCACAGAAGATACTTACTAATAGTGGTTGCTAGCTAGCAGCAGCAACATTCAATTATTTACCATTTTAGTACACTAGATGGTTCACTTTCATCCTCTTGTTTCACATATTTACTCCCACTTATCTTGGATTCATGTATAATCTATTCATGCATGGAAAGTGATTGTAACACCAAGCTACCTTTATAGAGCTTGGAATAGCTCTTTAAATTGTGAGTGACATAACATATTTCATATTTACCCTTATTCTTTTCAGACAATCTTGTTCTATTAATGTTAGTTTATTTCTTTTGTGTATTATGACTATATTACGGTGGTTGATTGGACACTGAAGAACTTTTAGTTGTGTTTAGTTGTGTATACGTTATGTCTCTTGCATAGTATATTTTCTCTGGTTTTGGTGCAGTTACATTATGGTTTTATATCTATGTATTTTTATCATAGGGTTACTCTATCCAGAAAAAACCTGTGTTTTTAATAACTAGAGGTACCCTTCCTATTCCGGTTCTGCCACCAAACGTAAAAAAAGAAAACTAAAGCTAAAACATACTTCTATTCCAGTGCCGAGTCCAAGGTCTTCTCTCAGCCCAATACTTCTACTCAGAAGGGATAGGGATATATTAGAAGGGTTGGCTTAGGACAGGATGTTTGATGTCCAATAAACAGAGAACTGACATTAGTTAGCCCGGAACTCTTGTTTCAAACTGGCTAATGTTGCCCCAATGGGCATGGAGTTACACCCCAAGAAGCAATGGGGTTGAATTTTGTTTTGCTTTATTTAATAATGAAATGTTGAAAATAGATATTCCAGGCACTATGACCACTTCACATCAGTAACCCTTTAAGACAAAGATCCATCGTTTTGTTGCAGCTATCTGTTTAGCATTGTTTAAACCTCACTAATGCTTGATCTATTTTTCATCAGCATTCTATTAAATACATGTATTTTATTCACTGTGTTTCGTTTATAGTTATTTGATCATTTTGTTTGGTTTAGCCTCAAGTTTGAAATACTAATTGTAATTGGGTGCAGCATTTTGCACATAACTCTGATGGTATTTCTAATGAATGATAAGTGTTATAAATAGGAACACTGTATCAGTCATCTGGAAATGACACCTGATTTGTGGATAGGAAACTCAGTTACGTAGAACCCACTGGAACTTTTCATAGCAGTTTCCACAATGATGCAGATTTCACTGTACTAACTACAAATATGGGATACAGGTGGTTAATGGTTTACTGACATTATATTCCGATCAAAGATGTATTCTGGCTCCTTGGTGCTTTCACCCAATCAGCTGAAATTCAGTGCACGGTCAATGACCAGAAAATCTGCAGATGAGGATAAACTAATGGTAGCCCCCAGGCGGTTCTAAACTCAGAATTCATGGGGCAATAATAGTAAATGTTGAAATATTACATAACTTTCACATATAGTTTTGAATCGTTGTTTCTGTTTACATAAACTACATAGAGAATTTTTGTTTAAAAATGCACGCTGTAGATTCTCTTCTTGTTAAACAAATATTCAGGATTAGGACATCAAGGGTCTAGTGTAAATAAATTCAATGGATTGCTTACAAAAATAACAGCGACCTACACCTTTTGCTGATGGCAATGACATGCTTAAGACATACTTATTTAAAGTTGTTTATCACAATGAGACTGTCTATTTGAATATTCTATTGTGGCTGTGACCATGAATGCGTTCCCTTGATTCATTTTGATCAATAGCCTTTGTCTTTGAATAACACAATGACTTTCACACAATTGTATTGATAGTAATTATATTTGACAAACGTATTTCCTTCTGTGCTTAGGACAAAGAAATGTGAAAAAGAAGTTATCGTTTATATAAAGAATGAATATAAAATGGCTATTTTCAACATGGTACTCCTTAATATAATACATATTGTACGTATTATAAAAAAAAAAATAATGTTACTAGATTTTTTGCAAGCTACTTTGGCACTCATTAATATAATCTTGAGTCGGGAACATGGTGAGACTTGTACTGAAGACAAAAATAGAGGTACAAACTTGCAAAGTAGAGTCTCACGTTTTTCCACTACTAATGTTATTTGCTAAAATTGCAAATGAGAAAACTGTACTTTAGCAAAACGCATCTTGCGTTTCCACATATTTATTTGTGTAATACTGTTTATGTTTTTGATAGATATTGACTTATATGTAATAACTAGTCCAATTTTAACAGTGTTATAAAGTGGAATCTTTATAATTACTCAGCTGTTCTACAAAATTTTAAAGTTGGTAATTGCCACCCTTAATTGTCACCATATTCTGTTTCAACTTGGAACCGTATTTTCTCAGGCTCTAAAGAAGGTGAGCATTTTACCTTTGTACTTTGTCTGTTTTGAATTGCTGCACCATTTGTGGTTTTCTGTCTCCATTTACTTTTTGAGCAACACCTCAAGGAAGAAGTTAAAGAAGAAAGTGTCCTAACCCAAAGGTACATACACCATCTTAATTAAAGCTAATAATGCATGGGTTCTATGTATGGTTTAGACTTCATATTACAATATTGCACTACATTTTTTTTCTCTTCTCTTTTGGGTTTATATGTGTATTTTACACCTCCATCTTGTTTGAAGTTTGAGTGTATATTGTATGTGTCATTATATCATTTTTAAGCACTCCTCTTTTGTTTGTAGTGTGTTTTCACTTCAACTTCTACATTTACATAAGTTGTTTTCAGTGTGGTATTATGGAATAACACATTAGTTTCAAAGCTGCTTATTTACATCATTGCATTTCCTCTAGTCCAGGACTCAAAATTTTCACTTACTTTCTCACCATAAGCAAGTGGATATTTGGCCCGAGTTCTGGATCTCCCCAACTACTGGTGTTACCTTTGCTTGGAGGTAGACATTTGCAATCAATATTTGCAATCTTTCCAATCTGCTGTGGACTTTCCAAATGTCACCTCGCTTGCTAAATGTTAAAAGCAAAACTAAAATACACCTACTGCATGTGACTAGTCATCTGTCATTGATGTTAGATTAAAGTAGAGTAAATGCACTCATTGTTTACCCAATATCACTGAGAAATCTCCTGTCTAAGGGCACACCACATGTACTACTCTAGTAAGTAGTGGTTGCTGCTGGCAATGCCAAGGGTCGGTGATGGAGCTCCAACCAAGTACCTCCCCCTGGTTTGCTAGCTGCTCTCATGGACACTGGATAACTTCAGACCGACCCAGTTGCCTAAGCTTGACTGGGGTTGCTGAGAATCTCTTGATCCCTGGTCCAGGCTACAGTGATTATATCTCTAAAGACCCTCTTTCCTGTAGTGCAGTGATTAAAGTTTTTATATAACCTTTCCCCACACATTAGATGAGTCTGAATGACACTTTATTACATGCAACACAGTGCTTCAGATTTATATGGTGCAATGTCGACTCTTCCTGCAGGAGGTATTTCAATACAATGTACTGTTCAATTGACCCTCCCCGGCGCCACTCTATTTGGGGACTTAGTTGCATTATCCCCAAATAGCTCTAATGGATCACTGCCCTCATAGTCCTAAAAGTGCAGCATAAAAAAATAGCCCCACACAAAATATATCCCTGGTAATCTCTTCACCGAGAGCCCTTGCTGTCCAAATAGCACTCTGATCTGAGAATCAAGGCCCGAGATGCAGAGTGTTAAAGTTATATTATTCTCTAAATTCCAGGCATGCAGTGGTTGAGTGCTGGTCTCCAAAAAGGGGTGCCTAGACCTCTGGGAGGGTTGTCCTGATGCCTCCTTGCCTCCACAACCTCCCTTCTAAAGAGCACTCTGTTTGGGGGACTGAATGATACCCACTTAAAGTTTGACTGGACTTTGGCACAGTCTTGATCCGAGGAACAACTCCATGGTGTTTTAGGGTATCTACCAGTCAGGCGCTCAAGGTATACAATGAGTCCAGGTGATACCCAGAGATCCTCAAGTCTGGCTGTGAAGCACAATAAGTGTCCACCCCCACACACACACACACACACAGTGTAAACAGACCTCTTTTGGGGACTCTTGGTCAGGAGGCAAGCCCTCACGCCTCTCCAGAAGGCTGTGGCACTGGAGCGTCTGTTACAGGGTCCTTCTCTGGAACTCTTCTTTCCAGGTAGTTATTGGCAATGTCTGCACAGGGTCAAGCCTATATGGAGAGAACTGGCATTTTACATGCATAAAGCAATAATAATATTTGTTTTTTTATATATATATAAAAGTTATCTAACTAGTTTTCATTTGCTTGTTTTCATCATAAGCAGGATTTTGACAGGCTGACTGTTAGAGCTAATCGGAGAGCTTTTAACAGTTTAAATGTGGATGGTCAGCTTTAAAAGTGTGAAGATTGTAAATTCAGAACCCTGCTTTAGTCCACTTGCAGCATTTTACTCACCATTTAGTTACAACAAGAATGTGAGTCAAGTGGGTTCCACGTGTGGAATAAAATAATGTCTACTACCACTCTGAGGTATATAAAATATTCTTCCTCAGTGCATCTACATTTATACAATACTTATGCAGCATTGAAAAGGCGTTACATTAAATACTATATATATATAAATATTATTTTGCCTCTTTGTAAGATCCCTCCTTGAATATGTTTAGTAACTATTTTCAAGAAAGCAATATATTGTGAATTTTAAAAAGCCTAGACATACAGGGAGTGCAGAATTATTAGGCAAGTTGTATTTTTGAGGATTAATTTTATTATTGAACAACAACCATGTTCTCAATGAACCCAAAAAACTCATTAATATCAAAGCTGAATATTTTTGGAAGTAGTTTTTAGTTTGTTTTTAGTTTTAGCTATGTTAGGGGGATATCTGTGTGTGCAGGTGACTATTACTGTGCATAATTATTAGGCAACTTAACAAAAACAAATATATACCCATTTCAATTATTTATTATTACCAGTGAAACCAATATAACATCTCAACATTCACAAATATACATTTCTGACATTCAAAAACAAAACAAAAACAAATCAGTGACCAATATAGCCACCTTTCTTTGCAAGGACACTCAAAAGCCTGCCATCCATGGATTCTGTCAGTGTTTTGATCTGTTCACCATCAACATTGCGTGCAGCAGCAACCACAGCCTCCCAGACACTGTTCAGAGAGGTGTACTGTTTTCCCTCCTTGTAAATCTCACATTTGATGATGGACCACAGGTTCTCAATGGGGTTCAGATCAGGTGAACAAGGAAGCCATGTCATTAGATTTTCTTCTTTTATACCCTTTCTTGCCAGCCACGCTGTGGAGTACTTGGACGCATGTGATGGAGCATTGTCCTGCATGAAAATCATGTTTTTCTTGAAGGATGCAGACTTCTTCCTGTACCACTGCTTGAAGAAGGTGTCTTCCAGGAACTGGCAGTAGGACTGGGAGTTGAGCTTGACTCCATCCTCAACCCGAAAAGGCCCCACAAGCTCATCTTTGATGATACCAGCCCAAACCAGTACTCCACCTCCACCTTGCTGGCGTCTGAGTGGACTGGAGCTCTCTGCCCTTTACCAATCCAGCCACGGGCCCATCCATCTGGCCCATCAAGACTCACTCTCATTTCATCAGTCCATAAAACCTTAGAAAAATCAGTCTTGAGATATTTCTTGGCCCAGTCTTGACGTTTCAGCTTGTGTGTCTTGTTCAGTGGTGGTCGTCTTTCAGCCTTTCTTACCTTGGCCATGTCTCTGAGTATTGCACACCTTGTGCTTTTGGGCACTCCAGTGATGTTGCAGCTCTGAAATATGGCCAAACTGGTGGCAAGTGGCATCGTGGCAGCTGCACGCTTGACTTTTCTCAGTTCATGGGCAGTTATTTTGCGCCTTGGTTTTTCCACACGCTTCTTGCGACCCTGTTGACTATTTTGAATGAAACGCTTGATTGTTCGATGATCACGCTTCAGAAGCTTTGCAATTTTAAGAGTGCTGCATCCCTCTGCAAGATATCTCACTATTTTTGACTTTTCTGAGCCTGTCAAGTCCTTCTTTTGACCCATTTTGCCAAAGGAAAGGAAGTTGCCTAATAATTCTGCACACCTGATATAGGGTGTTGATGTCATTAGACCACACCCCTTCTCATTACAGAGATGCACATCACCTAATATGCTTAATTGGTAGTAGGCTTTCGAGCCTACACAGCTTGGAGTAAGACAACATGCATAAAGAGGATGATGTGGTCAAAATACTCATTTGCCTAATAATTCTGCACTCCCTGTATATTTGGATCTAAAAATATATAAAAAAGTATTCTTTGGACCTGTTTACTACAGAACTGTACAAATATAAGAGGTCACCAACTGAGACTTGAGTGAATTAGTTTTGACATGTGACAGAAAAAAAAAAAAATCTTCAAACAAAAAGCAATATATAAACGGAGTTCGCTGTTACAACTACAATATCTCATATACACTGATAAGCATTCATAAGCCACGTCATTAAAACCACCTGCCTAATATTGTGAAGTTCCCACTCATGCTGTCAAAACAACTTTGATGCATCAAGGAATGGACTCCACAAGAGCTCTGAACGTGTCCTGTGGGATCTAGCACCAAGACATTACCAGCAGATTCTTTAACCCCTTAAGGACCAAACTTCTGGAATAAAAGGGAATCATGACATGTCACACATGTCATGTGTCCTTAAGGGGTTAAATTCTGCAACTTGCAACGTGGGGCCTCCATAGATTGGATATGGTGTTTCAGCGAACAGATGCACCTTGAACTCTTTGACATGTTCCTCAGACCGTTTTGAGGAACAATGTTTGCCGTTTGGCAAGGTGCATTATCCTGCTGAAAGAGGCAGCTGCCATCAGGGAACACCACTACCATGAAGGGCGTATGTGGTCTGCATCAATCTCTAGGTAGGTGGTATGTGTCAAAGTAACATACACATCAATTGCCAGGACCCAAGTTTTCCCAACAGAACATCGCCTAGAGCATAACACTACTACTACTATTACACTACTTCAGCTGACCTGCCTTCTTCACATATTGCATTCTGTTGCCATCTCTTCTGACGCTCACATCCCCATTGAAGGCACTTTTGGTGATTGATGGGATCGTCCTTTGGAATTTAAGATCATTTGACTGCTCTCTTGTTGCCTCATATGTCATCTTAACAATATAGTCAATGTTATTCACTTCAGCTGTCAGCTGATTTTAATGTTACGGCTGATTAGTACAAATGTTGATAGTAATTAATCTGGTTAATTTAGACTGCCTTTTTGAATTTTTTTTGTGATTTTTTTTTTTCTCTTTTGGGGTTTTTTTCCAGCTGGATTTCTTCTTTTTTTTCAATCAGCAGGAAAAATGCTAAAACTTGAAACTATGTTAAATGAGTAGTGTTGTTTTCTTTATCCCTCAGAATTTGAATTTGAAGGCACTGTGTGTAGGGAGCCTATCTCCCTGTGACTTATAATAACGCAATATAAATAAATATATTAATAAAAAACTGACTCCCATGGAGAGTTGCACCATGTGACCATGTGACTTAGCAGTGACCAAAAAGACATCATCACTGAAATTGGTCATGGTGGTAAGAGTGACTCTGACTTACTCCAAGTCTCATGATTTGCCCATGACTTTAAAAAAAAAAAAATACATGCCGAGGCATCCTGAGATAATCTTCTGATGTTTTTAAAAGGATTCAAGTTTTATAACAAGATTGTGTTTTCACATGAAGATCACAATCTGATTCTAAGCAGCATAACCAAGCTGCGTGTTATAAGGCAGGAAATCTCACTGCTCCTGTGTCTATTTGCTATAAACCTATGTGAAATATCTCTGACCATAAAAAGGTTAGGATGAGCAGTGTTCATAGCAGTAACATGGTAAACACAATAATCAAGCAATGTAATAATTTATAACAGGATATATTCTGTAAACTATTCATGTGAAGAGCGATCAAACATCTATTTTTTTCTTTTGATTTTCATAAACGATAAAATGATTCTAAGGCAAATAGAAACAAATGTCAAAGGGCTAAAAAAGAGTTCCTGGGAAAAAATTGGGCAGCACAGTCATCCAAACCAAAAGTCAAATTTCTTTGCAACAAATGTAATGGCTTGCAGCAAATATGGATGTTGTGGAGAGTGAGATATGTGGAAGAAACAGAGTGGATCCAATGGTGTAGTATTGTCTTAAGTTAAGGATGGTAAGAAGACAAAATATAGACTCAATAGTGGGAGCATCTGGAGTGCTGAAGGTTGCCTACCCCTCGTCTAGGTGATGGGAACCAAACTGTGAGTCTGTTATACCTGTCTGTGATGCGATCAGTCACTAGCTGGCAGTTCTGGTTAAAACAACTTATGTTATATTTCATGTGGGTTTTTTTGTTTTAAAAAAAAAAGCTAAAACTGTGGCAAAGTTTTTCCCTTGAGCTAAATGTCCAGTGTCTAATTTGTTGGAGTTTGGATATGCTAGGGTTACAGATTTTTTGTCAGTTACATGTATTTGACAGTCATACCTGTGCATTGGTATTAAGTGCAATGTGCCTTTCTGATTAATTTATTACAAAGTATGGTATCATTTCCAAGCTAAGTTTTCTTTTTAATCAACATTAATGCACATTGCTTGTAGATGTTTGTGGTTTCCTTGGTAAAAGTGTGTTTAATATCCAACCAGTAAATGTGTCCACCTTCTCTGATCCAAGTCACCATTTTCCCATCAATCTTTTAGATGCCAAACAGAAAAATAATAATAATTAAACACCAGGTAATAGTTTTGCAAAAATGGCGTTTGCTAGTGTATATCTGTGACGAAGTGCCCTTCGCCACTTGTGCCTGGAGAGGACTGCTTGCCCGCCTCTTGCCCTGTGACTATGGCCCCTGGGATGTATTGCCCTTTAAAGACATGATTTGGGCATAATGGATTTGTGTTGTGCTGCTGCTAGCCCTTTAAGAACCATCTGGGGACATACTGTGGAGTTACTGGGTGGCCACCATTTCCTGTATCAGAAGCACATGGTGAGAACAATGGATGGCGGCCATTTTAACTCACAGACACTGTTTGGACTTTTCAACATGGTGCCATCTCGCCAGTATTTGTTGCATAGAGACATCGTGCGGTGGTTTTGGACTATACAGCAGGGGACACATTATACAGTGATTGTTTTTCATTTAGCCTGTATATGGTCTGCAGAATCTGCATTAAACTGTATTTTCCAAAGTACTGAACGGATCTGGGTGAATTTTGGATATGTGGTTCACCCAGATCCCCCGGTTCCAAGGATATACTTTTATGGGGTTATTGCATGTTTTGGGGTCCCTGTGTGTTTTATGAAACTGTATTATTTCTGGCCAGCAGATAATTGAGCTTTGTGTATTGTAGAAACTCAATTATCTAGCCTGGCCCAGAGGAGGAGTTTTGTGTTGCATAAATTGTGAGTTCTGTGTGCCAGTAAATCAGTCTTGTTCCAGCATTAAGCCTTGGCTCATGTTTGGGGGAAGGGATACCTACACTCTGGGGATTGCTATAATCACTTACTCCCCAGAGGAAGCTCTTGCAATAGCTTGATTTGTTCCTGTTCCTGCTCTCTGGGGAAAGAGAGGTTCACCCACTGGAAGCTGGATCCTGGCCTTGGGTCCAGGGTGGGTGGAAACAGCAGAGACCCCGGCGCAGTTGCATCGCTGGAAGTGGGGTCTGCAGTGCTGATGGTGTCGTTTGGAGTGCTTGGAGTCCTCAGCAAGCACTAGGAGCATCGATTGGCGGAGGTACTCAGTCGGAGTGCCAGCGTTCCGTCACATTTGGTGGCAGCGGCGGGATGGCGTCCTAGTGCGAGGACCAGCAGCTCGGAGACACCGGTAACGTGTGGAGTTACGGATTTATAATTGAGGGCAACGCTAGCACTTGTGCAGTGACCCTGGCTTCAGAGGAACTCAAGGGATAGAGCTAGCTACGGGCAGCGTCCCTATCCACAGCAACATGGAAGAGGAGTTTCGCTGGAGGTTGCAGCAGCACTTGGCCCAACAGGACGGGCCTGTATCAGAGGAGTGCATACTGGACTGGAGAGATGTCACTCGTACGGAGATGTGGCACGATGCCCTGGAAAAGGTACAACGGCGGCGGGGAGAGAGCCTTCCCAGTGACGAGCAGCGGTTCCAGGTACTCGAGGCCCTGCGCTCCCCTTTCCTAGGGGAGCAACCCTTGGATGAATGGTTGTTGGAACTCTGGGATTTAATTTGGAAGGAGTTGTGGCTAGATGCAGCTTACCGGGCATTAAAGTGGTACGCCACCCAGCGCAACCCCTCGATGACTAACCACTATCTGCCCGAGGGAGAGGATTATAATGGCCCGGGCTTACTGTGGGAGGCCTATGAGGAGGGCGATGACTTTGGATGCCCCACAGAGTTTCGGTTCTGGGACATCCACAACATCAGGGAAACCCTGCTGGATCTTCCCCGAGCGGACGACCTGGGGCCAGACCTGAGTCATCTGGTCGCAATGGAGTGGGGGCTGGAGCAGAGCTACCGACGCCTGTTCAACTTAGCCCAATCACCGTCCCTCAGCCCAGAGGATTACCTGGACACCCTACCCTCTTCTGTCCAACCAGCCCCAGAGGTGAGCAACCTTATGGAACGGTCCTGGGAAGACCCACAGATGGCAGGTGGAGATGGAACCGAGGTCTCTCCACCTGCCCCACAGGGATGCTGGGTACCCGGCCCAGATCCCCAGCGGCAGTGTATCTCACAGGGAGAGGAGACAACCGGTCTCCCTTCCCAGCAGCAGCCTGAGTTCCAGGAGGAGGTGATGGTAGATCCCTCCCCCATACAGCAACCAGCGTCCTGGGGAGGGGAGGCAACCGGCCTCCCTCTCCTCCACCAACCAGAGGTACCTGAGGTAGTGGACCTCATAGACGTGTCCTGGGGACACACAGAGATGGCAAGCGGAGATGGGACCGAAAGTCTCTCTGCCAGCCCTACAGGGATGCTGGGCAGTCAGCCCAGGTCCCCAGCGGCAGTATAATATACAGGGAGAGGAGACAACTGGTCTCTCTCCCCAGCGGCGGCCTGAGTTCCAGGAGGAGGTGATGGTCGATCCCTCCACCTTACAGCAACCAGCGTCCTGGGGAGTGGGGGCAACCAGCCTCCCCCTCCAACAGCAGCCAGAGATACCGGGAGAGGGGGAAGACAAACCTAACCACACTGGCGCAGATGGGACCGCGGTCTCTGTGCCAGTCCTACAGGGAGGCTGGACGGGCGGACCAGATCCCCAACCAACCCCGCAGGGATGCCAGGAGGAGGAGGTAAGCAAAACTTCCCCTCCCCAGCTACATCCCAACCGGGTCCTGGGGGCAGTGGATGAGCCTGCGATACCCACTGACCCCTTCCCAGCAGAAGAGCTGGCATCTGGGCAGAGCTCTGTTAGCCTCTGCCCCCCCTTTTCCCCTGTATCAGAGCCTGACTTACCACGGGTTACCCCAGCAGAAGAGCTGGCATCTGGGCAGAGCTCTGTTAGCCTCTGCCCCCCCATTTCCCCTGTATCAGAGCCTGACTTACCACGGGTTACCCCAGTGGAAGAGCTGGCAGCAGGGCAGAGCGCCGCTGGCCTCTGCCCCCCAAGCAACACCAGCAGTTTGCCTAGCTGCACCAGGGAGACCGAGAGTGCTGCGCTGTCCCACTACAAACTTGAACCTACAGACCAGTACCATTTATTGTGGGGGGGTTACTCTGCGTATTTTTCTTTGTGGGTGGGCTGCCCGACTAATCTAGGTACTGACCGGCAGAAGGTCAGGTACCTGTTTAGTCTTCCCCCCAAAGGGAAGATGTGTGACGAAGTGCCCTTCGCCACTTGTGCCTGGAGAGGACTGCTTGCCCGCCTCTTGCCCTGTGACTATGGCCCCTGGGATGTATTGCCCTTTAAAGACATGATTTGGGCATAATGGATTTGTGTTGTGCTGCTGCTGGCCCTTTAAGAACCATCTGGGGACATACTGTGGAGTTACTGGGTGGCCACCATTTCCTGTATCAGAAGCACATGGTGAGAACAATGGATGGCGGCCATTTTAACTCACAGACACTGTTTGGACTTTTCAACACGGTGCCATCTCGCCAGTATTTGTTGCAAAGAGACATCGTGCGGTGGTTTTGGACTATACAGCAGGGGACACATTATACAGTGATTGTTTTTCATTTAGCCTGTATATGGTCTGCAGAATCTGCATTAAACTGTATTTTCCAAAGTACTGAACGGATCTGGGTGAATTTTGGATATGTGGTTCACCCAGATCCCCCGGTTCCAAGGATATACTTTTTTATGGGGTTATTGCATGTTTTGGGGTCCCGGTGTGTTTTATGAAACTGTATTATTTCTGGCCAGCAGATAATTGAGCTTTGTTTATTGTAGAAACTCAATTATTTAGCCTGGCCCAGAGGAGGAGTTTTGTGTTGCATAAATTGTGAGTTCTGTGTGCCAGTAAATCAGTCTTGTTCCAGCATTAAGCCTTGGCTCATGTTTGGGGGAAGGGATACCTACACTCTGGGGATTGCTATAATCACTTACTCCCCAGAGGAAGCTCTTGCAATAGCTTGATTTGTTCCTGTTCCTGCTCTCTGGGGAAAGAGAGGTTCACCCACTGGAAGCTGGATCCTGGCCTTGGGTCCAGGGTGGGTGGAAACAGCAGAGACCCCGGCGCAGTTGCATCGCTGGAAGTGGGGTCTGCAGTGCTGATGGTGTCGTTTGGAGTGCTTGGAGTCCTCAGCAAGCACTAGGAGCATCGATTGGCGGAGGTACTCAGTCGGAGTGCCAGCGTTCCGTCACAATATCTAATTAAAATAAATTATTTGCACAACTCAAACATGAACAAAACCAGTAATTTCCTAGAGAAAGTAGAAATAAATTTAAAAAAAATAATTTTATTAAGGTTGAATAATAAAACAAATCTGGAAAAAGACAATAAAGCTGCCATTTACAATGTAAATAACATGGGTGTTAATTAAATCTATCTGGTCTATTTAAAAATAGTAACTGTTGGCCATGGTAAGTTGCCACTACAAGTTTTAGTAGAAAAGTCACAGTACAATGTAACTATGAGTAAAGAGACATCTGTTGCCAAATACTTGCAGTATAAGTTAGCATAATATTAACTAGGGGTTACATTTATTATTATTATTACTGGTATTTATATAGCACCAGCATATTCCGTAGCGCTTTACAATATTATCAAACGGGGAGATTTAACAATAAACGAGACAATTACAAAAACTTACAGGAACAATAGGTTGAAGAGGGCCCTGCTCATACGAGCTTACAGTCTATACGAGCTTACAACAATGATAGACTTACTCATAGGATTGCCAGCAGAGCTGTCTGTTAATACTTCTTAATTCAGTTGCAAACCGTGTTCAGAAAAATAGTCAAATAGTCAGGCGAAAATAAGCAGTCAGAATAAAACAAAAAATGAATAGCAATGCTGAATATTTATCTAAACGACTAGAGAAATCTGTAATGGTTCTGTCCTACCATGCCTTCAAGGGCACCTATCAACTAAGCATTGCACTAAACAAACTTGCTAAGCTCTAAATATCCCTGAAGGTGAACTATACACATGAAGGTCAAACTGAGGATAAATGGAACTAGTCCTGTCCATTGGGATAAAATCTATATGTCTGGGATAACTGTTTAACCAAGGAATGTGTTATCATAAAAGATTAAATGATCACAGATCCATGAACACATAGAGGATCTGTGTATGTAACAGATCCCCCAAAGCCCTATCTACATTATAACCATTATTTTTAGAGGAGGCCGCTAAGCCTACAAATTGACAAATTGTTGAGGGTTTTTGTCAATCTTTGTTTATTAGTTTTTTCTCCAAGAAAAGTTATAAATACAGAAAGGAGAAGACAATAAGATAATCATGAAGTTGTTACGGGATTTCAAGAAAACATTTCCCTCATGGGAATTCCACAATGCAATATTCACAAAATGTTATTTGGTTCAAGTTAGAGTAGAATGAGAATTACAAACCAGGGGGACATTACGTACAGTCTCACATTATTTTGCTTTGCTTTCTGAGGCCATCTGTATGAGGAAGTATGAGGAAGTTAGCTTAGGTATTGTGGTATTGAAACCTTATTTCAGTGATAGGCTGACCGGTTACTTCAGCCCAGAATATACTGTAACACCCTCCTACCATGTTGCCTGGGAACCTCTACCTTTTGTTTTACTGCCATCATCCACATTTCCCTGTACCTAAGAACAAAGACTGTTTCTGGCCCTTTAACTGTTCTGTGCAAAGGATTGGTATGTTTGATATGGCACTTCGGATACAGCCGAAGTGCCGAAGTAGTCAAATTGGCCGCCATTAGACAATCAAACACGTGGCGGCGGCCATTTTAATTCAGTCGAACGCGGTCAGCGGTGTGTGCCATCAAATCCCTGAAACGGAAGTTGGCCACACATTTGAACAAACACCGCTGACCTGTACCTTCCCCTACCCTTCGACACTGCGGCTGGAGACTAAGACCCGTTCGAAGATTCGAACGCACGTTCGAATGGGACTTTGTTATTTTTTTCCTGTAAAATAGACCTCCACTTAACTAACGACCACCTCTGAAATGTAACCCCATTTTCACTTCGACAGAAGTCTTAGTGCTTTCGACTATTCGAACGCCACCTTCGGATGGGACTTTGTTATTTTTCAGGGCATCTGTGGAACTGTTTTGGGCATACAAACAGATGTGCGGTCGGTCCAAATAAACTTTTTAATATTTCTGGAACCCCTGAACTGATTTGCACGAATTTTGAATATGTTTGTCCCCAAGTTGTGTTGTTCATAAAAAATATAAGTTTTATTCCTGTATGATGAAAAATCAGAAAGTTATAAAAATGCATAAAAAGTATAAAGTTTTAGCTTGGAAATAATTGAGTAGATACAGTAAGAAACTCAATTATCTCCCAAGCAGACGGGAGGGAATCTGTGGGTTGTAACCATTGTCTGATTGGTTAATGTCTAATTGTCTGTGGGTGTCTCCCTTGCACATAAAAGGAGAGTACCTGTCATTAAAATCTCTGTTCTACTTTACTCTTCAAAACTTAGCTTTGTCTCGTTATTGAAAGGGAACCTGCTCAGCTAATCACTAGCTCTTTTAAGAGCTCTACCTCTCCCTCTCTACATGGATCCAGCTGATAGAAAGAAGGCTACTCCATTACTACACAGCTTCTTGCCGGGAAAAAATACATCTTCTATGGCTGATAACCCCTCTCCACTGGGGTAGCTGTTACATATACCATGTTACTTTCTCAGGTAGGCTTATTTTACAGTTTTAAAATGCATTTTTTATCTTCTGTGAATCCTGTTGTTATCTATCCTACCAGTGTCTCCCCTGTCGTCCCCCTCTGCTGTTGTTCGTCTGGATTATACCCTTGGAAGGGGACATGAGAGAATACCTGTCTTATATAGGAACTGTGGGAGTGCCTCAGACCCAAGTGTCCTAGAAGGAAGCCTCTATTGTTAGTCTAATGTGTGAGTCATCCACTTATCCCTTAAGCTAAGCGCATGAGAGAAGATTGAAGCACAATGTTAGAGCTAATTAATTGCCATGTGGTGTTGGTGAGTCAACCCACTGCTATTTCTGCTTCCACCTGCCTGATCTCCTCCACTCTTTGGAGCCAGGCTTGAAATGTTGGCGGTTCTGTTTGCCACCATATAATTGGGATCAGTGATTTAGCTGCTGTGAGTAGGTGGCAAGATACTGTCTTCTTATATGTAAAAATGGGCAGTGCTGATTTTTTAAGTAGAACATCTCCCGGGTCAAAATCAACCTCCTCATCAGCTACCTTCTGCATCACATTATAGATTTGTTTCCAGTATGGCATAATGCTTGGGCAGGACAAGAATATGTGGAGGAGAGTCCCAACAGAGCTCTGACACCTCAGGGAGATATTTATGAATTTTCTGTGGCATGTCATACCCCTGGGTGAGGATTTTTTAATTAATTTCTTGATATTTCTAGAGCTGAGGGTTGTGCAAGTTGTCCTGAGCAATGAACGAGATGTGTAAGACTTCTTGCCAGAGTGATTGGAACTTCAATGGGGGGGTGTCATTTCTGCAATCTGCAGAAGGGCAGACAAAACTGAGATAATGATGTAGTTGGCAGGCAACTGAGTCATAAGAGTGGGTTAGTTGGTGGTACCTGAATTGTTTAATTTAGTAGTCTCCCGGTCTTGCAGGAATTCCTGAAGAGGTATCAAGGAGGCTTCTCCCCTGCAGATTTTGGAGAGATGGATGTGAAGGCTCTTCCCCAGAAACTCTAAAGCCCATATTTCTTGTCTGGTCAGTAACGCTGGGTTGCCAGTGACCGGGTACATTGGGCCGGTTAGCGTTGAAAGGGAGAGAAGAAAACGGGTTTGGCACCAGACCTTTAAGGTAGCTCCAATAAAGGGTTGCTCACGTATCAATCTTCTGGGCATTTTATCGGATAGCTACACCTCTCCAGGGATACCCCCATCTTAGACTTCCCTCTCCAATCTCATCCAGATCCTCTGAGAGCCTACAAATTGACACATTGTTAACGAGTATGTGATATAGTTGTTGATAAAGAACCGGTGGGAGATTGTCATTTTCTCTTTAGTAAACATAGGGTTAGCCTATAATATCTTTATGGTAATGGCACTTTTTGTGCCATTACACTACTTTCTAATACACAGAGTCAGAATAGTAAATCTCATGGATCTTTTGAAAGTAATACAAGCATAAATCTTTTCTTGCTGATGCTGCTTTTCATGTAGGCTAACAAATTGAGCCATTAGTGTTTGATGTTTTACAAATTCAATATACAAAAGGCAATGTACAAAAGGCATGTTTTCCAATTATTTGTCATAGTTACTCTACGAGGACAACATAAAACATTCTCGATACTTGCATACTTTGCCAGTAATCAATTAATCAAGTTACTCTATACACCCGATTTGCTAAGTTTCACAGTTTGTTTTTTAAGCCACATACACCGTGCTTATAAGCAGGCTTTAACTCCTAGATGTACTTAAAAACAGATTTAAAAAAATATGTATTAATTGTTAATTATTTTAATTAATTAATCACTTTTTGTAAGGGAATGCATCAATTAACAAAGGTGTACATTTGAAGGGTTAAAATAAATAAATTGAATTCATGAGCTTGGTTTTATAAGGATTACAATTAACAAATGAGAGTCTAAAAATGTGTATAGCAAGAGCAAGTGGACATTTAAATTACAATTGACATTTCCTTAGCAAGTACAGTGCTGGCGATAACAAAATATATATATATATAAAAAATAAGAGTAACAGAGTTTAAATAGCTTGTCCTAACTGAATGATGATATTAGATGATTAGATTAGATGATTAGATGCCTTCAAAACTACCAGTAATGGGGTTAAGCAAACCTTGAGATGTCCTACGCTTCCAGTAATTTTTCATAGGACTGGATAATGTTCCATGATGATAATCTTCTTCCCTGAATTGCCTGCTTGTTGAGCTTCCCTCTTTTTATCTTTTTATCACATAGGGTCAAGTTGTTATAGAATATTTTAATCAGTATGAGTAAGTAAGAGGAGGTTGAATCAGAGAGACAGTTTTTCACTAGTCACAGAGGTCTAGCAAATTAACTCAGGATAGCAATAGTTAAGAATAATATAGCCAGACTGTGATTATAGATTAGTTTTACAATATTTCCTCTCTAGTTGTTTTATTCTCATTTTTTCTATTTGGACTTAATTTTACAGGATTCTACGTTTAGTGAATAACCATGAATAAATTACCTTTTTAGTACTCAGGTTTGAGTAGCAGTTTTATTTATTTATTTTTAATCTAGACGTTCCCTTTAATTTTTAACCTAGACGTTCCCTTTAATGTGTCTTATCCTTATCCAGCCATTTTACAAATTACCAACTTGTATGTAAATGATTGTGTCAAGCACAAATAATGAACCCAATGTGTTCATACATGACAGTATTATAAGTGAATATAAAGAGTCACACTATACTCAGTAAGAACCTATGGCAATCATGTTTTTACTAAATGTACTACACTCACTCATATTGTACTACACTCACTCATGTTAACCCGCATTTCTCTTTTTCTCCTTTCTAGCACATTCAATTAGTTATGATTAGATGTTTATGATTGGTTTGAGTCAGTACAGTTTTTGACTAAGTTTTTGTGTTAAATAGTTTTGTTGGAATATATATGTGACAAACGCTCCTTACCCTGGATGTTTGTCATGAACTCCTGAAGGAGCCTGCTAGCTAGCCTCCTGCCCAAGGACTATGGGCCACATGCAAAGACCCTGTTCGGGAGTTAAATCTCCCCAGCCGCCATTACCAGCTTTCCCTGTGTGCCCCTGATTCGGTACTTTGCCTTCATTCGAATGGAAACAAACATTAGCTCCCTGGTGGCCGTTCGCATGAAGAAACCCACAAATTGTCCTCAGTGGTACTTAACCGTGATCGTTATGGAACTAAATTCGGCATGAGGACTTTGTGGGTTCCCGGTCACCTCAGCAGGACTTAGCCACGAATGTTATAAAACTGTTTTTGGCATGAGGTGACCGTGTGGCTCCCGGACAGCTTGGTCTGGGGTTTTGAATGACTTTGAAATCCACCAGAAGCTTTTTAAAGGGAAAGTGCCTGAGACTAAGGGGAACAAATGCTACCCAAGACCCAGGTGGAATACCCTGTATTGCGGCCACAGAAGCTCCCGAAAGTTGACCGGACAAAGCACAAAATACCCTGGAATTGTTTTGGGCCATGTGTGTTGCCAGAAAGAACTTTGACACAGTGGCGTTTCCCCTACACTGCATGGATCTGAGCGCTATATGGAAAACTTGGGCTGTCAGATCAGGGCTATTTAAGGATGTAATTTATGTGGGGATATTATATATTTTTATGATGTTTTGTTGCATTTTTATGTTTTATGCTTAATCATTCTGACTCAGAAATTTATGGGCATGTTGTGGGAATGTTCTGGGCATGTTGTACTCTATCCTTGCTGTATATATAAGTGGGCCATCTGGCCATAATAAAGTCAGTCTTCTTGTACCGTTCATCAAGTCTAGGCTGATGTTTAGGTATACCAGACCTATAATCACTGCTTCACTTGGGATTTGGGAGAACTAAAGAGGATATACTCAGTCGGAGTATAGGGGATCTGTTACAGTATATAAATGTTATAGGGAGTTAAAAAGTTAATGATGGACAAAATCTTAATTTTCCATGGCAAAATTATTGTATATATCAACTTCGTATTTCACTTTCTGTAAAAACAAAACAAAAAAAAATATCATAACATTTTCACAACTTTCTACAAACTAGCCCCCAAAACACACCTATTAAAACTCCTGAGACTGGCAAAAATATATATTTTTGTCCCATTAATACATTTGATTTTTTTGTTAAGATATTACACTTTTAAGAGCAGGATATATCATGTAAAAAGACTAATTGTTATGGCACAGTAAATGACCCATATTGGTTAACTCTGCAACACAGATATTCTATTATTATAATCTTGATACTTCTAGATCTAATATTTAGTGGCAGGTTGGCTTACATGTCCTGGAGGTAATCCATCTTTAAAAATATTGAGGACAGATGAAAGTTAGTTGTTTTTTTCCAATAAATATGTTACATACATTTCAGATCTCTGTCCAAGATACTGCACTATAACACTCAGACTCTGGTGGAGGACCCAAGAGTGAGAAATGAGCAAAATACCACAGAGAGAAAATCAATGATATATATATATATATATCATTGATTTTCTCACCCCTGCAGACACCTAGATCTTAAATTGCTATGATCCAGCAGACCTCTGTTGATCACTGTTGGTGATGTTCAGTAGGTGTGGGAAATCTTCCCCTAAGGTGGGATTGTCCAGGGATAATGCAATATTGAAAGGAAATGTATAACGCTGTTGTTAAAGTATTGGATGACCACCCACCATGTAGAAGCCAAATCTTGGTCCCGCAAAGATGTCAGTACTGTTCCATGTAGGAACTCTACAGTTTACCTTAGAACACAATTCTCCTTCTAAGCCTTTGCCTTGCCTTTTTTCTCTCCTATCTGCTACTATTCTTCTTGCCTCCTCTTTTTGTCCTTCTTCTTCATCTTCTTCTCTTTTTTCCTCTTACTTCTATTTACAAAAAATACAACCACTCAATACGAGTGGTAACTCTTTGGATCCCTGTTGGGAAAGTGAAATTTGTGCATGTGTCACATCTAATTACTTCTCTAAAATTAGGATGCTTAATTTGTCTAAATTATTGTATTGCAGTGCTTATTGATATTGCATGGAAAACGTAACTATATGCATGTGAGAATTGTTCACCTTTTTTTCTTTTATTATTCTTTTTGATTCTCTTCTTGACTTTCTGTATTTCTCCATCAGATTAACAGCAAAACACTTTATTTTAATTTAATTTAATTATTCATTTACGTTGTATTCTAATTACTCACTGAAAGGGTGTTATCCAGTCAAAGCTAAAAAGAAATAGGAGAGGCCAAGAGATAGATATCATCTAATGCCTAATAGTAAGCATACAACTTTAATCCAGTGTAAATAATAAGTAAATTTTCCAGTATGAAGCTATATATGTGATTTTGGGATTAATAAGCGCTTTTTTAAGGATCCAGAAAAAAAACCATGGATTTAGTCAATTAAAGTTTGCTTTTATCCTTCCAATATCGCACAATTTAAGAAGGTGACTAGATCCATTGCCTGTAATGCTTATCGTATGATTTCAATTTATTTTCTTAAGCCTGGGTAATACTCCTAAAAAACTGAAATAATACTAAAAAAAAACACATTTTACACTATAAACTAAAATAGAAAAATAATAATTGAAAAAAAATTTTAGGCTTTGTTTTGTGCTTTCATTTACTAGTTAAGGCTAAGTCAACATTCTTCATAACAATATGGCACAAAAGTGCATTTGTGGATGAGCAGCATGTCGAACTTTGAAGCAGATTGACTATAGAAGCAGAAAACTGTGATTTTGAAAAATAAGAATTTGGGGCTAATCTACACCCATTTCTCTCAGCCAGTCACTGACATTAGAGTGGGATTGAAATTGATAAATAATAATGTGGAAGTGAAAATTCTACATTAACAATGTGACTGAGGAAGGGACAATCTCT
This sequence comes from Pelobates cultripes, assembly GCA_933207985.1. NCBI lineage: Eukaryota > Metazoa > Chordata > Amphibia > Anura > Pelobatidae > Pelobates > Pelobates cultripes. The sequence goes on along the minus strand of OW240913.1, from coordinate 29,758,300 downwards.
TAAATGCCTGGAAGAGTCCTACTTTAGGTCAAACTGTTCCAAAACAAACTATGAGACTACATCAGGGCACAACAAGCAACTTTACCACTACAATACGTGCTATGGCAGTGTATACATCCTCTGTCTGTAATGTAATGTTTCCCATCCTTATTATCGGTTCAAAACATTTGCATAAGGTAGACCTCATTTGGCCATGCCTAATCACTGTCAAACTTGAATGGCACTTAGTGCTCTTTGCAACAATAAATTGACACACAGAGTTTTGGTGTGGTCAAATCCTACTTAAACTACATAAACTGCTTTAGGTACATGTTTAATTAAAGGGACACTACAGGCACCCAGACCATTTTACCTCAATGAAGTGGTCTGGATGCATGGTCCAGGTTCCCCTAGCCCTGCAACGTAAAATATTGAAGTTTTAGAATGTTTACTATGCAGTGTTAAGACTGCCTCTATCAGACAGCGACTAGAGATGCTTTCTGCAGTTTCAGGGAGTTTGGTAAAAAATCCCACAGGAAAGCATTGAGGCAATGCTTTCCTATGGGGGAAGAGCTGATGCACACGTGGCACTCGTCTTGCATGCATTGGGTTTCCCCTTCTGCTGACGGTGGAGAAGCCCAACCAAGTGCTGAGGGACATTGGTGCTGGAATCAGTTTTTTTTTTTTAGTTTTTTTATCCTGGCCAGGGGGAACAGGGAAAGGAGGGCACAGGGACACTATAGTGTTAGCAATATATATCTTATTTTATTCCTAACATTTAATGAATCATATGTTTGCAAATTTTGCAATTATTTTACTTGCACTCAAGTTACCAGTTTTTTTAGGGAAAGCCTTATATTTTCCTGCTATTAAAGGAATTTCTAAAAGTATTTCATTGTATTATTTTACAAATGAATATTTGAAAGGTCTTTACTTTAATTAATGACAAATTAGCTATATAACAAGAGTTACTCAGGATTTTGACTTATTGTCAGTGTTCCCTATGGAATCTGGAAAGGGTGACCTACTGAGCCAGGGGTCACATTGTTGCTCAGGACTTTTGTAACGTGAGAATTTTTACACGGCGGTCTTTGAAAAAGGACATTCATTTATCACATGGAATGAAGCATTATGAAGTTCTATACTTCTGACAGATGGCTTGTTGGAGTACATAAAAATAAATTATTCCCAGTAGGCTACTGTATCCTCCAAAGAGACCCCAAAAAAGGAACAATAACCTTAACACAATAGAGAGGCACTGCAAAGAGTTCTTGATAAATACCAGGTTAAAATGAAAACATTTTAAAGTCCCCTTTTTATGTCTTTTGTGACCTCCAGATATCTAAAATTGCTGTATTCTGTAGTATTCTGTATTCTGTAGTATTCTGTACAATGTATACTTTGAAAGAGTAAATACATTTTTATTACTAGTTTAGATCTATAGAACACTACAAAACATCTAGTTTCAATTGATTTTATAACCTTATAAAATGATCGTCATTTCACTCCACTAAGCAGTTTGGAAAAACTCCCTGCTCAGTATTTTGTTTTATTATTATTATTGTGCTCATTTCATTTTAAAACATTGATCACAAGAGGAATTTGTGTATGCGAGGTATCCTTCATACAATATGCTTATGACATAATAAGAGGCGTAATAGTATCATTAGTAGTAAGACTCAAAATATGTTAATAAAAATACTTACTCAAAAAAGTTAACAATAAGTAAATGTTATTGTACAGAATAAAAACTTTTGGGTCACAAACCTCACCCAGGATCACTATAAGACACAAGTAGAAAAAAATAGTGATGGCGCACTTAGACTCTGAGTGTGCCGTCACTATTTTTTTCTGTATGAATTTTGGTCACTGCCGCAGCACCTTTCTTGCATAATGCATCTCTCGGGTGTGCCCCCAATCTCTTCTCTGTCCAAACAAGGTTAAAAAGTAGCATAAAGTTTGTACGTGGTCATAAAATATTTAGTTAAAAGAGATTGATTGTGGGCAATTTACAATAATTTTCTAGAATAGAATTTAGACCATGGTTTCAGATGTTGGTGGACTGTCATTAATAAAAAGAATGCTTTTTGAAATGGTCTGAATGCTTGAAGATAGTCACCCTCTATTATGACCTTCAATAGATAGCTGTTGAACCAGATGCGACCTGTTCAAGATACCAAAAAATAGGAAATTTGACTTTATTGCTCCGTATCTAAAACCAAAGAGCACACTGGCAATAGTTTTGAAGGGATACAAGGCCAATTATGAATATAAAAATTGCATTTGAAACAGACATTGAAAGACTGTTCCAACTGACAAACAATAAACAGTTGGGCTCAGTATGAATTCAGGGCAGAATTATTGATAATGACTGTTGTTAAATCTATGTGTTACATTGAATGTAATCCAACTTTAATTTATCGCTTTCCCATTCCAGAAATATTTTTTTAGTTTGGCATTTAATGTGAACTTTAGCTGGGAAACCACCTGTTTTCTATCTGATTAGCTTCCTGTATAATTTTAAAATAATTAAAACAAGTACAAATGTTAAACAAAAAATAAACAAAAATGTATGCAAATGCAGAGTGTCTTCTGTTAAGCTCTAACCATAGATAAAAACAAATAGTTCTTCTCTTGGCTGAGATATTTCAACATTTCCAAACAGTTAGTTATTCATCTAATAATTAGCCTGAATGGTTCAGATTATTGTACTAGACTCATCACAATAACAAAATCATACCTACTACCACTTTAATCTTAATAACATTAAGATGCAGAAGTCCTTTGCATTAGAAATTTAGAGCTCAGATTATTTTCTACTAACTTATTCATTTAGTACTCAACATGGTGTTGCTTTTCAAAGGAAGAAACATGTATAGAACTTTATGACAGATGTATATGTACTAATGGGGAGGGTAAACCCAATGGAATTGAAGTGCGTGTTGTTGTACATTCCTTGGTCATAAAACCACTTCTGAGGGGTTCTGCTATGTCCAAAAGTACCTGCTGTTTGCCACCATAATGACGCAGACATACACTAGATCCCTCATCCCAAGACTACTCAACGCAGCCAAGGCAATCATCCCCATTTACTGGAAGCAGACCAGCACCCCCCCAATAAGACGCTGGGTGGAGGAGGTGGAAGCTACGTGAAAATTCGAGGACATGAAAGCGAATACCCCGAACCACATGGACCGTTACACCAAATGCTGGTTCCACTGGATACGTCATATCACCTCTGAATCCTTTCAACACCGCCTCGCAACACAGGCAACACAGGTGACCCGGGCGATTGTTCGGAGGGCCGTGGGGCACAGCGGGCTGAGACGGCGACAGGAGACAAGATGGCCAACCTTCATACTCCCCATACAGACGACCAAAGACACTGGAAAAGACCAAATCACTACAAGGAGAGAAGACGAACACATACCATTCAAACACAGTCACTCACTAAGACAATACCCACCAGGCAAAGACAACCCTACACAACGTTGACACCAGGAGGCAGAACAAGAGGCTGAAAACCCCAAGCAATCACACAAGACCGGAACTCCACTCAACCCACAAACAATCACATAACAACCCACACAACATAGAGACACGGCGACAAGAATAAGACAGGACAACACACCACGAACAGCCCCCCCAAACACCTAACACTAAAACAAGCCAATATAACAGCCCAAAAACCTCAGATAGACACACACACTAACACACCCGTCCAACACACAGACCGTATGAATAGACAACGTAGAAAAGGCTCAACCCGACAAGACACACACCACTGACCCACAGACACAATACTACTAGAAGAACAAGATACCACACTACCCACTAGACCCCAACAAGCCCCTCAAAAATTGCAGCAGTAAGCAAGACAAGAAGCCAAGACAAGAAAGGTTACTGCGAAGGGCCAGACACCCAACTAGCCACATACACTTACACCACACTCCCACATGAAGGTCAACTGCACACAGTCTTAAGTAATACCTAAACGGAACCAACACCTCATGATCCCAACAGATGCAACAAGAAGCTGAAAACTTCTTATATACACAAACCACACTAGGACCTACTAGACGCAACAAGCTCACAACAAGGTTCAAAAATATACCCGAATGTCTACCACAACCTCCGAAAAAATAAACGCATATGTCCAGATGTATACGCACCGTAATATAAGCGTGATGTTTGTAATGCACATGATATATCAAACTCGCCTCTGCGCAGGCGAAATACTGCTTATATCAATGTACCGAGAACCACGCCTCTGCGTAGGCGACTACACACTACACCAAAGAACGTTTGATGACCAAGCTTAGGACATGACAACAATAAAAATATTTAAAACAAAAGTACCTGCTGTTTGAGCACAAAATAAAACATGAGGCACTTGGCCCTTCCACTGACTCCACCCTTGAAGATTCAATTTTATACTTCTACTCAGAAAAGGTAAACAAGTTAAAGCCGTTTAAGGTACTAATCTGTCGTAAGAAATGACTTTCATAGAAAAGAAAACTCAAAGACATCTGCAATGAAATGATCAATCTAGAATAATACATGGCAGTAAACATTTCTTCATGAAGATCCCAAACAGCTCATTCACTGCCATAACTTATAAATGATGGTATTCTGTGTATTTCTCATTCTTGGGTCCTCTACTGGAGGCCTGGGAGTCTGAGGGCTCTGTGCAGTATTTTAGATGTCCATAGAACTGCACTCTGGACAAAGATCTCAGATTTCCCATCTGGAATCTGTTGAAGCCACTCTTCCAACTTGCTGGTTACAATACAGTGTGCTCCCATAAAACCTGGACTACTACTGCCTTTTGCCTTCTTATGTTCCTTTTTCTTGATATTATGGCCACATTCACCACTACACAATCCGAGTAACATGGTTGTGACTCTCAGCGTATGCTGTCCCTGCCAACATCTTGCACCGATCTGCTATGTATTGAATTGTCTTAGATGCCTCTTTGCACAGTCTGTACATTGTATCCTGTCTGGTGTGGTAGAGACCCACTTTTATCAATGTGATGCCTAGTGCCTGTTCCTGTGCTTTTAGAATTAGTGCCACAGTGCTTTCTTTCAGTCCTGATTTTTTTCAACCATTTGTAGGATTTAATAATGTGAATCACATCAAATGTCCTCCAGTAGTACACAGGATGGAGAGGTTTGACTTGCCTTGGGATATCCTTTTTTTCTGCATCCTATATCTTTTGTTGTCTTCCCTTACTAGTTAAAATGTATTATTTATACAGTGCCAACATGTTCCATAATACTTTACAATCATAGAATGGTCCCCATGTAGTTGACATACAAAATGCCAACAGAGACAAGAGGTAAAGAAAGCCCTGTTCAAATGATCTTACAATCTATGAGGAAGGGTTATAGATACACAAGAAGAATAACAGCATGTCAGAGGGGAAGAGAGATTGATGAATAAGATGCCTGTGTTGAAATAAGGTAGTCAAAGTGGAATAAATGAACCGTGGAAGGAGGGTTTACATAAATAAAACAGAACATTAAAATATCAACAGTGCCATAAAATAGCCTTAAAATTTAGATTTGCATCAAAACTTACCATAAAAAATGTCAATCATTTTGTATTGATGCCAAATGTAGGTCAAGCATCATAAAACTGTGTTAATAATGTCATTCTTATAAAAAAAAAAAATCAAGATAAAAAATTTGAACAAGCTATAAAATTGCCTTCAAAATGTTGTCTGCTTTAAAAAAGTGCCACTAATCTGTCAATCTATATTTTAGCCACACCAGATTTCGGTTGAGTATCATAAAAATGTGTTATTAAAATTAATTGTGTCTAAAAAATGAGATAAAACCTACCCAGCATTTTAACTCACATTAAAAATTCTGTTTGCATCAAAATGTTACTATAATAACGTCACACATTGTTATTACATCTTGCATCACTTAAACTGATTGTGTCACAGTAGAGAACTTCAATGTGAATCTCTGGTCAGAGATAACATGGGCTTCCCAGTACTCTCCTTTATACGGCTAGGCTGACATACTACTCTCCCTACACTAAGTGGTAACAAACTAAAGCATAATATATTTCACTGAGAAGGGACTTTTCATACTTTACTTTTACATGGTAATTGATACAGAACAGCCTTAACTAAAGGCATCATAGTACTTTCCTCCTATTGGAAAAAGTTGTCTATCATTTTGTGCATTATTCTGATATAATTAGGTTTGCAAAAAAATATAAACTTGCCTGTTTGAAAAAAATAAAATTCTGATTTTGATAACTTAACATCTCCTCATCTTTATAAGCGTGGTAAGCTGTCAAGGAAGTGCGTAATGTACTTTTAAAAGTCATCTAGAAAGTTCAAAGTAGTTACATCAAGTTGTGATTGGCTTACGTTATGTGAGCTGAAGTACCTCAACTGAATCCATTATTATTATGACAGCTCAGTTGATTAAATTCATATATTTGTCTAAATCACAAGCTATTTCCCAAAATGTACAGTACAAATTTTGAGGTATTTATTTAACAATAACTAACAGATGATCTGTCATTCCACCAGCTGCAAGTTCTTTAGGTCTTAACACAAGCCTTCAGGGAAATGTATTTTTCCCATGGAGTTAAAATAATCTTAATTAAAAGGTGAAAATAGAATAAGCCAAACATGTCAGCCAAGAGGTACAGTATCTTTGATTTTAAGCCAGAGGTCTGAAGAAAGCAAAGGGACATTTTTTTCCTTTGCCCAAACTAGAGATCTTTTTAAAGGAGGTGGATAATCTATATTCTGGCTATTTGAGTTGTAACAAATTTCACATTTATTTGACTTAATTCTTTCACTACTTGTCAGAGAACATTCTTTTTGTTTAGTGTTAGCAAAATAATCCTTTTTTTTCTTATTCCATCTCTCCAGTGTGCTGTAGAGGCACTTGTGGTGAACACACATTACTGCTTACTGTTATGATGTTTGCTGTCAAACCCATTTATTTATGCAACTGCCGTGGAAAGGCCTGAGGCCTTCAAGCAACCATGAAAGATTTCAGAGTCATGGTGTGGGGTCATGAAAGGAAAAAAAAAAAACTTCACTGGTTATGAGAAAGGAACTGACACAGGAAATGGTCACATATGGTACAGATTTATTACGTCCGGGACTTCCCCTTCAAATCTCATTATATCCACAGCTCAGAGCTGTGCATGGCACAACCACATACATCTCTTGTTGTGGCGTCCAATGAAATTACCGTACAGCTTAAAACAGATGGTAGGGAGGTGATAGTTTCATCACTTTATGGCAAGGACCAGCAATTGCATTTGTATAGTAGGAGCTTAGAAACTGACAGGTTTAAAGCAAACAGTGATCATCTCAATGTTTTTATGCGTCACAGAGAGACGGAGATGGATCACATTGTATTAACAAGAGTTGAATATGGTGGCGTAATAAAATTTATATATAAATAAAGTTGTATCTTGCTTTTTTTATTTTTTTTTTATTTTAATTTAATTAAAAATTATTTGGAAGAGAAAGGACACAACATTTTATACACATTTCAATAAGCCAGCAATTATATATTTGCAAAGGTTTAACTTTATTGCATGTACCTGCAGTCATATGCCAGGCAAATTAGTATGAACCATTAAAAATTCCATTATACATTAATGAACTCGAGAAATAAGAAAGTAAGCTGACTATAAATCTATATAGTCTATAAATCTATAAAAATGGGATCCTGCACTGAACAAAAGTTGCATTTAAAACAACCAGTGTATGAATAGCAGTAAAACCCACATCAAAGTATCTTACAAAATCTAAAAGTGACACATCTTCCTAATTTCAATGTGCTTTATTCTTTAAAATGTTGTGAAAAAAATATTAGGTCAAACAGCGCAGGACTGATTTATTAATATTGAGAGTACTATACCCTAGATCTGTGACTTTACTGCTTATTGCATTAAATATCCTCCAAAACCATTATTTAATTTTCAACAGTTACTCCTTACTTGGTAACCAGTCCCTTAACTCATGCTTTTGGTGGCATTGCTACATGGGAAGCATAATCCATACATTTTTAAAACACCACCCATTTTTACATATGAAGTTGCTATTTTCGTTGGGGTCCCTTTTTGCAACCATATTTGTCTAATGCATGGAGTTATTTGTTTAGATATTTTATAACAGTTGAAGGCTTGCTCTCATACATAGGTCAGTTAGCAGCAGCCACAGAAATATCAGGGTTCGGAGGTTGGACATGTTCAGAAGACATATCCAAAGAGTATAATGAGAAAAAAAGTGATGATTTAGCTCGTTCCCCGGGTTTCCATTTTCTGCATTTATTTCATCAAGCAGTACCGATTACCAGTATGAAAAAATCAGGTTCAATAGCATTTAGTACATCACTATAGAGGTCCATAGCATGCCTGTCATGAAAATAGATCTAGAACACATGGACCATAAGATATTTGATATCTTAAATATGATACATTTTACTTTTGTGTCATCACTCTTTTAAACCTTACTGTATAGCTTTGTGTCTTTGCAAACAATTCCTTTCAAATTCTAACAATTCAATTTCCTTACAGCTCAAATGAAAATTTTGTTACACAGACAAAAATGAAAACAAAACTCCACCACAATAATCCCTCCTATGCTAAGCTATTGTCACGGGAGGTAAACAGAGCCAGTTTTCTATCTACAGTCCTGAGATCATCTTTCATTTTAAATGTTCCTCAGTATATAGCACAGTATGATAATTAAAGCAATAATGTCACTGCCGACCCCCGCACAAAATGAGTCTTTCATAAAGATAAAATCTTTATGGAATACTCATGTTGACTGTGTTGGGATTTCACTGAAGAAAGATGAACTGAGACAAAGTAGGGACTACTTTGTCTCAGTATTGTTCCTACACTTGACACTTTTTGACACTAGGTGGAGCTAATGGCATCAAGAAGTGTCAATCCCCCAGCCATCACCAATGACGTCTGCAAAGAAACTGGCTCCTCCACAAACATCCCTGCTGTACTCTTGTTCATGTTTAAGAGCCAGGAGAAAAAGCTGAAAGAAACTGGTGGCACTCGCCAGGGACAAGTTGAGTAAGTTAAACTTAGCTTTGCCTGCCCCCCATTGATGATGTCACTGTCAGGGGTATTTGAAAATTATGCAAAGTCCCCAGATGGGAACAGTGCTGCTTTAACTTGACGCTAGGAGCTCAGGGAACAAATCTAAACAAAGCATTATTTTTAATTTTGCCCGCAAAAGGTATTAATATTTTTAATGCACTACTTTATTTTTTTATTGCCATTTAGGCAAAAGAAACTATTGACTGTTTCCTGAGCTGTAGAACTCTTATGTGCAAGCTCTCTTAATATATAGCCTTCCTATAGAGACTACGGTCCATATAATAAATTATGTTTTATGTTGTGCAATCACTAGGTTTCTGTTAATTGTTCCCGATGGGTCATATATATGCTATATTTGAAAACATTTAGCAGAATGTTATATTAAATATTACATTTTGCAACTTTGCCACTACATTTCTACATTTGCAATTTCAAAGTTACTGAGAGTTTATTTGCAAAGATAATATATGTATAATTCATTAAATCTTTAATATTTTTCATTTTAGACCACCATTTTAGAAATGAACACAGATTGTGTTGATATTTGCTCAGTTGCATTGAGGTTCTGAAGAAGAAAAAAAACTATTATGGTCAATACATCCATATGCTTACTAACACTTTTGGCAAATCCCCAGGGGACCGTTTTGCTAATTATTTAAGTTCTTGCAATTGGAGTCTGGAAATTTCAGTACACAAGTGTCCATTTAGCATATATTATTGCTCGTTGTTTTTCCTTAAGACGTGATGTAGAGTAGATGCAGTTAGGTCATTGATTGACCTTCCATGGTAAATACATACATTAAGATTGTTACGTAAATAAAGGACAATGCTTCCTGGATGTATTGGTTTCCAATATTAGCAGCGATTAGTAAAACTAAACTGCGCACAGCCTTAGCTATGCATCTTGAGCATCTTCAAGCACATCAAAATTATTGTAGGGTTAAAGAAACTTCAAGAATAATATTTTAGTTTCTGCAAAGTTACCCATATGATTGCTTACATATAATAAATATCTGTAGGTTTAATGGAACCCTATCATCATTTATTTTTCAAATCTTAAAATATTTATACCATCTCATTAGGTTTTTTTAATTCACATATATTGTTTGTTTTTTTTAAGAAATGACTTTTCCAACTTACTCTTAATGAGAGACATCTTTATGTACCTTCTGTTAGATTGCCAGTTATCTGAACCCTATGCTCACTATTTTGAAACAGATTTTTAAGATCGTGTGATTTTTCTGCCTCCAGAATCTTCTGACAGGTGATTTTGAAAAGTAAAAAAGTAAACAACTGACATTTTGAGATTAGAAATCCCACTATTTGGTTCACAAATAAAGTAAGAAAAAGTAACCATGAAAGGGAAAAATAGGAGCAGTAAAAAAAATTAATATTTATTGTGAGAGAAAATGTGGTTTGGTAGTTGATGGCATATACATTAGGCCTGATTTACTGAACAGCAGCCTGAGGTTTGAGAGTTAGATGTCCCAGGGAGAGATGTTAGGTTTGCAAGATGCATTACTGGTACTCTGCAAACCAAGGTATGGGTCCCTGGGGCGGAGCACTTGGAGAGCAGGGTGAGCCAGTGCTCCAATAGCACCAGCTGCTAAGTAACAGTCGGACCAGAACTTTTATTTTGCTTAGTAGTTTCACTTATGTCTAATTGCACCTCACCTGTATCTGATCAAGTAGCTAGCAGGCTTTTAAAAAGAAGGCATCAGCATACTGCAGAATGAGGAGGAAAGGCCAGAAGAATGGTGTCTTGCAGGTATACTTTTTGTAAATTCGCAAGTGGGAAAGCCACCCAATTCCAGATAGGGATTTGCTATGTATAGTAAGTGCTCAAGCAAGAGCAAGGAATTTTGTTTTGTTTATTTTTCATTTTTGAAACACCTGTATATATATTTCACTGAATAAATCTGAAAAACTGAGCTGGATGTGTCCTGGACTTTCATTACCCTAGAAGGCTGTGGTTACAAGATCTGTGACAAAATCCTACCTGGAAAGTAGGTGGTGTGTTACATAATATAGAATATATGTATTACATATATTATATTTAAATATAGATTATGTCTAACTGTTCTTTTTTCCTCAACTTTTCACTTCTCACTTGATCTGTAAATAAAAGCAACATTTAGTGGCTGTCTCCTAGCCATCAATCATCTTTTTATCCGATAATAATCAAATTTTTCTTTCTTTTTTTTTTTTTTTTGCACCGTGGATGTAACCTGAATTCACGAATCAAAATTAACATGCTTGTCCATTTCCCAAGTTGCCTGTTTCTTTATTAGTCTATGTAGTGTTTAAGAAATCAGGATATAATATGATCACCCAAACAGCTCAAATTCAGATGAACTGCAGTTTATAAGGAGACAAATCAAGTCTAGTTAAGATGCAACTTGACATAGTTTGCCAACCGAGCTTCAATTTATGATCTAGCCCAGCCAAACTCGGCAGCTAATCATATCTACAGTACTAATGTTCAGATCATTCAGCAATCGACTTCAGGAGAGGTCATTCCAATGTGAGGAACTGTAAATGACTTATCAAGATGTATTTTAATTAACAAAATCACGATAGGAGTGATAGCGAAGCATATTTCTGGATCTTGGTGTGGCAGAGAATGGGGCAAGAACCATGAAAGGTAGTTAATCCCATAGAGGCCCTGAGATCATAACCTGGGATGTGAGTCTTGTGGGAAAGGTAGATTAAAGGAACACTATAGGGTCAAGAACACATACATGTATTCCTAACCCTATAGTGCTAAAACCACCATCTAGCCCTCCCTAAATATAGTAAAATGTTACTTGTATTCAAGTTGGCAGCTGCAGCCTTAGCCCCTGATCTGCCTGGATGCCTAACATCATCAGAAGTGATTCTGTGAGACAATCACAATGCTTTCCCATAGGATTGGCTGAGACTGTCACAGAGGCAGATTAGGGGCAGAGCCAGCACAAGTCAAACACAACCCTGGCCAATCAGCATATCCTCAGACATGAATCAATGCATCTCTGTGAGGAACGTTCAGTGTATGCATGCAGAGGGTGGAGACACTGAATGGCAGTACTGCACAATGTGCCGCACTGACTGCCCCAGGATGCACCTCTAGCAGCCACCTGAGGAGTGGCCAGTGGAGTTATCCCGAGGCTGTAATGTAAACACTGCATATCTCTGAAAATACTGTGTTTACAGCATAAAACCTGAAGAGAATGAATCTACTTCTCAGAACAAATACAATAAGCTGTAGTTGTTCTGGTGACTATAGTGTCCCTTTAACCTTGAATAAATTACACCATCGCTAACACCAACAAGTTATTCACTAAAGTGAGAATTCAGTGTGAATTTCAAATGTGAGGCTAATGTAGCTAAACTGGATTCATAGCAGATATAAAGGATGTTTCCAATTTGGCTATTTTTTTAGCTTAAATTTAAAATTCCCTGCAAATTCACTTTGTATTCTCACTTTATTGAATAGCCCTGTATGCAAAACACAGCACAGAAATTATTAGATAAGGTTCATATACCTATTATGTTTAATGTATTTGCTACACAATGAACAAGCCTTCACTGAGACTTCAATTAAGTGTTCATAAGCATTGTTTCAATCAAATAAGATAGAAGAGTTCTTCAGGAATCTACACAAGCTAACTCATTAGGTACTGTAAGTTAACCCCTTTCCTGACAAAATTGTGTATATACAATTTCAAGGTATCTTCCCTTACCCCAGAATGGTGTAAATATGATTTTGACAATTGCAAGCAAGTTAATGTACTACTGGCGATAGGCCAAGCCAACCCTACAATAGTGTGCCAACTGTCATTTGCAAGTGCCTTTTGGTAAGTCCAGAGCACCTCAAAATAGTGTGGGAGCTTGTGGTCTGCACCTTCCATAGACTGGGGAGCAGCATCATATCCCCACAACGCAACAACGGAATTGTGACCATTGCCCTCAAAGCAGAAGTAAGTAAAACATGCTTTATTTTCTTTCTAAGATTTCACCAGTGCTGTAAATTATGGCTGGAAAAAAAACATAGCCCCACAAAGTCAACCCCACAAACACACAGTTAACACCTCAAACACACATGCAATCACACTGTTACACTTGCAAACACATTCACCCCTATAAACACTCCCACTGCCCCACAAACTGCCACCAACACACGTTCACTCATACACACAGTCACTCCAGAAAGCACACAGAGTTATGCACACAGTCACTACGTCACACAAAATAAAAAGCATTATTTTGTGTGTTTGTTTTTAAAAATTTTTCTTGTACATCAAAAAATGTCCATTTTGTTCCCAATAATTCCTAGAACGCAATAGAAACCTATTTTTTTTTTTTTTTTTTTAGCAAATTGCTTTGAGGTAAAAGGGTTGTTATAGCTAATTGTACAGATTTTTTTTTTTAAATTAATCTTGAAAAACTAACAAATAAACAAACGGAAAAAACAACAAATAAATCATTCGATATTTGATGCCCACCTACGATGTCCAGGCTGGAGTATTCTTTTCAGCAATTGATTTTCAGATGCTGAGTTTTTTTCTTTGTATTGTGAGCAACATGATAAACAGAAAAATGTCTGTAACCAGCACTACCCCGAGAATGCCACTGATGTGCAACATGTTGCAAAAACTCTTTTACATCAGAAGAACAATGCACCTCTTCATAGTAAAACATTAAAACATTAGAGGACAGGTTGAGACGAATGGAACTCATTTTGGTAATTTGTGCTAATTTAAAGCAGAGAGCTTTGCTGCTACTGTTCTTCCTCAAAGGAAAGAGCTTTCTTAAATGTAATGGTCATTTAGAATTCATTGAGTCCTATACAGCGTAGCCCGTTATCTCATGAAAAGGCCTTGTGTAGCCATACACATTGTGTGAGTGCAAGCTATGCATGGTGTGTGTGTGTGTGTGTGTGTGTATGTATATATATATATATATATATATATATATATATATATAAAAATCTTAACTATGCTTAGCTTGGAACAGAGAAGGGATTAATAGGAGTGATATGACTTTCATTTTACAATATTGTTTTATTAGGTTAATTTGTGACATTATGTTTCTTACATGGTTAATAGAGTCTTTCAGCGTTAGTCTATGACCGAGGCTTAAATGACCTTTAACGTCACCCAGACCACTTCAGTGTAATGAAGTGTCCTGGGTGTAGTGGGTCTATCATTTTAATTATATAAGGTAAACAATGCCATTTTACAGAAAGAGCATTGTTTACCTTGAAAGGTTAAACACCTACAGTGGCTGTTACACAGAGTCCTGGGAGGCGCTTCAGCTGGAAAGACCGGGTAAAAATGTCACGTGACATTGCAGCCCCCATAGGATAACATTGATTAAATGCTTTTCTTTTTTGGAAGCTTGGATGCACAAATGGCACTTGCCACTCATGTGCATCAGTCTTCCAATGCTCCTCTTGCAGAGGAGGCAATATCTTCTCCATGACATTGTGGGAGGAGCGCAGCACAGAGGGATCCTCAGCACTACATCACATTTTCAGAGAATTAAGAGCCCATTGGGCCAGGTGCTGACAATAATGATTGGCCTAATTACAGAATCTTACTGACAGAAAACACAAAAACAGTTATACCTCCGAAGCGTTGTGTATCTGACACAGGTGGTGTTGGAGGGAAACTCACAGGATATATCTTTTGGAAAACACATACCCTATGCTAATGATACCGATATTGCCGATTTATTATTATTATTATTATTGGTATTTATATAGCACCAGCTTATTCCGCAGTGCTTTACAATAAGAGGGGAATTCACTGCTAATGTGAGAGGTGGCGGTGGCCCAGTGCACGCAGGGCTGGCGTGTCCATAAGGCATCTTAGGGCGCACCGGCTCTAGTGGCGCAAGAATTGAGTGACCGGCAGGAAGTAACTGCACAGCGCTCCCCCCAACAGTCACTTAGTGTAGCGTGGTTGAGCAGAGCAGACCACTGTACAGGAGCTTCACAGGAAGTGCTAACTGAGAAATAAAATCTAAATATTCTTGAAAACTAAAAATTCTGACTGGCATGTATATTTTGTGCATTTACCACTCAATAAAAAAAATATTTGCTAAAAAAAATATTAAATAAACATGTTTAGTAAATAGTAGCTTTGTGTAGAATTTGTTTTTTTTTTCAAAACAGTGAATGTACAGAATATCGGTATCGGTAACTTATCAGCTATCGGCCTAAAAAGTTCACAGATTATTGATATCAGAATCGGCTCTAAAAAATCAATATTGATCGATCCCTAATTTTTAGAACTTGAAATTATACTGCATCCTTTAGCAAATCTAAGATGTATCTATGTATTCATCAGCATCCTCGTAGTAAACTACGGGAGCAACAGGATTGCCTGACAACTTCCCTGTTTGGTAGCAACATCTCACAGCAGAAGCTACAAATCCTAGACATTGCTACCGAAACATGAACTTCGAATATATGCATCTTTCGTTTCATTATTATTTGTTTTAACTTTTCTTTAAAACACGTTAAGCATATAATGCATAGAATTTGGTTCGTGTCTAATGAGGAATATCTCTTTAATTCTAGTTTGAATTGTTTGTACAATAAAATTTGCTTGTTCTGTCTCAGTCCTTTAATAGCTCTGTCCCTGTGAATCCATAGCAGAGGATCCTTATCGTTGGCCGTAAGATAGATTTTTCTGTTGCTTGTCACATGCTGCGTTAAGTTTGTCTTCACATTGATTATAAGATTCAGCTAGAACTAGGTTTCAGCTCTTCCCCCTTTTTCGCTCTGTGCTCTTACAAGCACCCCTGCTTAGAGCTTCATGAGGAAATAATCAGATTAGTCCTTTAGCTGAGAGTTCATATGGAGTTCTCTTTCTCAATGTGCTACTAACTGAATAAATGTGTTTTGTGGGAAATTGTAAATGACATTATGATAACTAGGACCAGTGTGGCTTTCATTTAAAAGTGATCATGATCACAGCTAGTCGTATATTGTGACAGACAGAAAAATATCCCACAAACTTGGTTTGTTGGTAAAAAAAAATACCAGAAACTTTTTAACCTTTTCAGCTGTACAGCATTTTTCCAATATTTGAAAGAATTCTAAAATAATGATAGCAATCCAGCCAACTGTTTATGGTGGACAGAAACATCTTTGCAAATTAGCAAGTGATAATGTTTTTTTTTTTTTTTTATTTCTTTGTTTTTTTAGATCTAGAAACATGACCAGTCTAGAAAAGGTTAATTTTGGGAGAGGAAGAGGCACAGAAAAGTTAAACCAGCTCTATAACTTTCAAGTGCCTCTCTATGTTCATTTACTTACCGCGTTTTCACCCCTTACTTCTTTATGTAACACTTAAGGAAAGTAGAGAATTGTCAAGTGGACAACATTATGGAGCTTCAGTCAAACTCCACTTCCTTTTCAAGTTGGCGCTGGCCTTCACGAATGCACACATCCTGCTGGTATCTTGTCTCATGGGATCTCACCAAATGGTGGGGATAAGTGTGACTTAAATAATGTAATTAAAGGGACTCTCCAGTTTCAGTAAAACTCCCACCCCCATCCAATGTTGCAGAAGGGGTTAAAACCCCTTCAGTGACTTACCTGAGTCCAGCACCTGATGTCCCTCAGCGCTGGGTCAGACTCCGCCTACTCTCCTCCCCTGCCGACGTCAGCCGGCGGGGGACACCTAATGCGCTAATGCCTTTGGGGGGCATATCTACTGATTATTGGACCTAATACCTTTGGGGGTGCATATCTACTAATTATTTATTTTTAAAAAACAATTATGTGGACAGTAGAGTTTCCCTTTAAAAAAATTAATCCATATATACTAGAAAGCTCTAATGAAAACTAGCACTCACCTAGAGTTACTGCAAATAATGCTATTATAATAGGCACATAAAGATTCCCAAAATGTTTGAACTACACCCCAATATTTTCAGATATAGTAATAGCAATTACTGTACAGTAATAGTGAAAGTCACTATAATATGCATTGATGGGAATTTAAATTGAACTTAAAGCAAATTTCAAATTGTAAGCTAAAATAGCCAAACTAAAAACACAGCCGACTTGGCAGTTTTGTTTTCTCAAAATGGGATATTTAGTCAGAATACCCTTTAAATTCCCAGAAGTTCGCACCGTAGTGCCCATTGAACGTTTTGCAATCATTGAATTTCACAGAAGTGTTTTACGGAATATAAAAAATACAAATATGGTGTTCTTTAATTCTTCAATTCGTGTCCAAATTTATATCAAAACATTAATTATGTATACATTAGACTCAAGATAAAAATAATTTAAAAACATTGAAATACATGTCAATAACTACATTTTTATTTTATAGGTGTTTACAAGAAGAACAATCTGTGCAGCTACAAGCCTGGAATAAAAGGACATGTCTGTCAACAGATTGACCATGCTGTTGTAGTCCTGGAAAACATTGGGGATAACTATGAACAGTTAGCCCCAGTGATATCAGTGACAGAAAATTTTGTTGACGTGTTCTCCAATGGCAACATTTCCAAAGGTGGCTGCTGTACTAAGAACATACATTCATCCTTTTATGCTGTATTACCAGCTAATAAAATCACAAAAGTATGTTTTAATGGTCCAACTCCACAAAATATGAGACTTCAACTCAATGGAGGACAAAACACAACCAAACTCATATTAGCATTGTTTTATGATACCCCACAAACCGTCTCCATTTTATCCAAGGGGAGATTAACTTTTTCAGTTTCATATGATGCACAGCCTGATTTTTTCAATGAGAACCAAGGAATAATTTTCTTCAATTTCAAGGAAAACTTACTTTATGTCCTTCTTCAGGGTGACGAGCCAGTGGTAATTTCAACCAATCCATCTCTCCATTTAGCCTTGTATGTGACAAATGGAACCAGCATGAAAATCGGTAAGGAATTCCCCAAAAATCTTGCAGAATTTTTGGGCATTGGTAATACTCAGGTCACTATCCTACAGACATTACAAGGGGACATGAAGACATTACGGGCTATGACAGATAACCATGTTAAAAGAAAACTACAATGCCCATCCATCTCAGACCTTAAGGTCAATAAAAAAAAAATCAGAGTCAGACGTAACTCTGGAACAAATGGTAACATAGACAGTCTTTCAAAAAACGAGCAGAACAACTTGGAAGTAATCCTTATAGAAATAAGTAATCCCCCGATACTAAACACAAATGGTGGTTCATTTTTAACGTACGACAAACTTTACAGTATAGAAAACCGTATTATCAGTGGCCTACAGACGGGAGAACTAGAGGGAAAATTACATATGCACATTGATTCTTTAATGATTATGGATCCAGTTCAATCCAAACTTGGAAGCAGATCAAGGTAGGTCTATTCTTCTTTTCAGATATTTGTTAGTATTCTAATTGTTTGTTAAACTCCTTTGGTATTAAAGGCATAGCATAAGATACCATGCCAGATACCAATTTCAGAACATAGACAACCACTAGAAATGATTATATGTGGCCCAGAACTACCAGGTCTCCTGAGACTCAAATTGCTATCTCATCTGCACCTTTAACTATGACTACTGTTATGCCACTGTTTATCATATGATTTTGCATAGATATCTGAACCTTTTTGATTCATTGTCATTAACACCTTCAGTCTTGCTTCAAATCTGTGAAAGTGTAAAACAAATGCAAGAAGTGATCAATTAGATTAAATAGACTGAATTGACTATACCAATTTCTAATTATAGATTAATTGATCACTAAATGAGCTTGTTTTACACTTTCACTATGCTTTTGCCTATAAATGGTTGTTATTTCCGGTGTGATGTAGCTTGACAAAGACCCTTTCAGATCTCAATCCAAGTCCGATTCCGATCAGAGGTCTTGTGCAGTTTTGGCAGAATGAGGGGGACCTACACGATGTTAGGCAGGGGGTTTTAATGTTGCAGCTGTTCAGTGTATTTATGTGTGTGTGTGTGTGTGTGTGTGTGTGTACACATATATTTTCTCTCATGAACAACAAGCTAACTACATATGTACCTATCTATCTATCTATCTCTCTATCTCTCTATCTCTCTATCTATCTCTCTATCTCTCTATCTATCTATCTATCTATCTATCTCTCTCTCTCTATCTATCTCTCTATCTCTCTATCTATCTATCTATCTCTCTATCTATCTATCTATCTCTCTCTCTCTCTCTCTCTCTCTCTCTCTCTCTATCTATCTATCTCTCTGTCTATCTCTCTCTCTATCTATCTATCTATCTATCTATCTATCTATCTCTCTATCTATCTATCTCTCTCTCTCTCTCTCTCTATCTATCTCTCTATCTCTCTATCTATCTCTCTATCTATCTATCTCTCTATCTCTCTATCTAGCTCTAAACATAACTGCTATTCTCTATTGGATTTTCTAGTTGTTTTACTGCTTTCTGTTTCCTTTGGTTTAGCTCTGGGTCATTTTGGCTCCAGGCTACATTCACATTAGTGGCTTTAAATTGGATAACTATACTGCAATGATAAATCCAGGTTCCTTGCAATAAGGTGTTAATCCCTTTGCTTTAATATTAGAGCAGCATGTAATGATGTTTAGACATCACTTCAGTTTAGTGACGACCCCACTGGGGCCAGCAATAGAACTGTACAAGTGTCTAACAAGATGTCAGGTGACTCTCGTAACCACAGCAACATCCTGAAGAATCTAATCTCACCATCAAACATTGCAAGACCCAATAAGGCTTACATTGTGTAAGTACCCTAGCATTGCTTGGTAACTCAAATCAATTAACACTAATTCTTCTGATGATATGATATATTGTGATCACTTTCTTTTCAGAGAAGTGGGTGAAATTGCAATATTTCACCCAAAATGACGTTGACTTTTCAACCGCGGTATTAATTGCGTGTCCATATTAAATTGTAAATGCATCAAGGTAGCGAGGGGAAAGTGGATGTGTGCTTCTTTGGGTCATTGTTGACCTATCCAAAGACGAAAATGCCCTTTCCCTTTTCTTTTATCTATTACAGTTTTCCCTCTTGCGTGTCAAGTTGATGTATTATACAAAATTAATTTGGTGACCTTTAACCTCAACTGCAGATTAAACAATTTCACTTCAATGGCATCATTAGTAGGGCCTTGCATTCAATGATGATTTCTCTAAAAGGCCACAGAGATTCGATTTTAAGCTAACAGATTTATTGCACTATTATAACATATCGTAAAAAATCTGGTCCCAACGACAGGAATTCTTTTAAGGACAGGAAATATTTGACCGAGGCAGTTAAAGTGCTAATATGTTGTAATATTAATTTTTATTCAATAAAGGCTTCTGTTTACCTACAATAGCACATAGCTCCATTTTTCTTTTTAATTATGTTTTAAAGAGGTGTTTATTTTTATTAGCTAGTTTTTTGCTTTTATTATTTTTAAAATCAATTAATAAACCCATGATATGATATTTACGCTTCCTAATACACACTAAATTACAGATTGTACAAGACTCGTTTCAGTTCAGATTGTACAGCATTTATTTTCAAAGTCCAAGCCCTTGCTGCGTTTAATAAGATAGTCAAATATTCGTCTGAGGTTTCATCATTCTGATTATGCATCAAAGAGCACTTCATCTGATAGAATCCTCTAACTTTCCTACAATCTATTATTTTTTAAAAGGCCAGCTGCAATTGATGGGGGGGAAAATGGGATACAATACCTTAATACATTAGAGAATAAAGTTAAAATAATGAATCATTGTGGATTCTGCTCATTCAATAGTTCCAAAACGTGTCTGTATAGGCTAATTGACTCTAATAACTCTCGCTCTCTGCCTATTCATTATATCATAACTGACATGAATGTTCTTTCGTGTCTTCATTCGAGTAAAACTATTTATCTGATGTTCAATGCGGTTGATTTTCTTGCTTCCTGGTTAATATCAATTTATTTTTATGCATAAAAATATTTTCAAGAATGATTGTATTAAAATATGGAAGCACAAAGGTGTGTGACTGGGGATTTTTCCTTTAGATTACAATGTCTTTGTTTGTCTTGGACTGTCTTTGTTCTGGCACATCTAGAGTTGGTGAAAATAACTGGTATAGTCAGCATTATGTGGCACAGACAAAATCTACTGATAGCTGAAATCAATGCTTCTCTTTGAGAAGCATTGGTTTCAATATGCCCTGTCTCACAAATTGTTTCTATGAAAAGCAGCATGATGGTTTGGAGACCATTTATACTTATGATCCTTTCAGCACTTGTGTAGAGGAAAGTAACCCTTTATTTAAGGTATGCTGGGGGGGGCAATAATCTAAAAAGATGTCTAAATACCCCAGAATTACAAATAAAGGTTTCAATACTAATAATTACTAGTTAACGTTGCTCTATAAGGCTTCCATTCTGTCACACTCTTCTATCCCTTATGGTTATGGTTTCTCTTTTTTGCTCCAAACCTACTGCAAATATCAAATATAAACTCGCTGATTTGGTGAAAGAACAAGGTAAATTCTGTACAGCCTGGAGAATGGCATGACATGCAGGGACTTTTATTTATTTATTTTACTATTTAAAAAAAAACAAAAAAAAAAACATTTTTTTACTATTCACAATTTTATTATTATGCATATATTTAAAATGCACATTCTGTGTAATGCATTAATAAAGAATCTATTACTTTAAGTAACTCTTATTACTTTATCCCCATATCCATAGAAATCACTTTAAGAGAACTTCAATGGGAGTTATAAAGTAGATATTATTGAATAAAAAAGAGGGATGTGTCTAGGCCCCAAATAAACTCCAGCAACTTCCCTGAGCACAACTGTTGTTGTTGTTATTCACTATAGTGGTGGTTAATTGTGGCCAGAAAATACCAACAGATTTTTTTGTATTTTTGTATTTTTGCAGTGCATAAGATTATAACAGACAATTTTGAGGTACCCCAATGGCAATCCTCAGGCATAGCATCACGCATTACATTTAGGGTAGTAGAGAAGACATGCACATTTTTTAATAAAAGCAATAATAATATAAAAGGAGTTAAATCAGAGAGACATACGACATATGTAGTAACGTTTAACAGAAGACACTCCTATCAAGCTAGATATGCCTGAACAGTTTGTTGTAACACATGGTAAGTCAAGATGGATAGTCATGAGTATACTACGATGGCTTGTACAAGCGAAAAACTGAGTGTTGCAGGCTAGCTATGTGTGGGTGAGTTATAATTGTATAAACATCATGTTAGAGCTACAGGCTTGGCAAACCACGGGTTCCACCTCTTAGTGTATGTTTGCGTGTGACATGGATCGGGCCCTATGGCGGTGGGTGCGTCGAGTGTGAATACGACCATCAGATCTGGTGTATGTCAGTGCCAGGTGTGTGCCCTGTGCATGTTTCCTCGTATTATAGTGTCAAATCAGCTAGCAGATAATTTATGGGTTGGCAAGCTGCTATTATTAGTGACCAGCTGTCAGCCAAACAGTTATGTTATATCATCTGAGCATGCAAAATAATCAAGTAACCAAATCATAGATATCAGAGCTTGCTGTGAGCGGAACCATGTGTAGGATTTTAAATGAAGGCTGGCATGCAAAAATCAGGAGGGTATTCCAAATTGTGGGGGACCTTGCCAGCTAGCTGAGTGCTTGGGGTGCAAAGTCCTGGATCAACCCATGCCCCAGCTTTGAAGTAGGCTTGACGACAAGAGGCAGAGTCCGAGTAAGTCCTCCCCATAGCCCCGGGCCATCGTGAAGGCCTGCACCCCTGAACCACACACTTGGCTACTCATGTAGAGGCTGAGTTCTTCCCTTGTAGGGGACGGCATTGGATCCCAATGGACAGTCACCACCTGCTCCGATTTTCTGGCTCAGTTACAGGAGCTCAGACGAAGCACATCTGATCCGATTAGCAGTCAGTCCCTGCCCCCTACCAACAGGTTTTTTAATCTCTGCCTTTAACCTTTCTTCCAACCTAATTATGAAATATTTGGCATTATAAATGCAATGAAATGCTTATATACAATACAATAACTAGAGATTAAGGATTAAACTTTGACAATGATGTGCCCTTTCTGCAGGATTAAAGGAACACTGTAGTCTTAAGAATGCAACTACAGTGTCTCTCTACCTCCATGCCCCTACCCCCCTACTGCAGGTAGACAGCTACAAAAAGGCAGTCTTAACCCTGCAATAAAAACATTGCACTTTCTCTAAAACTGCAACATTTTCATTTGCATGGATAAAGGGGACAGTGGCAGTGCACGCTGCACACATACCACTTCAATGAGACGAAGTGGTCTGGGTGCCTACAGTGTTCCTTTAAGGTAACTGTAATAATGGAGATTATGTTTTAAATAGTTGCAGCTCAAGATTTAGAAAATAATTCAACAGCTAAAATGTTGTCCATATTACTCTTAATCATATATCATGATCACAAATGCTTTATAATAAACGTGCATTTGTTTTTCCCCTTAACAAAAATGTATTCATCATTTAGGTTCAAACTGTTCAGTTCCAAATGTATTTATTTATAAAATATTTTATCAGGAAAGATACAGTGAGATTTCTCTCATTTTCAAGTATGTCCTGGGTCCACAAAACATTACATTGATACATTATGGTACTATAAAATAAAAAAATTGTATCAGCAGAACAAGTTATACAATGTACTGAGTTTATTAATGTGGGATTGCGGTGCAGATGCATATACTACTTCCCCATAATCAATGATTGGCATCAGAATTTGCTGTACAATCTTTTCCTTTACTGTAGGGCTTAAGCAGGATTTGTTTAAATGCATGTTTTTCTATGTGGAGGCCAAAAGATAGATTGGGGTCTAACAACATACCCAAGTATTTGAAAGAATGGACTGCGGTCAGTGTGCTATTTGAATTTGTTTTGATGGATAGGTGGGAATTGTGCAATTTAGGTACTGTTCCAAAGATCATTGTGACAGTTTTGTCAGTGTTCAGGAAGAGTTTGTTTTCTGCGATCCACTTTTCTACCACTGTAAACTGGTCTTGGAGCACAGCCTCAAGCTCCTGTAGATTGGATTTGCTTGCATAGATTACTGTGTCGTCTGCGAACATGTGTACATTTGAGGGTTTGCAGATATTAGGTAGATCATTTATAAATAATGTAAATAGTAGGGGGCCGAGAATGAAACCTTGGGGAACACCACACATGACTGGGAGAGTCAGTGGTGTATCCTGGTTTTGTGCTTCCCTAGGCAGGACAAAACTCAGGTGCCCCCCTCCCCCGCTCCACCCCCACCCAACCCTTCCCCCCCACCCACCTTCTAAATACACACACACACACACAGTCAGACACACACACACACAATTCACACACACACATACACACACATACACAGTCAGACACAAACACACACACAGTCAAACAGACACAAACACACACACACACACAGTCAGACACAAACACACACACACAGTCAGACACAAACACACACACACACACAGTCAGACACACACACACACACAGTCAGACACATACACACACACAGTCAGACACACATACACACACACACAGTCAGACAAACACACACAATCACTCACATTAACACTATTTTTATTTATTATTTAACCCCGCTTCCCTTTGGGAATGCTGGGGGGGTGTGGGGTTCTCTCTCTCCCTGGGGGTCCAGTGGCTGCCGGTCGGGCTGATGGGCTGGCTGCTGGGCGGGCGGCTGGCGAGGGAGCTCTTCCTCTGAGCGGTCTGCTCAGCTCCCTCGCCAGCCGTCCGCCGGACCATCAGCCAGCGCCGCCCAGCGCCCGGCATGTCAGTTAGCCGCGAGGCTAGCAAGACATTTGCCCTGGGCACTTGGGGGCGGCGTTTTTTTGCCGGCCCCTGAAAAATACCGCCCAAGACAAATGCCTTGTTTGCCTCGCGGCTAATACGTCCCTGGGGAGAGTCACGTGTGGTGTTCCCCACTCATTCAATCATTATTGTGCGCACGTGAAGCTGCAGCCAATGGCAGTGCAGACGTGAGGATTTTCTGAACAATCCTGTGACCACAATAATAGGGGCTGACAATCATGCATTGCTAGGGGCTGTTTTATCAGCCAGTCAATTGTCAATTTCCTGCAAAATTAGACCAATCCAATACTGCCTGTCTTTTAAGGACAGACGCCCTAACTTGCAAATAGTAAGGCAAGTAGAACCCGATACACAATAAAGACATATTACCAGGCCTTACAGTGGCCGGACGTAACATATTAATATGAGGTATAGGTAGAGAATAGTCAGATACAGGCCTTGTACAAGGTTGAAGACACATGTATAAATCAGTATAACAAAGTCAATGGTCAGGGATACCAGAATATAGAGTAAACGATTAAACAAAATCAATTTAGATACCAAAAATACCAGGGATAAAGGGACATAAATAAGCATGACAGGGCAATGAAGAGAGGTCACAAGGGCTTTATATAGGCCCCTGTGGCATCTGATAGGTTTGGGTCATGTTTTATGAAAAAATGCACATGACCACATTGTGTGGTCAAAGAGTTCTGAGACTAGAATGAATGGAGAGAGAGGTGGAGCATTCCTGATCATTGATGACATCTGAACCTTATCCAACGTCATTGCGTCCAGTGCAGGGATTGTCGGATCAGGAGAGAGCACCCAGAACCATCGGGAGAAGCAGGTATAAAACTGTCAGCTTTTCATCATTTCTGGATGCTGTTACACTGCGTGTGAGACTGTGAACTAGCGTCATTGTGTTGGTTGGGTTGGTTCAGGTTGTGTTTTGAGAAAGCTAGAAGCTGATGATAGTAATAGAGAGAGAAGACTTAGAAGAGATTGGAAAGAATGAATCTTATTAGTAGTTTAGTTAAAAAAAGAAATTGTACTTTAAAGCCGCTGCAGATATATTTTTCCATTCTCCTGCATATTCAGTATAAAATGAAAACTTTTATCAAATTGTGGCCGAACTGGATGGACGTGTAGACATATTTTGGTAAAGTCGAAAACCGATACATTTTGAACTGAATCGAACAAACAGAAAATTCTTCACATTTACGTCTACTGTGTCGGTCTAATTCACTGAACAAAGAATTGCAGTGACTTGACATCTAAACTAATTTTACTTTTTACTGAAAGCAGCAAGGTGAATTGTTAAAGTAGGACTCATCTACATCACTAATAACGGTTGGTCTATCAATCTAATGCAGTTCTGGGTAATCAGTCATCCCAGCCAACCACTGATGTACGGTGTTGCAGTCCAACAAATTATTATCTATTACTATTTGCCAAAGTAACACAGTTTTGTTTTCCACTGAAATGCAGTTCTTTAGAGTGAAAATTAGGATTACTTAAATAGAGCATGTAATGTGTATGGAAGACATAGTAGACGGCAGGCTGTGGGTTAGTTATAGGCTAATAGCCATTCTCACTGGGTGCTCTGGAGGTGTACGGCATTTAAAGGCAAATGGCTGCAACCACCTGGGAAGTGATGTCATTAAACAGCAATGCGTGAAGCTAAAGGTTAGGCAGTAAACTGAATCCATTTACAGAGTTGTGATGCGGAAAAGCTACATGCTACACTGACAGTCTGACACATTTACCCATTCTCGGTGCGTTGGATTCTTATTAAAGGATGCCTGTTATGATTTAATGTATGAATAAAATGTTACTTTACTTTAAATGGTCTCCATATTTAGCACAATAGGGTCCACTTTAAAACTGTAAATAATTTTATCTTAACTGAATTAGTAATAAAAAATAAGTAAATGTGTCTGCATCTGCAAAATGATAGTAATAGTAATAGTACTGCTCTGTTTTTCTTTAAATAGAATTTAGATAAAATCACAGCCATATGTATAGGAAAACCATCATCATTTTTTTTAGATTAGACTAAATGTATTGTAACCTGCATGTTATATTGCAGTGCACTTAGATAAATACTGTTTTCAGTAAATCCAGTACTCCTGGATTTGCCTTGATTTATGGAGACATACGCAAGAGCTATTATTTTACAAATCACGGCCTCCTGCTGAAGTGCAGAGCATCTCTAAAATACACTTTGTAATTAAGTTTAGTCTTACATAAAAACATAGAGACATAGAATGTGATGGCAGATAAGAACCATTCGGCCCATCTAGTCTGCCCAATATTCTAAATGCTCTGATTAGTCCCTGGTCTTATCTTATAGCTAGGAGAGCCTTATGCCTATCCCACGCATGCTTAAACTCCTTCACTGTGTTAACCTCTACCACTTCAGCCGGAAGGCTATTCCATGCATCCACTACCCTCTCAGTAAAGTAATACTTCCTGATATTATGTTTAAACCTTTGCTCCTCTAG
Organism: Pelobates cultripes; assembly: GCA_933207985.1. Lineage (NCBI taxonomy): Eukaryota > Metazoa > Chordata > Amphibia > Anura > Pelobatidae > Pelobates > Pelobates cultripes. The sequence goes on along the minus strand of OW240913.1, from coordinate 29,730,920 downwards.
CTTAGATAATAGTTGTGTTTTCTGCCCCAACAGAGCAAAGACAAATCAGGAGATCTACTGAAAACGTATTAAGTTTTATTTGTATTAATTACAAAATAGTACACAGTGAGGACTTATTACATATTGCATTTCATTGTTTCTTAACCAGCTTGTGGAAGTTTAAAAACAGTAATTGCACCCAAGAAAATATCAAAATATTAATGTGAAAAAATGATGGAATACAGAGCAGTGTGTAAAGCAGTAATGAACAGCTCATTGGTACAGAGAGAGCAAACCTGCTACCTAAATCACTGTGCGTAAACACGGCAAAAGTGTCAGCAATTCAAATTGCAAACTGAATCTCAAATTTAAGCCAAAACAGGCAAATTGAAAAAAAATCTGCAAATCAGCAACATTTTCAGTTCAGACATTTTAGCGTGAACTCTTAAGTGACACTTAATAATTTCTCCATTCACCAAGAAAACGATTACGTTGTCATTGTAAAAAACAAAAAAAGTGGTCCTTAACAATAAAAGTTTATAAATAAAAAAAATGGTCCTTATGTACAACTCAGGATGTGTAAAGAATGTAACTGCTATTACACGGTAACCTATTTATACCGGAACCACAAGAAATTGTACACTTAATAAACTTAAACACAAATCACTCAGTAAGCTAACTCTGTTTACCTACACTGAACTCCAAGCTATAACTCTACAAAGATCACAGCAAATAGGCTTGATGTAATAGATCCTTAACTTCAAATTGTATACAGAGTGTAAAAGAAACAGTTATCAACTGAAGAATATAATATGCATATCTGGTATGCAAATATCAGGGATACGTACCTGAATATGGCAGAGCAGGGGTATCTTTAAATGTGCATACTAATTGCTAAGCTAATCTATTTCACTAATGATAATTGACTTTAAATGATAAATATTTTTCATGTGTTTTGTGATCCTTTTGTTTTACTCGTCCCTAGCATTTAAATAAAATAATTGCTATACAGTGAGTATATTACTGCTGTAAAACTGATCTATACCTTGTTAATAATTATGCTACATTAATATCAATTTTATGTGATTTTCTTATTTGAAGGAACAGCAGTGAATTGGAATATGATATCAATGTCTATGTGCGCCCACAAAGTATCCGTGTGGATGTCCAACCTATGGGAGGGGTTGTTGGCAAACCTCTAGCTGTTCAGCCAAAAGTCACAGTTTTGGATGAAAAGGTACAGAAGCATATTTTGGTTTTGGGTCACCTAACCTACTGAATTTTATTTGACATCAATGATAATTGTTAAACGGTGATAATCTTTTAATTTGTAGTTATCCACATTCACTAGACAGACTGCACTCCAAAGCAGTATTTCTGGAACTGAAAGGGAAGTTATCACGTTATAATCACAGGATGAAATAAATAATTTGCTGATTTGTTTGTTAAAATGTTACAATATAAAAAGTCTAAATAATGATTGCATTTCACATCTTGTCTTATGAGAACTGTATAACTATCATCTCCTGCTTGTATAAAAAAATGTGTTTGCAATACAGAATAGTCTAATCATTAAAACTAAGATTTCCCAAGGTACAAAAGTTAAATAGGCTAATTTTGAATGTTCAACTTAATTCCATATTTGTTTTCACAGTCTTGTTTCCTGACAATATTTAATTCATCCTTAGGGAAATCGAGTTGAGAATTTGGGATATCCCTTAAATCACTGGCAATTATCAGTTTTTCTCAAAGATTCTTCAAGTACATCTCTAAAAGGTATGTAGCTTTATGGTTCTTTAGAATGACTTAGTTGATGTATGTAACAAATAATGTAGGAGTATTTTGTCTGGAGTCAGTACTACTATTTAGAAGAATTGGAGATTCATTTTGGGTCGAACTGCCATTTGGCTGAATTTGGACTGATCGGGTGATCAGCTGAATTCCCGAACTCCAAGCCAAATTTAGATTTTAAACAACTCAAAAAGAAAATTGATCATGATGTTGAGACACCTATTGGTAAATGTTTTTCATTTTTCTTTTTTATTCACATCAAAATTTAGATTTTATTTTACTGCGCCTCCTGTTTATCACCCTATATCACTTGATCTGTGTACTATGTGGTGGAAAATTCTCCTGTCAGTGCATGGCAAACTTTATACACAATATTGATTTCTGTATATATTTTGCAGCACAGCGATTGGCCCATTTTTCCAGCCTATTTTGTCCTTCTGATTTGGTTTCCAACAATGCAACTATGAAAAAGCTATGCCCAAAGTGTACAATACTTTAAAAAAACTGACAACTTTAGTCCATTTGTCAGATGAATTTATTGACTAGGGCAGGCATAGGCAACCTTCTGCACTCCAGATGTTTTGGACTACACCCCCCATGATGCTTTGCCAGCATTATGGGTGTAAGAGCATTATGGGGGATGTAGTCTACAACTTCTGGAGTGCCAAAGGTTGCCTATCCCTTGACTAGAGACTTACTCAATAAATGGTGAATTGACAGTCCAAGATTTGACTGTATACAACAATTCCCAACAATTTGGTGCAATTATTTAATTTCAGTTTGGCACATATTTATTGTATATACAAACTCTCATATAAACAGATGTCACATTATGTTCTTGGAGCAAGAATTGGAAAATTCCAATCTCATATAATGAATGATATTCCTCAGTAGGAAATATTATAGCTTATAATATCATTTTTATTGACTAGTTCTATTGACATAAATGGCACAAGGAGTACCTGCTTTTTCCATAACTGTAGTACTCTTGCCTTATGGGTTTGATTTTTTTCAATCTTTTTTTATTTTATTTTTATAAAATAAAAATCTCTTCACATCACACTATAGGGGTGACTACAGAAAAAGTTGACTTAACCCAATTCACAGCTTACTTTGAGTTCAAAATGTTACCATTGGCTTATTGCTTATTTTTGGTTTTAATAAAAACAATGAAAAGCTACAGAAAAACAAACAAACAAATGATTGCTCTTTATTTACTAACCTTTTAAAACTATGTAATTCCACGCTTACAAAAGAAGCTAAAATATAGAATAGAATTTAAACTTTTTAAAAATTCTAAATAAAAGTATATTGGTTAATTTTATAAAAAAAAAAAAAATAGGTCTAACCTATAGGGAATCTGTTATTATAGTATAAAATATGAATATAATCCTAAAATGCACTCATAATTATTAGTGCTGGCCAAAGCACTTGGCCAATATATGCCAGTGCGACTTTGTGGAATACTGGTGGACAGAGGAAAACCCCATTGAGCTAGGACACATTGAAATAGCATTGCATATGTTGGTTGTAACAATTGCGTGTCTCATTTATATCAACAGAAAAAGCATGAAAAGCTTCATGGGGTTGACAGTCATCCAAATTCTATAATTCCGAAATGGCATGTGAATGAAACATTTCTTTTGTGATTCGGAGTTCCATCCATGGTGCCAAAATAAATAATTGATGGGAAAAAATTTCTGAGGATAAGGGAACAGCCACTAACAAGGTTACTAAAGTGAGAATTCATGGTGACTTCAAAGTGCGTTTCAAATCTAGGGTCAAAATAGCTTAGCTGGAAAAATTCTATGAATCAACTTCAACTACTCGAGCCTTGAATTTGGAATTCACTTTTAATTCATTTTCAATTCTCACTTTAGTAAATAACCTTGTAAATGTTGATTTTTTTTTTTTGTAAATCAAAGTTTTTAATGAGTTTCTGCAGTGTAGAAAATCAAAACAGAGAGTAAAAAAGGAAAAAATAATAATTAAAAAAAATAATCAGAGAATCATGGAGACTTGCAGGCACTGGCGTACATACCGCGGTCGCAGGGGTCGCAGCTGTGACCGGGCCCAGCCCACCAAGGGGCCCGGCCGCCCTGTGACTCAGGTATGTATGCCAGTTCTCAGGGCCCCCCGAGGCTGGCAGGGTTGTCACCGGGCAGGCAGGCGGGCGCGCGAGGGAGCATTCTCCCCTGAGCACTCTCTGCCCAGCTCCCTCGCGTTCACCGCAGTGATGCCGGAGCCGGAATATGACCTCACTCCGGCTCCGGCATCAGTGCTCCCTCGCTGCCTGCAGGACCAGCCACCCAGCAGCACCATTGGACCCCAGGTAAATCTGGAATCCCCTCAGCACTCCCAAAGGTAGGGAGGCTTGGTGGTTACATTTAAAAAAAAAATGTGAGCATGTATGTGTGTTAGTGTGTGTGTCTGTGTCTGTTACTGAGTGTGTTAGGTGTGTTTTAGTTTTTGTGTGTCTGTTATTGAGTGTGTGTCTGCTAGTGAGTGTCAGTGAGTGTGTTAGTTTGTGTGTGTGTAAGTTTTCAGCTGCAGGTTTAAAACTAGAGGGACCTGGCACGCAGACCACTTCATTGATCTGAAGTGATCTGAGTGCCTATAGTGGTCCTTTAACCCCGTAAGGACCTAACTTCTGGAATAAAAGGGAATCATGACATGTCACACATGTCATGTGTCCTTAAGTGGTTAAGTGTATGTGTATCTGCATGAACTGGCGTACATACCGCGGTCGCAGGGGTCGCAGCCCTGCGACCAGGTGCCCGCTGCTGTGTGTTGCAGCCTGGCCCGCACAGAATAAGCACCGGGGGGGGGGGCCCACGGATATATTTTTGCACCGAATCGCCCCATGGATCGTGTGTACGCCACAGCTCACAGGACTCGATCGCAGGGTCTCGATTCAGATTACTTTCCACCTAGTGTACTAACATTCGAAAATGCATGCAGTCTGCGTGAAGCATCCATAATGCACAGATACATCCATCTTCCATTCGTCAATCCTAGCGAGGTAGGTCAAATAAACCCAAATAAACAGTTTAATTGATATGCGTTTGTGAAAAAGTGAGTTTTTAATGATTTTTTTAAGTAGTGGAGACTGGTGAGCGTCTAACGTAAAAGGGAAGGGAGTTTCACAGGAACGGTGCAGCCCTAAAGAAGTCTTGAATGCGAGCATCAGAGATGGGAGTACAGAGGATAGATGTAGGTCTTCGACAGAGCGTAGGGGCCAGACAGGAAGATGAGTCTCACCGCTGCCCCTAGTTAGTGGCAATGGCCACCCACAACCCTCTCCAGGTAGCCAGGGATCCCCAATCTCCTAAATACCCCTCATTAAACCCTTAAGGACACATGACATGTGTGACATATCATGATTCCCTTTTATTCCAGAAGTTTGGTCCTTAAGGGGTTAAACTTAAATAACCCTACCCTTAATCTTCTTTCTTTGATCTCTTATTTTATTTGGCCACCAAAAGACAAAATTAAAATCCATAATTCCTGATGCAATAATTAATATAAAAAACAAGTCAAACAAGTTGTGGAGGCTGGACAAAGGTACAATACAATGTCCACTCCCACATTGTATAATTATTTAGAGCCCCAACAGCCACCCACAGGTGCGGGCTGAGGGGAACACTAGGTACCCCCTAAATGTTATCATTAGGGCCCTCACCCACCACCAAGAGACGAGATCTGGTGGAAGTCTTTCTGTTGAATATTTTACTTAAACCACCACCAGTGGGTGGGAGCCAGGCAGGACACTAGGTTCTTAAATTATAATATTATAATATACCCCACCTGCTGACCACATTTTAATCAGGACATTAAATGCATCCGGGGAATTTCTACAACATTGCTCTGGCTTACTAAATATAAGAATTGCCATAGTGATCAGAATTTGGTCATTTTTATGTATTATTGAATAACACTGCTAGTGTATGCAAACCTCTGGTATACAAATCTATATTAATCACTGTCAATGAGTACCTTTGGAATAATTTTCTAAGTGTGTTTGTTGTGAATCTTTTTTTCTTGCATTTCGGTGAAATAAAGTCTCAACAATTATTAACGTATAGGACAAAAAATACACAGTCTGCATTTTCTACCGTGTATACAAGTTGCACCATTAAGCTGTTACCATTTCTGAGTTAGCAACCTTAAAGCCTTGTAACCTCTTATGTTTAAAGAATAGAAAAGAACATTTGATCATAATTAGTTAACTCTGAAGCCATATTCTCATTTAGATTCCAAGGAACCTGATGGAGCAAACTGACTTACCGTATATACTCGAGTATATACGGTACATCCATATAAGAGAAAAAAAAAATCTATGATAAAAAAAAAGGGAAAAAAAAATCATTATGTAAATGTGAAGCTGGGAATAGGAAGCATGTGCTCAGAAAAGCTGAAATGGTCTATGAGACGCGCATCTTATCCCTTCAGGCTCCTGTGCTCAGAATGACAATTTACAATGTATTTCAATGCGACTGTCTTGATCTATAAACTGTGTGCTATGGGGAGATTTGCAAAAAGCTGGAGGTGCTGCTGCAATGTGTATATCATGATCCTTTCAACCATATCTCTTTCTCATTGTGCTAGTCCTTGCAAAGATATTCAACCCCATTTGATCCATTACTTGACTAATAAATCAAACCTTTATTTTATTTATTTATTTTGCCTCTGAGCTAGTTGGTGCCTCCAAATTTTTCAGTTCTTCTTCAAAATCAGAATGGTCGTTGTTTGCAAATGAGAAATTCTCTGTAAATAATGTATGACCTTAAATATGTATTTTTCGACTAAATTAATATTGTTATTTAGTTATTTGCAAATAGTATATAGGACACCAAGCCAGCTGCCAAAGACCCATTAAATCATCTGCCAAGAACCTTATATCCACAAATATATATCTGTCTTATAAATTCAGTGTATATACCAGAGCCACATAAGGCCTTCATAGAGCAACAATTCGCCTAGTCCTATGCTCATTTGTGGGCTAGCTACTAGGCTGCTAGTAGTGGTATTGAGTACTCTTGTCTGGCTCCTTTGATTTTCTAGGTTGCCTTTTGATATATTTGAGTTTACTCATTAAAATCAGGTTGTATTCCCACTATCCATGCCTGTTACACATATTGATTTTTGGTCTTTTCCTGATTATCCTACCTCTGGACTATTTACTGATTATCCAGATGTCTCTTTTATGATTGACTTTCTCCTGTTCGAGTGCCAAGGCTCTTAAATGGATTCTAATGCTCTTCACTAAGTCACATAACAGACTACTGATTAAATGTGCCTTACCCTGTTGAAAGAGGCCAATGCTAGCAGGTAACACTTTGACACCTACCTAGCTCTAAGGGCTCTAGGTAGGTGTCAAAGTAACATCCACATACAGGTAAATGACACGCGCACACCCAGCCATCCATCTGATCTGAAAGAAAATGTGTTTCATCAGACAGGGCAACCATCTTCCATTGCTCCATTAACCAGTTCTGATGCTCATGGCATTATTGAAGGCACTTTCGGTGGTGGTAAGGGGTGATCGTGGGTACTCTGACCAATCTGCAGCTATGCAGCCACATATGCAAAATTGTGATGTGCTGTGTGTTTTGACACCTTTCTATCATAGCATTATGGTTTTTCTTTTTAGCAATTTGAGCTACACTAGTTTTCCTGTGTTATCAGAAAAGACAGGCTATCCTTTGCTCCCCATGTGCCTCAATGAGCACTGATGCTGGTTCACCATTTTTCCTTCATTGCGCCACTTTTGGTAGGTTCTAACCATTGCATTCGGGGGAACACCCCACCAGACTAGCTGTTTTGGGGATGCTCTGACCCAGTCATCTACCCATAACTATTTGACCCTTGTTAAAGTCACTCAAATCTATTCATTTGCCAATTTTTCCTGCTTCATGAAATTCGTGAAATTCAAGAACTGACTGTTCACTCGCTGCCTAATATATCCCACCCCTTGACAGGTGCCATTATAATGATATAATCAATGTTATTAATTTCACCTGGTAGTGGTTTTAATGTTATGGCTGATTAGTGTATCTCCTCGTAGACAGGAAAGGATTGATATCAATGATTGAATGGAGTTCTCATTGTAGTTTTAGTGGAAATGTAAAATATATCCTGCAGGTTTTATAGTACAAGGAAAACATGTTTATTCTATATCACTAAATGTAAATGATGGTAAACTGATTATTTTTAGACCTCGATGTGATGTATTTTCCCTCTGCTTTGAGTTCTTTAGCATCAATGGTTATAAAACAAATCTCGAATGGATCATTGAACATCTAAATAAAAATTATTATTTTAACATTCTAAGGATTAAATCTCTGATTTATTGTGGTTTCAAAGCCCACAGACAAACCTTTCAGAAGAGAATTCATTGATTCGTTGAAGTTACTGGAATCATTCTTTTTGAGAAAGGAAATGTGAAAACATTTATCACATCCATCACATATGTCAGAGCTTTCCTATTGTCTCACATTTAAGCAATATCCAATGATTAAATCTGCAGTTCAGATTCCTCTCTGAAATTGAACATATGGGAATAAAACTAAAATACTTAGTATATTTAATTTGCATAAATCCAGAATTCCTCACTTTGGCAGTAAGTGTGTAACAATATCAAAGCTTACATTTATTGTGAGGTATGGATTCGGTACAAAGCATGTGTTTAAGACCAAACACATCGCCCACAATTCTCCTGGAACGTCAGCATTTTAGTGTTAAATGGAGCCTGATTGTCTTCAAATTCAGGATGCAGAGGCAATACCTTCATTGAAATGAATCCTCTATTATACATTTAATGGTTTGTGACAAAACAAAAAAACTGCACAGAAAGTTATAAGCAAGATCATCGTTTCCATAAACGTATGCCATAAAGTAGAAAATATATCTTATGGAATACAGTTGCTTGATGATCTCCTTAAAATGTAATTGGTGCAAAATAAAATTAGATTTAAATAGAATGTAGTTAAACTCCCCACCAGAGGCTGGTGTATTCACCAATAGCGACTGCTGTTTTCACTGACTTTCATTCACAGCAGCAGATCATTTATCATCATGTGACAGAGCCTACTGTATTCACTAAGTGGAGCTTAAATCAACAGGCCACATTTCATTGGCTGTTGTGTTTAACAACATGGCACCAGGTCACTAACCATCATGCGACAGACTACTCCATTGACCAAATGTCCACTACAATTTTCACCATGTGAGAGAGACTGCAATATGTTCCACATTGCCAGTGTAAGAAGAGCTATTCATTATTTTAATATGAACGATATCAACACCAGTGTTTCCCAAACCAGTCCAGGTTTAGTCAGTATCTCCATTGGAATAAACCATGAAAATACATAAGTCCTGGATTGTTGGTGGGTCATGAGAACTAGTTTGGGAACCACTGATCAACATCATACTGCATGTACGCAATATCTTCTTTCCTAAACCTCATAAGAATCTCATACACAAGAGCAGTGACTAGGTTATATAATATCGGTTATGGATTGAATACAATGTAGCTTATAAGAGTTTATATCACAAAGCTTGTAGGGTTTGTTATGCTCATGTACATAACCGTTAACATATATTTTTGGGGTATTGCTTAATTAGTTAAAGTGTTTTCAGTTTAATTGCGGCTGTTGATTTTGAGAAGGGAGAATTTGTCTCTGTTAAGGAAAAAAATATTTTTCTGGGTGATTGTAATCTATTAAACCTGACTGTTTAACATAAGGTATCCGGTTCATTTTTGCCAAGCTAATCAGAGCAAAAGTATTTTCAAAGCGATCACAACAAAGTGATTTTGATCACAATAACATAATAAAAGCTCATTATATATAATCACTTTTATATTTATTGTAGCTACAAAGAAGTTGTACTTGGTTAAAGTATTTATAACAAAATACTTTTTTCTGTAAGGCTGCTCCAAATATTACATTACTAACCTTGAGTCATTTATCTGACCTTTCAGGGAACACAACTGTGGTAATAAAAGATGGATGGGGAAATTTTTCTAATTTGGCTATCTCAAGTTCTGGGTCAAACTGGTGCTTGATTTTTAACGTCACATCACCTCCAGGTAATTCCTTCTGCTTTTTTTTGTTACATTGTTTTTTGTTTTTTTTCATTGTCGTTTATTTGCCAGATATTTCTGTATTAATAAGACTACACCTTATGCAATCCACTTTATGCCACAGACAGGCAATATGGACACTTTCTTGTCTTCAAAATATATTTAAAGATTTTATTAAACATTTTGGAATCTAGCATAAATTATGTATATTTATTAAATGTATATATTATACAGTTTACCTACTAAATTTATTTTTAATGTTTGGTAGTTTTAATCCTATGTTTTTCATGTTCATTCAAATAGCTTTCCATAACTGAAAACACATAATTTATGTTTTTAAGTGGACCTAGAAACTACGAACAATATAAGATTATAGTGTAGTGCTTAAAAAGTAATTGAAGTAACTTCACTCTTCAAGAGTGTCACAACATCTGTAAAAAAACAATTCACAACCAAAATCCAGCTCGTGCCATAAAGTGCTAATGCAGTAAAAAAAATTAATTTTCTGCAAAACCTTTCTGATCACTACCTTCTCAAGCGTAGTATTTCGAAAAGATCCTTTAAAGTGCTTAGTGAACACATTTTGTGCAAAAAACAAATGTGCAATACAGTATATCAACTGTGTTAATAGTAAAAATATTACAGTTAGTATTTTAATCAATAGAAATATACTTAGCAGTGATTTGACTTCACTGGGTGAAATATACCTCAGAGAGAAAATATAAAAAAAAACCAAAGGACTAAGAAAACTAGTATTTTCCCACTAGATCCCTTAGGACTATATGCCTGGCTCTAGCTTGTATGCCTTGGAGGCTCTTTTTGGGGGGACTTATTCCCTCTTGTCACTGGTGGTCTTTTACCTCCAAGAACAAAAGATATACAACGAAATCTAGTGCAATATTTTGAAACAGTATAGTAGTATAAATACATAAAAATGGACCACTCACATGTTCCAGAGCCCAGTCGCGGATCCAGAGCCTGATCTCGGGAGGGGCACTTGTAAATTATTTAAAGAAATAATCCAGTCACAATAACCACTACAGCTCAGTATAGTAGTTATGGCGTCAGTAGTGCCAGGATCCCATCCCAGAGTAAGTAGTCAAACAGCAGTGGTATGTGTTAGGGGTGCAGTGTGTGTGTGTGTGCGTGAGGGCGGCAGTGTATGTCAGGGTTGCAGTGTGTGTGTTAGGGGGCAGTGTATGTGTGGGGCAGTGTGTGTATGGGTGTGCAGTGTGTGTATGGAGGACAGTGTTTGTGGGGCAGTGTGTGTAGTGTGTGTATGTGGGGGCAGTGTTTGTGGGGCAGTGTGTGTAGTGTGTGTATGGGTGTGCATTGTGTGCATGGGGGGCAGTGTTTGTGGGGCAGTGTGTGTTTGAGGTCAGTGTGTAGTGTGTGTATGGGGCAGTGTTTGTGGGGCAGTGTGTGTAGTGTGTGTATGGGGCATTTTTTGTGGGGCAGTGAGTGTATGGGGGCAGGTTTAGTGTGTGTGTATGGGGGGTGTTTGTGGGGTGTAGTGGGGACAGTGTGTGTGCAGTGTGTGTATGGGGCAGTGTGTGTACTGTGTGTATGGAGGCAGTGTTTGTGGGGCAGTGTGTGTATGGGGAAGTGTATGGGGCAGTGTGTAGTGTGTGTATGGGGGCAGTGTTTGGGGTCAGTGTGTGTAGTGTGTGTATGGGGCAGTGTTTGGGGGCAGTGTGTGTATGGGGCAGTGTTTTGGGGGTGTGTAGTGTGTGTATGGGGCAGTGTTTGTGGGGCAGTGTGTGTAGTGTGTGTATGGGGGCAGTGTTTGTGGGTAGTGTGTGTAGTGTGTGTATGGGGGCAGTGTGTGTAGTGTGTGCATGCGGCAGTGTGTGTAGCAGTGTGTGTAGTGTGTGTATGGGGGGTCAGTGTTTGTGGGGTAGTGTGGTATGGGGCAGTGTTTGTGGGGCAGTGTGTGTGTAGTGTGTGTATGGGGGCAAGTGTGTGTAGTGTGTGTATGGGGGCAGTGTTTGTGGGCAGTGTGTGTATGGTGGGGGGCAGTGTTTGTGGGGCAGTGTGTGTAGTGTGTGTATGGGGCAGTGTTTGGGGGGCAGTGTGTGTATGGGGGCAGTGTTTGTGGGGCAGTGTGTGTAGTGTGTGTATGGGGGCAGTGTTTGTGGGCAGTGTGTGTATGGGGGCAGTGTTTGTGGGGCAATGTGTGTAGTGTGTGTATGGTGGAGAAGGAGGGTAGGGAGGCTTTTTTTTAAATTTAATTAAAAAAATATACTTTATGTCATCTATACATTTTTCCATCCCTTGTGGTCCAGTAGGGAATCCCTGGTGGTTCCAGTGGTGGCGAGGTGAACTCTAGCCTGCGCTTCAGGGCTTGAGTTCACTCTCGTGAGATTTGGAGCGTTGCAGTGGTAACCGCGGCAACGCTCCGTGCTTGCGAGAGGAGGACCCGGAGGAGCTGCAGGCCTGGTCCTCTCTCCCTCCCTTCCCCGCCAGCTGCCAGCACAGTGCCTGTGGACTGGGGAGGGAGAACTCTGATCTCCCCTCCGGTCCGCAGGCACATTGCGGGGCTAGCGCTTGGACAATGCCAGCCCTGCATCAGCCAGCAGGGGAGAATCTGGGGGGGGGGGCAATTGCCCCGTTGCCCCCCCTGGATCCACCACTGCCAAAGCCCTGCAAAAGGCTCTATTTGAATTGCATTGCGCCTAATTCTGAGGGGGACGCAACCCTTTGGTTCCAAGGTAAATAGTCTCCACAGATCCAAGTATGAATAAAAGAAATATTATTGGAGCCAATGATTAAAAAAAGAATCTTTTGAAAAATAGCATATATACTAATAAATAAAAAAAATCACAGGTACAATATAAATGATAAAAATGTGTTTCACCTTATCAAGGCTTCCTAAGTTTATCTGATTAGTCCTTGTGTATAGTGTCCCTTATTTCCAGTTTGGGTGTGCATTTCACACCTCCTTTTGGTGTCCTTTATAAGGGTAATGTGTTCCAAGCCTCTTTTTCATGCCACAGTATTATTTCCGGTCTCGCCGTAACGTTAATTCCGGTTCCAGTCAGTGGCTATTTCCTTGTGTTCCAAGGTTATGCTGCGGCCATTTTATGCATTTCACCAAGCGTTGTCACCGCCCATATTTCGGATTCCTCCAGATGATGTCGGCGGCCATATTTTGGGTTCATACTAACTGAAAAAGTCTTGGATATGCGTTCAACTGTGGAATTCATGCCGTAGCTGCCATTTTGGGCTAGAAAAGAACCTGCAAAAGTCCTTTATATGCATTTTCAATTAAAAAACAGCAACAAAACAGTCTTTAAGTGTCCTAGTAAAGTTCAAACAACATATAGGGATATTGATAAGCCAGATATGGGCATACACTTTTTTTTAATATGTAAAATAAAACACTAAAACATTAAAAACTTTTAGATATGTAATGATAAAGGTGGGGGGGGAGAAGGGGAAAAAGAGAAGAAAGGGAAAAAGGAGTTTTATCCTCCAGGAAGAGAAAGTAGTGCTGGCAAGGCACTTATGAAAATCAAACAGGGGAATAGATCAGTGGCTAACTATGCCATTGAATTTCGCTCATTGTTGTCTGAGGTCCCTTCGAATAACCGTTTACTTGTTACAGCTTTTAATTAAGGTTTATAGAATACCTTGCTTGATGAATTAGCAGCAAGGGATCTACCTGACCAATTGGAGGAGCTTATAGCTTACACTTCTCATGTAGATAAGAGGATAAGGGAGAGAAAACCAAGTAGAAGTGTTTTCAGGTTAGCTTCCAGGTTAAGTAACCCTACGCTACTCGCTTTGCCTGCACCAGAACCAATGCAGTTGGGTTCTATGAGATTATCTGAAAAGGAGAACTGTGTTTACCAAACTGGATATAAGAGGGGCGTACAACCTAGTCAGAATTCGCTAAGGTGATGAGTAGAAGATGGCTTTTAACACTAGAAGCGGGCATTATAAGTACGCCGTCATGCCTTTCGGCTTATGCAATGCCCCTGCCATCTTCCAAGACCTTATTAATGATGTACTCAGAAAAGTTTTAAACAGTTTTGTTTTGCATTCACCTGATATCAAGACACATCACATACATGTTCGCATGGTGTCACGAAAACTCCTTGACAACGGTTCATTTTGTAAGCTTGAAAAGTGTATTTTTGTCTAGAAAAGGTTCAGTTTCTGGGCTACATTATTACATCAAAAGATTTAGAAATGGATAATAAGAAAGTTTCAGCACTTTTTGAATGGCCCTTACCTCATGGCCTCAAAGCCATCCAAAGATTCATTGGTTTTGCCAATTATTATAGAAGGTTCATACACAATTTTTCTTCTATCATAGCACCTATCACTGCTTTAACTAAAAGGGATCCTCCAAGTTGTGGTCACAAGAAGCCATAAGGGCATTTGAAGTCCTGAAACAGTCCTTCTCAACAGCTCCTGTTTTGATGCATCCTGATCCTTCTTGTCCCTTTGTCATGGAAGTTGATGCGTCTGAATTAGGTGTAGGTGCTATCCTGTCCCAAAGAGAAAGCCCAGAGAAACCCCTACATCCATGTGTTTTTTTTCTCTCGAAAGCCGAGAAAAACTATGACATAGGTAATAGGGAGTTGCTAGCTATTATTCTAGCCCTCAAAGAATGGAGACATCTCTTGCAAGGGTCCTCAACTCCAGTTATGATTCTCACTGATCATAAGAACCTCTCCTATATTGGAGATGCTAAAAGATGGAATCCCAGACAAGCTAGATGGTCTTTGTTTCTGTTCAGGTTTCACTACTTGATTACCTACAGGTCAGGTTCTCGTAATGCCAAGGCAGATGCTTTATCTTGTATGTATGATGAGATTGACAATTCAGATTCCAGGGTCTCTCCTATTGTTCCCTCTGACAATATAATTACCGCTACTTTCACAACTCTTTCTTCCCCGTTATCAGAGTCTATCCAAGTTGATCAAACAGGTGCTCCTCCTAATAAACCATTGGGCAGACTCTTTGTTTTTTACTGCTCATCGAAAAGGAATTGTTACATCTCTTTTATGACACTAAAATGGGTGGTCATCCAGGCATTAAAAAAACCACCACCGCTATTTTGCGGCACTTCTGGTGGTCTTCCATCAGACATGACATTCTAGCATGTACGATATGTTCCCAAAGCAAAGTAGCTCATTGGTCTCCTTCCCCCACTTTCTGTCCTGGACAGGCCATGGTCCTATATCTCTATGGATTTTGTGGATGATTCACCTCCATCCAAAGGGCACACTACTATTCTAACCATTGTTGATAAATTTACCAAGCTGGGTCATATTATACCACTTTCTAAGTTGCCTACCTGGTCAGAATTAGCTGTAATTTTTGCTAGAGAGGTAATTCGGCTGCATGGGATTCCTTCTCAAATTGTGTCTGATCGAGGGAGTCTGTTTGTGTCTAGATTTTGGCATAACTTCTGTTCAGAAGTGTGCAGTCAACTTGCATTCTCGTCTGATTGGAGGGTGTACTGTCATACCTCGGTATACCTCGGTATGCTGTCATATTTATATAGCGCCAGCAAATTCTGCAGTGCTTTACAGTGGGTGGACGAACAGACGTAGTTGTAACCAGACAAGTTGGACACACAGGAACAAAGGGGTTGAGGGCCCTGCTCAATGAGCTTACATGCTAGAGGGAGTGGGGTAAAATGACACAAAAGGTAGTATTAGACTAATGACAGCTGCAAGAGAGAAATCAGTCGAGAGCTATTAACAGTTTAATTGATACGCCTTTATGAAGCAGTGGGTTTTTAATGATTTTTTTGAAGGAGTGGAAACTGGGTGAACGTCTAACAGAGGAGGGAAGTGAGTTCCACAGGAATGATGCAGCCCTAGAGAAGTCTTGAAGGCGAGCATCAGAGGTGGGAGTACGGACAGAAGATAGACGTAAGTCTTCAGCAGAGCATAAGGGCCTAGACAGGACATACTTGTGTATTAGGGAGAATAGATTGGTGGGAGCAGCATTATGTAGAGATTTGAAAGCAATTTTAAATTGAGCCCTATATCTTTCAGGAAGCCAATGTAGGGACTGACAGAAGGGTGAGGCGTGTGAGGTCAGGCAGACAGGAAGATGAGCCTCACCGCCGTATTCATTATGGACTGTAACAGCGCAAGGTGGGAGCACGTAACACCACTGAGAATCAGATTATAGTAGTCAAGGCGAGAAAGGACAGTAGAATGGAACAGCACCTTAGTCGCATCTGGCGTTAAGTAGGGTCAGATGCGCGCAATGTATTTGAGTATCCCTGATGTCCTTGATTTTGGCTTCCTATTTTGACTCTGTATTTTTTGCCTATCTAGGGCACATGTTAACCCAGCCATTCTAAGGTCCAGCATACGTACCTTCTCTCTTTTTATTCATGCATTCTGGTTGCTGTTTCCCTATACTATGTATAGGGAATCTTGACAGGATGGTCCCAGAGGTACCCATTACATAACTAGTAGTTATGCTGTGTTAGTCATCTACAAAACATGTTTGTTTGTCATATTTTATGCTATTTTTAAATTTCTCTTGTTATTGTGTAATTAGCGCAAAGAAAATACATTCAGGTACATCCAACATCATAACTACACTATTTGCAATGGGTTACTCTAACCCTTTAACATTTAGCCTCTTTAGGCTAACAATGCCTGGGTATTTCTATTAGGTTCCTTCCCCATGAAAATTTTAGAAAAATAACGTTTAAACTTAACTTGAATCCAGAGTCGGGTGATGCTCCAGACACTGACCTCCCGCATCTCCCTAACATCACAGGGGGCCTTGCACAGTCCAAGTGGAAGGGATATTTGAGAAGAGGGTGGGCATTTTGATTTATAAATATAAAAATAAAAACCACCCAAAATAAAACAATGGAGGGAGGCAGGAGGGAGTGTACAGATGACGGGTGTGATAGAGTGAGGGAGCAGAAAGCAATGTCTACCTTGCAGGTGCTCTGAGGGGGAAGATTGTTATGACAGACTTAAAATATGCACTTAATTTAGATATGTAACCCGGAACAGAGTACTGAGCTGCCTAACTCACATGTATTGAGGGTTTATTAAGCTCTTGACGCACAAATAAAAATAACGCTAAATTCAATTCAAGCAGAAACACTGCACATGCAAGCTATTCCCATGGTCACTTCAAATAACGGATGTGGTCATGGTTGTTGGAATAACCTTATAAAAGTAGGAAAGAATATAAGTCGTTTAGCATAACAGATCAAAGTAAAATAGTCTTCTGGACAGCAAGCTCAGAATAAAATAATCTATTCTGATATATTTGCCATGTACTGCTTTCTTTTGCCACTTTTCATGGGTGAGTTTGTGAGTTGAATCAATTAGTCAACTAATTTTGTAATTATATAATTGTGTGTTTTAATTATATCACTGTGTTTTTAACTGACTCTTGTAATATCACATTAATTGATTATGCGTGTATATAAATGCGCATTTTCTGATGTGGTGTTAGCTTGATAAAGCTACTTGGTACAGGTCGAAACGTGTCCAATAAACCTGATTAAATCTGTCACAGTGAGTGCCGAAGATTTTCTTCTTTTCTACTTGCTCTTATAGGACCTGCCTCCCCATGCTCAGTTAGCACCCTGTGCAGAAATATCAGTGAGGGGGGTTTCAGTCAGGTAGACTGAGACAAGACAGGTACTCAAACAACAGGAAATAACCTTCCATTCTAATCATTGTAATTCTCAGAAGACATGAGGGGGGAAAAAATCAAAGAAAGCTAGATTAAAAAATGAAGCTAAATGATTGTACAAAACAAACTTCAACAGGCTGCTGTCTAGCATTATAACTGCTATATGGTATTGTGGAATTGCCACATGGTAAATAAGGAGAAGCTCTCTCCATGTCCCGGTGCTGTTTGGCAGACGCTGTGTCCTTGAAATTGTGTCCTTGCAGCATGGGCAATACCAAGCATGAAGCAGTGTACCTTCTTTAGTAATGTGAAGGAGGTTGCAACATTGATATGGAATGTTTACATTTCTGAGAAGTTGATCAAATTCATTGTCACCACATTAAAGTTGATCTGGACAGATTGTCAAAGAAGGACAATGTGTTCAATTCCAATAGATATGATGATGAGCTCCTTACTGTGTTAATGACTGCCACCCTGTCCAGCTGGGTCACAAAGTGGATACTCATGTCACTTGGGAATGTTGATTGTGCTTTAGTAGAATTGGCACAATCAGTATTAATCTAAGAGAATGCTTTCTTGGGTGGTAAGAGACCCAGAAATAAGAGGCACACAAAATGCAATATTTGTCCTGCATAACTGGAGTCTGAAATATTTATAACCCTAATATTTTTGCATTGTTTCTTGTCTTTCTGAGCTGATAACTTTAGCAATAGGTCATCATTAGCCTTGTGCGAGTAGTGAGGGTAGTGGCCTGATGAGATCTCACATCTTGTGAATCCTCCTGAAGGGCTTTCACTCTGCCAATTAAAGCATACATGTCCCCTCAAATGACTGAAAGATCCATATGAAAGAGCTGCCTGGTGCCTTTCAATAAAAATTGAATATCCTTCTTTGTGGCTGGTGTATCAGCATCATCCTCTGAAAACGAGTTATGTAAATCTCCTCTATGTGACAACTCATTGATGACATTAAATGAGGGCTCCCCTGAGTATGACACATCCTGATTGAACGAGACCACCATTTAGCCTGAGCTCACTTTTGGTCTAGTAGGAGAGAATCTTTATAACCCAGGACTGCACCGGAGGAACTGCATCTTGTTCCTCAACCTCTTACCCATAGTAGCATGGATGAATAAAGCTGATTGTTGGGTGAATATCTTCACCTTAATAATGTGTTTGTTCAAGCTCTGCCCATAAACCAAATTGAAGCTCGCTGGAAGAAAACAGACTATCGCTTTGCCTCCTAATTTTATATCTTTTAATGCATTCATATTTTTGTAGCATTACGTTTAGAATACTTTTTCATTAAAAAGTTATGTAAAAAACTATTATTTTTCCTAAATGATATATTGTATAATATAGTTGATAAACTGTGTAAAAGAAAAACAAATTATATTGTAAACTGACATAGAATACAATAGATAAAATAATGCACATATGTCAAAACACTTGGAAGACCTAAAGTGGTTTACTTCTGACTGTTTTTTTTTCAAAGGGCAGGTTACTTCCAAGAATATTTTGTGACTTTATGACCAGTAGGCAGATATTTCTGTAACTAAGGTGGGTATTTAGAACCAGTAGCAAACATTTTGTTTTCAGAAATTGCAGACGTATGTTATGCAGCTTAATAAATAATTACATTTTATAATTGTGGAGCTCTGTTAAAAAATCCATTCATATTATAAAAGTATGAATGGATAATGGCAATGCTATTTATGCTATTCTATACAATGTAATCTATCTGCACAACTAGCTAACTATGTGCTTGATCTATTTGCAGGCTTCCTCAAACTACGGCCCTCCAGATGTTGCTGAACTACAACTCCCATTATTCTATGAATTCTATGAATGAAATAGATAGACTGAGAATCATGGGAGATGTAGCTTAGCAACATCTGGAGGGCCAGAGTTTGGGGAATTGATCTATTGCAATTTAGAATTGTTGAAAAATGTTCTTAAAGGACCACTCTAGGCACCCAGACCACTTCAGCTTAATGAAGTGGTCTGGGTGCCAGGTCCCTCTAGGATTAACCCTTTTTAAAATAAACATAGCAGTTTCAGAGAAACTGCTATGTTTATAATAGGGTTAATCCAGCCTCTAAAGCCTCTAGTGGCTGTCTCATTGACAGCCGCTAGAGGCGTTTGCATGCTTCTCACTGTGAAAATCACAGTGAGAAGACGCCAGCTTCCATAGGAAAGCATTATGAATGCTTTCCTATGAGACTGGCTGAATGCACACGCAGCTCCTGCCGCGAATGCGCATTCAGCCGAAGAGGCGGAGAGGAGGAGGAGAGCTCCCCGCCCGGCGCTGGAATAAAAGCCATCCAGCCCGGCGGGAGGGGGACCCTGATGGTGGGGGCACCCTCAGGGCACTATAGTGCCAGGAAAACGAGTATGTTTTCCTGACACTATAGTGGTCCTTTAATAGGAGAAAAACAGCTTCCTTTGAAAAGTACAGGAATATTGGGGGGACATGTTAAAAATGTGGTGTCGCAATCAGCAATATTTTACATGTTCATAGCTGCAAAAAATTTTTTTAAATGAAATGTGAAAAATGTGACTACTAGACATAAACATTTAAATTGTAAAATGTGACAAAACGTTTATCAGCAACCGTGCAATATACAAGAAAAAGTGCATGGGAAGGAGCTAATTTGATACAGAGATCCCGTAATCTAATTTTAGAAGTTACAAAAATACATTAAAGCGTGTGTTGGTTACAGTCATGTTCTGCTTGTTTTAGAGAGAACACATTTTGTTTAGATTTGGCGACTCAGTCGTGGCAGACTATAAACTGAGTCTGCCTTTGATATTCTTGCATAACTAATTCTGTTTCGTGTGATACATCTTAGCCTATACCCTACACTTAAGAAATGAACAACCCAGCAATTCTAGCTGTGCACATGAGTCTAATTTTCCAATTATGTTCGTGTTACTTTGAAAACTGGTTTATTTCAACAAGTTCAATTTTATGGCTTCCTTACCAAATTATAGAGTGCTGGATCCACAGTATGCTGGGGAGTTTTCTTGTAAAACTGTAACCTACTATAAACAATGCCTATAAATTCCACGGTTTTCCTCTTTATTAACATCCTTTTTCCTGATGATAAAATAGTTAACTTGCTGTGCTCCTGTGCCCGCAAGGAGTGTGAAAATTAAGATTGAGGGTGCCTGAACAGAAGCTGCAACATGAAGGTGTCTGCAGAGCTTTTAAACTGCCAGGCACAGTTTTATGATCATTGTAAATATTATCAGGTCTTACAAAAAACACAGAGTCAATGAACGCAATGAAATCGAAGCATGATAATCATTTGGCAAATCAAATCTCGTTTGTTTAAAGTAAGGGATAAAACATCCACAGCGCAAGATATGGCTTTACTTGTTTTTTTTATACAGTTTATTTTTTTTGCTGTAGTACACTGTATACATTTTATTGTAAACGATAATGCGAGTTTTGCTAAGAATTAAGATTACAGGTGATGCATCCAGTCAGTGGCTCCTTTAAATACTCTTGGTAGGGATCCAGCAAAGAAACAGTTAAGAGGTGAGGTATTTTAACAACGATACCTTGCAATTGGTATAGGAAACATGTGCTCATTGCAATATGCAGGTTGTGTTTTTTATAAATATTAGCTATTTAACTATTCCTAGTGTGGGTCTACTTGCTTAGAGGTACGGCCTCATACAAAATGGCATATCATTTGTTATGAAAAAACTATGATTACATAGCCAGTCAGCAATGCACTGGATAAGAGAGCTAAGAATTGGAAAATAAAATAAATATATTCTGTCTTGATATTATTACATACTTTCTTGCTACTATGATTGTATTACATAATTACTGAGCTCGAGGAAATGTGTAAATTAATCATCTACGACCTACCACACAACTGCTTTGTGAACACTGGTGTTGCTGGGAGGTTATTGACTAAAATAGAAATAACACCTCTAATTATATCATTTGTGGTAGTGCCACATTAAAGCATCATATTTGGAATTATTTATACAGCACAGTGTGGGGTATTGCTGTGGGTACAAAGTTTTAATTCTGTGTGGTGAAGTGTTAATGCAACATAACCTGGGGTCAATCCAGTAGGCGTCGAGTTCATAAATATAGGTTTATATACTACTCAGAATTTAATTTAAAAAAATGTAGCCACAACATGATTTAAAAAACAAAAACAAAAAACACTTTAGGATTGCATGTGGGGCGTGATATAGTGATATAGGGCTGGATTGAGGTAGGGTTTAATTCTATATACATGGGAGGGGACATACAGATTATTCTTGGGCTAAAGCTCTGGCCTTTTTTGCCACCTTGCAATGTCCCTGTTTGTTAATCAAGAAAAGAGGAAGCCTTTACTTTTACACAATAAAAGAAAGCACAATATTTTTAGAAAATCTCAGCAAAAATACAAAATGTGTGTGCAACAGGTATATTGTATAAAAACACATTTTAGCCAGTTCCTTAATGCAATTGATTTACTCATTCAATAACTGTTTACACCTGATCATGTCCACATAATCTACTGGAAAAAAAAACAATGATATAATTGGATGAAAGAATGTTGGGATAACACATGCATTCAGATATCTGGCTTCCTACATGCATAGACCTACACATAGTCATGCTTATAACTGCACATACTTAGTATAAGGAATGCATACAAACATACACACATACTGCCTCATGCATGATTTACAGACAATAGGCTTCCATATACTTGCATGCACAAAGATATACAGCCATGGTCATACATGGCAAATATTTCCTCTCAGGTTAGGCCACTTGGGTTCCCAGAGAGCCTATGGTAGTATGGTACCTATAATGGTCCAGGCCCAGTGCTTCCTAGTGGGGGACAATTGATTGTGTAAATAGTGCTTGGTATGTGACTGAGCTAGATTGAGTAAGTGTGGTTTGTGAATCACAATCTATACCCTTACATTACTGAGTTCTGTTTTAACTTAGTAATGTATATATTTTCTTTTCTATACACTGTCCTTTTTGCCATTCACACACAAGGTCCCATACTATGACAGTATAACATATAGGTTATACACCTGAAGAAGAAACCTAAGTGGTCTTGATCAGGGCCAGATTAAGAGCCCAGTGGGCCTGGTGCTGACAATTATGATGGGGCCTAATTACAGAATCTTATCGACCAAAAACACTAAAACAGTCATACCTCTCAAGCGTCATGCATCTGATGGAGTTGGTGTTGGAGGGAAACTCAAAGGATGCAGCTATAAGAAAACACATATTCTGTGCTAATCTATTTATCTAATTTATGCTTTCATCTTTCAAGTAAATCCATACCCCCTAACAGCAGTGTCCAGTGAACCAGGAATTAAATAGGCTGGGTATCCAGAAGTGCCAAAATGGGCGAACATGCCCAAAAAGGGGCATGCATGTCCAAAGAATTGGAAGGCCAGTCCCCTAGTCTCCCAGTGTCTGTGTCCCCATATCTCCCAGTGTCCCCATGTCTCAGTGTTTCCCGTGTTACTAGGATACTAGGGGACACTGAGAGACATGGGGACACTGAGCGACATGGGGGCACTGAGACACTTGAGGACACAGGGAGACATGGGGGCACTTGTGGATACAAACATGGGGACACAGACATTTGGGGACACTGGGAGACATGGGGACACAGACATGTGGGGAAACTAAGACACTAGGGACACTGAGAGAAATGGGAACACAGACACTGGGAGACTAGGGGACAGTAGGAGACTAAGGGACACTGGGAGACATAGGGACACTGAGACACTAGGGACACTGGCTATGAGGCATGGGGACACCGGGAGACATGGGGCACTTGTGGACATAGACATGGGGACACTGGGAGACATGGGGACACTAGGGACACAGACACTGGGACACATGGGGTCACACACACTGGCTGGGAGACATGGGGACACAGACATTTGGGGACACTGGGAGACTAGGGGAAACTGGGAGACTATGGGACACTGGCTGGGAGACATGGGGACACTGGGAGATATGGAGACACTGTGTCCCTAGTGTTTCCGTGTCCCAATATGTCTACCTATGTCACAGCATCCCCATGTGTCTCAGTGTCCCCATGTCTCACAGTGTCCCCTAGTGTCTCAGTGTCCCCATGTTTCCCAGTGTCCCCAAGTGTCTCAGTGTCCCCACATCTCCCAGTGTCTGTGTCCCTGTGTGTCCCCTAGTGTCTCAGTGTCCCCCTGCTGCCTTTCCCCTCATCCCTCACTTCCCTGAGCTGTAGTCTGTCTCTGCAGGCTGGGAGCTGCTGTCTGAACGCTCTGTGCTGTGTAGCTGCTCCCCTGTGTATGAGTAGAGAAAGACAGGGAGGGATATGCTGTAACTTCCTATCCCTGCCTCTCTCCACACACAGTGACCCCTGCTGGCCGGTGCTGGTATTGCAGAGTAATGTCTGTTTATACTGAAAAAAATATTTACATTTGTATTGCCGGTATTACTGCAAAACCATCACGGCCAGGCAGCCTCAGATACCGGCTGTGCCTTAAAATATCAGTCAGGTGGCAAACCTAAGAGTAGTGTGTAAAAAAAAAAAAAAGTACATTTTTTTTTTTTTTTTAAATGGGCCTATTCCATGGGCCTGGGCCTGGGCCTGGAGCTGCAGCTCCATCAGCCCCTATGTTAATCCGGCCCTGGTCTTGATAGCTTGCCATCGCAATGTAACTAGTAGGATATATCCATGTCCTTGGCTAACACTGTACCACTTCTAACTATGATGTGGCAGGTGAGTAACAGCTACTATCACAATCAAGGGCTGACACTTGTAGAGCTGCTTTATTTATGTAGAACAGCTAGAGCAGGGTAGCTAAGAGCAATAGTCCCGCCACCTGCAATGGGTATATTTTCATCCAGGCGTCTAGTAATGTAAGTCTCTTGTGGTAGATCCCACTGAAAAATTGGCTTATATCTGTATTATTCTTCAATGATGTTCTCTAACCATTGAGAGGTGGGAATCAAATACATCAAGTTAAATCCAGTAGGACCCATTGTCCTGGACTTTTTCTAATGTGTGCTGTGAAGACACACAAAAATAAACCAGTAGAAGTGCACATATGTATAACAGAACATACCAGACACAGTGACATTATACAGATAAGGGCATGACAAAGCATCATTACCATGTTCATAGCTGGACAGTCGACTGATAAAACGTTTGTCAGTTCTTACATGCAGGTATACCATAGCTAATCTGGATATTTTAACACTGACTTAGAACAGCTTCTCCGATAGCCTTCTACCAATGTTGTAAAGTAGGCCAATCACAACCCACTAATGTCAAATTACTAATCATAGTATTTTAAGTGGAAACAAAACTTATAATATTGAGAATGCAGTCAACAACACAGTGATTTATACTTGCCTAATTCTGTTTTTTTACTACACAGCTTACAAAAAGAACACACTAAAATATTAAATGTCTTTAAAGCAGCATTTTTAAAGTCCAATACAAGGAAAAGTGCAAAATGCTCTATTTTGGTATATAAACCAGTGGTCTTTGTGTCACTAAGTAATATATTGTAGCGTACTGTCTTATTCTGTGGCCTTATATTGTTTAATTTATTGTTGGAGCTTTGGGTATACAAATGAATCATCAGAGTCTGTTTTACACAGCAAGGAAGTATCTGATAACCTTTGTAAAACTATTTTTTCTGACACCATTTTATGAATACACATTGTAAAAAAAAAAAAAAAACACAGGCACTGTAGGTAATTATGCATATTCCCATGCCTAAATAAAAAACATATGTCAAAGTGAACACAAGTTTTATTGTGGAGTCCTGTAGATTGTTCGACTCCCCACGAGTCTTTCAAAACAACATGCCTGAAAAAAAGCTTGACTCAACTACTCAGGGGTGTGCTAAATTGGTGGAACTGTCAATTATACTGTTTCCTCAGGGACATTTTGAATCAACTGCTGGGCATATTGTGTGATTTTACCCAGTGCCACTCAAAACAGGTGAATATGCTTTGCATTTTGTGTGGTGGGAATCGGAATATATTTTACTCAATTTGGCCTAATTGTTTCTTTAACACTTTAAGTTGCCGAAGAAATAAAGGGTCACTCACCACTTTAATCTCTTGGATAATTAGCCAACTTCGCCACTATGTTAATAGACTATAATGTGCAAATTAACCCTGGAGAAAATGGGCTTCACTCCCATTAATGTGTATTCACAAATATGCTTTCATAACATTGTGTATACACAATTAGCAAACTTGCTAACATGTCATTTTTAAACTATGTCAATACTAGGTAATAGCTCATTACAGTAAAGCAGCAGCAAGGAAGCTGGCATGGCTCGTATTAGAACATTACGAGAGCTATGGGTCATGTCTATGGGTCATGTTTTTGGCTCCCTCACCCTCAGTTTGTTTGTAGAGTTTATTGGTTAATGTCTCCCTGCCAGTGTCACTCTTCTTATGTGATTGTGACTTTGTGTCTCACTATGAATATGATAGGTAGGTAAAATGACGAGCACTATGACAATATTGGGGAGCTGTAACTACATATGTAAGGAAATGTAAAAAACAGACACTATTATACTATGTGGGCACGGTGACAACACATTGGCAATTTATATAGCCAAATGTAACAATGTGGTGAATGGGGCAATATGAAGGCAATAAAGTGTCTAGATAATAGCATGGGATAATTCTAACATGTGTGAAGGGTTATGATATATGAGACTAGTTCAAGGTGTAAGTAGCAATTTGAATATCAATACTCACTTTAAAGATGCATATTCTAGAGTTTTAACTGCATGTTGGCACAGATATCATCTAAGTGAAATTAAAGGGACGCTCAAGGCAGCAAATAAACTTTAGCTTAAAGGGACAATATAGCCACAAAAACAACTCTAGCTTAATGAAACAGTTTTTTGTGTATAGATCACTCCCCTGCAGTCGCACTGCTCAATTCTCTGCTATTTAGGAGTTAAATCACTTTGTTTATGCATACCTAGGCACACCTCCCCGCATGTGACTTACATAACCTTCCTAAACGCTTCCTGCAAAGAGTCATCTAATGTTTACTCTTCCTTTAATTTAAACATAATTTGAAATAATGTTTCATATTTGGTGCTTTGTTAATAGCTTGTTAGACCATGCAGGAACATCCTGTATGTAAAGTTCAGTTTACAGGAAATACAAACTTTTACAGTAAGTAGCATCTAATTAAAAATTAAACAATTTTTGTTTTCATGCAGGCTGTGTCACTCAGCCAGGGGAGATGTGGCTAGGGATGTATAAATGGAAACAAATGTGATTTAACTCCTAAATGGCAGAGAAGTGAGCAGTTAGACTTAATCTATACGGGAAAACTACTTCATTAAACTTAAGTTGTTTTGGTGACCCTTTAATGAAGCAGTTTGGCTCTATAGATCGTATCCCTGCAGTCTTACTGCTCAATTCTCTGCCATTTAGGAGTTAATCACTTTTGTTTCTGTTTATGTACCCCTGGTTACACCTCCCTGGCTGCCTACATGAAATATTTTTTAAAATTTTATATCAGTTGTTAACTTGCTTTATAATTTTTTATCTCCTGAACTGTAAATTGTACTTTATTCACACATAGGAGACTCCTGAAAGATACAGAAGGTTGTTAATAGAGAAGGAGATAACACATTCTAAATCAGGGTTGTCAAACATGCGGCCCCCCAGATGTTGCTGAACTACAACTCCCATGATTCTTTCAATGAAACAGATAGCCAGGGAATCATGGGAGTTGTAGTTCAGCAACATCTGGGGGGCCGCATGTTTGACACCCCTGTTCTAAATTAAAAAGAATGTGCAACAAAAGAAGTTTAAACATTAGATCTCTATTTACAGGAAGTGTTTAGGAAGGCTGTGCAAGTCACATGCAGGGAGGTGTGACCAAGGCTGTATAAACAAAGTGATTTTAACTCCTAAATTCAGAAAATTGAGCAGTGAGACTGACAGGGCATGATTTGTACACCAGTGCTGCTTAATTAAGATAAAGCCAATCTGGTGCTTTTAGTATCCATTTTAAGTATAGTATGAGTCTAATATTACAGCTATGGCTATAGTAGCCACAGTAAAATTCTCAGTTCTTATATGCCATTGAAAAAATATGTTGGACCCCTGAATATGGTTACTTTTCACTGTGTGGACTTCACCCTTCAAATATTTTATGTGTTCTTTGTAAACTTCTTTTACTTTGTATGATAAAAGCAAAAAAAAAAAAACTTCTTCATAGGCTTCATAGAAAATGATAGAAACAAAGTGCTTTTTCACTTTCTTGTTCCGAGCTACTAGATAATTATATGGGCTTTTTTTTTGTTAGGAGTCTGTTTTTGATGGCTCTAAGTCATATCAATATTTGTGGATCCAAAAGCAGACCCTGCTTGAGGCTTATTTCTCTTTAATTTGTTAGATCAGATGAGAAAAAAAAGAAGTAAAATAAAACAAAATGGAATCTTCTATATTTGTATCATTTCTAAGGTTCCGAAATTCAGTTCCTAAGATGTAATATAGTATGCTCAAAGACAATGCATTGTAAATATATTTCAGAAAGATGTAAGATGATTTCTCCAGTATTCTGTGTTTCCAGCTGAGGGAAGCTTCAACACATTGGCTGTTAATACCTCTACAACGAAAAACAAATCACAAAAGAATTTCTTTATGCAACCACAATAGCTAGCCTCCAACAGGCGTCATAAATAATTGTTTAAAAAAACAAGAAAAAGCCAACACCACAGTCTGAATCAGAACCTCGAGCAAGGAGGTCAGATGCATAGCCATGGACTCTCAAAATCAATAAAAAATGTCCCTATTGTAAAATATCTTACATTTTACATGCCAAAAGCTGGATTTTTTATTAGCTCAAGTGGATCTGTCAATAACTCAGGTGGATCTGCCAAAGAGACTTAAACATTGCTTAGTTCACCTGTAGTCATTTAAAACAGAGATGAAAATTGGTAATATAAACATTGGCAAAATATTTGGCCTGGGTGTTATCAGTGGCATCTCTAGGATTCATTTTTAGGGGGGGGCACATGGTGGGCCAGGGACAAAAGTAGGGGGTAGTTATAAAACATGTGTCTCAGCAGTCTCAGCCAGGTAGGTAACGCGTCACACCTTAGATGTAGCCGTACTGTCTGTTCAGCTCACATTTAACCCATGGATAGAAGAATCTATGACTTTTTTGCCCCCTACCTCACCCTACCATTGATGTCTCTGTTCCCCTCTCTTTCATGTCTTTTCTCACTCCTTTTTCCATGTAACGTGGATGTCATTTGCATTGTATGCAGTGTGTATTGAATACATTGTGTGTGTAGTGGATGTAGTGTAATTAGTGTTTGTGTGGTGGATGCAGTGTGTCTAGTGCATGTAATGTCTGTGTAGTGGATGTAGTGGATGTGCATGTAGTAGTGTCTGTGTAGTTCATGTAGTGTTGAATACGTGCTGAGGGGTGACCCTTTTAAATTAAATTGGGCTTAACCCCCCTCCCTGCCTCTTACCTGTTGGCTGGAAGGCAGAATGGCAGTGTGTAAGAAGGTGACAGTAAAGGTAACAGTATAGGGGGCAGTGTGTAGGAAGGTGACAGTGTTGGGGTATAGTGTGTTGGAAGGTGTAGTGTTGTAGTTCATATAGTGTTGAATAAGTGCTGGGGGGTGACCCTTTTAAATTAAATTGGGGTTAACCCCCCTCCCTGCCTCTTACCTGTGGGCTGGAAGGGGAAGGACAGTGTGTAGGAAGGTGACAGTGTAGATGACAGTATAGGGGGCAGTGTGTAAAAAGGTGACAGTGTGGGTGTGGGCAGTGTGTTGGAAGGTGACAGTGTGGGGGGCAGTGTGTGGGTATGACAGTGTGGATATGCAGACTGACAGACAACATGCCCTCACTGATACACAAACACTGACAGTTATTGTCTCCCAAACTATTTAACTAACACACATGTTCACTGACAGACACACACTGACACAAACACACTCTCAGAGACACATGCACTCACTGACATACACACACTCACTAGCAGACACACACACACATTCTCTGACACACTCACTGACAGACACACACCTACTGGCAGATACACACTGAGAGTCACACACACATTACAGGACAATGTGAGGCGGGCAGCTGTGAGCACATCAGAGGTGGCGAGGGAGCTGTAATCCTCCTGCTCTGCTCCCTCATGGGATGTCTACCGATGCAGGGAGCCAGAATGTGACATCATATTCTGTCTCCCGGCATCAGTAGCTGCTACCTCTGATGTGCTTCCTTGCGAGCTCGTTGGGGGTACATAAACTGCTTCCTCCAAAACAGGAGAAAGCACTGGGTACATCCATGTGGGCACTTTGGGATAGATAGAGCTAGGGACGGCCTTGGCCTTTAGGCCCCCTGTGCAAAACATCACACACGCAGGCTTACAGTCACACACAGGTAGAGTGTGAAGTGTACACAGTTATAGTGACACAGAGGCATACAGTCACACACACAGACACACACACACAGTTTCAGTCAAACAGAGACAGGCAGCCACACACACATAGGCAGACAGTCACACACACATTTACAGCCATACATAGGCACACAGTCACACACACAGAGGCAGACAGTCACACACACAGTTACCATCACACATAGGCACCCAGCCATACACTCAGAGCCAGACAGTAACACACACACATACACACACACACACACACACACACACAGTTACAGTCACATATAGGCACACAGACAGAGACAGTCACACACACACACACAATTACAGTCACACATACACACATATTTTTTTTTTCCTGGCTTATATCCATTTCAGCATCACTCATGGGTTAAGCTCCTCCCTCTCAGTTAATAGGAAAGGAATAATTAATTTGAAATAATGTATATAAAGGAAACTTCTCCATACAAAAAGCAGTCAGGTTATACAGAAAGGAATTGATCTCTGATGCTGGCATGGATATTAGCCAGAAAAATAAAATTACAGTATTAAGTATTTTTCT
Source organism: Pelobates cultripes (assembly GCA_933207985.1). Taxonomy (NCBI): domain Eukaryota; kingdom Metazoa; phylum Chordata; class Amphibia; order Anura; family Pelobatidae; genus Pelobates; species Pelobates cultripes. The sequence goes on along the minus strand of OW240913.1, from coordinate 29,700,431 downwards.
AAATGTTTTGTTTTCCTGACTAATCCAAGTCAACATCACTCATGCAACTTCTCAAGTTAACCGAGTGGAAAATAAAGATAACAAATCGGCTACTGCAATAAAAAAATATTTATTAGTGGGACTGCTTTGTCTTCCAGGAATTGAGTAAAGGGAGGATCTGTTGATAGTGCCTGTAATTCTGAGGCTCTACAAGCCAATATAATTGCAATAAGCATGGTTCAATAGGAGGGCTAGCAATACTACGAAGGACCGTAGGCAGATCTCAGGCAGTAACTTTATGTATTTATTGGAGGTCTGATTCTCATTACACTGCTTATGAAGTGCTTGATGGTCGTTTCCAATGCCCATTGGACATCTGTTATTGCGCACTTCATCCTTTTCCACTTGAACCTGTCATCAATATCTCCCATTCAAGATCTTTCAATTGGAATCCTCTCCTGATGTTCTGCTCTTTCAACCACCATTGAAGACTCAATTTTACTTATTATGTTATTGTCTGCTTCCAGCCTTGTTTCTTCTGATTGAATTGTGTTAAGAAGTTGTTTGTGCTGGTCTGAAATTCCAGTGTGCCCATTTTATTAGGCCAATGGTTGATGATAAAGTTCCTAGGAGAGGCATGTAATCTGAGGCCAACATTTCCCAACAAGCGTTCACTGTTTCTACTTTGCTCCTTAATCTTGTTCTGTCTTCTGTTCATGATATCCAGTTTGTACTTGTGTTGTTCCTGGCTCCTTGGAAGTCTATATCTTTGGGTGGATTTTGTTGGCTCTCGTTAAAATGTATAATCCATCAGAATTCCTGTATTGTGTGTTATTACATAACTCTTTATTGTTTTATTTGTTTATCCTTACTCTTTTTTTCTCTTGGTAGAGCTATGATATTGATAAGAATCTTCAATAATGTCTTGGGGCAGATCTCAGACTGAATGACATGCCTTGAAACTGATAGTGATTATTGATTAACAGTAAACTCAGATAATTTTTGTGTTTTTCTGCAATAGATATTTGGTTTATAGGCATGAAACATGAAGCTGTGGAAGGATGGTTTCCATCTCAAAGGTTCTTCTTTTTAGGAACATATTCTGATTGTTTAGGTCCAGGATCAGTTTCCATTTCCTTGTCTGTCTGGGGCCCAGGAAAACAGGAACGTAATTCTATGAGGAGTCGTATAAATATACAAAAATGTATTATGGGCCACTAATAATAATAGCTAATTGGCACTCTTTTAGTATAATGAGGAAAGCTCACCTTATACTTCTAATCCTGCTTTTTGAGGCGGAAGAATAGGATGCCATAATGAAAGAGCTAGAATAAAACTGTGTTAAACTATGTAACTACAGTAACATAATATAACTTTTAATAATTTTATATTTTAACAGGATAAAAAGAATAAAAAAGGTATATAAACAACTGAAGAAATAATTCCCAGCACTTTCCAGTAAGAAAAATAGCAAAAGTAGCAAAAAACTGCGGTTTTAACAATTTAATTTGACCACCTTAATACAGTTCTACCTTAAGCGATATTTATATGATACTGGCGCCTTAAGAATGTATACACATCCGTGTTTAGACATGGAAAAAGCTGGTCGGCCATCTTGGATTTGCTGACTGAGCAGAAAGGCGTTCAGAAGCCAGATTAGCTATCCTGAGAAGAATAGAAAGTCCAAACCTCAGCAAAAAAGGTAGAATAAACCCCCCAAGAGCAGGGGTAAACTTAAATGTTTGAGCAAATTTTTTGTATGAATATCGAAGCCATCTGCCATCTTGGTACCCCCGAATCCAGAAGCCGGAATTCCGGTAAGGAGAACAAAAAGAAGGAGAAACAGAAAGAGAGAGGTGTGGTTAGCACCGCTTAAACAGAAATAAAAGCGATTTAACTCCTAGGTGGCAGAGATTTCAGAGACATGATCTATATTAAGTTATAGTTGCTTTGGTGACTATAGTGTCCCTTTAGGTTTTTCTAATATGGATAGTGAATTAAGTAATGGAAGGGTACTAGGAATTTCTAGACCAGTGCTATAGCAGAAGGTAAGTTGCATTTATTGAGGTATAGTTTGTGAAGTAAAACAACGTCATTGACATGTATACAAGTTTTTGGTAGTGAAGGAATTACATTTTTCTCTCTTGCCTGAAGGTGATTTACACACAAAACATAATAATATGTATGTACTGGGATACCACATATAAAATACCAAAAAGTCCAAAGCCCAAAACTGCAGCATTGGCTTTTACTTCTGCAGTGCTCATTTACTTCCCATTTTCATTCCTATACGCTAAAGAATTAAAAGAGAATATCTAAAAGAAATGACAACCATCCCTTCTTTTTCTTTTGATAACAGGGGTCATGTTCACAGCACAATCTGAAGAATTTAAAGTTTTACTGGTACCTACAAGAGACAAAGAAAACATCTTCATGTTAGTTGTGCTAAGTTCTGCTGCCTCAGCGACTGCTTTGTTCTTACTCTTTTGTTGCTTCTTCAAACGCAAGAAAGTTGAAAGTAAGTGTCTTTTTTTTTTTTATAATGATATAGTTTATTATTCTTAGTTTCTATTATTCCAAACACTGTAAAGGTAGTTTGTATCAAGTTGCACTTGCAAGCATATGCCTAGTTTGTATAGGGCTCTGTATGCAATTACTCTAAATTAATAGAATTCATACAAAAAAAAAGAAGGATCTATTTGTTCATTAAAAAGTAAATTGTCATGAGTTGGAATGTTTTGCAAACTTTAATAAAAAGAACAAAAAATCCCCAGCTCAGTCCTGTTGGATAATTTTGCTGGATAAGTTTTTGGATCATACACATGTGCATGTTAATTGTCCACTAGACACAACTCATGGTTTATGATTAGAACCCATCCGTATACAGAAGGTTCGGTGAAGACACAACCCTCATGACTCACATGGGGCATGAGATTGCAAGATAGGGGCAAGTTTCATATTTTTCTATAGCCTATTCCAGGCATAGGCAACCTTTGGCACGCCATGTGTTTTGGACTACACCTCCCATGATGCTTTGTCAGCATTATGGGTGTAAGAGCATTATGGGGGATGTAGTCCACAACATCTGGAGTGCCTCTAGCTCTTTCATTATGGCATCCTATTCTTCCGCCTCAAAAAGCAGGATTAGAAGTATATGGTGAGCTTTCCTCATTATACTAAAAGAGTGCCAATTAGCTAAACCTAATTATGGTGGCCCATAATACATTTTTGTATATTTATACGACTCCTCATAGAATTACGTTCCTGTATTCCTGGGTCCCAGAAAGACAAGGAAGTGGAAACTGGTTGCCTATCCCTGGTCAATTCATTTGTTTTGTCAATCTTTTTTGAAAAACTGTATTCACAGAATATCAGTGCTTCTTTTAATGTGAAAACAGACAGAACTTACAAAAAAAAAGTTTTCTTGGGCATCGCTGATTCAAAAGCCCATTGTTGATAAAATGGAACACTGAGGTAAGTATCACTTGTTTTACAGTCAGTGCTACCTGTGCCTTTGATCTATGCCCCAGTAAAAAAAAACAAAAACAACATGCAGCATTTGAATAAAATAGTTGGATATGGTCTCTTACTTTTATACAAAAAAAAACAAAAACAGAAAGGTGAGACAGAGAGAGTTCTACTTTTGCATACAAAAAATTGACTGCTTGGAGACCTTACTTGGTTGTGTGGTCTCGGTTGCCCGCTTTTTTGCTTATATGTAAATACAGTATCTCACAAAAGTGAAGACACCCATTACATTTTTGTAAATATTGTATTCTATCTTTTCATGTGACAACACTGAAGAAATGAAACTCTACTACAATGTAAAGTAGTAAATGTACAGCCTATATAACTGTGTAAATTTGCTGTCCCCTCAAAATCACTCAACACACAGCCATTAATGTCTAAACTGTTGGCAACAAAAGTGAGTACACCCCTTAGTGGAAATTACCAAATTGGGCCCAAAGTGTCAATATTTTGTGTGGCCACCATAATTTTCCAACACTGCTTTAACCCTCATGGACATGGAGTTCACCACAGCTACACAGGTTGCCACTGGAGTCCTCTTCCACTCCTCCATGATGACATCACGGAGCTGGTGGATGTTAGAGACCTTCTATTTGAGGATGCCCCACAGATGCTCAATAGGGTTTAGGTCTGGAGACTTTCTTGGCCAGTCCATCCCATTTACCTTCAGCTTTTTTAGCAAAGCAGTGGTCGTCTTGGAGTGTTTGGGGTCGTTATCATGTTGGAATACTGCCCTGCGACCCAGTCTCCAAAGGGTGGGGATCATTCTCTGCTTCAGTATGTCACAGTACATGTTAGTATTCATGGTTCCCTCAATGAACTCTAGCTCCCCAGTGCCGGCAGCACTCATGCAGGCCCAGACCATGACACTCCCACCACCATGCTTGACTGTTTACTCCTCACCTAGTTGCCGCCACACACACTTGACACCTTCTGAACCTAATTAGTTTTTCTTGGTCTCATCGGACCACAGGACATGGTTCCAGTAATCAATGTCCTTAGTCTGCTTGTCTTCAGCAAACTGTTTGCGGGCTTTTTTGTGCATCATCTTTAGAAGAGGCTTCCTTCTGGGACAACAGCCATGCAGACCAATTTGATGCAGTGTGCAGCATATGGTCTGAGCACTGACAGACTGACCCTCCCCACCCATTCAACCTCTGCAGCAATGCTGGCAGGACTCAAACATCTATTTCCCAAAGATAACCTCTGGATATGACATTGAGCACATGCACTCAACTTCTTTGGCCTGTTCTGAGTGGAATCTGTCCTGTGAAACTGCTGTATGGTCTTGTGCACCGCACTGCAGCTCAGTTTCTGGGTCTTGGCAATATTCTTATAACCAAGGCCATCATGTAGAGCAACAACTCTTTTTTTCAGATCCCCAGAGAGTTTTTTGCCATGAGGTGCCATGTTGAACTTCCAGTGACCAGTACGAGAGAGTGTGAGAGCGATAACATCAAATTAAACACACCTGCTCCCCATTCACACCTAAGACCTTTCAACACTAATGAGTCACATGACACCGGGGAGGGAAAATTGCTAATTAGGCCCAATTAGGACATTTCCACTTATGGGTGTATTCACTTTTGTTGCCAATAGCTTAGACATTAATGGTAGTGTATTGAGTTATTTTGAAGAGACAGCAAATTGACACTGTTATACAGGCTGTACACTTACTACTTTACATTGTAGCAGAGTGTCATTTCTTCAGTGTTGTCACATGAAAAGATATAATAAAATATTTACAAAAATGGGAGGGGTGTACTCACTTTTGTGAGATACTGTATATTTGTTCATTTCTTGATTCCATCTTCTCTTAATGATGACATAAGGGCCACAGGAGTACTGCGGCCAATATGAATGCATAAAGCCTGACACCAACCATTATGCCATGGAGATCTGGGGAACCTATGTCTTTTTATCTGCCAGGAATCAAAAAAGGAGCACTACAACAAGCATGGGCACATACCTTATACAGCTATCTGGAACAGTCTTTATTTTTTAACACCATCATCCATCATTATATATGTAGACCCTCCCCAAGTTTAAACTGATATACCCAATGGGTGCAAAATATTACTCTACAGGCTGAACATGTAAATAGTATAAAACAGTATATAATACAATATATGTTGATCAAAAATTAAACACAGCAATGTATGTAACAACGTTGCACCTACACTCCCCCCTAATCTAAATGTATGTACCTGGTGGTACAGTTCACTTGAATGACCTTAGGCTCCCAGATTATTTACACAACAGGAACAAAACAAACAATGGAAGTAATAACATGCATTATAAAAGTGCAAATAGTATGAAATGAGAACCTGTATGTTTTTATTCCATTTAAAAAAAGCCTATATTGGTCAAATGGATGTTACTTTGTATTTTATTTAATAAAGGATTTTGGTTATCACAATAATATATTGTGCCATCATCTCTATATATAATACCCTATTTTTCATACCTCTTGGCATTTTTATCATATTTTTTACCTCTTACCTCTTCAAGAGGCACATTTGTATGTGAAAACTTTCATTGTTGGAACGAGACTTTTTTAGCACATTCTGTTTAATCACATATTTCCTGCTACTGTAATTCTGATGTGACAAAGCCCTTCCATCCTTGATGGAAAGTTCTTGAATGAAAACACAGGCAATGAAGAACACAAACATAAGTGTCAGATGACTTTGTGCCAATTATCACAAGTACTATTTCATTGTGGTGTCTTAAGTATATTTTACCCTATAGCATTAAGTAAGTACCTACACACCTCCTGAGAATTCTCTCTTCACATCCAGCGCACTCCCACTGTTGTATTTAACCAATCTAACCTAAACACTCATTATGACAGCTGTATTAATTCAATTTAACTTAAACACCGACCAAAACAAAATCAATTCCAATTCACCAACCTTACTATTTAAACATGTATAGATAACCCTAAATGCCTACTTTCTCTTAACCCTCTTAACTATAAATAAGTATAATCTATCCCCACCACAAAAAAATGTATCAAAACAATCGCTTAAAGGCCCAACCAAATTGGTAAACCCCTTAACCGCCTGCCTAATAAATAAAGTTGAATAAGTTACCTTCGTAATCAAAGTACTCAGAAATTGTCATTAACTTATAAGGGAATAGTATGCACAAAATCATAGCATAGATATGTTAAATAGACACAATAAAATAAAACACATTCAACAGCTAATCAAAGATCAACATTTAAACATTGGTCTCCATCTGGTATTCTATCTGTGTTCCAATGTCCACCTCTGGTTTCTGCTATATCTGTAAAGGTAAGAAAACAGATCAGGATTACTTTTCCTAGTCACTTATAGCGTATACTGCAAATTTTTTTACTTAGCATATATATATATATACATTCCTTCAACTTTTTCATTCTATAAACAATTTGTGCAACAAGATAACTTTCTTAATTTTCTACAAGGCTCTTAAAATAAACCGTCAGCTAATAGCTGCTTTCTGCATCTTCTTTGCAATTCAGGAGTACACAAAACTAATTTCTAGCCAACTTAAACATGTTTAATTATTCTTTTAATTACTGGATAAATTATAGAGGAACGAACCACAACACCTCTTCTGCCTCTAATGAAAGACTATAGGTCGATATGTCTCAAGGTTCAACTATTCTGACTCCCTATTCATTTTTAGCCTGTCCACGGATATGTCTGCACCTCGTGGCTAAGGGCCTACGCAACTATCCACCCTGTGGTGTCAGTGGCTTTCTGCATGGGGGTGACAGCCCCCCTTAAGAATTATAAAGGAGCAAACATACAGCAACCTCTTTCTGGCTTGATTAATTATGTAAATCATTATATTAATACTGTCACAGCACCATTTTAGTGTTTTAAAGTGGTTATGGTGCTTGGAGTCTGTATGTGCAGTATTTCAAAAGGAGCACGTCAACAAGCATGGGCTAATAAGTGATACAGCATGTGGAACACTATTTATTTTTAACACCCTTATCCATCAGTCCATATGTAGACCCAATTTCAATATTATATATCCAATATGCACAGAATATCACTCAATGGGATGATCAGAAGAGAGGTCTTTGGAGTCTTCCTCTGGTGTATTAACATATACATAATATAAAATAGTATATATTATCTATGTGTTGACCAGTGTATGTAATAAATTGGCTGTATGTGCAGTGTTTCAGTAGGAAATGCTGCAAATGCAGAGTTATTAAAGGACCACTATAGTGCCAGGAAAACATACTCGTTTTCCTGGCACTATAGTGCCCTGAGGGTGCCCCCACCCTCAGGGACCCCCTCCCGCCCGGCTCTGGAAGGGAGAAAGGGGTAAAAACTTACCTTTTTCCAGCACTGGGCGGAGATCTCTCCTCCTCCGATCCTCCTCTTCTCCTCCCCGTCGGCTGAATGCGCATGCGCGGCAAGAGCTGCGCGCGCATTCAGCCGGTCGCATAGGAAAGCATTTGTAATGCTTTCCTATGGACGCTTGCGTGCTCTCACTGTGATTTTCACAGTGAGAAGCACGCAAGCGCCTCTAGCGGCTGTCAATGAGACAGCCACTAGAGGAAATAGGGAAAGGCTTAACCCATTCATAAACATAGCAGTTTCTCTGAAACTGCTATGTTTATGAAAAAATGGGTTAACCCTAGCTGGACCTGGCACCCAGACCACTTCATTAAGCTGAAGTGGTCTGGGTGCCTAGAGTGGTCCTTTAAATGTCTCTCTACCTCCAATGGTGTATTAGCAGCCGGAAACAAGAGTTCCAAGCTGCTAATGTCAGTTCTGGACATAAAAGACATCACTCAACACATATTGCACACTGACAATGAGAGATCAAAGTCAGTACATTTCCCCCGTCATGTTACCCAAGTCTACGTGTAAGGTGGATCATACTGCAGAGAGAACTTATTGTTTAATTTAGAAAGAGTGGAATTGTGCCAGCAAGGGTTACTCCATCTAAAAAACAGTGTTTTAGGTTGGGATAACAATATAGGGACTAGAAAGCACCATCTCTAGACAAGAGAACTAAAATAATTAATAGTAGCGCACTATGTACGATAGAAGAGCAAATTGTTGGTTGTGTCTGTAGTTACCACTTTTTTCTATTGAGACACTTTTCATTTAGTCTCACAGACGTTGTCAATCAGTGTAGGAAAAAAGCAAACATGGTATTAGGTCAATTGAGATTGAGTAATAGCTGGTTGTCAATTCTATGCATCCACGGGATTCATGGATAGAAGGCTTTGAGGACTCCGAAATCAGGAGGTCATGAATGATGCGTAGCAGTGGGGGAAGTTTGAACTTCAAACCAGTGGTAATTCTGTTTGCTCAATAAGACTAAATAAACCAAAAAATAAAATTTGAATAAAAATAATAAATATTTGAATATTTTCATTGATGCCGGATGGTATAGACATCTGAATTAAATAGCTATAGGGACAAAAGATCAGTTGGCACTGCCAGGAAGTTAACTTGGGACCCTAAGGTATGAGTAGGTACTACAAGTGAAGCATTAACCAGCTAAACGACCTCACTGCCAAAGCAGTCTATTTATATAATGTGTGCCAACTAATTAAAAGGCAAGAAGGGGCAAGCGTGGAGTTTCTTTTTTTTTTTTTAATTAGAATTTTTTTAAAGCACAAAGAAAGGAAATGCTACAATTTCTATGTTTTGAAACTCACCATGCCACTCCTAAGACAGAATTCAGCCGTGTGAGCCTGAGGATACATATCTGCTATAAATTCATTTTTATCTAATTTGTCTGAGATCTAAGCTTCCTGTGGAGGTCTTGTGATCAAAGAAACTGATTCTGTCTGATGTTGGCTCTGACACATAATGTGTACTGACTTAGTTCTGTCTATAAACTCACAGTGGGAGGCTGACGTGGTCCCTTGGTACCTCTGTATAGTGAACTTTCATTTTATCTGGGGATGTTGACAGGTATGGTTCGTATTGGCAAGCAGGTACCAAAAAGGAATATTTTTATTAGGCTGCACAATTTGTCATTTATAAGTAAGTTCAACAGGTGCTCTGTTCATTCACAAAAAAAAATAAAAATCTTGCTACAACATCACAATACTGAGTATCGTTCTACTATATGATTCTTTTCTTATTATTACTCCATTCCTAGTTGAAAAAATGTCAGTTGCAGGGACGGACTGACAGTGGCCTGGGCCCACGGCAAAATCAGGCCCTGGGCCCCCTGCAGACCGATATATATGCTGGTGTAGATGTACCATGTATTTGATTATATGTGTATGTAGAGAGAATGTATGTTTCTGTGTTTATCTTCACTGTGAGCCCTGGTGTAAGTATGTCTGTGTGTAGTGTCAGGATATGTGGATTTAGAGCTTTTATTTTTTATTATTTAAATAAGGTAGTATTTATGTGTGTTTTTTTTAGCATGGCAGTATGTATAAGGGTGTGTGTGAATGTGGCAATGTGTTTGTAAGAGGTATGCAGGCCTCCAAATTTAGCATTTTGAATTACAAACCAGGTGTTAAAAACTACCAGGCACCTTAAAAGAACACTATAGTGTCAGGAATACAAATGTGTATTCCTGACACTATAGGTTTAAAATAGCCGGTTAGGTCCCTGGTCCCCCTCACCCACCCTGTTGAAAAGGTAATATACTTACCTTTTTTTTCCAGCACCGCCTGGATCTCCTCATGGCTGACCCTGCCCCCACTCCACTTCCTTGGCTGAAATCATAAAATTAGATGATCTCAGCCAATCCAATGCTTTTCTATAGGAAAGCACTAGAAGGCTATTGCACGTGCATGGCAAAACACCATCCTGCGCCAATTAGCATCTCCTAATAGAGATACATTGAATCATCTCTATGAGGAGCGTTCACAATGGGCAGCACTGACCAGGGAAGCACATCTAGAGGCCATCTGAGTGACTGCCACTAGATGTGTTCCTGCGCAGTGTTCACATTAAAAAGCCTGCAGGGACAGGCAGTAGACACCAGAACAACTACATTAAGCTGTAGTTGTTCTTGTGACTATAGTGTCCCTTTAACTGCTTGTGTTTTTATTTTATTTTAATTCAAGTACTGGGGGTATGGGGGTAGGGGATGTAGTGGTTGCAGTGGGTAATAGGGGTTGTAGTGGTTGCAGGGGCTGTAATGGGTGCTGGAGGTAGGGGCTGTAACGGGTTCAGGGGTCATATGGGGACCCTGTTGGTAGGGGCTGTAGTTGGTTCAGGGGTTATAGGGGGTCCCTGTGGGTAGGGGCTATAGTTGGTTCAGGGCTTATAGGGGGTCCCTGTGGGTAGGGACTGTAGTTGGTGCAGGGGATATAGGGGCTCTAGAGGGTGCCTAGGGATAGGGGCTGTAATTGGTGCATGGGATGTAATGGATCTACAGGGTGCCTGGGGGTAGGGACTTTAGTGGGTGCAGAAGGGTGAGGAGGGGAAGGTGATGTAGTGGGTGCAGGGGGGTAGAGGATGTTGTGGGTGGCTGCAGGAGGAGTACGGGCTTAAGTGGGTGTGGGGGGGTAGGGGATGTAATGGGTGCAGGGGGCTAGGGGCTGTAGCAGGTTCACAGGTTATAGGGGGTCCCTGTGGGTAGGGGCTGTATTTGGTGCCTGGGGTTAATAGGAGTTGTATTAAGAGCAGGGGTATGGGGTTAAAGTGGCTTTTGTTAAGGGGGTTGGAGAGATAGGAGCTGTGAAGGGGGGAGATTAGAAACTAAATAATTTCACATTTACAGTAAAAATAGCAATAATTGGAAAAATTTAGTCAAAGTCAGCTATCCTTTTAGTTTGGTATCTCTGGCCTTAAATTTGAAATTCACTTTGAATTCTCACAGTAGTAAAAAAAAAACACATGTTAATGGAGTTTTTTGCTTGCAGTGCATAACATGTGTGTGCATTGTATGTTTTCTTGCCTTTATATCCTGTCTGTCATGCTAAAGTGTTCTGCTAGCCCTTTATGTAATTGTTTTATTCACCTATATGCATTCCTCTATTTCCCCTCTGATTTCTGACTGACCTCTGACCCCTCCCTTCTTTTATTGATATGTTTGTTTTTATTTGAAAAATTGTCCCTTCGTCTCTGTGTCTAGATACATATCCCCCTCCCTCAGCTTTATTGCAAGCCTATCTGACCCTCACATATGTGTACTGCTGCAAGAAAGTCTGATGCTCGCCCTCCCCTCCCCACCCCATGCTCATTATTACATTTATAGATTGTCTGTCACACCCAAATTTTAGATAAGTAAAAATATCAGGTGTACACATTGCCTCTTATTAGTACACTCCTGCACTTTCTTAACCCATAAAACTTAATTTTTACCCTACCTTCACCTGGTCTTGATATTCCAATTATTTCCAATTTACTTTTTCCCAGTTTAGCAATGATCTGTCTTCTCCTCCTCTTTATTTCCTCCTTCTCCCTCAGTATAAAAATCTCTCCTTACACCCCCATCCACATTTACATATGCCCCTCTCTGCTACACTCCCCCTTCTCTCATCTCATGCCTTACACTCATTTTTCTACTCTCTCACTCCAACCCACAATCAATCTCATCTTAGACCCCATGCATATAAAACCCATTCACACCTCCTGTCACTTTCTTTCCTCCTGCTTCTAGCAGCTGGTGATGTCTCTCCCAATCCAGGGCCCTGCACCTTCTCTACACACACTAAGACAACCAGAAACCCCACAAACCTCATCACAATACCCTGCCCTTTACCCTCACTTACCAACATTCAGTGTGCACTTTGGAATGCCAGCTCCATCTGCAGTAATTTAAAATCAACAGCCATGCACGGCTTTTTCATCTCAAACTCACAAACACTATTGACACTTACAGAGACCTGGCTGTCCCCCTCTAATAGCGCCACTCCTGCCTCTTCATGTTTTGGTGGGCTACAATTCTATCACACTCTCAGACTCAACTGTAAAGGATGTGGTGTAGGCATCCTTCTCTACCCTCAATGTACCTTTCAACCAATCATAACTCCCCCTGCCCTATCCTTTTCTTCTTTTGAAGTTCACACTGTCCTCTTATTTAACCCCACTCCTTTAAGGATTGCTATTATCTACCGCCTCCCTGATCATCCTAGGCTATTTATTCAGCACTTTTCTTCCTGGCTTCCCCACTTCCTCGCATCTAGCACTCCTTCCCTTATACTTGGGGATTTCAATATCCCAATCAACAACCCCAACTGCACTGGTGCCTCTCGTCTGCTCTCTGTAACCTCCTCCTTTGGCCTTATGCAATGGTCCAATTTAGCAACCCATACAGCGGGAAACACTCTTGTTCTCGCCTTCACCAATCTCTGTACCGCCTCTAATCTCTCCAATATTCCTTTTCCTCTATCTGACCACCATCTGCTGACTTTTGACATCAGCATACCTAAGACCCAATTGACACTACTGTCTGAACATCATTCTCACAGAAACCTCCAATGTCTTGACCTAGAACATTTCTCCACTAATCTCCAAACTCTCCTTTTACCTATCTCAAACCTCACCTGTCCTAGCTCTGCAACCTTCTTCTACAATTCCACCCTCTCCTCTCAACTAGACATCATGGCCACCTACATTTAAACGCAGCAAGCGCCCCCAACAACAACTTTGGCACACCAAGCTGACTCGATATCTTCAAAAATGCTCCAGAACTGCTGAATGCTGTTGGAGAAAGTCTCACTTAGCATCTGACTTTCTCCACTATAAATTTATGCTGCGCTCATACAGCTTGGCTCTTTCCTCTGCAAAAGTAAATTACTTCAATACCCTCATAACCACACTCTCCCATGAACCCAAACGATTATTTCACACATTTAACTCTCTTCTGCGCCCTATTGTTCCTCCACCTACTAACTTGACCGCCTCAGACTTTGCAACTCACTTCACTGACAAGATCTCTACAATCAGTGAAGAGATCTCTCATCTTTATTCTTCCCCTTACAATACTTCCCCTAACCTTACTCCCTCTGCTGTTCTATGTTCATTTGCACCCGCTACAGCGGAAGAGGTTTCTGCTCTGCTCCAGTCCTCCCACACCGCCACCTGCTCCCTAGATCCAATTCCCTCGCATCTCATCTGTGCTCTGTTTTCTTCTCTTTCTCTACCTCTCAGTAAAATTCTAAATCTTTCTCTCGCCCTTCAAACATGCCACTGTAACCCCAATTCTATAGAAACCCAACCTTGACCCTAACTCCAGGATTCCCCGTCCAATTACCATCCTATCTTGCTACTGGCTTTTGCATCCAAGATCCTTAAAAGAGTTGTGTATGTGATATTGACAGACTTCCTCAAGTCCAATTCTCTGCTAGACCCACTTCAGTCTGGTTTCCGCTCTAAGCACTCTGTAGAAACGGCACTGACCAAAGTATCCAATGATCTACTCGCTGCAAAATCTCGTGGTCACTACTCTATCCTAATTCTCCTTGACCTTACTGTGGATTTTGACACTGTTGATCATCAACAGCTTCTTCTCATCTTCCGCAATATCGGCCTACAAGATATTGCTCTCTCCTGGTGCTCCTCCTACCTCTCCCAGCGCTCTTTCAGTGGTTCATTCTCTGGCTCTGCGTCTTCTCCCCAACTCCTCTCTGTTGGTGTCCCCCAAGGTTCAGTCCTTGGTCCCCTACTGTTTTCCATCTATACTGCCTCCCTTGGTAAACTCATTAGCTCCTTTGGCTTTCAATATCATTCCTATGTGGATGACACACAAATCTATTTGTCCTCTCCTGATCTCTCCCCATTCCTCTTGACTAGTGTCTCTGACTGCCTCTCTGATATTTCTAACTGGATGGCTGCCCACTTCCTTAAACTCAACTTGACCAAAACTGAAATTCTGGTCTTTCCTCCCTCAAGTGTTGCTACTCCTGTGTCTGTCTCCCTCCAAGTCAACGGTACTACCATCAGCTCCACCACACAGGCTCGCTCCCTAGGTGCTCTCTTTGACTTTGACCTCTCCTTCACGCCTCATGTTCAGTCTATCACCAAATCCTGCCGCTTCCATCTCAAAAACATTGCGCGCTTCTGACCCCACTTAACGCCAGGCTGTCCTTTCCCGTCTTGACTACCGTAATCCGCTTCTCAGTGGTCTTACATGCTCCCAACTTGCGCCGTTACAGTCCATAATGAATGCGGCGACGAGGCTCATCTTCCTGTTTGTCCATGCCTCACCCTTCTGTCAGTCCCCACATTGGCTTCCTGTAAGATATAGGGCTCAATTTAAAATTCTGGTTCATGCTTGCAAATCTCTACATAATGCTGCTCCCACCTATCTATCCTCCCTAATACACAAGTATGTCCCGTCTAGGCCCTTATGCTCTGCTGAAGACCTACGTCTATCTTCTGTCCATACTCCCACCTCTGATGCTCGCCTTCAAGACTTCTCGAGGGCTGTACTGTTCCTGTGGAACTCACTTCCCTCCTCCGTTAGATGTTCACCCAGTCTCCACACCTTCAAAAAATCATTAAAAACCCACTTCTTCATAAAAGCATATCAATTAAACTGTTAATAGCTCCCGACTGATTCCTCTCTTGCAACTGTAATTAGTCCGATCCTTACCTTTTGTGTCACTTTACCCCACTCCCTCTAGCATGTAAGCTCATTGAGCAGGGCCCTCAACCCCTCTGTTCCTGTGTGTCCAACTTGTCTGGTTACAACTACATGTCTGTTTGTCCACCCACTGTAAAGCGCTGCAGAATTTGTTGGCGCTATATAAATAATAAAATAATAATAATAATAATAATGTGTGTGCGGCCTCTCAGAGCTTGTTGGAAGTTGCTAAAGAAAATGGCAATTATACCCTCTTAAACATTCTTCCCTTTGTTAATGAATCCTAAGAGTTAAGTATAAGTGCAAACAGGAAATAGAAGGTTCTGCAAATACCTTGGAAATATTAACCCCTTAAGGACGGAGCCAAATGTACACGTTGTGAACGAAACAAAATGTAAACAAAACCTGGCATTTGCGCTACATGTCTGTCCAACCGTAATTCACCTCTTTCATAGTAAATGCACCCACCCTTATTATATATCATTTTATTCAGGGGAAACAGGGCTTTCATTTAATATCAAATATTTAGCTATGTAACATAATTTATATAACAGATATGTGCACAATGTGGAAAATAGTCAATACGAAGCTCTATACACCTCAAAGTGGTGTCCCCTCTACCACTTTAAAATCAACAATATACATACAAAAACAAGATGGAGCTTCTTAAAATGGCAATATAACAGATATTAAGCCTGGAGTCATAATCTCATATGACTCGGATGGTGTGTGCCTTTGGACCATTTCAGGATGTCCAAATCCTTCTTTCATGCAGGATTCCGTTTATCTTCCCCTTTAACCAACTCACAGACAAAAGTGCCGGGTCAGTAGTAAATTTCCAAAAGGGTGATGCTTTATTCAAAGTAAAAACTTTTGATAAAAAATAAATGTTAAAATAAATTAAAATATAACAGCTTTGTATCTAAATAGGGCTATATAGTCCTTAAAAATCGCCAAAACGCGTTTCGCCTGGTAGAACAGGCCAAATACCTGTCTACTCCACACCCTAAAACTCTGGTTTACTATCATCTACCAAAGGTACATAAAGATAGGAGAAATCCACCTGGTAGACCGATAATATCCGGGATTGATTCCGTTTCAGCGAAGGTATCGGAATACTTGGATAAATTGTTGCAACCTTTGGTTGTATGTAATCCCGCCTATCTAAAGGACACTATACACATCTTGAAGCTTTTAGAAGAGATTACTTGGAAAGAGGGTAATTTTTTGGTTACGTGTGACGTAACCTCCCTCTATAGTATCATACCTCATAAGATTGGATTGGAAGCTGTGCAATATTTTTTAAGAAAACATAATTTTAAAGAAGAACAGACTCAATATATTTTAGAAGGTATCCATTTGATTTTAACAAACAATTTTTTTTGGTTTCAAGACGTCTTTTATCTACAAATTCGGGGAACGGCGATGGGCACCAAGTTCGCTCCCAGTTATGCAAACTTATTCATGGCGTACTGGGAAGAGAAGTTTGTATATAAGGGACATGCCTGGGTGGCGGACTTGGTGTGCTATCGTCGTTTCATCAATGATATATTTTTTATCTGGACGGGAACTAGGACAGAATTGGATGTTTTTATTACTTTTTTAAACAACAATGAATGGAACATTGTTTTAACGGCACAAATAAGTGAAGAAAGCATCAACTTCTTAGATCTTGATATTAATATTACCAATACTTGCATTACCACAAAGAATCATTTTAAGGAAGTGGATGCAAATGGATACATTTGAAAAGAGAGCTGTCTTCACACACCCTGGCTATTAAATGCACCTAGAGGACAATTTTTGAGAATTAGGCGAAATTGCACTAATGATGAAGACTATTTGTCACAGGCAGGGAGAATAAAGACCCAATTTTTGCAAAAAGGATATGCAGAAACAGATTTGCAAACTGCTCTAGAAGATGTCCGTATAATACCCAGGAAGAATCTTTTAATATATAAAGATAAAAAGGGGAAACAAAAATGGAACAATGATGTTCCGTTTATTTGTAATTTTAATGGAAATCACAAAAAAGTCAATACAATTATATATAAATACTGGCACATCTTGCAAGATGATCCGGTTCTAAAAAGTATTTTGGCAGAAAGACCTAAGATCATCTATAGGGGAGCAAAAAATCTTAAGAGCACTTTAGTACAAAGTAGTGATAGACAAATTTTGGTTGATAAGAATTTTTTTTAAGGCAGAATAAAGGTTTTTATGGTTGCGGTCAGTGCTTAGCGTGCAGAAACACTAAAAGCAGGAAGCGCCACATAATGGATATGAAACCTTGGATAAATCAAAAATTTCAAATTCGAGACCATTTAACTTGCCACTCTAAAGGGGTTATTTATGTCCTGAAGTGTCAGTGTAACCTCCTATATGTAGGGAGAACCATTAGATGTCTGAACACGAGAATAACAGAGCACACAAGGAACATAAAAAATGGATTGGAGTCACATAGTGTCTCCAACCATTTTAAGACATTCCATAACCAAGATCCTGAAGGAATGTTCTTTTGTGCAATAAAATTGGTTAAAAAAGATTGGAGAGGAGGAGATTATATTAGAAAAATAGGAATAGAAGAATTGAGATTTATTTTTAGTTTTAACACTATGGCACCTCATGGTTTAAACCAAGATTTCGAATTATGTCATTTCATGAACTGAACTCCCCTATACCATTTAATATGAAAATATTTTTTAACTTAGAATATTTTGTCGAATTTTATGTATTTTTTTAATATGGATACCAATTTTTATAAAAAAAACTTTTTGAAAAGTTTTTGAAATTACATGTTTTTGAATACTATTATGGAGACCTTGAAAGCACTATAAGAGCACTTTAAAGGAAAATGTATAAGAGCACTTTAATGAAAATATACAAGAGCACTTTAAGGGAAAAATGTCTATATCACTTTTATATTGCCAGATTACTTTTGAGATGTCTACACTATCTTTATATTGAAGAGACACTATAAGAACACTTTAAGGAAAAATGTTCATATCATCATCATTTTTTTATTGCATAAGCATTTTAAAATGTTTGTACTATTTTCATGCTTAAGAAGTTCTATACATTATTGAGAATATAGACAAAGAACCCTTATCATATATGTAAAGTTTATTAATACATATGCATAAATGTGCAAAAACAGACTTCCATGGTTTAACATTATTAATATACATGTAGAGTTCATCAATATATGTGTACAAATAGGTAAAAACAGACTTCCATAGCTGGATATTATGTGGACTAATCGAAATGGCAGAGATGCCGAAATATGACGTCACTGGAACACTATGCGTTCCAACCAATCGAGATCGAGATCCGGAAGTGACGTAACAGGAAGTGACATCGCTGGAACGCACGATGCGTTCCAGTAGATCGAAACAGAAATCCGGAAGTGACACAACAGGAAATGACATCATTGGAACGCATAATTGCGTTCCAAATAGGCAGAAACCGGAAACCGGAAGTAAAAACGAGCGGACTTTTAAAAATTGAAAAAGGACTGAACAGTGGATAAAAAAGCCGACTAAGGAAGCCTGTTCTACCAGGCGAAACGCGTTTTGGCGATTTTTAAGGACTATATAGCCCTATTTAGATAAAAAGCTGTTATATTTTAATTTATTTTAACATTTATTTTTTTATCAAAAGTTTTTACTTTGAATAAAGCATCACCCTTTTGGAAATTTACTACTGACCCGGCACTTTTGTCTGTGAGTTGGTTAAAGGGGAAGATAAGCGGAATCCTGCATGAAAGAAGGATTTGGACATCCTGAAATGGTCCAAAGGCACACACCATCCGAATCATATGAGATTATGACTCCAGGCTTAATATCTGTTATATTGCCATTTTAAGAAGCTCCATCTTGTTTTTGTATGTATAATGTAACATAATTTAATATGAAAAAAATGGGAGAAAATATGATTTTTTTAATTTTTTTAGTTCTACATGACATTTTAACGGTCAATGTCATAATACTGTTTGCTTTTACTGCAATAAAATACACATATTTGTATTCAGTAAAGTCTCACGTGTAAGACAGTACCCCCTATGTACAGGTTTTATGGCGTTTTGGGAAGTTACAGGGTCAAATATAGCACGTTACATTTGAAAGTGAAATTCGCCAGATTGGTTACGTTACCTTTGAGACTGTATAGTAGCCCGGGAATGAAATTTACACCCATAATGGCATACCATTTGCAATAGTAGACAACCCAAGGTATTGCAAATGGGGTATGTCCAGTCTTTTTTAGTAGCCATTTGGTCACAAACACTGGCCAAAGTTAGCGTTAGTATCTGTTTGTGTGAAAAATGCAAAAAAACGCCAATTTTGGCCATTGTTTGTGACTAAGTGGCTACTAAAAAAGACTGGACATACCCTGTTTGCAATACCTTGGGTTGTCTACTATTGCAAATGGTATGCCATCATAGGGGTAATTTTCATTCTTGGGCTACCATAGGGTCACAAAGGCAACGTAAGCAATCTGGCGAATTTTAATGTGAAAAAAATGAAACACAAGCCTTATATTTGATGCCATAACTTTTGAAAACACCATAAAACCTGTACATGAGGGGTACTGTTGTACTCGGGAGACTTCGCTGAACACAAATATTTGTGTCAGCCATTAGGCTGACACATGTAACACTGATCGCAGTGACAGGCTGTCACTGCGATCAGAGCGCTCTGAGATCGCAGTGACAGCCTGTCACTGCGATCTCAGACTTAGCAGATCGCGGTCACTGACCCCAGGGGGACTCCCTGGGGGGGCCAGGTAAGTCCCCGGACCGCGATCTGCATAGCAGAAAGCCGCCGGCCACGTGTGTCAGCCGATTTGGAATCGGCTGACACACGTTAAATACTGATCGCAGTGACAGCCTGTCACTGCGATCAGAGACTGCAGATCGCGGTCACCGGCCACAGGGGGGGTTGCCTGGGGGGCCAGGCATCCCCCCCGACTGCGATCTGCAGCGGGCGATTAGCGCCGGCCACGTGGGCGGCCATTATAGCGAGGGCGTACTATTACGCCCGCTGGCGTTTAGAGCCGGCTCCTGCAGGGCGTAATAGTACGCCCTGCGGATTTAAAGGGTTAATCTAACATGAGTTACAAATAAAAATGCATCTCTAGTATTCTAAATGATTGCAGTGTATTCCTACAGAACCCATTTCATCACACAACTGTTTGGTAGAAATGGATTTATTAATTTAAAAAATAATCTTAGCAATGTCACGATGTGTATACTTTGGAAACTTAATTTTTTCACACTTTTGTGAAATGCATATATACAGTAAATTGGATATTGTTATTCAATATTTATTTCTAGGAGAGTTGTATCATAAAGGGATAAAGAATCCCCCCAATATTCTTTTTTTTTTTGCTCAAAAAAAAATGATAATAATTCAGTACATTTAAATACCATGTTTTTGTCTGTTTATTTTACCAGGATTGAAAAATGGAAAAACAAATAAACGATGAAGATAAATATGAGACAACATTGAAAATTTGAAGATAATTAGTATTTTATGTACATGTGAAGTTTGAACCCGCTATGGAAGAAATTAGAAAAGTTAATTTTCAGTATTCAAGTTCAAAAATATTAGACTGTTGAAAAACAGACACTTATATAACTTGTATTTTTATATAAATATGGGACACTGACGTAATTGTTTTTAACTGAAAGGTTCTAAATCAATCTATGTTTGATATTAATTGTTGCATTGTTCGAACTGAAATTTATAAATACAATAATATAATTAAATTTTAACCTTTTGGGGGGATACAGTTAATATGTGCTATAACTTAAGTGAAGGATTGTATGTTAATGCCTAGAACGGACATATTTTATTTCCATCATTGATTCTTGTTTATGGACAGTTAAAAAAAAATACAATTCAATCACAAAATAAGGTTAAAGAGTACAATTTTTTTTTTTTATAATTTTATCCATATGTAATATTAGCAATCCCCCAACCCACCCCATACATATTCTCTTTATATGTTGTAATTTGTCCTGTATTCAATGATCTTTTACACGTGCACAAAGAAACACAATGACAAGCACAAAACAAGAGAATATGTCTGGAAATATATATTTGCACACAGACTCTTAGACCCTTCACTAATTTACATCCACCCTGGCCTCACAGTCACTTACACCATCCTTTTTTCCTTCCCAGTCAAACTAATCCCATCTCATCCCCACACCTCCCCATCACTTACACCTACTCTATTTTATTCACACTGTCCTCCCAGTCAAACTAACCCTGTTATTATTATTATTATTATTATTATGTTATTTATATAGCGCCAACAAATTCCGCAGCTCTTTACAATGGGTGGACGAACAAACATGTAGCTGTAACCAGACAAGTTGGACACACAGGAACAGAGGGGTTGAGTTACTTACTCAACCATCTCCCAGTTACTTACACCATTTTAAATCCCCACTCCCTGTCCAGTCACATTAACCCCATTATACCCCCACTCCACCTCCCTGTTACTTACACCCACCCTCTCAAATCCCCACTCATTTTCCAGTCACACTAACCCCATTACACCTCCTCCCCTCCCTGTTACTTACACCCACCCTCTTAAATCCCCACTCATTTTCCAGTCACACTAACCCCATTACACCCCCTCTCCTCTCTGTTACTTACACCCACCCTCTTAAATCCCCACTCATTTTCCAGTCACACTAACCCCATTACACCTCCTCCCCTCTCTGTTACTTACACCCACCCTCTTAAATCCCCACTCATTTTCCAGTCACACTAACCCCATTACACCTCCTCCCCTCTCTGTTACTTACATCCACCCTCTTAAATCCCCACTCATTTTCCAGTCACACTAACCCCATTACACCTCCTCCCCTCTCTGTTACTTACACCCACCCTCTTAAATCCCCACTCATTTTCCAGTCACACTAACCCCATTACATCCCCCTCCTCCCAGTTACTCACACCCACCCTCTCAAATCCCCACTCCCTGTCCAGTCACACTAACCCCATTACACCTCCTCCCCTCCCTGTTACTTACACCCATCCTCTTAAATCCCCACTCCCTTTCCAGTCACACTAACCCCATTACATCCCCCTCCTCTCAGTTACTTACACCCACCCTGTTAGATCCCCTCTCCCCTCCTAGTCATACCCCCTTGATCACAACCTTCCCCCCACTTCCCAGTTACATACACCCACAGGTAACGCTATACATGTGTATTTTGGCACTACATATGTACATTTCCAAAGGCATCTTTTTATGTTTAAGCATAGTGTACATCCATTATACGAGGAAAACAAAAAGAATTAACCTAGGGCCAAAATTTAGATATCACAAGGTAGAGGGCACAAAAAAGGGGGGTAACCCCTAAATGGTGAATATCATAGGGAATAAACAGAAAAAGAAACAAATGCCATTCTACCTGTGTATGATTTACTGAGAAGACTGTAGATTAAAAAGTAACTTTTAATAAATAAATATAAAATAAGAATATAAAAAAGAGAAAAATAATATGAACAGCAGGAGAAAATGGAGACTATACAGCGAGTAAAACTCTGTGACTACTTATATAAGCTGTAAAAGTGTATACATAATAACACTAATGCTGAAGCAATACTGTTTAGCTACAATATAACATCAGTGTATTCCCAAGTAATAGAAGTGATACTGTATTATATATCACTAATAGCTGTAGCAAAAAGGGGGGGGGAGATAAGACAACTGCTAAACCAGTGCTGTCAATAGTTCAGCTAAGACAGATTTCTGACAGACGGCGATTAGCCAGTTAAATATCACAAAAGCTGCCTAGATCATAGCAGCATTTTGATAATAAATTAAAGCTTGCTGTCAAGCAGTAAAGTGTAAAATAAGGGGTTGCTGACCTGGCTCTGTTTTATTCCTGCAAGATACCTAGCAGTATATTCTAGTGTTACAACAGCTGCCTGCACTGAATGATGTTAACTTATGCTTGACCACAGTAGAGCACAAAGTAGTAGCTCACCTGTGAAGGACTGCTGACAGGCAGCAGTTAACTGGTTAAAAATCACACAAGTTGCCTAAATGCTAGCTGCATCTAAATAATAGGTCAAAGTATAAAGAGAGGGTTTACAAACAGTTTTGAACAGGTTGCCTAGGTAGTAGAAAATATACAGACAGTGACAGAGGAAGGCATATAGAATAAAGATTCCTAAGTCTTGTGCCTTCGAGGGCACCCCTTAATAAAATGCCTGGTCTTATCAATCTCCCCCCATACACATAATAAAGGAAAAAGAAAGAGAAATAAAGTATGTACAGAGTACACAAAATTAGTGTTAAGAGTCTCCAATATGCACTCCTGAAATGCTGGACATAAATGAACTTGATGTCGGTAATTTAGCAATAGATAAGCAGATAGTTAGATGCCGACACCAATAATGTGTCAGTAAGTGTCCAGAGCCCCTGACGTGCACGTTTCGCCTTTTTTGCTACAGCTATTAGTGATATATAATACAGTATCACTTCTATTACTTGGGAATACACTGATGTTATATTGTAGCTAAACAGTATTGCTTCAGCATTAGTGTTATTATGTATACACTTTTACAGCTTATATAAGTAGTCACAGAGTTTTACTCGCCGTATAGTCTCCATTTTCTCCTGCTGTTCATATTATTTTTCTCTTTTTTATATTCTTATTTTAGATTTATTTATTAAAAGTTACTTTTTAATCTACAGTCTTCTCAGTAAATCATACACAGGTAGAATGGCATTTGTTTCTTTTTCTGTTTATTCCCTATGATAGTGTACATCCATTATATGTCAATGATTGTATCATATGATGAGGGAAAAAGCTATAGTTTTTGCACGTGTTTGCCAAATGGAATTAAGTTATATTGGTTTGGTTGGTACAAAACAGAAACATTTGATCAATTTTTAGGCTTAACCATTAACTGGAGTGCTATCTTCTTAAAGGAATCCCTACTAGTTATTTTGCCAGTCAGGTAGTGGTGATTAGTCCATTGCCACCACTTTAATGTAAAATAGAGGCATTGGTTGTTCTTGTTATAAAAATAGAGGATTTACACTCTGCCGCATGCCCCGGCCCAGGGACTTCAACTTGAAGACGTTCTAATTTTTCTTTTTATTTACTTATTTTTTTACTTTTCAGTATTCAATGTGTCTTAATGTTTACAGAGCAGGGTAGCAAGTCATTGTTAGTGTTTCCCCTTAAGGCACATGGCATCCATCAAGAGATTTTTACTGAAGAATAAAAATATACAGGATTGCTTCAGCTACACTACGGCGGTAGCCTCCAATGACGGTATAAGAATAATATTTTTTAAGAACAAAGACCAGATATGCTGGAACAAAAAAATAATCAATATTCGGGCTATCTTTTAATATTGTTTTATGTATGCATCGTCTCTATTTTTTGTATGTTCTGTGCATATTCTACATGCCCTTGTTCATTTTCTTTCATCTTATTATGACCCCTATTGCTTGACTGAGAATTACCTATAATATTGTGCTGCCGTGAGAGACTGTGATTTAAAGCCTTATAAACGAAGACACCATTAGAAGCCCCTAACCCCTAAAAGATAAAACTGCTGCTGATGCTTAATGAACGAATCCTAAGGCAGTTTTTGGAGAAGAATATTTGCATGTCCCATGGGGCTGTTTCTGTCCTCTGTGAAAGTATAGATATCACCGTGACATTGCTCTACTGATATACAAGGGCTTATTCACCTGACTAACCATTCTTTAAATGCCTGTGCTGACCTGCGTGGTTCTCAAGAACATTATTTTTTTCATTTTGTTTTTATTTTTTTAAATTAACCTGCTCATATTGGTTCACAGAATCACCTGAAGGCATGAGGCATGAACATATATACATACTATGTGAAACATGGAGGTAAATATACGTACATACTATGTGAAACATGGAGATAGATAAATATAAAGATAGATACAGACAGAATTTCAAAACACATCACTGGGAAAAAAAAGCTAAAAAGAAATCAATTTTATTATTTTAGTTGGTACGCCTTTTCATATTCAGACAGATTTTTTACATAAAAAAAAAAAAGTTTAAGTCTTTTATTGCACAAGTATTTAGTTCCTATATACTATACAACTGCAATGGAGTGGAGTTGGTGTTTGTACAGTTTAATGTTCATATGATCTCAACTTGAACAGCACATACTGCATTTCTGAAAAGCATGTCTAAACCTGCCCCATCAAGAAAAAGAAGCTGTCAAAACAGGTCCCAGAAAAATCCATGGAGAATCACCAATCAGAGATGGGTTTTAAACCTATAGGAATAAGTAAAATATCTCATCAAAAGTAGAAATGTCTGAAATTTCCCAAAAGGTGATTAAAGAAAAGTTTCATGGTTTGTTTAGAATTGTTCACAAAAAATACACATGGAAAATGTGAATAACCACAACAGAAGAAAAACTAGATGGTTCTGACCGTAATTCACCATTGAAGCCACTTTTGAAAAAAGGAAATCCAAGGGCTAGTATGGCGGTGCTCAAGATGTAGATTCCAAGATGCCATGGACTACAAAACTCATGATGGTTTGTTAGCTTTAAGAATGGTAATGGATCATGTTAGTTGTAGGACTATTACATCTGGGGATCTGCCTTTTGGGCAAGATTTTATTACAAGAGATAAACCTAACTCTGTTAACTAAATAACAGTTCCCGGAAGGCTGAAAATTTCCACTCGCTACTAGCCAATGGTGAGTGAAAATTTTGCCCTGGTGAGTAGAAATGTACCCCTGATGAATGTGCCATGGATCCTCAATGTTTCGGTGGCAAGTAACTTTTGAGACTTGGCTAGTAGTGTAGGACTTAAGATTGTAAGCCTGCCTATTGGTATCAATGGCAAAATTGCTTTTCCGTTTACAAGAAATACTCTTATCTTTTATGAATTTGGCTACTCTGAAACACGAATCCTCCAAAGTTCAAAGGCAAAGTCTTCTAATTAAGCATGAAACATGATTTCAGCAATATCAACCATTTTTGGTATATGTATAACATTATGGAACAAAGCTGTCCTATTATTATTATTATTTTTATTATTATAATTGGCATTTATATTGCGCCAACAGATTCAATCTGTAGCGCTTTACAATATTATAAAAGGGGAAGATTTAACAATAAATAAGACAATTACAAAAATCTTACAGGAACGATAGGTTGAAGAGAACCGTGCTCAAACGAGCTTACAGTATTTAGGAGGTGGGGTAAAACAAATAGGACAGGAGATTAGACATGTGCACCAGGGAAATTACCATTTTGTATGAATGATTTCGTAATAAATATAAATTTCATTTGTCAATGGTGAATTTCATCCGCAAACCATTTGTTTTCGAACAAAAATCGTTAAAAAATAATTAAGCAACCAATATTTTATAAGCCTTTCCCCGCCCTGTGGAGCTCATTCTGCGCCATGCCCTCCATGGGTGAAGATGGATTATATTTTTTACTGTCTGGAGTTTTTTTTTTTTTGCGCTCAGGTTTTTTTTTTTTGAACAGTTGTGACACATGTTATTGATTTTTATTTGGCCTTTTTTGGGGCTGAAGAAAAAAAAGAAAAGAAGAAAGAAGACATCTAATGGTAAGTATGAAATTGTATCTTACACGGTTAGTTTATTGCCCCTCACTATTATTATTATAGTTTTAATTTATTTATTTAGGGTTCCCACCTACTGCTCATGGGTTGGGACCTGGAGGGGGACGGGTCACAACCCATGATTTATTAATAATTTATTTAGGGTCCCCACCCGCCGCTCATGGGTGGGGCCCAGGGGGGACATTAGGTCTCCCCTTTAATTATTTGGGTCCCCACCTACCACTCATGGGTGGGGACCTGGGGCTGACATAAGGTCCCCCCCATTATTTATTTATTTAGGGTCCCCATCTGCCGCTCATGGGTGGGGACCAGAGGGGGTTAACTTAGATAGAATAATCGAGGAATAGCCAAAGTCAAGGAAAACCAGAGATCAGGATAACTATAAGGAATTGCTGAGTCAGGAAACCATAAAACAGGATAAACGAGAGAACAAGCCGAGTCAGGATACCAGAAAGCAGAATAGTCAATATAACACAAGCCAAGTGAAATACCAAAATACACAGACAGTATAGCACTAAAGGGAACAACCAGTGAACCACCACAGGGCACTGAACAAAAGCAATAGGTGCTCTTTTATAATGGAGCGTCTTTTGCTTTAAATCCATGCCCCCAAAACATCAGAGAGCATGGAATATTTAGACATTGGCGGGCATCATATAATTGGGTGTGTGTGGAGAGTCCAGCATCCAACATGCCGTGCCGTCGCCTGGAGGAGTCTTCACCTGGAACGTCACCTTGCGGTTCCGCTGGATTCCTTTAAGGTATCATGACAGGCAGAGCGTAGAGACCGAAAATGGGTACATCTATGGATCAGTAAAGAGATGTAGGAGGGGCTAGAATTATTCAGTGCTTTATAGGTATGAATTAGTACTTTGTATTGACTATTGTAGGATACAGGAAGCCAATGTAAGGTATGATAGAGGAGTGAGGTGTGAGAAGACCGATTGGAGAGGAAAATCAGTCTGGCGGCAGCATTCATTACAGACTGTAGCGGGGCAATACAGCTTTTGGAAAGACCAATTAGGAGAGGGTTACAATAAACCATGCAAGAGATTACTAGAGTGTGGACAGGCTCCTTGGTAGGTAATATGCTAAGAAAGTGTCAAAAAAGCAGAACTGAAAGTATAACTGGCTTAGAGAACGCTTCCATTTTGGCTAATTTTACCTTAATCCCTTAAAGACACAACTTCGTCATGTGTCCTTAAGGGGTTACATTTTTTAAATTCACTTTGAATTCTTACTTTAGTGAATAAACCTGTTAGTTTTTTCTTAAAAGCAGTGATGGTACTTAGAGTGTTTTCAGGGGTACGATCTGTAAATTGTAACAAACATCAAAAGATGTCCTTCTTTCATATTTACGTTTAGGTACTAGAGAGGAGTGTGTTTATGGGAACGCACAAGATTAGTGGATTAATATTAGAAGATTGACAAGTAGTGATGTCCCGAACGGATCGCCAAACGGTTCGTGAACGGTTCGCCACGGACTGATCATTGAGTAAACTTTGACCCTGTACCTCACAGTCAGCAGACACATTCCAGCCAATCAGCAGCAGACCTTCCCTCCCAGACCCTCCCACCTTCTGGACAGCATCCATTTTACATTCATTGCGAAGCTGCATTCTTAGTGAGCTGTCCAGGAGGTGGGAGGGTCTGCTGCTGATTGGCTGGAATGTGTCTGCTGACTGTGAGGTACAGGGTCAAAGTTTACTCAATGATGAGTCCGTGGCAAACGGTTCGTGAACCGTTCGGCGAACCGTTCGGGACATCACTATTGACAAGGTATATCCATTTGAAAGTAACTATGAATTATTTATGTGTCTGAGTAGTTTCTGTACTCTGTGTAGTTGTAACAAAAGGAAACAGCACTACTTGACTTAGATTGAAGAAGAAATTGTGATAAATGTGCTAGTGATGTACACTCACTGCTCGACCTTAATGATATTAGTTAGATGTCTAAAAATACAGTTCAACCATGCAATGATAACCCTAACATTTTTGAACAGACAATCTATGGAATGTTTCTTGATGAACCCATCTTATGACAAGGCTGATCAAGAGAATACTATGCGTTGAACCAATTTTCAAAATGTTGAGGACACAACCAATCCATCTGTCCTACAAAAAAAGACACACTTGAAAGTGTCACAGAAATATATTTAATTCAGGCCATTCATATGGTCTACATTGTGTGCTTTCTTGACTGAAGAGAAACTCCCTTTTTCAGAGAAGCCTAATCTCTTACCCCTCTTCCTAAATTACCAAGTCTCTTTTCTGTGTTCCTATTATGAATTATCACCTCTAAGTAAGACTTGCCTTTCATGTGCTCCTGCTTACCTACGGTCTCTACCATGCCACATAAGACTGGAAACTTGCAAAATATAGGACATTACTCCTTCGGTGACCAATGTAAAACTTAGTAGTATTATGTAACATAAATCCTGTTACACTGTGAAATCTGAATGTGATCGATAATATATAATACTAATAATACAAATAAAAAGACAAATCTTTGCTGTTGCGACTATTTTTTTTTTCTGTCTTTCTGCGTATCTATTATTTCTTTGTCTTTTTTTAGTGGTTTGTTCTGCTAAATACGTCTCTAATTCTAAATTGTATTTCAGTCATTTTCCATCAGGTACTAAGCTTATAGCTTAAGAACTTTTCCTATTGACAATCTTTATTTTATTGAATGGCTGCTTTGCATCTTCTAAGTATCAAGGAACGTTGCACGATACAATTTATGCAGATTGTATGCAAAAGTAATATCATGAGGCTGCATACAAATGAGATGCAATCATTATGCACCAACCTTCACTAAAGAAGTTCTAGGAAAAAGAATCATTCATATCAATATCTGTCAAGATTTTTAATTAATCCTTTAATATAAAATTCTTACATTATTACACATTTTGTTTACAGAATACATTAAAACGTGTTTTCTCTGAGAATATGGAAAACGAGAAAATCTGATTGTTAGCTTCATGGACTTTTAAATATACTTATAGGATTTAGTTAAACTATTTACACTGTGACGGAGCTGTTTATGATTGTACCTGTTTTAAATGTGCTATGGTAGCTGACCCACTGTACTTTCTGTATTCCACTGAATGGAGTTAAAATAACTAGCACTATTGATAACCACCTCCATCTGTCCCCCAAAAGGTATATCTAAAAATATAGACATGTTAATGAACACTTTGGTTAGAACAGACGGAGCTATAAATCAAGGTGATCATCATCATCTAAAAACATAAAAGTGCATAATAACTAAGTGTAGTCTTTTGATTGTCCACAATCAGGGATGATGAGTAGAAGTGGGTGGAAATGTTCCTGTACTGTTAGTGTATTGGGTCCACAAATTATTATTATTGTTACTACAGCTGTGTAGGCTTTGGTCCACAAATTATTTTGTTGAGTTTTGTTTGAGAGATCACCCATAATGGCCACTATGTCTTCCAGCCAAGACTAGAGTGTGTATGTCTAATTAGGGGCTTAAGAACACAGCCACATTTTCTTCATAACCATCTAGCTTCTAGTTCTAGTATAAACTAGTATAAATATACAAATATAAAGATAATAATCTGGTATCCCAATGTCAGGTTACCTTTGGTGTCTACCTCGGAGGAGGTTAGACACCTAGACGTCCATCCTCCTAGGGGGGCTGACTCACCCGATCCTTGCACTCCTCCCGGCCGTTTACACGCCGGCCGCGATAGCTCCGCCTCCTTTTATGACGCGGCGCTCAGTAGCCGACGTCATGACGGCAATCACGTTCCGACCCGTCAATCACGGCAACCAAGTGCCGAACAACGAATCAGGACTCGTTGGGGGCGGAGCCAACAGTTAAAGAGCCAAGGTATAAAAAAGGGTTCTGTGGAATGATTCATTGCCCTGTCGTGGTTCTAGCTAGTCTGGTCACTCAGTGCACTTACCTCTATTGTCTTTTGGTTCCTGACTCGGCTTGTATTTTTGACCCTGCTTTCCTCTCTTGTCCTTTTGACTTGGCTTGTCTCTCGCTTACCTGATCTCTCGTTCCCTCGACCTCGGCTTGTCTCTGACCATTCTTTTGCTTTCTCCTTACGTTAGTCCGGCCATTCTAAGGTCCGGTATACGTACCTATCTCCTGTTTGTATTCTGCGTGTTGGATCCCTGTCACGATCCTGACACCCAAGGCCTGTACTTCACCTTCAATTCAGGTCAGCGTCGAAACTAACGTAGAGAAGGCCCAGGTGTAAAAAAGTTTTTTGGGGCCCCCCTCTAGTGTGCAAGTGGCCAAAAGGATGATCTACATCTGCTGTACAAGCAATGATGTTATGCCAGTTGGGGAACTACCATTTGCCCATCCTTGCAGGGTTGTATTTGTGAGCAGTGCTTGTGTAAGCATAGGTTTGTATAGAGTGTATGTGTGCATGTAGGTGTGTATTTGTATGTACTGATGCCATTGGAGTACAGCTGTGAACTTGTAGTGTGTAGTTTTTGCGTTGCAATGCAAGGGTGTGTTAGTATGTAGTATTGGCTTTTAAGTGCAGATGTGCATTTGTGTGTAGTGTTTGTGTTTGATTTGTTGAGTTTTTTAAAACAGGGGTGTCACGACCGCACATGTCCACCCACGGCTGCAGCGGTCTCCTCTTGGAGCATGCCGAGGACTCTGGCATGCACAGCATCATGTACATCCAACTGGCGGTCATGCAACACGTGGACGCGGTGTCACACCACGCTGCAACCCACGGGAGGTCCCAGCTGAAGCCATGTGTGATTCTCTCTGACTAGGCGCATGTGCCCCCGAATGCCGGCCTCTTAAAGGAACAGTACAGCTGAAGTTGTTTAAAGGACTAATCACCTTTTAACCAATAGAATGTGATAGGTGGATACCTCTCCCCTATATAATCTCAGTCTACGTCTACCTAATTACTCAGATGTACTGTGCTTACTGTGGTGTCAACTTAAGTGTGCCTATCCTGCCTTACCTGATTTATCTGGTATCTGACCCTCTGCCTGTTTTATCGTCTCTGAAGCCATGCCGCCTGAACTGACCCATGGCTTTCCTCGACTATAAATTTGGTTTTCCCTTTAGTAGTTCGCCTTGACTGATTCCTGCCTCTTGGACTCCTCCCATCAAATACGTGACAGACATAACAAAAGAACTGAGCCTACATTGAGCCCGCAGATTTGGCCGAAATGTTACATACACTAACCAGGCAAGTGTCTACACTCACTCAAGCCGTGCAAAAATTACAAACTCAAGCCGCTACCTTCGTATCCAGAGCTCCACAAGCTTCTACTGCTGAAACATAGAAACATAGAATGTGACGGCAGATAAGAACCATTCAGCCCATCTAGTCTGCCCAATATTTTGAAATACTTTTAAATAGTCCCTGGCCTCATCTTAAGTCTAGGATAGCCTTATGCCTATTGCACGCATGCTTAAACTCCCTCACTGTGTTAACCTCTACCACTTCAGCTATTCCATGCATCCACTACCCTCTCAGTAAAGTAATACTTCCTGATATTATTTTTAAACCTTTGCCCCTCTAATTTAAGACCATGTCCTCTTGTTGTGGTAGTTCTCTTTCTTTTAAATATGGTCTCCTCCTTTACTGTTTTGATTCCCTTTATGTATTTAAATGATTCTATCATATCCCCCCGTCTCGTCTTTCCTCCAAGCTAAACATGTTAAGATCCTTTAACCTTTCCTGGTAAGTTTTATCCTGCAATCCATGAACCATTTTAGTAGCCCTTCTCTGAACTCTCTCTAAAGTATCAATATCCTTCTGAAGATACGGTCTCTAGTACTGCGTACAATACTCCAAGTGTGGTCTCACCAGTGTTCTGTACAATGGCATGAGCACTTCCCTCTTTCTACTGCTAATACCTCTCCCTATAAACCAAGCATTCTGCTAGCATTTCCTGCTGCTCTATTAAATTGTCTGCCTACCTATAAGTCATCTGAAATAATCACCCCTAAATTTCTTTCCTCAGATGTTAGTAGGGTATCAAATATCCTATACCTCTCCCCTATATAATCTCAGTCTACCTCTACCTCATTGCTCAATTCTATTGTGCTTACTGTGGTGTCAACTTCAGTGTGCCTATCCTGCCTTATCTGATTTATCTGGTATCTGACCCTCTGCCTGTTTTATCATCTCTTAACCCATGCCTCCTGAACTGATCCCTGGCTTTCCTCAACTACAAATTTGTTTTTCCCTTTGGTATTTCGCCTTGGCTGATCCCTGCATCCTGGACTCCTCCCGTCAAATATGTGAGAGACGTAACATGTTTATACGTAATGTTTGCATTTGAGTGCAGGGATTTGTTTTGATGTCATGTTGGATTTTAAATGTGGATGTACATGTGTGTGTAGTATTGGTGTTTGCGTGAAGGGGTGTGTTTGATTGCTTGGATATACATACATACTTACACAGATATGCAGATATACACATATAATGAATCTCCAAGTCTAGCAAACACATGCTCAAGCGTACTCTGATAACTTGGCTCAAGTACTACAAATACACAAGATCCATACTTACCTAACACAACAAATCAAATGTAACACCAGGAATACCAAAAGCATACACACAAATTCATGAACACACCGACAGACACATGCACACACCTTGACGCATGCACACACTCACATTGACATTGACATACATAAACACAATACATGTTATAATTATTATTTTGCAGCCACCTATTAGCATATCTTTTGTGTCCAGGAGAGTGGCTTGCTTGGGCTCCTGCTCTTGATGGCTGAGGCTGATGGGAGAAAGTCCGTGGCCCTGCAGCAGTTCTCCTGTGATTCTTTTCTCATTGCTGCTTGTGCTGCTGCCGCTTCCCTCCACTCTCTCTCCTCCACGGGCTCTCTCCTTATAGCTGGGAGGAAGTGATCGGTTGTCACTTCCTCATAGCCAGCCGACACCACACGGGTCCTGTTCAGCGATACCTATCGGGTGGCCCTAAGTGCATGGGCCAACTGATGGGCCCTAAGTGTATGGGCCAACTGATGGGCCCCTTGAGTGTTTGGGCCCCCCGGTGCAGCTTTTGGTATTTCTGGTGTTACATTTGATTTGTTGTGTTAGGTAAGTATGGATCTTGTGTATTTGTAGTACTTGAGCCAAGTTATCAGAGTACGCTTGAGCATGTGTTTGCTAGACTTGGAGATTCATTTAGTTCAAAACTGCAATTCATCTGAATTTAAGGCAAAGGATGATTATTTGAATTCCCGAACTTTAAAGTGAAATGAAGCCAAATTATAAATCAACTAAATTGTGCGATGGTTGTGCAAGTTTGTTTTCATTCGTGATTCTGAATTCCACCAACTGTGCCAAAAAAAGAGGGGATTGATGGAAAATAGATAATTGATGGCTAGGGGACTGTCACAAAATGTTAATTTTGTTCACAAATCAAGTGAGAAGTGTTCAAAAGAAGGGAAAAAGAGAAGTATCATATATATGTATATATATATATATATTAAATTTTTTTTTTACTCCTCTTGTTTCCCTCGCTGTATTTTTTACTTTTTCTCAGGTGATCTGTGAACCAAATGACAGGAACATAATATATATGGATAATATTTATATCAAGCATTATTTTATTTTTGCAGTACAATAATTGCACCATTTTTACACCTACTTTGATTCTTCTGATTAATTTCCCAAATCAGTTTTTTGGTACCGAAATTCTGCTAAGCCAAACTGACATATGGCTGAATTATTGCCATCGAGAAAAAAAAAAAAATTTCAGAAAAAATGGTTTAACCAAACCCAATTTTCTCCTTGTACATAAGTCTAGTACTTGCCTCCAGTGCCAGTACAAATGGGCAACATCTTGGGAGAATGAATGTGTTTGTTGGGATGATGTGAACATAGTTACTATAGAGGAGTCTTAACTATTACCTTTACAGGAATGCATGTTTCTCATTCACTCCAAAGCCTTCAGAATCCCAGTAACTATTATGATTAGAAATATTTTGCTAAAGAGAATTATGAGAACAGAGCTATATGTTATTGGAAACACTATGAATCAAACCCGTTACTTTTCAAATAAAGTATATTTTGTAATTGAATAGAGTGTCTGGTACAGTCTATCCTGAATCAGTGCTCAAAATCATAACTTTTCTCTCCACCGTAGCTATTAGATCTCGCTTTCTTCTCCACCTTAGCTATTAGATCTCGCTATCTTCTCCTCTCCTTCCATGCAACCCACTTACTATTTTGTATGTCCCTCCCAGTCCCACCCACACCCTCACCCTCCCAGTCCCACCCACTAGATTTTAAGCTCACAAAGAACTTCAAACCTATCTTTACCAGTATGAAGCTACATGTTATGCTGTATTTCATGTCATGTTTTATGAATATTATTATTAGTAAATACTTCTTATTAAAGGATCACTATAGTGTCAGGAAAACAAACTCGTTTTCCTGACACTATATAACCCTTGGGTCCCCCCCACCCTCAAGGACCCCCTCCCGCTGTGCTGTTGGTGTTAAAAACCCCTACATCAGGGCTCCCTCGGCGCTGATAACCTCTCCTCCCACTCCAACGGCAGCTCCCGAGTGGAGCGGAATGCGCATGCACGGCATGAGCCACGCACGCATTAAAATCGCCCATAAAAAGCATTTCTCAATGCTTTCCTATGGACGTTCTGCATGCTGAAGGCGATTTTTGCATTCAGCATCGAACAAGCGCCAAAGAGCTTCAAACCTATCTTTACCAGTATGAAGCTACATGTTATGCTGTATTTCATGTCATGTTTTATGAATATTATTATTAGTAAATACTTCTTATTAAAGGATCACTATAGTGTCAGGAAAACAAACTCGTTTTCCTGACACTATATAACCCTTGGGTCCCCCCCACCCTCAAGGACCCCCTCCCGCTGTGCTGTTGGTGTTAAAAACCCCTACATCAGGGCTCCCTCAGCGCTGATGACCTCTCCTCCCACTCCGACGGCAGCTCCCGAGTGGAGCGGAATGCGCATGCACGGCAAGAGCCACGCACGCATTAAAATCGCCCATAAAAAGCATTTCTCAATGCTTTCCTATGGACGTTCTGCATGCTGAAGGCGATTTTTGCATTCAGCATCGAACAAGCGCCTCTAGCGGCTGTCAGGAAGACAGCCACTAGAGGCTGGATTAACCCTGTTTTGTAAACATAGCAGTTTCTCTGAAACTGCTATGTTTTCATCTGAGATGAAGTGGTCTGGGTGACTATAGTGGTCATTTAATAAACAATTTGTAACACAATATTTTTCTTTTACTTCTAATTTAGAAAAAAATGCAGAGCTGACATGAACACATTTTTTTCATTTTGAGTTGTAGCTATAATCAAAATATTTGTTCTAATTAGAAACCACTGAGAACCCAAATTAATGATTTGCTGAAAACAAACAAGTGACATGTATGGTTTAAAAGCCCTATAAATAGCTATTAGTTGACTGCACTGGTCAATCTCTGTATTCTATAGACAAATTCCGGCATCTTATCATTTAAAAGAACTTTCATACCAGCTTTTGATAACAAAGTTGTCATTCTTGTTAATTGTATTGCTCTTCTCTGATATATATTGACATTATCTTGACCATATATTGAATAGAAAGATAATGCATACACAGTTATTACTGATGGAAAAACTCTAGTCCAGAGTAATATATTAGAACTAGCTTATTATCTGTATTCTGTTATAGCTTGCACCAGACATACAGCAAAATGATAGCCTTCTTTCGGTGAAAAAAAATGTCTGGTGTACTTTTCTGTGGATTATAACACAGTTTGCATTTTCAATTTCCATTTACTAAACAGGAAAATATTTTACTGGGAAGAAATAGTATTAAGAGGAAACGATTCTCCATTTGCCCGAGGCCCAGTGAGCACAGGATTTGATTTGCTATGTTAGGCTGCAATCTGGATTGATACAGAGAGATGAGAGGGGTCTTTAATAAAATTTACATTTCATTTTCTTAGTTGACACCAGTCTGTTGTCACTCACTGGTAAGGGAGGAGGGGGAGTGTTTCTTAAAACGGATTTTCTTTATTTTATTTTTATAGATATACAATAGACAAATAGTGTAAAAGTAAAAAAATCGCATTAACGAATTAATTTGTTAATTTAAAATCTTTATACTACTGGGTCTAGTTTGTGTAATATTCTGTAATATTTATATACCAAGTGCAAAAAGAATGCTGACGAATGTACTTTTTAACTCGGTTTATTAGATTTATTTTTATTTTTTTATTATAGATTGGTCCAAGATTTCGAGATTTTTCAAGTAAAAGAAAATGTTTGTTTTTTTTCCATTCAAAAGTTGTAAAAAAGACCACAATAATGAACAGCCTCTATAAATTTACTCAGCTAAAGGACAACTGTCACATATTTGGACATTACACCATTTTACACCACTGAATGAAATAACGAAAAGCACCTAGACCTTTTGTTACCATGTTTTTATGTGATACTCATTTTTCTTTAAACTTTTTAAATAAAGATTGGACAATTGACATCACAAATCCAGTTCTGTACAGGTACAAGCAGGGCACACATAGCAGTGAAATAGGATAAACATCAATACTGCATTATTTCTCCTATTTCTGTATTCTGACTGCTAGATGCAAATGCAGAGCTTATAATGATTGACAGGGAGCTACGATGGAAGTGTCCAGTCGCAAGATAAAGACATGTTGATTTCTATATTTAATTTTATTTTCTCTCACCTCACAAATATATAATTGTTAAATTTAAGGGATACGTAAACATAATATAAGACATTCTGGAAATGGACAGTTTCCTATTAACCATCAAAAAAACTAGATAATGTATAGAATTGTGTTGCTGTAATGAAATTAATGTCTTTACCATGAGGTCAGTCAATGTGCTAAATACTATTTGATTTTAAAATAATTTGAAACGGTTATAGTATCTACTAGCTGTGTTATTAGTAAATTAATACCAGTAGTAAGCACAAAAACTTTGTTTTTATTTTAATTTTAGTTTTTTTTTTTAATTTTGTTAGCACCTACCTCCCAATTTTGTGTTAAAGTTCCAGCAAGACCATGGTGATTTTATGAAATGCTCTGATAAAGATATTTGTACCCTTGGAAAACTTATGAAAATATGGTTTATAAGTATTTTTTTCAAATAAATATTAGAACAATTCCAATTTATGAAAAAGTTTTCATTTTTGGTTGATAATCCAAAAGACTATTTTGTATGTGATTTACTACTTGCTATTATAAGGGAAATGTGAGTGTGTATGATGGGTGTTTACTATTTTTCTCTCTGGATGCGTGTGACCCATGACCGAACTTTAATGAAAAGCCTATTACTTTGTTGGGGGTATAACACTGCAGTGAGCAATACAGGTCCAATCATATAAACATAATGTGCACCGATATGTTTGCAATTGAAACGTTGATGTTGGCGAGCAAGCCTTAAGTTGCTTACCACTTATTTTTCTTAAGTTTATGGAGTCTGCTTGTAAATGAGTCACACTCTTAGGAAGTAGCTGGAAACATTCTGTTGCACTCTCCCATGCTATAGTTAAGAAAGGATAAAGGGCAACATTGTTAATTCATGTTTATCACTTGATTGGCTTGTTTTTTTATTTTTTTTATTTGAGTTTTGGATTAATTCAGGCAATTTCCAAGCTATCACACCATCTCCCGAAATGTCCAAGCTATCACACCAAGACACGAAATTTCCGAGCTATCACAACATGTCACGAAATTTCCGAGCTATCACAACATGTCACGAAATTTCCCAGCTATCACACCATGACACAAAATTTCCGAGCTATCACACCATGTCACTAGTATTTGGAGCCAATGTTCATCAATTATATATATGACCTCGCTCAATGTTGGTAAATCTAGTGAATTTTCAACATATTCAACACATTTTTCTGTAAAAGATGTAGCCCTTAGTGAATTACATTCTGCAAATAATTCAGCACATGTAAAAGGCAGAACTATTGAACATCAAAATACATTTTAGGAATTTTCCTTTATTTAACCTCTCATTTTCGTATCCTGGTATGACATATCCAACATGGTTTTCGCAGTACAGGTGTCTGTCTCAGGTTATGCATCATTGGGTGGGATGAATCAGTCAGTTTCAACAGGTGTTAGAGATGTAATTACGTGTCTGTTGGTCCACCCATTGTACAGCGCTACGGAATTTGCTGGCACTATATAAATAATAAAATAATAATAATAAATGTAGAAATGGATGTAGATGTGGAGCAGGCCATACGAAGGAATGTCTTTGTTGGCGTGCCAGAGAAATGGACAATACAGTTCATTGTTCATCCCTCCAGCACCCAAAATCTGATTATCCGCTATTCAGTTATTATATATGACCTCTGAACTACTTCCTAACTTTAGCAAGTGATGGGATAGATATATCATTTGATTAATGATCAGAGAGAGTTATTGGCTATGGTGAAAAATGTTATTTGTGGATCAGGTAACTGAATTTCATACTGGAGAGAGGATTTAGTAATTCCTGGCATTACATCCATTTTTATTGTGAAAGCCAATATAAAGTCTCCTGATTGATTAAATAACATTATTAACCCCAACACAAAGAGTTGAAATAACGAGGAAGTTTGAAATAAAATTGAAAATATCATTGGCCAAGATAATTACAAAGCAGGCTGGGGATTTTTTTTTTTATTGATTTTTTTTAAAAGGACACTCCACCTAGTAGTAAGTACTAGTTTAAAAGAAACAACCATTTATTTTAAATGTGGGTTCATATTGTAAACAGGACTGACGCAGTACATAAGCAGGAAATGGAACCCACCTAATTCCAGTAGTTTTAAACAAAACTTGCAGTTTCACATTATGTGAATTTTTAATGACTCCTTTCCCCTCCCCGTTACTGAGTAAAACACAAAATTACACGCCTTTTCTGATCATCATTAACAGCTACAAGGATGTATTTAGGTTTTTTTGTCGCCCTAGGCCTGGACCCAGATGTACACCCTCCATATAAATATATGTTCTCACACATACATATATAATGCAAGTGGTATGTGTGAATTCAATATGTATTTGTATAACATATGAATGTGTGTGTTGAATGAATGTGAATGTGTGTGTCAAATTAAAGTATGCAACATTGTAATTAATTTGTATATGATACACTAATGAATCTATATAGTGATAAATATAGGCCCACTCATACCAACATACCTTTCACATACCTTGCCTGTTGTCATACTATTCTCTAAATATAGCTAACTACATATACATATTAGCTCATAACAAGTCACTACCTATAATTTGATACTCATATGCACCTATTAAGCCACATATACACAAACACACATAACTAGCCACTTTGCCAGTTCTAATTAGACACAGACTCACAAGCCACCAATTTAGCTGACAACTCATATAGCTAATTATATACATAAATATCTGGGCCTTGATTTAATATTTAGGGTAATCTTTTCAAATGATTTAATATTCTTGAATACATTTTTAAATGATCATTTTCAAAATATTAAGTCATTTGAAAAGCTTCCCCAAAAATATTAAAGAGAGGAACACACTTACACAAATATTTATACACTGATAGATAGAGATAGTTAATTCTGATTATCTCAGCAAAGGAGGTGGGGCAGGGGTTAGAGTCAAATGCTGCCCTGACATACAGTTGCAAGAAAAAGTATGTGACCCCTTTGGAATGATATGGATTTCTGCACAAATTGGTCATAAAATGTGATCTGATCATCATCTAAGTCACAACAATAGTCAATCAAAGTCTGCTTAAACTAATAACACACAAAGAATGAAATGTTGCCATGTTTTTATTGAACACACCATGTAAACATTCATAGTGCAGGTGGAAAAAGTATGTGAACCCCTAGACTAATGACATCTCCAAGAGCTAATTGGAGTGAGATATCAGCCAACTGGAGTCCAATTAATTAGATGAGATTGGAGGTGTTGGTTACAGCTGCCCTGCCCTATAAAAAACACACACCAGTTCTGGGTTTGCTTTTTACAAGAAGCATTGCCTGATATGAATGATGCCTCGCACAAAAGAGCTCTCAGAAGACCTACGAGAGCACAGCGCAGACTGCTCAATGAGGTGAAGAAGAATCCTAGAGTGTCAGCTAAAGACTTACAAAAGTCACTGGCAAATGCTAACATCCCTGTTAGCGAATCTAAAATATGTAAAA
The DNA here is from genome assembly GCA_933207985.1 of Pelobates cultripes. Taxonomy (NCBI): domain Eukaryota; kingdom Metazoa; phylum Chordata; class Amphibia; order Anura; family Pelobatidae; genus Pelobates; species Pelobates cultripes. Next base: position 29,659,588 of record OW240913.1, on the reverse strand, counting down.
CACTAGACAGGAATGGATTTCATGGGAGGATACCAGAGAGGAAGCCACTGCTGTCCAAACAAAACATTGCTGCACGCTGACAGTTTGCACAAGAGCACCTGGATGTTCCACAGCAGTACTGGCAAAATATTCTGTGGACAGATGAAACCAAAGTTGAGTTGTTTGTAAGAAACACACAACACTATGTGTGGCGGAAGAAACACACAACACTATGTGTGGCGAAAAAAAGGCACAGCACACCAATATCAAAACCTCATCCCAACTGTGAAGTATGGTGGTGGGGGCATCATGGTTTAGGGCTGCTTTGCTGCATCAGGGCCTGGACGGATTTCTATCATCGAAGGAAAAATGAATTCCCAAGTTTATAAAGACATTTTGCAGGAGAACTTAAGGCCATCTGTCTACCAGCTGAAGCTCAACAGAAGATGAGTGTTGCAACAGGACAATGACCCAAAGCATAGAAGTAAATCAACAACAGAATGGCTTAATCAGAAGAAATCACGCCTTCTGAAGTGGCCCAGTCAGATTCCTGACCCAGTCAGAGTCCTGACCTCAACCCGATTGAGATGCTGTGGCATGACCTCAAGAAAGCAATTCACACCAGACATCACAAGAATATTGCTGAACTGAAACAGTTCTGTAAAGAGGAATGGTCAAGAATTACTCCTGACCATTGTGCACGTCTGATCTGCAGCTACAGGAAACGTTTGGTTGAAGTTATTGCTGCCAAAGGAGGTTCAACCAGTTATTAAATCCAAGGGTTCACATACTTTTTCCACCTGCACTGTGAATGTTTACATGGTGTGTTCAATAAAAACATGGCAACATTTCATTCTTTGTGTGTTATTAGTTTAAGCAGACTGTGATTGTCTATTGTTGTGACTTAGATGATGATCAGATCACATGTTATGACCAATTTGTGCAGAAATCCATATCATTCCAAAGGGTTCACATACTTTTTCTTGCAACTGTATCAGCATCTCCTCATAGAGATGCATTAAATCAATGCGTCTCTATGAGGAAAGGTCAGCATCTCCATGCAGAGCGTGGAAACACTGAACCTCAATGCTGCACATCTGAGGAGTGGCCACTAGAGATGTTCCAAGGAGGTAATGTAAGGACACTAGAATTGGTAAAAGTTAGAAACTAGTGTCAGAAGCACTGGATAATTAGCACCAATGATATGAGATGACTGATTTAAGGAAAGCCAAATGGATATACAACTACAAAAAAAAAAAAAAAAACTCTGGGAACTTGTTGCCTACCTAACAACATGCAGCCCCAGATGTGGTTGGCCTTCTCTTAAATGTTTTAATTGTCAACTGTCATTACAGACAAAAAAATAATGTAATTAATTCCATGCCCCAGAGCCAGTGTTAGTTTTAGGGATAATCTAAGCACTAAAGTGTTTGAACGTAATGCAGTTTTCTTGGTGTATAAATCTTGCCTGTGCAGCCTCACTGCCATTTGGAGTCAAATCGCTTTGTTTCTGTTTATGTAACCATAGCCACACCTCCCCAGTCTGTGACTCACACAAAAATAATTTCATTTTCAATCTAATCTTAAAGCATAGAGCATCTACTTAATATTTCTTGTCTTAGTTAATTGAACTTTAATAACACGCAGGCTCTAACAGAGCAGGAGATAAAAAAAAATCTAAATTCAACACACTCACTGTTATTTTATAAAGTGGGATTTCAAAGTGAATTTATATTTAAGACCAAAGTAGCCAAAATGAAAGCAACACTGACTTTAACTGATTAACTTTGAATTTTCACTTTATTGATGAACCCTGACTGTGTAATAAGGATAGTTAAAAAACTTGGACTATTTTTCAGACATTGTGTAGAGACACTTTGTGAGTCAAAGTCAGGGGAATCTAGAGTTGTTCTAGTCAGGGGCGTACCTAGAGCATTTGGCACCCGGGGCGGATCCTGTGCTTGGCACTCCCCTCCCAAAAAAAACCTGTAAAAAATGTTAAAGGTTTTCTTTCTTTTTTTTTACAATTTGTAAACTTTGCAAAACCGCTGTCAGCCCCTCCTACAAAACCCTTGTCCTGCCCTGCCCCTCCTACAAAACCTCTGTCCTGCCCCTTCTACAAATCCTGTACTGCCCCGTCTACAAAACCCCCGCAACGCCCTTCCACAAATCCCCTGCTTATCCACCCTTATAAAGACTCCTGTCCCAATACAATACATTTACAGGCAGACAGTCACACACTCAGTTGCAGACAGACAGTCACACACTCAGTTACAGGCAGACAGTCACACACAGTCACAGGCAGACAGTCACACATACACATTTCCTCCGTGCACTCTGTGTGCACTTCCTGTTAGTCCGGCCGGGTACAGGAGACAGCTGCTCTCTGTACCCGCGGACCATCATGCTGCAGGGCTCGGCCACGCTACAGCAAAGGAAGCTGACAGGAGGGAGCGCTGAGCGCTAAGCGCTTCCCTCCTGTCAGCCCCTCTCCTCAGGCTGCGCCCGGGTGGTGCGGTCTACAGAGCGCTCGGGCGGCTGCAGCATGGGGGGGGGGCGGCGGGGCTGGTCATGGCACCCCCACCCTGCTGGAACCCGGGGCGGACCACCCCCTCCGCCCCCTCCGCCCCCTCCGCCCCCCCCTTAGTACGCCACTGGTTCTAGTGCTTAGAGTGTCCTTTTAGCGTTATGTTCATCATGACCTATTTGCATTTCCTGTCCCTTTGATGTGCTTTCCAATCGAATATTATTTGGTCAACGGAACTGAGCAACTAGTGGCTGATGTTTGTACTGGGTCATAGTGCTGTGGTACTTTCATGGGCAGGGTCAGGGTATTTTCCTGGCACAATGATTAGGCTGATTTTTACACTGGGGTACTGACACTATGCTTAAGAGTGTGGGGAACCCATGAAGATTGTCCATGTCCTTTTTGACAAATGTCTTTACCAATGCTAATGGCTCACGTGGATAAACCCTGGTATAATGGTTAGACACCTTCAAGCAGCAAAATGTTATTTATTATACATCTTCATTATTTGATTTCAGTTCTCGATACTGAGACAAATACATCACAAATGTCCTTTATCAGATCACAGTTCATAAAAAAACAGAGTGTTCATGGACTGATAGCAGGATAACAAGTCTGTCTAAATAAATGCCATTTTCTCAGATCAAAATCACCTTTATGGAAACTAACATTATAAATGTTTGTTTAGTTTGACAAAACAATACATATATTTTCATAGTTATGTCTTCAAAAGTCCTAACTGGACGAAATTTATTTTTATAAAGAAAGTATAAATTGATTGATCTTGAAACAGTTTCTAAGGATGTGTCAGACAATGTGAGATGATATGTTTCTATGTGATTGAAATACATTTCATTCTAGAGATTCCAGTAAATTTATGGAACTATAAACTTTATAGATTTCTGAAAGTTATCTGGCACAGTAAGAGTTGGGCTGGAGGCAAATAATGTACTTTGACCAAATTCCGGACTGTTGCCTTCTCATCAGGGAACATCCAGCCTGCCTAAGGCACTGTCATATATCAAAGATTGTTAAGTGACATCCTACATGTACTTAATGCTAAATAATCCTTACATGCCAGAATACACAATATTATAGCATGTCTATGTAAAAAGAATTTTAAATAGAAGGTTTAGTCATATAACTGGTACTATAAATGAATTAAATACTGACGTTTTACTACTCTTTGTTCACACACTGGTTTATTTTGCATTTTAAATTAATTATATTTTACAGTATTTTTAACTTAAAATTATGTTCATAGCCCTTAAATATTATTTTTTTCTGCTCTAAAACTATTTTAATGTAATGAAAAAAAAAGTGATTTTTTTTAGCAGTGATAGAAAAATTAAAAAAAATACCTTATATAACTAGTATCTATAAAGAATTTAAAAAAAAACAAGAGTTCAGTGAAAAATTAATTTTGTACTGACCATTAGCACGTCTCTGTAGGTTTACCTTCTGTTAAGCGTTCATTAACATACACTTTCTTCATAATGTTTACGTGAAGCACTGGTAAAATGGACAACAGTTTTGTCTTTGGCCTCACTTGCGACTTTATATATGTCATTAGACAAGTTCTAAGACTTACTGTGGGTCACAAATTGTTAAACTAAGACTTTGGCGGCTATAATGAAGCAAGGGCTGACCTTGCAACAAGACCTCAGATATCAAGATAAACCTAAAAATATTGAGATGTTGGCTACATGATACCAAGGCCCCTTCCATCATTTCCACAGGTAAGCAATGTGTATATGTAAGTAATGATAGCACACACACACCACTGGCACAGTTTTCCCATAATCCTTTGCAGTTTGCAGAAATTGGGGTTATCACTATAGCCTCAAATAAAATCATCCAATATTTTAAACTCCTACTGATGCAGCCTTCAAACATGTAAGAACTAGTCTGTTTTGAGGTAAAATGTATTAATTTAGATTTACAAAGATATTCTTTTCCATTTAAAAAGATTTTCTGTGAGTTTCAAAGCAGACAGGAATCTATATTTTAGTGAGTTCCATTTTTTTAAAACTTTTTTTTAACATTCTGAAACTCTCACATCATAATCGAAGTTTAGTTCCCAGAGGAAAGTTTATTCATCATTTTTTAAGGTAATAATAACGGTCAATAAATTATAAAAGATTTTGTTAAAATCTCAGATATTTTATTCTTTCACATGGACACTTTTGAGAAAAAAATTTTTTAGTGCTAAATAAATGCAGCCTCTGCCCTGGCAAGATGAATCATAAATCAATGCATTAAAACGTCAAACAAGTCTATCTGCTTTTTGAAATGACTAGGAGATGAAAGAGAGTAGTCTCATTTAAGAAGACCCAGCGGAACAGTTCTGCATTTATATAGCTGTTATCAAAAGCAATTCATTTGGAGATCAAATAGACTGACAGATAGGACATACTGGGGATCACTGCTGCCTTCGGGCAATCAAAGGCAAAAATGGTTCGCCACTAATATTGGGTCTAGTCAATGCTCATGTCATGTCTATTATGGTTTTCAGTGAGTGCCAAGTGAATGATAATATGTATCAATTTTTTTTAGCAGCTCTGCAAACACGCAACAATCATTTGCGACCAGGGAATTAAAAAATGAGCAATGTGAGATATTTTCAGTAATGTAATCTAGTATGCACAACATGCATACGGTGCTTCCTTAACAAAACTAATCACGTTGTGATGTAGATTTGATAATACGACACTTAGGGACAGTACGCCTGTCCCAGCATGACAGTTATCAGGGCTAACATATGCAAATAGGAAAGACTGTCAGTGAGCTTGTATCTCCTTAAAGGAAAACATGATGTATCTTGGACATCATTGTAAAAATTCAGAATGCTATCTATATCAATCCTCCGCATAAGGAGAAAAAAAAAAAACCCACAGAATTCAATATGATAGAACATTAAATAAAAACTGATATAAGGCAAATTTGATTATTTTGATATATTTCTCATAAATGTTGTCAGCGGATATGGACAGTGAAAAAATGTTAAGAATTCTGAATACCATCCCTTGCTGAATTATATAAAGCTTAGTCTTCATCATGCCAATCGTTTTTACAACAATAATTTTCGATGCTATGTTTCTCGGTAATACACAAAAAGTAGTTATGGTTTATTTGTTTTTAAAATAAATTATATAATACAATAGCAGTTAGAAGTATGCGTGAAGATTTGCATCTTTTAAATCTTTTTTCTAAAAATATTTTTCAAATGTTTTGATCAATTTAATATGTATTCCAAAATCTCAAGAGATAAGGTATATGCACTAGAACTAAAAGTTCTGTGCAAAGGTGCCAGAGTGACAGACCGGGGCTATCTAAGGGTTTGTCTAATGGCTTAACCCTATTATTAGGTAACATAAAAACAAATTTATATACTAAACCTATGACAAAAACCTATGGTAGTCAGGCCTGTTAACATCAAAGTTCCTGTATGAACTAGATACAAAATAATGATATCAATTTGTATAGTGTGCCTAAGAAGACAACATATCTTGTCTTAAATGAAGGCATGTACTATAGCGATGTAACAGATGATGATTAAACCACTCTCAGGTCTTAATCAAGTATTGTCCATGTGGTCACCAACTATCTTAAGGAATTTATTGAATTTCACCCACTATTAATACGTCTAGCCAGGAGGAAGGTTGGATAAATAAAAAGAAAATAAAGTATCTACAATAATTATAAGAATGAGGTAATAAGTTTTGTAATATGCAGAGAATAATTGATGGTCTGTGTCTGTATATAGCAGATAATAAGTCAGGATTCTATGAAAGAAAAAATGTAGGGTGTAGGAAAGCATTCACCCATCCCAGGATAGGCTAATAAGGGGGTAGTAGAAAAGACAAGAAAATATGATACATCAGCTGTGAGTGAAGAGTCACTGACAGCCTACTTAGCCTTGAAAAATAACTAAAAAGAGACAAGATGCAAAAGAATATCAATGTGAGGAAGTGCATAAGGTGCAAAAAAAAGTCCTTGAAAGTGTGCGAGGCAGCTAGCCCGACTTATGTTTTTCGGTGCTACTGCTGTACCTTCAACAGGGGCTAACTAGTGATTGGCAAGCTGCGGTATTTTAAAGAGGTTGTCAACCAAAATGCCCATGTAAGATGACCATGTAAGATGATCAACTGCCCATGTAAGATGATTAACTGCCCATGTAAGATGACCATGTAAGACGATTAACTGCCCATGTAAGATGACCATGTAAGATGATTAACTGCACATGTAAAATGACCATGTAAGATGATCAACTGCCCATGTAAGATGACCATGTAAGAAGGCCAATAACCTCCTATCATATGGTTTGAATTCAGGGGAGGGACCGTAAATCACAAAATTTAATTACAACACACGCACTCACATACTTTCTGGTCCTGTACCATCAACACATCTTTTTCCACAGTGCTGTGAAATATGCTGGTACTTTATAAATTATAACAATACAAATAATAACAATAATAATAATAAAATACTAATATTATTAGTAGTATATAATCATTTTAAATCATCCTAAAATTAAAGGCCAACTGTCACCTCAAAATATTTTATATAACAATCTTTTCATCAAGTATTGACAGGAAATATATATTTTTTTAAATTAAGTATATGTAAAAAAAGAAGGGAATAATTCGTCACTACCTTTCGTAAAATTTGTCAATTATTAATATAGTGCCAACATATTCTGCATTATTGAAGAATAGTAAACACGACAAACATTTAACTCTAACTAAACACTGCAAATTATGACATATGGGAACAGTGCCCTGCACAAAGAAGCTCACAATCTAAAGGGATGAGGGGCAAATATACAAAGAGATTCAAGTCATTTGAATGTACCCAAAGATGAAATGGATATTTGGGAGGAGGGAGAGTTGTTGGAAGGCTGTAGGTAATGAGGAGTTAAGGGCACAACTGATAGGTTTCTCTAAAGAAGTGTGTTTTTACAGATTTTTTTTAAGGTCTGAAAAGATGAGGAGAGTTGTTTGTCTTGCAGGAGGGCATTCCACAAAGGGGTAACCAGGAGAAATCCTTCAGACAAGAGTCTGGGTTGCATGTGTGAGAACTGGACAGAAAGAAATTATCAGCTGAGAAAACAAGGTCAAACTGGCACAGTTATGGAGTGCTTTGTAAGTATATTTGGAGTATTGTACGCAGTACTGCAGACCGTATCTCCAGAAGGATATTGATACTTTAGAGAGAGTTCAGAGAAGGGCTGCTAAACTGGTTCATGGATTGCAGGATAAAACTTACCAGGAAAGGTTAAAGGATCTTAACATGTATAGCTTGGAGGAAAGACGAGACAGGGGGGATATGATAGAAATATTTAAATATATAAAGGGAATCAACACAGTAAATGAAGAGACTATATTTAAAATAAGAAAAACTACCACAACAAGAGGACATAGTCTTAAATTAGAGGGGCAAATGTTTTAAAATATCAGGAAGTATTACTTTACTGAGAGGGTAGTGGATACATGGAATAGCCTTCCAGGTGAAGTGGTAGAGGTTAACACAGTTAAGGAGTTTAAGCATGCATGGGATAGGCATAAGGATATCCTAACTATAAGATAAGGCCAGGGACTAATGAAAGTATTTAGAAAATTGGGCAGACTATATGGGCCGAATGGTTCTTATCTGCCGTCACATTCTATGTTTCTATGTTTCTAAGCACACAATATTTTAACTAAATCCTGAAATAAACAGGAAGCCAGTGATATACAAAAGTTAGGGATGAGGTTTTTATATATCTATATAATTTATTTGAAACAAAATAAATAGATTTTCTTTCAATACTTGATGAAAGGATTATAATATTAATAATATTTGTGAGATAACGATTGGCCTTTAAGTTGTCATCATATCCAAATGTTTAATTTCATACACTTGAGGCTTTCTTCAGCCTATATTACTCACTGTCACTCTGTAACAGTTTGTTTTACATAACTATCTGCAGGGGGCAAAGACAAATGTTTGTTTGTTTGTTACATTTTATTTTTCACTGACTTAATTCATATCTTAATGATTTTAACAAGTAATGTTAAAATGAAGCTGGCAGATTTCTAATCTTATTTAAATTATTTTGCACACATCGTGACCAAAGACGACTTTAGAACAATTCTGAGAAGACCTTGCCCAAAGTAAATTTGAATAACCTTATTGTTGTCCACATGAGAGCAAGAACCACTCAGATATATCAGCAAGGAGTTGATATTTCATGAATATTACTAAACAGGCTTTCTAAGCATTAACATGTCATAGCCCATCAACGTGTGACATTTAATATTTATTTTTATGACAATGTTACATAAAAAAATAAAATGTTTTTAAAAGATACCATAGAATGTATCCTTGCAATTGACCAAGCATTAAGAATTAGCCTTGTGCATATGGATCTAGGGTAACATGATGTTTGCACACTTGTTTCTGTTACCAATGTAAGAACACATGGCCTATACAGAGTGCTTGATTCAAGAAAGAAATATGAGACAAATTAATATGAACATTTTAGAAGGTCCAATGAATGCGTGGGATAGGCATAAGGCTATCCTAACTATAAGATAAGGCCAGGGACTAATGAAAGTATTTAGAAAATTGGGCAGACTAGATGGGCCGAATGGTTCTTATCTGCCATCACATTCTATGTTTCTATGTTTCTATGTAATATGCAGCCCCTTAGTTAATGAAATTGTCAAAATGCTTTGATACATATTTGTTCTGTTCACAAATAGAAACATAGAAACATAGAATGTGATGGCAGATAAGAACCATTCGGACCATCTAGTCTGCCCAATTTTCTAAATACTTTCATTAGTCCCTAGTCTTATCTTATAGTTAGGATAGCCTTATGCCTATCCCACGCATGCTTAAACTCCTTTACTGTGTTAACCTCTACCACTTCAGCTGGAAGGCTATTCCATGCATCCACTACCCTCTCAGTAAACTAATACGACCTGATATTATTTTTAAACCTTTGTCCCTCTAATTTGAGACTATGTCCTCTTGTTGTGGTAGTTTTTCTTCTTTTAAATATAGTCTCCTCCTTTACTGTGTTGATTCCCTTTATGTATTTAAATGTTTCTATCATATCCCCCCTGTCTCATCTTTCTTCCAAGCTATACATGTTAAGATCCTTTAGCCTTTCCTGGTAAGTTTTACCCCGCAATCCATGAACCAGTTTAGTAGCCCTTCTCTGAACCCTCTCTAAGGTATCAGTATCCTTCTGAAGATATGGTCTCCAGTACTGCGTACAGTACTCCAAGTGAGGTCTCACCAGAGTTCTGTACAATGCCATGAGCACTTCCCTCTTTCTACTGCTAATACCTCTCCCTATACAACCAAGCATTCTGCTAGCATTTCCTGCTGCTCTATTACATTGTCTGCTTACCTTTAAGTCATCAGAAATAATGACCCCTAAATCCCTTTCCTCAATTGTTGAGGTTAGGACTCTATCAAATATTCTGTACTCTGCCCTTGGGTTTTTACATCCAAGATGCATTATCTTGCACTTATCCACATTATATGTCAGTTGCCACAATTCTGACCATTTTTCTAGTTAACCTAAATCATTTGCCATTTGGCTTATCCCTCCTGGAACATCAACCCTGTTACATATCTTAGTATCATCAGCAAAAAGACATACCTTACCATCAAGACCTTCTGCAATATCACTAATAAAAATATTAAAGAGAATGGGTCCAAGTACAGATCCCTGAGGTACCCCACTGGTGACAAGTCCAAGCTTCAAATATATTCCATTAACTACAACCCTCTGTTGCCTGTCACTCAGCCACTGCCTTACCCATTCAACAATATTGGAATCCAAACTTAAAGATTGCAGTTTATTGATAAGCCTTCTATGTGCAACAGTGTCAAAAGCCTTACTGAAATCTAGGTAAGCAATGTCTACTACACCACCCTGATCTATAATTTTAGTTACCCAATCAAAACAAATCAATAAGATTAGTTTGGCATGATCTCCCTGAAGTAAATCCATGTTGTCTCTGATCTTGAAATCCATGTGTTTTAGATGTTCAACAATCCTATCCTTTAACATGGTTTCCATCACTTTCCCCACTACTGAAGTAAGGCTTACTGGCCTACAGTAATTACCTACAGTAATTACCTACAGTATTACCTTTCTTGTAAATGGGCACAACATTCGCTAACTTCCACTCTTCTGGGACTACTCATGTTAACAATGATTGGTTAAATAAATTTGTTAATGGTTTTGCTAGTACACCACTAAGCTCTTTTAATAGCTTTGGGTGTATTCCATCAGGTCCCATTGACTTATTTGTCTTTACTTTTGACAGTTGAAATAGAACCTCTTCCTCTGTAAACTCACGTGTAATAAATGACTCATTTATCCTTTTTCTCAACTGAGGTCCTTTTCCTTCATTTTCATCTGTAAATACAGAACAAAAATATTCATTGAGGCAGTCAGCTAGACCTTTATCCTCTTCTACATACCTTCCTTCTTTTGTTTTTAATCTAACTAATCCTTGTTTTACTTTTCTTTTCTCATTTATGTATCTAAAAATTGTTTTGTCCCCCTTTTTTACTGACTGTGCTATTTTCCCTTCTGTGTGAATAAATGTCAATCAAACCGTTTTGACTTAAAGGATCTGCACAGATGCATGTTGAAGTAATAATGAAAAGTTTGTTTCAAATAAATTAATTGATGGTCACACATACCTTTACACTAACATAATAGCATAATACAAAAAAAAGAGGGTTGAAAATAGGAGTTAGGGGGTGCCAAAGAACCAGCGAGTATGAACCTAATATCAGTTTGAATTTGAAATAAACTCAATATAAGGCACAAAACAGGACATTACAAACCATACTCTGCCAAAGACAAGCTTATAACAATGATCACATATTATAACATGTCCAAAGCAATTAAATAGCCAGGTAAGACCATATGTGACCATATGCGAAGATGCAAAATATATTATAACCCATTAAAGCACTTAAAAGAATTAGACAACAAATTTATTGGGTTTATTTTTGAAAATTGTATTATAATTTTTTTTAAAATGACCAATGATCAATTTGATTCAATAAGTGGATATTTGTACTTCGTCCCGTTCTCTAATTTCCCATCTTGCGTTTATATATGCAGTTATTAAATCAATTTCTAAAAATAATTTCAAAAAAGTCAAAACATTTAGAGCTCAATTCAGCTGTGCCCAATGTTTGTTTGTTAATGTTTTTTGGAGCGAGGGGAGCACTGAAATGTTGCAGAAAAAAATGCTATTTACTAAGTGGCATAATTTTGTTGTGACAACAAGTAGTAAAGTGTGAGATGTAATAAAAAAAACCTGTAACCCCGTTTACTGCTCACTTATTGAAGTTGTGGTTTCATGGGCACAAACAAAGCTCTTTAGTGTTGGAAATGCTACACGTTGTAAGAGCAGGTGTTAGATCTCACTAGGTAATATCCTTTAGTACAATAAGCCTTCTCCGTACTTCAGCAAAGAGCTGAGCGATGCATGCTTTCCCATGTGATACTGTATGGAAAATGGGTAAAAGTGTACATTTGGTCATGGGAGACCTCAGTGTCACGTTTTCATCCGCATATACAAATGTGATTAATGACATTAACTGTTCTGACAGGAAAAGTTGTACCGAGCAGCAATCAAATCCACAGGAGGGTTTGTGCTAAGCAGCAATTATGCAAATGTGAACCTGGTAACTGCTTTTGGGGTCAAAGGCCAATTACAGCCTATCAGATCCAGGGGTATTTAAGCCCAGTTCTCATCCTGCTCAGTGCCCTGTCGTGGTTTCCCTTGTGGTTGTCCGAGAGCGCGTTATTGATTCTGGTTATTCTGGTTATTTGCCTTTGGCATTATTTTTGACTTCCCTGTTTTCTGGCATCCCTGACCCCTGGCTTTTCCTTATCGTTGTGTCTCTTTCTGTGTCCCTTGACCTCGGCTATTCCTGACTATTCTTTGGTATGTTAGTCCGGCCATTCTAAGGTCCGTATACGTTACCTATCAGTCCCCTGTGCTACACAATTCTACGTGCTGGATCATACTGTAATCCTGACACTCAGCAAGTAAATAGAGTGAGATGATTGGCTTTCTATAGTTTAAATACATAAATACTTGTGTATAAACACACTACTGGGCATGCATTGTGTCAAGTCAACCATTCACATTACTTTTACTGAGCATTCAAGACATTCCTTCAGTGCTCAGTCTGCCATGGCCCACCAGCAATTAAGCAGGAGGGTGATGATGGAGTGATTTTTTTTAACACCTCACAAAAAAAGTATTTAAAGTGTTCAAACAACAAGAATAATACCTTATATCAGTGATGGCTTGGGAAGTTTTAAGATAGTGGGTGCCAGACTCCACTTACAGAAACTGACTCCATTATCTCTCTCTGAAAACCCCACCTCCACATCTCCTGATCTGACTAATATGAAATATTAAAATAGTTGTTAAAATATTAAAAAAACAAATATCACTTAGCATTGTTGACTTTTTGAGTGCCAGAGATATGTCCAAAGTACCAAATGGCCGCACTGCTAAAGTAAAAAAATATATAATTATGTATTACTAGTGATGTCGCGAACCCGAAATTTTCGGTTCGCGAACGGCGAACGCGAACTTCCGCAAATGTTCGCGAACCGGCGAACCGCCCGAAACGCCATTGACTTCAATGGGGAGGCGAATTTTAAAACACACAGGGACTCTTTCTGGCCACAATAGGGATGGAAAAGTTGTTTCAAGGGGACTAACACCTGGACTGTGGCATGCCGGAGGATCCGTAGCAAAACTCCCATGGAAAATTACACAGTTGATACAGAGTCTGGTTTTAATCCATACAAAGGGCAGAAATCACCCTAACATTCCTAAATCACAATCAATATGGATTGACACCTGACATGACATATTGACACCTTGACATATGGAATTGACACCTGTCCTCAGAGCCCCTGATACATGGACACAGATCAGAATAGGGCCTGGTCACTTGGCAGATATGGATTGACACCGTCCTGTCCCTGATACACACTGACACAGAGCAGAATAGGGACTGTTCCTCATAGGGTCACTTGGCAGATATGGATTGACACCTGTCCTCAGAGACCATGATACACACTGACACAGAGCAGAATAGAGACTGTTCCCCCTACATAGGGTCACTTGGCAGATATGGATTGACACCTGTCCTCGGAGCCCCTGATACACACTGACACAGAGCAGAATAGGGACTGTTCCCCCTACATAGGGTCACTTGGCAGATATGGATTGACACCTGTCCTCAGAGCCCCTGATACACACTGACACAGAGCAGAATAGGGACTGTTCCCCCTACATAGGGTCACTTGGCAGATATGGATTGACACCTGTCCTCAGAGACCCTGATACACACTGACACAGAGCAGAATAGGGACTGTTCCCCCTACATAGGGTCACTTGGCAGATATGGATTGACACCTGTCCTCAGAGCCCCTGATACACACTGACACAGATCAGAATAGGGAATGTTACCCCAACATAGGGTCACTTGGCAGATATGGATTGACACCTGTCCTAAGGATCCCTGATACACACTGATACACACCTACTTGGATGGTATAGACATTTTTAGCAGCTCCTGGCCCGAACACCTGACCCACATAGGAGCCGTAATAGACCGGATTAGGGAGTCCGGACTGACCCTAAAGCCCAGTAAGTGCCATATAGGAACGTGTAAAAACCTCCCCAAGATAGTAGTATGGGCCCCAGAATGTGAACAGGCCTTCCAACAGCTCAAGACGGCGCTCATTAAATCACCTGTACTTTCTTCTCCTGATCCAACTAAACACTTTCTCGTCCATACAGACGCTTCTATGCTTGGATTGGGAGCAGTACTGAGCCAAGTCGGAGCAGATGGTGGCGAGCAACCCGGGGCTTATCTAAGCCGTAAACTTTTGCACAGTGAAGTATATTCACTGCCATTGAAAAGGAGTGCATAGCGGTGGTGTGGGCCCTCAAAAAGCTGCAACCTACTTGTTGACAACCGTTTACCTTACTCACAGATCACAACAAATTTGGGGCACTGCGCGTGCAATCTAATGTGCCACCAGATAGGAGTGGTGTGTTTAGTACTATTGTTATCAGTTTAATCACTGTTACGCCCCCTATCCGTTGATGTGGAGCAAGACGCAGCAGCAGAAGAGGACTAAGCCGAGGAGGTTATGGAAGAGGATGGAGTAGGAGGAGTAGAGGAGGTGGCAGCGTACTGGCAGAGTACACGCTGTAGGGCTGACACACCTGCTTGAAGATAACTAACTGCTATTCAATCTATAACAGTGAAAAAAGGTTTTTGTTTTTAAATCCAAGCTATTGTGACACCAGATCTAAGTGGTGGCACTGGTCACCGTATCCACTGTTAGCGTAACACACCCGCTTTAAGGACACTGACTGCTATTCAATCTATAACAGTGAAAAAAGTGTTTTTTTTTTTAAATCCAAGCTTTGTGTCACCAGATATATAATTGGCACTGGTCACGATATCCACTGTTAGCGTAACACACCCGCTTTAAGGACACTGACTGCTATTCAATCTATAACAGTGAAAAAAGTGTTTTTGTTTTTAAATCCAAGCTTTGTGTCACCAGATCTAAGTGGTGGCACTGGTCACCGTATCCACTGTTAGCGTAACACACCCGCTTTAAGGACACTGACTGCTATTCAATCTATAACAGTGAAAAAAGTGTTGTTTTTTTTTAAATCCAAGCTTTGTGTCACCAGATCTAAGTGGTGGCACTGGTCACCGTATCCACTGTTAGCGTAACACACCCGCTTTAAGGACACTGACTGCTATTCAATCTATAACAGTGAAAAAAGTGTTTTTTGTTTTTAAATACAAGCTTTGTGTCACCAGATCTAAGTGGTGGCACTGGTCACCGTATCCACTGTTAGCGTAACACACCCGCTTTAAAGACACTGACTGCTATTCAATCTATAACAGTGAAAAAAGTTTTTTGTTTTTAAATCCAAGCTATTGTGTCACCAGATCTAAGTGAGTGGCACTGGTCACCGTTTCCACTGTTAGCGTAACACACCCGCTTTAAGGACACTGACTGCTATTCAATCTATAACAGTGAAAAAAGTTTTTGTTTTTAAATCCAAGCTTTGTGTCACCAGATCTAAGTGGTGGCACTGGTCACCGTATCCACTGTTAGCGTAACACACCCGCTTTAAGGACACTGACTGCTATTCAATCTATAACAGTGAAAAAGTTTTTGTTTTTAAATCCAAGCTTTTGTCACCAGATCTAAGTGGTGGCACTGGTCACGTATCCACTGTTAGCGTAACACACCCGCTTTAAGGACACTGACTGCTATTCAATCTATAACAGTGAAAAAAGTGTTTTTTTTTTAAATCCAAGCTTTGTGTCACCAGATCTAAGTGGTGGCACTGGTCACCGTATCCACTGTTAGCGTAACACACCCGCTTTAAGGACACTGACTGCTATTCAATCTATAACAGTGAAAAAAGTGTTTTTTGTTTTTAAATCCAAGCTTTGTGTCACCAGATCTAAGTGGTGGCACTGGTCACCGTATCCACTGTTAGCGTAACACACCCGCTTTAAGGACACTGACTGCTATTCAATCTATAACAGTGAAAAAAGTGTTTTTTGTTTTTAAATACAAGCTTTGTGTCACCAGATCTAAGTGGTGGCACTGGTCACCGTATCCACTGTTAGCGTAACACACCCGCTTTAAGGACACTGACTGCTATTCAATCTATAACAGTGAAAAAAAGTGTTTTGTTTTAAATCCAAGCTATTGTGACACCAGATCTAAGTGGTGGCACTGGTCACCGTATCCACTGTTAGCGTAACACACCCTTTAAGGACACAGCTGCTATTCAATCTATAACAGTGAAAAGTTTTTTGTTTTTAAATCCAAGCTTTGTGTCACCAGATCTAGTGGTGGCACTGGTCATATCCACTGTTGTAATACCGCTTTAAGGACACTGACTGCTATTCAATCTATAACAGTGAAAAAAGTTTTTTTTTTTTAAATCCAAGCTATTGTGACACCAGATCTAAGTGGTGGCACTGGTCACCGTATCCACTGTTAGCGTAACACACCCGCTTTAAGGACACTGACTGCTATTCAATCTATAACAGTGAAAAAAGGTTTTTTTTTTTTTAAATCCAAGCTATTGTGACACCAGATCTAAGTGGTGGCACTGGTCACCGTATCCACTGTTAGCGTAACACACCCGCTTTAAGGACACTGACTGCTATTCAATCTATAACAGTGAAAAAGAGTTTTGTTTTTTTAAATCCAAGCTATTGTGACACCAGATCTAATTGGTGGCACTGGTCACCGTATCCACTGTTAGCGTAACACACCCGCTTTAAGGACACTGACTGCTATTCAATCTATAACAGTGAAAAAGTGGTTTTTTTTTTAAATCCAAGCTATTGTGACACCAGATATAAGTGGTGGCACTGGTCACCGTATCCACTGTTAGCGTAACACACCCGCTTTAAGGACACTGACTGCTATTCAATCTATAACAGTGAAAAAAGTGTTTTGTTTTAAATCCCAGCCATTGTGACACCAGATCTAAGTGGTGGCACTGGTCACCGTATCCACTGTTAGCGTAACACACCCGCTTTAAGGACACTGACTGCTATTCAATCTATAACAGTGAAAAAAGTGGTTTTGTTTTTTTTAAATCCAAGCTTTGTGTCACCAGATCTAAGTGGTGGCAATGGTCACCGTATCCACTGTTAGCGCAACACACCCGCTTTAAGGACACTGACTGCTATTCAATATATAACAGTGAAAAAAGTGGTTGTTTTTTTTTAAATACAAGCTTTGTGTCACCAGATCTAAGTGGTGGCAATGGTCACCGTATCCACTGTTAGCGTAACACACCCGCTTTAAGGACACTGACTGCTATTCAATCTATAACAGTGAAAAGTGTTTTTTTTTTTTAAATCCAAGCTTTGTGTCACCAGATCTAAGTGGTGGCAATGGTCACCGTATCCACTGTTAGCGTAACACACCCGCTTTAAGGACACTGACTGCTATTCAATCTATAACAGTGAAAAAAGTGTTTTTTGTTTTAAATACAAGCTTTGTGTCACCAGATCTAAGTGGTGGCACTGGTCACCGTATCCACTGTTAGCGTAACACACCCGCTTTAAGGACACTGACTGCTATTCAATCTATAACAGTGAAAAAAGTGTTTTGTTTTTTTAAATCCAAGCTTTGTGTCACCAGATCTAAGTGGTGGCACTGGTCACCGTATCCACTGTTAGCGTAACACACCCGCTTTAAGGACACTGACTGCTATTCAATCTATAACAGTGAAAAAAGTGTTTTTTTTTTTAAATCCAAGCTTTGTGTCACCAGATCTAAGTGGTGGCACTGACTGGGGAAATGGGCACAGTATGCATTGTGAGCCTGACACAGAAGCTGGCAGCAGTGGCAGACAACTGACTGCTATTCAATCTATAACAGTGAAAAAAGTGTTTTTTTTTTAAATCTAAGCTTTGTGTCACCAGATCTATGTGGTGGCAATGGGCACAGTATGCACTTTGAGCCTGACACAGAAGCTGGCAGCAGTGGCAGACAACTGACTGCTATTCAATCTATAACAGTGAAAAAAGTTTTTTGTTTTTAAATCCAAGCTATTGTGACACCAGATGTAAGTGGTGGCACTGACTGGGGAAATGGGCACAGTATGCACTGTGAGCCTGACACAGAAGCTGGCAGCAGTGGCAGACAACTAAGTGCATTTACATTACATAGAAATTTTTTTTTAAAAAAAAGCATACCCTTATCCCTAACCTAGCTATGCTTTTCCCTATCTTATGAACAGCAGCTACACTTTCCCTCCTCTTACTAAGCATGCAGCTTGAGAATGAATCTAAAATGGATGCCTTCCAGGAGGTGGGAGGGTCTGCTAGGGAGGGTGTGCTGCTAATTGGCTGGAATGTGTCTGCTGACTGTGAGGTACAGGGTCAAAGTTTACTCAATGATGACGAATAGGAGGCGGGTCGAACCGCGCATATGTTCGCCCGCCGTGGCGAACGCGAACATGCTATGTTCGCCAGCGAACCGTTCGGTACATCACTATGTATTACTCAGTATTCAGAAACTGCTTAGATTAATGAGTCTCATTATTCCTGCTCAGATACAAAAATATGCAAAAATATGAAATAAGTGTTAGCACAGAATATATCACTTAAAAAAGACCGAGATATACAAGGCAAGACAATAAAGTAAATGTATCTAGAAACCTGGAATAGTTTGACAGCATGAATCAATAGATAGGGATAGTACTGGGGGTTGTTAAAACATTTCCAAAAGGCACATTGTGCTAGTGTTTGGGGAATATATTTTCACCGTGCTGAGATGAGGGACATGATGATGTTACTGGGTGACATCAGCAGACAATGTGGACACCAATTGGCCAATAAAGGGCATTTTCTCAGCCCCATATATTGCCCCTCAGAATAAATAATCATGTGTACACAAAAGGAGTTTTGCATTCCATGTGAAGTTCCTAATCCAAAGCACATGATTATTTATTCTGAGGGGCAAACCGGTTTTCCACTTTCCTTTTGTTTCAACCTGGACCTGCAGCAGTGTTTTTAGTCTCTGCCCTTTCTTGAAGAATCCTAGGTGAGAATTATACCACCTATGCCCTTGTCATAGAGCAGTTAATCTGCCCAATACACTGTGAGTATATTTTATTATATTTTATACATCAACAATATTTTATTGAGAGCACTATTGCTGTTTTATCTTCTCTCTGAGCTCCTGATACCATCTCCAACAACACTCATCATATATCATACAATGGGGATTATACCGCTGTTTGCCTACAACACTAGAGCTAGTAGAAGCTATACCGAATAAGAGGACACTCACGTATATCCTGGAAGCGGGGATAATACCGCTGCAAGTCATTCACACCAGAGCTGGATTAAGCTCTGCCAACTGTAAGTAAGACCTCTCCTATTTTTACTATTTTGGATCATCTTTCTCATCATCCATCACCTTCTTCTACATATTTGGATATTGCAACGAGCAGAACCTCACAACTTCAGAGACCATAAATAGGATCCAAGTTCTACTCTACTGAACTCCATTTTATCAATACTATCCCAACCAGGACTGTTATTATTATTTATTTACCCTGTTTATTGGCGCAGACCCATCCCTTATTTATTTGCTTTTGTCTATTTATTCCAAGGATACTTGAGGGAGTCCTTGTCTGGGACTGCTGCTTTTTCTTCTTCCTAACAGATTACCGCTGACTCTACTCTCTGTTTCCTTAGCTATATATGTTTGATCTCATTGAGGTGCATTTAGCTCTCTAGTGGTGAGGTTTCCCGAGACATTGGGACATCACCAAATTAGATGAAATACTAATTATGGCAAAATAAAAAAGCCAATCTTCACCTATTTTTACTGTTACCTTGGGAGATTGGAAGCCTTCGAGGCTGACTCATGCATGACAAGAATGAGCTGTCAGATTTGAATAATATCCTGCACACAGATAAACCTTTCCAATTCCTTCTCATTTCACTTTCACAAACAAGAAAATGATAACTAGGAGCTATTTTAATGGATAGTTATGCAAATGAAGTCAGAGATTTAAATATTGTGGTTAAGGGATCACAGCTGCAGATTGAAGCTGATTTAAAGTGCAATATATGAAAATGTGTTATTTACTTTAGGAAACCGTTGGAATTTATTTTCCACATAACTCTAAACATTATTCTATTGTTAATGTATTTTAATATTTTAAGTTCCAAAATGAATGCGTAGAAACAAACTGAAGTTTATTTATGAAATTATGAGCAAAGTTCTTAAATAGTGCAGTCACCATGGAAACAACAGAATTTCTCTGACAGTCAGGGCCGGTGCAAGGATTCTTGCTGCCCTAGGCAACAATCCATTTTGCCACCCACTCATGGATGCAACTACATTCCCTCAGAGGTTTTTTCATATAGGAAAGGACGCACTGATAGACATATAGGGAAGGAGACGTACTGGGTAGACATTAAGGGAAAGAAGACACACACACAGCCTAATACATATATCCATACAATCATACTGCCTAAAACATACATCAATGCATTTGGTGTGATTTAATTTCTAATAATGGTGGGCAGGTCCAGCCAAAGACATTGTGCTGCCTGGAGGAAGGATGAAATGCTGTCCTCCTCTCCCCCCGGTCAGCGCTCCGCCTCTCCGACATCATCTGACAGGGGCAAAATAGGTAAGTGTGACAGCGTGAGAGGTGGGAGGTTGTTGGTGTGACAGGGATAGTATGAGAGGTTAGAGTGACAGGGTTAGGTTGACAGGGTTAGTGTGACAGGGTTAGTGTGGCATATTAGGGTGACATGGTTAGTGTGACAGGGTTAGTGTGACAGTGCTAGGGGGGGTTGTGTGATAGGATTAAAGGGGGTTACTGTGACAAGGTTAGGGGGCTAGTGAGACAATATTAAAGGGGGTGAGTCTCATTTGGTAAAGAGGGTTAGTTTGACAGAGTTAGGGGGTGTTAGTGTGACAGAGTTAGGGGGTGTTAGTGAGAAGGGTTAGAGGGTGTTAGTGTGACACGGTTAGAGGTGGATAGTGTGGCAGGATTAGAGGGGGTTAGTGTGATGGTTAGAGTGACAGGGTTAGGGGGATTAGTGTGAAGGTTTATATGGGGTTAGTGTGGCAGGGTTAGAGGGGGATAGTGTGGCAAGGTTAGAGGGGGTTAGTATGATGGTTAGAGCGACAGGGTTAAGGGGGCTAGTGTGAAGGGTTATATGGGGTTAGTGTGGCAGGGTTAGAGGGGGTTAGTGTGGCAGGGCTAGAAGGGGTTAGTGTGACAGGGTTAGGGTGACAGGGTTATAGGGTGTGTGGCAGAGAGAAGAGTGGTGAGTGACTAAGTGGAGAGAATGACAGTATGTGGGAATGCTGTGTTAAACACTGTCTCCCCACACTGACTAAAAATGCATTTAGTATATATAAATACTTGTATGTATGTATCTATATATATATATATATATATTCAAGTATTAAATATATACTAAATTCCTTTTTAGTCAGTGAACACAGCCTCCTCACATACTGTCATTCTCTCCACTTAGTCACTCACCACCCCTCTATATTTATTTGCCCCACTCCTGCTTACCTCATGTGGTTCAGTGGGCTGCTGGTGGCCCAGTGGGCTGCTGGTGGTCCGATGGGCTGCTGGTGGTCCGATGGGCTGCTGGTGGACTCCCAGGTGGTCCACTGTGTTGTTAGAGCAGCCACACTCCCTCATGGTTCAGGTACTCTGCGATGACATCAGAATGCAGGCTGGAACCCAGTGCCTGTGCTCTGACACTCACAGTGTGCCGGAACCTTGAGGGAGTGCAGCTGCTCTAACAACACACTGGACCACCAGGGAGTCCATATCTAAGAGCAGGCAGGGTCTGGGGTGGCAAAATGCCGCCCCTGTAAAAGTGCTGCCTGGAACCATGGCTCCAGTCCGTCCTATAGAGGGGCCATCCCTGATGGTGGGACTTAATTTACTTTACAGTGAGCCTTAAGTAAAATGTGTTTGTTTGTTTTTTGGTTTAAAATGGAATTAGGTTAATATATTATAATTATAATTTAGTATGTGAGTATCTCTTCACATGGTCACACACACACTAGCACACACACACAAACACACACACGGTGTCACTTACACACTCATTAACATACACACACTCACTAACACACTCTCACTGACATACACAGTGTCACTTACACATTCTCACTGACATACACATAGTGTTAATTATACACTCTCATTAATACACACACTCTCTTATTTACATACACAGTGTCACTGACACACACTCACTAACACACCCCCCCAAACACACACATTCTCACTGACATACTCAGTGTGACTTACACACTCACTAACATACACTCGCACTGATATACAGTCACTTACACACTTTCACTGACCTACACGCAGTTTCACTTACACACACTCTCAATAACACACACAGTGTCACTAACACACACACACACACACACTCTGACATACAGTGCCACTGACACATTCACTGACATACACAGTGTCACTAACACAGTCTTACTAACACACACACTGTCACTCAAACACAAACTCACACCACTTTACATAAAGTTACACTTTTTTTTACACACATAGTAATTTAACACACACCACACACAACAATTTACAACCATGCACAGGATAGCCAGTCTCCCCTAGCCTCCAGAAATGACATACCTGTCCTATTGCTGCGAATGGAAGAGAAGGGGTCCAGCCACCAGCATGCATGATATGTTTCCTTCTTTCTGCTGGGGGAGCAGGAGAGCCATGCATTGTGAGCACAGGCTGCTTCCTGTTCCCCTCAGAGTGCTTCTGGTGTTCACAGGCAGGGGGCAGCCGGGATACCAAGTCATGTCCTGGCTTCCCCTGCCTGCAGGAAACACAGTCATCTGCTCGGGTGCTGGGGTTACAGTAAACCCTGCTCCCTGAGCAGGTAATGGGCTGCAGAGGGAGCCCCGCAGCTAGATGGGTGCGCTGGGAGGTGGCCAAGGAGCCGCTCGCCCAGTACACCAGCCCCAGACAGTAGCAGGGCAGCCCACCAGGAAAATCCCAGTGGGTGCCCCCTAGAGGCTGGCGCCCCAGGCGAATGCCTTATTTGCCTAATGGTAGCACCGGCCCTGCTGACAGTTCTACTTTTAAAACTTTGAATCAGAATTGCCCTTTAGGCATATCACTCATGTATTGCTTATCCATAATTCTTTACAATGATTAAATATAAATATTAAAGCATAGATTTCATACGTTCAGAAACATTAGATAAGAAGAAGAAATATTTTAATTTTTTGCCACATGCAGAAAATAAAAGTATTGTTTTTTGTATGGAAACAAATGGTATTTTTTTGGAAATGTTTCTTAAATACCACTAGGATGTAGAAATAATGGCTACATATACCTAACACCAACAGGCATATTCACAAAAGGGTACATTTTTGTGAATTTTAATTATCGGTCATAATAGCTGGACTGAAAACATAATTGACTGTTTTGACCTAAAATTTAACATTCAATTTCAATTCACTTTGAATTGTCCATAATTTTCACTTTAGTGATTAAACCTGTGAATGCTGCTCTAAGTTCAAAATGTTTTCCTCCATTTTCAATGGATTTCCTTGTTTGCTTTCTACAGTTACGTTTATGAACAGGTCACCAGAGATGATATCTCTGTTCTCAAATCCTTTTTTAATGGATCTTAGCTGATGTAAACAGCTCCAACTTTTTTTTTTTACCTTTCTTCATAACTAATACTATGCATTCCGCTCATCACTTTTGTAGCTTGGCTCAAGTTAGCAGGACCTGCATTACCATTTGTGGGGCCCAAAGGAAAGCATTGGGAGGCTAGTGCGCATGCACAGCAGGTGGTAGTACTGCATCAATCATATGCTCTCTAGCCGAGTTATTTAAGCTATAAATGAGTTTGACATTTTTGCTGGTGTAACGAACCCTGAAGTGGTAGCTAGGGGTTCGTCTGTTTTTACCCGAACGGCGAGCTATAATCACTCCTGCTCTTAGCCGTTTGGGTACAAACCGGTTTCCATTCGTCTCTTACTCCAGAGTAGATGCAGTGTTCCCAGCAGAATTTCCCAAAGCAGTAATCATGTACCCAAACATCAGACAAAACATGATGAAGGGTGTAACAGGAAAAAAGCTTTATTGTGCCACACTGGCTTTTATGCGATTCTCCAGGCCAGAGGAACACCCCCTGGACCTGATGGAAAACAGGGACATAACTTATTACAGCCAATGACAATACAGGGACAAACAGTGACACTCCCAGTACAAACAGTTAATTCCCTCCTCTCTGCCTGGAGATAATTGGATCAGATAAAGTAATAACTTAATTATCTCTAGGCAGAGGGAACATAATTTTCACAAAACTTGAAAAGCACCCCAAAACATACAGGACTCCCACAAATGTCCCATCCCCTGATAGCCCCGATCTGGGTGACTAACATATCCAAAAATCACCCAGATCGGTTCAGGGGTTTTTGAATTTCATGGAAGTCCCATTTGACCGACCGCACATGAGGCTCCTGCCCAGAAACAGTTCCATGTGTTTAGGCTGTGCGGTTGGTCTATTTTGTCAAGTTACAAAACCGAACAAATGCACAAATGGATCCCTCTGGCTCATAGTAGTGATTGTTCCTCTGGTTCGTGGGAACCAAACTACTGAACAGCGCTCTCCTAGCTGTTCGGGAAAAGGAAGCAGGAGTTTGTCAGTTTCGGGAAGTTGAGTGTCCGATTTTAGTTCCACACACTCGACGACCAAGTCCCGCTGTCTCCTTTTGTGCAAACAAGATGCCCGCCGTTTTCTCTTCCACGTGGCGTTCGGCTATAGAGAGCACTTAATTGAAGGTTTCCTTTAGTAATAATGAGCCAGAAGGGTGGTCGGTCGTTCGGTAGTTTGAAAACTATCGAACAAATAAACAAAATTGGAAAAATATCCAAAATATTATACGAAAAAAGTTAGAAAATGCTGGTTTTCTCACAGCTGGGTTAAGACACGAGCATGGAACCTTTAGATGAAATGATGCCTATAGAGTCCCTGTAACTGCAAACTTACACATAGACATACATGCAGAGATACACACTCATATGCCATACAGATACACACTAAAATGCATACACACAGACACACTGTCACATAGAGACAAAAATACTCATACATAATAATACATAGACTGTTAGTCATTCATAGACTCATACTGACACTTAAACATTAATATTCACACTAAAACTGTCTTCCTGTCACTTTTAGGTATGACTCACAGCAGGTTACAAACCTGAATACCACCACTCTATTAGTATATTGCAGTGTTGTGTGATGTTTTGTTAGGTCACGTCAGGATGTTAAGGTTCATATTAGACGAAGTCAAAGTTAACCTAATGATGTTAATATAATGCAATTTTATTAAATATTTATTTTTTAAATTACAAAAAATAACCAATTAAAAAAGAAGAAACATTACCAAACATTACCAACACACAGAGTTGAGTGCATAGGGGTCTCTAGTAAAACTACTAGACATCATCTTGAATATCACATTTGTTTGAGGTATAAGGAAATTACCAGCTCTTGGATCACATGCACTAGCCTACTTGATAAATCTACTCATAGGCTTTGGAGGCAGTGTTAGCTTGGGTGTCACCACCAAGGTTCACTTTCCACCATGTAATTACAGCCCAAGTCAATATATCTCAAAGATTTAACCCTGTATTGCTGTATTTCTGTATTGCTGTTCCATCCAAACACAAGCCAAGACTTAATTAAGGATGAAGAAGAACAGGTTTTATTTGGACAAATGCCACTGTTCTATAACTGGGGATCCCAACAGGGGGCACCCAGGAAAACAATAGATATTACACATTATCTGGCGCCTAGGTGTTTTAACCTGTCCAGGTAATTGTATTACACCTTGGCGCCTAATATTAACAATATATTAGAAAAATGTGGGTTCCTGTGCCTGAATCTCCAAACAAACGCCATCCCAGAAAAACTCTCTCGTGAGCTCCCAATCTGTCCGAAAAGCGCTCTGTGTCTAGCCCGGGTTAGCTGGATGTCAAGTTTTGACAAGGCTGTGACCATCCTCCGATATGATGCAGAGGTCCACAGCACTGGGTGGGAAGTCCCGGTCACCTAAAATGATGGCGCTTTCCATCAGTACATGAAGCTCCTGCTGGTACATGGTGCCTCATCACCTCCTCTGTCATCTCTCCAATTAGGGCCCAGTTTGGTGACCCTCGGAACGAGAGCACTTTCAATAAAGTTTTACAAGACTGCGGCAATAATGTGATCCAATTAGGAGTTTTAAAGAGTTTGTCAGATGCTCAGAGTCAGGCATGCCATGCCTCCAGGAGTTCTCTCCTTGCCTCCTGGGCCACTGGAAAGATGCGCTTGGCTGGGAGGCACAGGCTTGGAAGGTAAATTTAGTGAATACATTTAGAGGGAGGTTGAGAGCCGTGTACCAGTCCTGGTTGACTGGGTGGTCTACCACATAAGCTTTATACAAATTCTGGCATATTGGATGTCACACACCCCTGGCAATGTGTTATAATACTAATATACTAATACTAATATATGTAATAATATAGTGTTATTAATGCCATTTAGCACTGTCATAACCAATACCAAAATGGTCTAACTGCCAATTTTATAGTTGTGCTGCTGTTGCCACACTATGTGTTACACGTAATCAACATTGAAATATGTATTTGTTTATATGTTAATATAACCTGCCTTTGTTTCTTTTCTCCAGACCTAGGGGAAACGGATGGGTAAGCTATGCCAAGAAAGTCGAATGGATGAAGATTAGAGCACAGTGGGTGGATGACAGTAATATCGAAGCACCCTATTGTAAATTCCTTAAGAAGGCTAATTTAAAAAATGTTTCTCTTAATTTAAAGGGACTAAACACCCTGCATAAAAGGAGACTCTTGTTTCAAGAACTGAAGAGCCAGGTGTAGTCTGTCTCCAAGAGAATAATTTTTGCACCCGTGATCCCCTGCAGTTTGCTAAGTTTCCTGTGTGCTTCAACTCCTACTCTCCTACTAAATCTAAAGGATCTTCAGTCTCCATATGGACTGGGTAAACCCAGTACATGGTATTATGGGACAGACAGGACAACCAGGAGCAAGATACACTAGCTTTGGGAAACTGTGCATGGCAGTAAAACAGACGGGTAAGCCCCTATCAACCTAGTACAACACATTACTAATACAGCAGGGAAAGACTAAACTATCATACATGACTCATTGGGAGAGGGAGTTAAATAAGACTTTAACCATGGAGGAATGGAACTCTGCTCTAACACACATACATGGGGTAAATCAGAGTCTAGTTTACATAGAGAAATTTCAGTTCAGCTAAAACATTTTCTCTGATAACAGAATTGTTTTTGAGAGCGCCCAAAATTCGGCCATATGTCGGTTCGGTTTGGCAGAATTTGGGTACCAAAAATCCAATTCAGAAATAAACCTCATTAGCTTTCTCTACAGTTTATACCTGTTAAAGTCTCAAAAATGTTTTTGCTCACTTGTGTCATTACAGAAAGACCCTATACCATTTCCGTATCAAGCTGATCCCGTCCATAAAGTCAGTCCACATCTGATATCCTGGCAAGTTCCCTCTGCTTCTGCACAAGAGATACAGGAATCCTAAATGATCATTTTGACCTTCTCTGGGCCACACTAGTAAGTTGTAGCTAATACCCCTCTAAGCACAATCAGCACAGGGTCCATGTCTGGATAACCCTTTTAACTTAGGCAGTGCCGAAGAAAATATATTACAACAATTATTATGTTTTTCCCGTCAGTAATCTCTTTTTGTTGTGCCATGGGTGGAATTCAGAATTACAAATCAAAATTTTTGTTTACTTCATGATTCGGGTACATTTGAGTTTAGAGTTCGAGAATTCAACTGGTCACCCGATCACTCCAAATACAGAAAAGTTGCAGTTCAGAAGGAAATGAATCTCCAGATTCTACTAAATACTAGAGATATTCATCTGAAGAAGAGGATGGAAGTTATATTTCTCTGAGTATCACAGCAGAAGAGTATTTAAGTCATCTTGCCTGATTTTACACTGAAATAAAACATCACATTCATTTTAATTCACATTTGGTTGAGTACGAATGGCCATAGTGGCAACACAAAGCACACAGATATACTTAACTTTATCAGTGGCTAGAATATCCTTTTGTTTTGTTCCTGTTTTTTTATCTTAGCTTCAATCTCAAAAGCAGAACACTTTCAGTCAATATTGTCAGATGGCTGCAAGATTTTTAGATTTGTTTTGAAAAGTGATGTTGACCAAGGTTGAGACAAGACAACAACCAATCTAATTACTTGACCTAACTATGTATTCTCAGACATCGTTTCATATTAAGTGGACATTGAAATGGATTTGCCTGGACGTTATTATATTAAAGGAGTTTTAAAGGAGGACTATAGAATCGATTTAAAACTAAGGAAAATGTAAAATGAATGGCCATGGAACTGTCAATGCAGTATGTCACTAAATATAGACCTTCACTTCCTAGAAAACAATGCAAGACACATTTTTTTACTGGTTAGCAATTCAATAGGGGGGCACCACTATTTACAATTTCAAAGAGTTTATGTTATACTATATAATATAATTCGAGGATGCTAATAATGACATATTATGTCTGATCATAAGCTCCCCATGCTATTTTACAAAGCGTGAAATAACCCTATTAATATTAATTTGCATTTCTTTAGCAGCTGAGTATACTCTGGCATGATGCCAATGAAAGAGGTCCATTGTTGTCACCAGAGGATAATGGTATCATGGTACATTTACAAAAATCCTGGATTTCAACTATCCATTTTCATTTATATATTTGATTTAGTAATGCCGAGGCAGCAAACCCAAATCATCCCAGGCCACAATTAATCTAAGAAAGTCTGAGGTTTGTTGGTTGTTTACCATTTGCAAATAAAAATGATGTCACCAACAACCAAATTGCCATCAAGGCTATTTTGTGTGAGAGATAGAGCAACCCCAGACATTCATTTTGGACATTATTATGGTTTAATTGATCTATTTCTAGGCATGGGTCCATGTCTGGATTGCCCTTTAGACAAAGAAAATTAAGAGGCAGCAAATCAATAGTTTGCTTCTTCATGAGTTCACCTTGCATATCGTTGAACCAAAGCTAAATTCCTAATGTAATTAAGTGTCCACGTATTGCACGTGATGTGTTCAGTTATTTTGATTGTTCTACTCATAGTAAAATGGCATGGTAGTAAAAGCTAATCAATGTTATGAGTGATACTCTCAAGATTCAGTCAATATTGCAGGTGCTCTTCTTGGATGTAGTTACCTAGCCATAAGGATCATCAATGGGTTAAGATATGGACAAT
The DNA here is from genome assembly GCA_933207985.1 of Pelobates cultripes. Taxonomy (NCBI): domain Eukaryota; kingdom Metazoa; phylum Chordata; class Amphibia; order Anura; family Pelobatidae; genus Pelobates; species Pelobates cultripes. The sequence goes on along the minus strand of OW240913.1, from coordinate 29,630,097 downwards.
GAGAACTGAATCACACATTTCTAATAGTTTGAATTTCATTTATTTGGTATAATGTGAGAGAGACACGAAATTAAATCTGTTTCCCCATACTTCCTCACCGGTTTGTATTTCAATCAGAAATGACAGCATTTCATTCTCTTTCTATATTGTGAGTCCTTCCTTCTCCAACACAGGTTCGGCATCTTCTAATGATCCACGGAAGAGGTAAAGATTGCATCTACAGAATAATTGTAGGATCCACAAATAGTCCAGTCACATAGCCTACTGAACAGTTTGATGAAGAGAGGTGGAACATGCCGCAAACTAAATCACCTAAAAACAGCTCTTTTGTCTGAAATACAACCATATTTCTATGAAATCCATATAAAACATTTTATTCGTCTCTAGCATCATCCTGCTGGAAAAGATTTAATTCATCAACATTGTTGCTTTTGGGATAATGCTCTTCAAAAAAACCCCAAAAAAACAGCACAGATTTCAGATTTGATATTGAGTCTTCGTAATTACTTAAACAAATAAAATAGAAGCAGTTTGCATCAGTTCTGACGGTTTTCTTTTTTTTATTCACATATTGTCAGGTGTGGCAGAATAAGGGATTGCAATAAAATGTGACAGGGAAAATGATCTATTGAATATTTTATAGGTTCTGCCATCTCATACTTTATAGCGCCTGAATCCTTATGGCACAAACTTCTGATAAAATGTAAAATGTCTATTTTACAATGTAGCCAATCAACTATTGCTAGCTAGTTGAGTTGTTTCTGCAGGGGGAAGAGAGAATTTTTTCACATTTTCTCATGTATCACTTATTAAAATCATGTTGTTCTGACCATTGTCACTGCCACTGACGTCTGGTTTATTTACTTGAAAATCTGATTTGTTTCATTTTATTACTGTGTTTGTGAAGTAAACTGATATCAGATTCTAGAGGGAAGAGTTGCCATTTACCGGCAGACCGTAATGGCTCTGATTCGGTCTGCAGACCCATTTTGAGTCCTTTTCTGCCCTGGGGCACCTGGAAAAATAAAATTACTGGCAATAACAGCTTCGACTGCTTTGAATAACATACACAACTCAGAAAGCATAAAATTAGCATAAACAGAGCAATTGCTTTTTGCAGCGGACGCAAAACAGGCAGAAATGGGGACTAAAATGGGTCAGACAATATAGAAATTTTAAAATATCAGATATGCAAGGAACATTTCTTAATATTCATGTGCTTTTAATGATAAAATAAGAGATGCAACATCGCTACAAACACGTATAATATTTTGCACAAAAAAAAACTTATTAACAATCAATGTCGAGATTTGTGAGCCTTGGGGTAAGAATATGCATTTTCACTGTCATATTCAAATTGATTTTTTGTTTTGTCTGTGATAAGTTTGAATAAAGTGAGTTTTGTTATATAAAGAGAAAAAGAAACATAAAGCTACAAAGCTTAGAGGCAAAGTAGCTGTGTTTTCTTCAACAATAATTAAGCAACCGTGACAATGGAATGCTAACACATTTAAAAGGGGAAAATCCTATAGGAAAATCATTATTAAGGATGAAATGATAAGACATTGAAAATTAAAGATCAACTGTGATCTTTGAATCCAGTGTTTGCTGGTCACTTCTGGTGATATTATCAAGCTTGAAGGGCATTCTTCAAGGAACACTCCAACATTAAGAAAAAAAGATATTGATGTTTAAAATTAGAAGCTTTTTTTTTCCATTTTAAATTCAGAACACCTCCTCACACTCCCCATTTTAACTATTAACAAAAAAACATTAAAAAAAACAAACATTTAAAACATAATCCAGTGCTTGGATAATCTCCTCTCTGCAGCCTCTTCCCCGCCAATGAGATCATCATGAAGGATGATCTCTGTCTAAACCAGAGCATTTCATAGAGACCTAGGGCACATGTGCAGCAATTGCCATGCACTACCAGTTTGATGATTCTTATAGATAAACAGTGACTCCAATAATTCTTCATGAGAAGTTTGTCGATGGTTGACCGTGTCACACAATGCGTGACGTGCTAAATGTGGAAACTTTCCATTTTCAAATGACCTACGGAAAGTGCCTGTGGTGAAAGTGACCTCGCCACTGTTTTTTTTCGAGGGGCCTGTTTGCTAGCCTCTTGCCCTGTGACTATGGCCCTGTTGTTTGTTGGTTTGTTGGTCTGTGGTGAACTTGGAACTACAAACACTGTTCGTGCCTTTTTTCCTGCTATGGTGCAGTATATGGGGCTACCGAATGGATAATGCTTATGGTGTTTGTTTACCAAACAAACTGACGAACAGCCGGACCACCCGCAAGTGGAGTGTGCTGCTTGTTAACCTCAGCTTAATTGATGAATGGCTGGGTGCTTGGCGTTCGTATGCACGAACACGTGGCAGCGGTCATCTTAAACTGTCGAACGGCCAGCGGTGTTTTGTCATTGAGCACATGGAACTGTTTTCGGACACTCGCACGAACACCGCTGGGACTTCCAGACTTCCAGCAATTCATTTATTTTCATACGAACGCAGCAGCTTTCGGTACATTGAAGCCCACAAACAAGGGGCACACATTGACTGTGGCCATTCACCATTCCGTTCGGTAATTTGAACGGTACTTTGACTGTTTTAAATAGATCGGCCGCACAGCCTAATTCTCTGGAACTGTTTTGGGCATGAAACCATGCATGCGGTCGGTCAAAAGAGACTTCCAGGAATTTCCTGAACCCCTGGGTGATTTTTGGATATGTTGTTCACCAAGATCAGGGCTATCCATGTTATGTTTTGGGGTGTTTTCTGGACTTTGTAAAAATGTATGTTTTTCTGCTAAAGTTAAATGAGTTAGTCCATTGTCTTTGTTAATTGTATCACAGGCAGAGGGGAGGGATTGCTGACTGTATGTGGGAGTGTTACGGTTCCCATTGTTCCCATTGGTTTATGTTCCTTGTGTCACTGTTTTCCATCAGGTCCAGGGGGTCTGCCTCTGGCCTGGAAAACTGTATATTTTCAAGGCTGTGGCAATAAACTTTCTGTTCTACTTCACCCTCAATACTGAGTTCTGACTCTTATTGGGGGAAACTGCTACAAGGGATTGCTATGCTCTTCATACTCCCTTGAATAATCACTAGCTCTTCTAAGAGCTGTTTCTGCTTCGCACTCTGTAGAAAGAGAGATTCACCCACTGGAACCTGGAGCCTTGTAGTAGGTCCAGGGTGGGTAGGAGACAACAAGACTCCAATCAAGTTGTGGCGATTCATGGGGTCTGAAGTGTTTTATGGTGTCCGGTGCAGTGCTGATGGTCCTTGGTGAGTACTAGGAGCATCCGTCAGCAGAGGTACAGGAAGCTCCGATACAGTGCCTCTAAAACCTGTCAGTCTGACAGGCACTAGATGTGTGTTCTTAGAAAAATGTAAACATTACTAAACATCTAGGTGCCCCTTTGGAGGTGACGACAGGAAAACAGACATTGAGGAGAGACTCTGGAAGTATGCAGTACGTATTGCAATTTGAATGAATGTCTCCCATGTGGGGAGTGGCTTCAACAGATTCCAGGTGTGACTTCTGAGATTGCTGTCCAGAAGAGTGCAGTTTTAGGAACAGCTAAGATATTGCGCAGAATCCTCAAACTCCCAGGCCTGTGTTGCTGGAAATAGCTAAATTGTTATGGAATATCTTCATCCATCTGTCCTGTGTCCTGTGTCCCAATGACACGTTGTGTTTTCTTATCCAAGTTGTGGCGAAACTAACCTCGCCACTGGGCACTGGAGAAGACTGTGTTACAAAACGCCTTTTGTCCCTCTTTTCACTTATGACAAATTGCCCTGCTTCCCTGGGTTATGGAGAAGCCTGATTTCCAGCCTCCTACCTCATGACTATGGCCCCCTCTCATCAGCCCATGCTAAACTTAAACCCCATGGCGATCTGACTGTGTTTGTGGGATCTGAGCGCTGTTCGGTTATATTGAGCGCTCAGATCCAAGCCATCTGGGGATAGGTAGAATGTGGGGGTTCTGTTCAGTATGATAGAAGTTATGTATTTTTGTGCATTTTTGCTGTTGTGAATAGAGATATTCTCTGTACCTGGAGATAGTTGGTTTACCACACCCAGTTAAACCAATTATCTCGCACAGCCTAACTCTGTGGAACTGGTTTGGGCTGGAAAGCCATGCTTGCAGTTGGTCAACAGGGACTTCAACCTAACTTTTAAACCAATGGAAGGAATTACCAGATTGAGTATGTTTGTATTTGGAGTATGCTGATTCTGAAAATGTAAATGTGAATGTGATGTATACTTTTAAAGTTATGAATATTGTGTAAAACTGTGTGTTTTTCTGCCTGTGATAATTACGTTTTCCCATTGTGTTCAGTAAATATATCACAGGCAGAGGGGAGGATTTTGCTGGAATGAATGGGAGTGTTTATCTGTGTTGTATGTTTTGATTGGATGTTCCACAAAACCCTGTGGGTGGGACTTTGTCTGTAAAATGTGTATATAATGCCAATAAAGACACAGCTCAGGCTGCTCCTGTTTTGACCCTCAACATAGAGCCTTGTCTCATGATTGGGTGGATACGACTGTATCTACACTGGAGGATTGCTATACTCTGTATACTCCCTAGCTATAACCACTAAGCTCTTTTAAGAGCTTGTTCCAGCTTCGCTCTCTGCAGGAAGAGAGGTTTGGTCTGCAATGCTTATGGTTTTCCTGTTCGGCGGATTGGTGTATTCGGTAGCTGCCTTTATATCTGAAATGCCCGGGGTGCCGTTACACAAGTTTATAATTTAAAAAGGCTAATTGATAAATAGTAAACCTTTATTTTTTTTTGTGTTTTATTATAGTCTGTGCATACATAATAATTTTTTTTGCTTTATGTGAAAATAATGCAACATGAAAAGAAATAATGCATCATGCATGGGTAAGAAGCAACAAACAAAAATAAATTGGTCATATTGGTAGGGTTATGCTTGCATCGCCACATTTCAGTGCCGCCTATCATGGCCCGTGCATGTGAGTGAGTGTGAGTATACAGGTCACTATGTAAAAAGCCTGATGGCTAGGTTCAGTGTCTGGGTAAGTTACCCTGCTAATAAGCAGTGCCCTCAGTGTGAGGAACTGACTCTGCTGGGTTTCGAACCCTGGTTTACATGGTGCTAAACCTCTTCCTTACCAGTACACCAGCCTGCCTTTTGCAAATTTACCTGAAATCTGATACCATTGCTTGTAGAGTCAAGGTTATCAGTGACAACTCTCTTCAGCTGTGTCTGGTCAGGTGTCTGGTTCTTGGCCTATAAAAGCCACTTCCTGTCTCTGTACCTTTGCCAGATTATTGTGGTTCCTGTACTCTCTAATCAAGCGTGTTCCTGTTTCTCCTTCCTGTTGCTGAATTTGGACTGTTTTGACTTTGCTGCTTCTCCTTCCCACTGACCTCGGCTTGCCTCACTACGATTATCATCTTTCTGTTCCAGTCTCCCATCTCTGCTTAAGACCAGAAGGCCACTCAAGGCTCAGGGGCTCAACCACCTGGGTAACGAGTGGCTACCTCTGGCAGAAAACATTGCTGATCTGGCTACTGGACTCCAAAACTTTGTAACATCAATATCATTACAGAATAATCTGGCCCATTCATGGAGACCGTCGGATCAGATTCTGCATTGGCCCAGCAGGTTGCTTTTAATGCAAGAACTATGCAGACCCAGGCACAGACCATTCAAGTGCTGCAGGATCAGGTAGCTGAACTGCAAAATGAAGTTCGATCAATGCATAGTGAGCTTACCAGCTACAGGGCACATGATGTTGCGGCTGCTGCTACTACTACTGTTACACCTGCACAAGATGCCCGCTTGCCTCTACCAGAAAAATTTGGAGGAGACCGCAAAAAATTCAGGGGTTTCCTAAATCAATGCCGTTTGCATTTCATGATGTTACCTAACCGTTTTCCATCTGAAAGAGAGAAGGTGGGATTTATTTTTTCCCTCTTCAAAGATGAAGCCCTGGCCTGGGGCTCCCCTTTTCTGGAACAGGACAGTCCAGTCTTGGGAAATTTAAAAGACTTTCTTGAGGCCATGTGCCTAGTTTTTGATGATCCCAATCGCTGTGCTACAGCAGAAGCCACTCTCCTTCATTTACATCAAGGGAGGCGCTCTGTGGCTGAATATGCTGCTGAATTCAGACAGTGGGTTACTGATACTACTTGGAACCAATCAGCCCAGAGGTTCCACTTCAGAAGGGGTCTCTCAGAAGCTATAAAAGATGAGCTAGCTCGTGTTGATCTTCCTGTTGAGTTTGATGCATTTGTGCGGTTGGCTATCCGTATTGATCGGAGACTTTCAGAAAGAAGATTGGAAAGACAGGGCTCTTTTAAACCAAGTGCTACTCCTACTTTCTATTCAAGAATTTCTACTCCGACCCCACAAACACCTACAGACTCTGAACCTGAGGCTATGCAGGTAGATCTAATAAGAGGGCCATTATCCAATGAAGAAAAACAGTGGCGACGCACTCACAACTTATGCCTGTATTGTGGTAGTGCAGGGCATTATGCCATCAATTGCCCTAACAAGTCTAAAAGAACAATAGCTATGACTGCTGAGGGTGCACAGATTCAACACCAATCCCAGATTTCAGACCAACTGGATTCTGTCACACAACCCTTGTTTTCTCTGGCTCAGGGTGAAGAAGGTATGATGACTCAACATCCTCATTTGGTGGTGCCTATCACTTTACAATATGGTGATAATATAATTTCAACTACAGCTATGATAGATTCCGGAGCAGGCGGAAACTTTATGGACATTAAATTTGCAGCAGGAAATAAAATTCAGTCTATCCCTAAATCTTCACCTGTGTTAATGGAAACAGTAGACGGTTCTCCACTTACGTCAGGCCCGGTTACACATGAGACTGTGCCCTTAAAATTGATTCTGGAAGTGAATCACCGTGAGTCTATATCTTTCCACCTAATTTCCTCAACACAGTTTCCAGTGATTTTGGGTATACCCTGGCTTGCTCTGCATAACCCACAGATTGATTGGAAGACTAGAACTTTGTCCTTTCCTTTAGAACACTGCTTAATGAATTGTCAACCCTCTAAGGCGACACCTGTTACCACAACAATTAATGAAATGGTTGCTACAAACTTAACTAAGCTTCCGCTACAATATCGGGATTTTGCAGATGTCTGTGATAAGAAGAATGCTGATCAACTTCCACCTCACAGGCCTTATGATTGCCCCATAGAGCTGCTACCTGGAGCTGCTATCCCATTTGGCCGTATATACTCCCTTTCTGAGCCTGAATTGAAAGCACTTCGTGAATACATACAAGAAAATCTTGCCAAAGGTTTTATTCGACCATCCACTTCTCCAGCAGGAGCTCCTATATTCTTTGTAGAAAAGAAAGATGGCAGTCTACGGCCATGTGTCGATTACAGGGACATTAATAAAATCACTGTTAAAAACCGTTATCCCTTGCCTCTCATTCCTGAACTTCTGGAGAGACTTCGTTCAGCTAAAATATTTACGAAGCTTGATCTATGGGGGGCATATAATCTGGTTCGCATAAGACCAAATGATGAATGAAAAACAGCTTTCAGAACCAGGT